>OY728164.1:777095911-778295911 GCA_963277665.1 Viscum album
TTTATAATTTAATATTTATGACCAACATTTTATTAATGATGCCTAATATATAGTATTTTAATTAAAACCCAAAAAACTATCGATCTTAGTCTTAGATCCCCCAAAATAATGTTTATTCTTCTCTTAGGAAAACCCCCCATTTTAGACACAACTATGGTGTCTAAACTTCTTTTCAAGATTCCACTTAATAGATATTAATTATTCAAATACAAATACAAATAATATATTTATATTATTAATTTTTAAGTACTTATGAACCATATAAAAATAAAATATCTCTATCACTTTAAATGTATTATTAAAAATATTTAAAGGAATTCATTAAAAAAAATCCAGGTCATGAAATTCACGTTTAGTCATTCCAATGAAACTATATGATAGATTTTTTTTCTATTCTTAAAGTTCAACTATGAATTAGAAATTATTTCTCTATAGTTCCATGAAAATTTGAGGTTAGTTTATAAATTTTGGGTAGGTGACACCAATTCGTAACTAAAATTTCATTATTAAATTGAAAACACCAACTTACAATGATCTAGACCACACTGTGTGTTTTTAATGGTGTTAAATTTATTATTCTATGTTATAAATAAATAAATAAAAATTATTATTAATTTTCACATTAATTTTATCTTGTTTCCTAGGATATGAGATTGTGAAACATGTTTTTTTTACTTTGATAACACTTAAAATGAAAAAATATAATTTCAATGAATATGACCACACCATATATATGAATGATTTTATGTTCATTAAAGTAGGTCACAAATGAATCAATGATCTTTTTACTAGAGTTTTATGATAATATGACTTTATTTTCTATATTTAAAGCATGTGATCTATTATTTTAAGTTAGTTAGCACTTAAAATTAAAAAAATGCACATTCATCCATGTTAGTGTTTTTACCTAAAAGTTAGTCATGTTTTGTTGATGTCATGATATTTTGTATCATGTTATATATATTAATTGAAATACTTTATCATTAATTTATATTTTCTGTGTAGAATAAGAGTGATGGTATGAAAAAACCCCATTAATATATGTATTAACTGATTATATCTAATTAGTAATCATCATATTCGGCTGTGAAGAAATGTTAAGACTATTATGAATAAGGTCACTTGTATAAGGAAAAAACAAACCACTCATGGGATATAAGTTATAGAATCTATATTCAAAATCACCAAATAAAAGTACAACACATATATTTTTATATATGTTTCATTAGTTCTAGTTAAGTTAATATTGAATATAAATCATTTAGCTTGTAGTTTTAAAATATATTTCCCACTTATAAGGTTTTATACTCGGGTTCTTACTTAAATTAATTTGATATTTTTTCTTAAAAAAAGGTAATTTGGTGTGAAATTAATCAATAAGGAGGATTTTATCCATAAATATGGGATGTTCTCACCTATATAATGGGTTTATTAAATGATTAACCTCAATTGAGTTTTAAAAAAGTAAGTGTATGTAAATTCAATGATGATTACAAGTGATTTAATTATATAACGTTTATTAATCTTATGAGTGAAGAAAAAAATGATAAGCTCTATGGTATTGATATTATCCATGTCTCTTTATTAATGTCTATATTAAGGGAACTTCTCTAATATACATGTGGTAGATTGGATAACACCCAATCCCATTATAATTTTTTATTCTATGATGTGTTTCTAGATACTACTCTTAGTTTATCATTATGAATGATATTCATAATCATTTTCAACATTACAAATGGTCCTTAGGGTTATACCTAAGATAAGATTAATTCATATTTTTGGACTTATGTGATCAGTGATTTTTTATGTTCATTAAAAAAATTATATTTGTGTTTTACACATTTTAAATATTAAATTAAATGAAAATTATGTAATTAAATAATTAATGAGGTTTTATAATATAAATAAAATGTCATTTGTATTATTAATACATGAAAAAGAGGAAAATGTAATGTGAAAATGAGATTTTGGATTTGAATTAATATAATTGGATTTAGATTAAATGGATAATTTTCATATTCTTATGTAAGGAGGCCATTTAAGCACCGTTATTTCATTTATTAACCCATTTAGTGGCTCATTAACACATCTCCCAAGGTGCTTTAAGACTTAAGTTATTTTTGGAGATAATTAAATAACACAAAATACACATAAAGGCTATTTATTAAAATTCCTTATGTTTTATATAGAATTATCTTTCTTAAATGATATTAAATTCCCATATAGATATAAATTGAAAGGAAGAAAGGTGTAGTATTCTTATGATTTAGACAAAACAAAGGCGGGGCTTAGAGTTCTCATGTTTTCCTCATCAAAGAAAAAGTACTCTAGATTTTCTTATATGAGATAGTTATATAGTTTTCTTTATTCAAGAGTTTCTTTAGTATATTTATAATTCCTTATTCAATCCTTTTCTTTTTTCATGACTAGAATTACGTGGAATAGGTTTCCCCAAGGAACTTTTGAATAGGTTTATCAGTGTATACCAATGGAGGCTTGAATCATCAATTCATGTTGGAATCTAAATATTCCAAATATGTTTAAATGGAATTTTTATATTATTATTTTTTAATTATACTTTTCATTTATTTATTTATTATATTTTGTGATTTTTATTAATAAATATATTGTGTTTAGATATTTTAAATCATTAATCAACCCAATAAGTCATTCCAACCACACCAAGTGTTGGAATGATACATGGTTTACTTCTACATGTAAAAAATAAATTAATGATAATTTTCCAATAATTTCATTGAAATCCAAGTCTATTATCTTATTTTAGTGTAGGAGACACATATTTTTAACTAAAATATCATATTTTAATTGAAAACACACACTTTTAGTCATTATAACCATTCCATTCATTGATATGATGTTTGTAACATCCCAGTCTCAGTTCACTTAGAAGTAACCAAACTTGGTTAGTCACAAGGACTAAAGTGAACCTCCCTATATGCTAGATGATCCCGTCTATTAACAATGGTCCATAGTGGTAAAATGGGGAGACTATAACCTAATAATTAGATTATCACAACTATATAATAAATGGATACACATCAGAACCATAATACCAACTGATAGCATAATATAAATCATAAGACATAATAGATATTTATCAATAAAAATATCCAGTACCGTATAACAAATGATGTAATATCATGTATCTAAATAAAAAGAAATAGGAAAACATGGAAGCATGCACACATACATATAGGTATATTCAAATAAACAAAAGACCAAAAAGACCATCTCTAAATAGTATCACAAGTCATAGCTCAGTCCTATGATCCCTGATCCCATGCTAAAATCAATAAAGTATCGAAAAATGGGTGCTATCCCCTATCCCTACCTGCATCCATCAATATCTAGGTACCAATATATGGCCCGAATAAGGTGTGAGATATACTCAATAAGACACGACCAATGGTGTTTATAACAAATACAGCTTGTGCATATAAACTGTAACCATGTAAGGTATAATGGGAAAATATGTAAATGAATAAAAGGTATCAAAATTACATGAGCATAATTTATAATAAGAGTAGGATATAAGATATAATAATTAATATATAAATTAAGTGTCAATAGTTGTTAACAACCTTCTTGGAATATGACACATGTGAAAAGAGTAATATAACTGCATGGGCGAGGTCCCAACATGATAGCCAGGGTGACCCAAGGTGCCATACCTTGAACCTCCTCATCAGTTATGTACCATAAAAAATCATATCTAGGGAAGTTCCATACCTTGATCCCCTAATCAGTGAAATACTATAAGTAATCATACCTAGGGGTCACAGGTTCCATACCTTAATCCCCTATTCGGTGCCATACCATAATGAAATTGGTGACATACCTTCATAATAAGTCGATTCCATAAAGACATGTATAATATAGATAATGTAATATAAAATGACATGGTCTATGTTAGTGTCTATACCCAATAAAAATTATCAATATAAAAAGAAAAAAGACAAGAGAATATCCATATCATTTCTCTTGTCATTTTAAACCAACCATTTAACCATTTTAATAGAATTTAATAATATGGAAAAGGATGAATTCTCCTCTCCAACCAACTTAAAATAGGCTCCTAACAACAAGTGGCGAGCTCACACACACAAAGGGTGGTTTTAATACAAGGAAGATATAATAACTCACCTCATGGGTAGTTTGGGTTAAGGTTGAAAACCACCAACCATGATTAGGTGATACAAGAGTGACTTAAATGAGGTTAAATAAGTAATTTAAGAATTTTCATTTAATTTAGAAGCAACAAACGAAAGGTTCGACATGCGATACAATGATTATAGTTTAATAAATGAAGAAAGATTAGGGAAAATTTATTGACCACCTAGCTTAATTATGTGGTAGAAAACTCATCTAGTATCAACCCTTGGTTAAGACTAAATCATAATAATAGAATAATACACTAAAAACAGGGCATATTAGATCACAGAAAAATAACATCTTTGATAGGAAGGAAAATGATGAAAAGAGATAAAGGAATGGAGAGCTTACTGGTGGTGATCCAACAAGATATACAAATCATGATTTAGAGGTCATATGTAGAATATATTTCAAGGCCTTGATTTAATCATGAAGGAAGATAAAAGGGAGATGAGGTACTATACATGTAATAGAAAAGAAAAAGAGATGTGAGGCTTTAAAATAAGTAAGGGTAAAAAGGAAATTTCACAACTTTTTAAGATATCACATGGTTTGGATGCATGGTTGGCTAAACTATGTGTGAAACATTCATCCAGCTTTGTCACAAGATACCCCTCGCATGGGAGAAGCACACAATTTGACTAACCATGCACAACCTGTGCAGAATGACTCTACAATAGGACTTGCAACACTCAAAAAAGAATGCAGCCTGGGTTTCATAGTTAAATCAAACCACGTGTCCCTCTATTGTGCACTAAAACACCCAGAATGGTTTGTTATAACCATGAGTATTAGGCCACATGGTTTCTATTTACCGTGTGGCCCAACTGTCTTATCAAAAAGTCGAGAATTCTAGCTCTAAATAGGTCCCAAACACCATTGTTTTTTCTATAACCTCATTAGGAATATCCATTATGAAAAATCAAAGGAAACAGAATAAAAACTAAAGGTTAAATACCTTTAATTAAAGATAAGATCTTACAGTTTTCCCCCTTAAAGAAACTCATACCCAAGTTTCCCTTATAGGGTTGGTAAACCATCATATGGGAATAAATCTAGCCACTAAGCATGTATGTCAACCTCTCACTCCTAGGTATCATCCTGTATGCAGTCGTGCTGCCATAGCATCTGTACTAGAGGAACTAACGTAACTCAAAGATCCCCCATGCTATAGTCCACAATACAGATAGGTTGATCCTTAAATAATGAATCTACCTTCAACTCAAACTCATTAGGATAAAAGATACGAGGAAAATATGAATATCATTGGTGAAGATTTAAAATATAGAAGACATCATGCATATCCTGATAACTATGAAGTAACTAAAATTGATAGGCTACTAGCCCGACTCTCTCCATAACCTCAAAAGGTATAACAAATTTAGGTGGAGGCTTCCCCTACAATCTAAACCATCTATGCACCAATCTAGTTGAAACACATAATAAAACTAGACTCCCCACCTCAAACTCTAGTGGTCAATGGTGACTATCAACATATGACTTATGGATAGACTGAGTTGTAGACATTTTATTCCTAATCAACTAAACCTACTCTGAAGTCTGATAAACGAGATGTGGTCGAAGTAGTGCTACCTCACCTTCCTATAACCATCACAAAGGTGAATTACATGGACTACCATATAATTCCTCATAGGGAACCATCTATATTGTCTCCTGAAATCTATTATTGTAGGAGAAATGTACAAGAGATATATGTTTCTCCCAAGAACCTCCAAAATCAAGGACACATATTTGGAGCATGTACTCTAGTACCTGTATCATCTATTTTGACTGAACATCATTTTGAGGGTGAAATTTTGTACTCCAAAGTACATCAATACCCAAATATTTATATAACCCATACCAGAACCTTGACATGAAATGAGAATCCCTATCAGAAATTATTGTGTGAGGGAAATCATGTAGGCATATAATATCATGGATAAATATTCTACCAAGATCATCTAATAAGTAGGCCTCTGTGATAGGTAAGAAGTGAGCGACCTTCACGAGCCTATTTATGATCACTTATACTACATCACTGCCTTAAGGTGATATTAGTAATCTAGTCACAAAATCCATCATGAAAGCCCCCAATTTCCACTTAGGAATGGGAAATGGATATAGAATACCTACTGGACACCAATGTTCTGGCTTCACTTTCCGAAAGGTGGAACACCGAGTAACAATAACTATCTATCTCTCTTTTCATACCAGACCACTAATACTAGAAACATAATTCACGATATATCTTTGTAAGCCCAGGGTGTATCACCCAAGTAGAATCATGATAATCTTACATTAATTCCTTCTGGATGCCTATAGGAACCCATACATGTTTGTGATTGTGAAAAAACTCATCCTTGTCAAAGATCTAGTCTGTCGGATGGTCCTCTCCTGAAATAATATCCATTAGGACTAATCCATTTGGATCTGATAAATAAATCATATTCACTCTATCTATAAGTGAAGAGTTTACTGATAATGATGCAATTACATACTATCCATGATGGCTCTGAACCTCCAAGTACATATCAGAAAATAGGGCCATAAGCTTCCACTTGCGACTGGCCTCTAAAACTTCATGCACTTCTACAAAACATGTGTTTAACAACATTGGTAGTTGTTAGTATTAGAAAAAAGTGCTGATAAATGGAATCTTTATCAGTGCTAAAGAAATCACTGATAAATTTAACCATTTATCAGTGGTTTATTTTTAGTGGTCATAAATGAATACTTTATGAGTTATTTTTTAGCACTAATAAAGGTCTGAATAAATAAAATAAAATAATTAAATAAATAAAAAATAAAAAATGAGTTTACTAAAAATATATTAATTTTTTTATTAATTAAATAATTGTTGATAAAAACGAATAAATTGATTATACTATATATAAATTATAAATATTAATAAATAGTATGTATTAAATATATAGATATATGAAAAATGAAAATTAAAAAAATAGAAATTATAAAGTAAATTGAGAAAAATATCAAACATTTTATTAATTAGACGATTATTGATAATGTTAATATATAATATATATTAAATATATAGATATATATTAGTGTATATAAATATTATTTATATAATACAAAATATTATTTATGCTTTACATTAAATAGTAATATATTTAGTGAATAATGGTTTATAATTAAAAATCAATATGATTTAAAAATACTGACTAATTGCATCATGTAATGAACATAATTGAATGTCATTTGATTTTTCAATTTATAACATAGATCAAATGTATTATATTGATTTCACATATGCGTAATTAATTCATTTTTATATGTATACGCACACTCAAAAATATATTTTTTGGAATTTAATCAATTTATATTATTTATTTTATATATATTTATTTACTATGTTTTAATATTTTCAATATGTATTCCTATTTATTTCAATATATATCAATTTTTAATGATTTATATTACTCAAACTTATCCAAATTTTCATCATTGTACTCATTTTTTATTAATCAAATTTACTCATTTTTAACATACATGAAATTAAGATTAAATATTCCATAATAATGTTAAAAATACATCTGTAAAAAAATATTTATAAAAAAATATATTTAAAAATGTATATTTATTGTTTTTATACATTTATACTTATAAATAAATAAATAATATTTGTTTTAAAAGTATTTATATAATTATAAATAAATAATTATAAAATTATAATAAATTTATTTAAATAATGAATATATTTACTATATATATATAATTATATAAATATATATAATGATATAAATATCATTTCTAATAAATATTTATATAATTATAAATAAATAATTTTACATTCAAAGAATTATAAAATTATTATTTTATAAAAATTATTATTATAAGTATTATAATTATATAGAATAATTATAATTTTTTTAAAATGTATTATTTTTTTAAAAGTATTATTTTTTATAAAAATTATTATAAATATTTATCAGTGCTAAAAAATCACTGATAAAATCAATCTTTATCAGAGCTAAAACATTAGCACTGATAATGATTGATTTTATCTCTCCTTTTTAGCACTGATAAATCTCTATCTTTATCAGCGCTAAAAAAATCACTGATAAAAATTCATTTTATCAGTGCTTCTTAACTTAGCACTGATAAAAGATATCTTTATCATTGTTTTTTTGTAGCGTTGATAAAAGTGTCATGATCTATTTTAAGAACCCTAACTATCGTGAACCAGTTTGCGATATCTAAATCTCTCCATGGAAGTGACCTACTTCCGACACTTCTCGTTGTCGAATCCAAGCTCAAATCTTGGCTAGAATCAAGTTTCAAACTATTCAAAGGGTTGAATCCAAGTCTCAAGAGATTCAAGGGTTGAACACAACCACGACTCGAATTAAATCTAGGTTTTTCGATATTTCTAATTTCCCTCAGTTATCCACTGAACCTTATCATCCCACATCCATGTATCCCAACAAGCATAGTTGCAATATCTTATAATGAAACAACCCAAAATTCATTCTTTTCTAGATATATTGATGTATCATCTTCCCTAATATCATGTGGGTCTCTTTAAGACAAAATTAGTACTATGCAACTTGAAATATATCAAACCAAATGTTGGGTCATGTTGTTGTGAGGTATAATAGACTCCCAATACCTATATTCCATGACATATACCTATTTTCAATCATTAACTTCTGAAACATTCATCCATATAGTGGTCATTGTTGTCATTGGTTTGGAATATTACATTGCAAATCACTTGAATGATGAAATATATAACATCGTTGGGGTCTTATATTATGTCATGCAACAATTATAATTAAGAGGGTTGAGTGAGGAGGAACTAAAATACAGGGTTATCCCCTTCCATTTGAAAGGTAATTCTAGAATTTTTTTCCAAAAAAATGGATGATAAAATATCTGACACATAGGAACAACTATATAATGATTTTTTCATGAAATTTTTTCATAGGATAATGAGCACTAAAATATGGTGTAAAATTAATGGATTTATTTAGGTATAATATGAACTATTTCATGATTCTTGGGATATATTTAGGGGTCACTTATGAAATGTAGCAATCAAATTATTCTGAACAATCTGTAAAATCAGATGAGAAAAAAATTATATATGTTTAATTGGTTGTCTTATTTATTTAACTACTTATTGAAAAAAATATAAAGTTTTTAGTTTTTATTTTTGAAATATTTCAATTTTAATTTTAATAATATAGATTAAATTCTATAAAAAAGAAAAATTAAAGAGGTTTACAGTTCTATAATCCATGGACTATATTATACAAGAAAAAATTATTTTTAGATAAAATGTAATTCATATTTTGATTTTGTTTTTTAAAATATAGTTAGACAATAAAGAATTGGAAGGAGTAATTTTATAGGAAAAACCTCAGCATCATAGGGTTTTAAGAAACAAAATATTGTTTCATTACATGGTACAAAATAATAGTACATTGTTGATAGAATTTATTGTTCTCAATCCTTTAGGATTGATCAAATTTTTTCTAAATTTGATATTTTCTTTGAAAAGTAACTTATTTAAAGATAAAGGTTTTATATCATTTATATTTTAAATAATATTTTAAATCATTCAATAATAAATATTATACCACTAGATTTAACTAATTTTGATAAAGTAAAATATTAACATTGATTGATGTAAATTTAATAAATAAGTTTTAATAGAATCTATTTTATTAAAATAAAAAAATATTTTTCATGGACAAAATAATTACAGTTTTAAAATCCCACTTCAATTCAAATTTATTATTTTATATTTAATAATTTAATGTCATTATATGTTCACTGAGGATTCTTAATTATATTTAATTTTATGGTTTACTAACATAAACTGGAATCCATTTTTATGTCCTTCTAGTGGTAATATGATTCCCCACAGATGTGGCCATCTCAATTACATGACATAAATAAATGTTTCATTACAATATATTACCATGAACTTTTATTTTAAGAGTTTTATAGAATTAGGACAAAAAAATTTACCAAAAAACTCATGTATTTTTAAACTAAAGGACATATTTTAGAACAATACATGAAACAACATGATCCATAAGAAGCCTTCATTTTTATTATTCGAATCAGGCTCCTCATGTCACATTATTATTATTTGGATCAAGCTCCTCATGCATAGATTTGATCCAATTATCATCCTTGTTAGCCTCTTCAAATGATTTAGGCTCTACTTGGGAAAAATGAGGTTTTTGTATATTCTAACTCCTTTGAGTTTTCAATGAAATTTTATGATCACCAATGACATTTTATTCATTGATTTTATCCTTGATTGTATTTATTGTAGTTGATAAAAATATAGCCATATTTGAAATAATAATGAACTCATTAATACTTATTAAAAATCACGTAATTTATTTCATCACACATTTAAAAAATGGTATGTATTTTTTCATTTAATCCATCTAAAAACAGATCATTCTTTAACATTTACTTTCGATTCTACCCTTAGGAATATCTTATTACCATCCATGCGATTCTCAGAAATGGGAGACATTCACCTTTGATAATGAATATCTTTTGTTTATTTATTTATTTATTATACAAAA
This sequence comes from Viscum album, assembly GCA_963277665.1. Classification (NCBI taxonomy): domain Eukaryota; kingdom Viridiplantae; phylum Streptophyta; class Magnoliopsida; order Santalales; family Viscaceae; genus Viscum; species Viscum album. Next base: position 777,106,663 of record OY728164.1, read on the forward strand.
TGAATATTTTATGAACCCAATAAGATATATTTACTTTCTCTCAGATGATTCAAATCTTCAAGCCAATTTATCTTATTTTCCCCTCATCCTCCTCACTTATTGATTGATTGTTTGGAAATATATATTTTCATTTCTATCATCATTATCACTTTACCATCGGTATATCCCTAGGGTCAATAATGTTTTCACGGTAAAATCATTGTTCATTGAATTAATGTATTGTTTTATAATTTTTTTAATTTATTTCTTTTTAGTATAAATCATATAATAATTTTTTTTGATACAAGTGGATTATTTTGTTTGAGTTTGAGTGGTTTATTTGAAGCTTCCCATTCTTATGAGGGATTAGAATTCGAGCCTACAATCGAGATAATGAAAACAAGGAAATTCATAAATAATTAATATAACCATCAATAAAAGATAAATTACTACTAATTATTTAATTATTTTTTTTCATAATTTTGTTTAATATTTGTAAGTTAATTTCTTTATCATTTTTATCTAATACTTATTTATTTTTTTCATAGATATTTTGTGATGTCATATTTTTCTTTCAACTATCTACAAAAAGTCACAAAATAGATAAAATGATTCTTTCTTCCAATATTACCACATTTTTTTATTTTCATTTCTTTTCTTTTTTAAACTACCAAAACTGAATATTTATTCGATGTTATTAGCTGAAAAACCTTTCTCATTGTTGAAAGCCTCTACTCTTATGACTTTTAACAATGAGAAATGTTTTTTGGCTAAGAACATCAAGTTAATATTTAGTGTTGGATGTTCAACATATAAATAAAATGTAAATGTGGTAAAATTGGTAGTTAGTATTTTTTTGAGACTCTGGCATGTGTAGGAATTAGCCACTCCTCAATTCGACACACAGTGTGACCGGTATGAATCCAAGTACTTTTTTTTAAATTGACATTAATTTTAATAAAAAGGAAAATGACATAATCAAAACCAAGAAAATATATTATGATATTTTTGATACTTTAGGTAAATGATGCATAATTCATTTGAGATATTTAAGAATTAGCTCCACCTCAATTTGATGCACAGTGTGACCGCTATGACTCAATGTGTTTGTTATCAGTTTAAAATTGATAGTTTAGTTCAAAAAATGTCACTCACTGAAAACAAATCAAACATGCTTATATTTTCTTCAAAATTTAGAAAATATATTCATAATTCGTTTTTTATGTGTAGGAATCAGTCTCATGTCAAACCGATACATGATGTGATTGGTATAGTTCAAAGTGTGTGTTCCTAGTTTAAAATGAAATTTTAGTAAAAAAACACGTGACATACTCAAAACTAAGAAAATGAATTAAAATTATTTTGATACTTTATTAAAATGATCCATAATTCATTTTTGACATGTAGGAATCATTCATACCTCAATCAGACATACATTGTGACTGGTATAGCTACAAGTGTGTCTTTTTATTTAAAAATGACATCAATTTTAATAAAAAGGACAACTGACCTACTCAAAACCAGGAAAAAACATTCACACTATTTTGATACTTTAGTAAAATGATCCATAAGTCATTTTAGATGCATATTTATCACATGTACCTCAATGAAACACATGGTGTGACAAGTATGACTCAAAGTACATCTTTTTATTTAAAAATGACATCAATTTAAAAAAATGTACAACTAGCCTACTCAAAACTAAGAAAATGCATTCATATTGTTTTGATACTTTAGGGAAATGAACCATAAGTCATTTTTTAGTTGTAAGAATCAATCTCACCTTAATTTGATATATGATGTACCTGGTATGACTCAATGTGTCCATTATCAGTTTAAAATCGATAGTTTAACTAACAAAATGTCACTCACTGAAAACTGAAAAAACATGCTCGTATTTTCTTGATAATTTATGCTACTAATTCATAAGTCATTTTTGATGTTTATGAATTAGTATTATATCAATATGATACACTATGTGATAGGTATGAGTCAAAGTGTGTGTTTTTAGTTTAAAATGACATTTTAGTAAAAAATACAAGGGATGTACTCAAATCCAAGTAAATGCATTCAGATTGTTTTGATACTTTATAAAAATTATCCATATTCTATTTTTGACATGTAATAATTATCCTCAACTCAATACGACACATGGTGCGACCTATATGACTCAAAGTGCATATTTTTATTTAAAATTGACATCAATTTTAGTAAAAAGGGCAACTCACCTACTCAAAACCAAGAAAATGAATTCAGATTATTTTGAAACTTTAGGAAAATGATCCATAAGTCATTCTTGAAATGTATTAATAATATCCACCTCAATATGATACACGATGTGTCCGATAAGACTCAATGTGTCTGTTATCATTTTAAAATCATCATTTTTGTTCAAAAAGTGCCACTCAGTGAAAACTGAGTAAACAAACATGAATTGTCTCTATAATTTATGAAAAAAAATCATAAGTCACCTACTATGTGTAGGAATTAGTATCACATAAAACTGAAAAATGATGTGTCTGGTATGAGTCAATGTGTGTGTTTATAGTTTAAAATTACATTTTAGTAAAAAATACTAGCAATGTACTCAGAACCAAGAAAACACATTCATATTGTTTTGATAGTTTAGGAAAATGTTTCACAAGCCATTTGACATGTGTAAGAATTATCCTCACCTAAATCTAATGCATGGTGTGACCGACATGAATTCAATTTCATTTTCTCAATATATAAGTATCATTTTAGTTTAAAACGCACATCACATTTTCAAAACCAAGAAAACAAGACTAGATTTTTTTTCTCTTATTTTAAATTCTATATTCATACTTGATTTTTCCTGATTTTGTGGTCTTTTTGGTATTACTGTGTACTGTTACATTACACTATAGTATTCCCCTTTATTAGTTCTTATAAAAGCACTGATAAATGGTCCTTTATCTGCACTTTTTTAAGCGTTTATAAAAGACCTAGGCTTTTAATCTCACTCCATAAGTTAATGTTTCTTTAGTATTGATAAAGGACAATTTAGCACTATTAAAGGCCTATTTTGTAGTAGTGATGTGTCTAAGTCCTTTGGTTTATAGAATCCACTATAGAATATCCTTTCCCAAACTTATAGAAAAGATCAAAATCGAAGGACTATAGATATTCAAGCCACCTTCTTTGTCCAAGGTTGAATTCATGCTATGTGAAAATATACCTGAGGATTTTGTGTTCCATAAACTCCAAAAAACACTCTCCTAGTAGGTAATTCCTCCAACAATGGAAGGCATGAAACACAAATACCAACTCAAGATCATATGTTGGGTAATTCCTCTCATGTGGTCTCAACTAATGAGACCCGCACGCCACCAAATGATTTTCCTAAATCAAAATTGATTCAAGTTGGATACATGATGTGTTATAATAAACTATATAACTTCTTCCTAAATCTATTAGAATCTGTATTGGTGTGGAAGTTAGTCACTCTTTTAGCTCTTGAAAGGCTATCTCATAGTCTTCTAACCATAATAACTTCACACCCTTCTTAGTCAAGCTCGTAAGAGGTGTTTCTAGGTATGAAAATTATTTTATAAAGTGATTTTAATATATAGACACCCCTAAGAAACCATTTATGTCAAAAAAATTATTGGGATGATCCTAGGTAACTATAGATCTCACCTTTTCTGGGTCAAATGATACTCTTGCATCAGATATAATGTGACCCAAGAAGTTCACCTTATTGATCTAAAAGTTGAATTTAGTGAGATTATCATATAACTGGTGCTCTCTCAGTGTATTAATAATGATATCAAGATTCATTTCATTTTCATGTCGAGTATGAGAATACACCAATATGTCATCTATGAATAATACAAAAAATGAATCCAAATATGTGTGGAAAACCCGATTCTTTAGAGCCATGAAAACAATCTTCATGTATGTGAGACCGAATGACATAACCAAATACTCATAAAGACTATACCAAATATGGAATGATGTATGAGGTATGTAAGAATCTATAACATGTACATTTTTATATATTGAACTCAAATAAATCTTTGAGAAAACCTGCGCACCTTAAAGCTGATCAAAGAGGATATCTATACAAGGAAAAGGATACTGGTTCTTTACAGTATGTTGATTCAACTATCAATAATCCATAAAAAGCAGTCTTTTTAGACAAAAGAACATGTAAACCCCAGGGTAAAGTATAGGGCTGTATAAAACCCTTATCTTTTAAGTCCTCTAGCTATATCTTGAGCTCCTATAACACAATAGTGGCCATACTGTAAGGAGGAATGCACACTAGTGCATCTCTTAGAACCATATCAATAGAGAAATCCATGTATCACTCAAGAGGTAAACTTGAAAATTCATACAATAATACATCCTTAAAACAGTCTACTATAAGAGGAAAATCATCCTAATGTATTACCTAATAATCTTATAAAGGCTACCAATCTGGGCAGTCACTCCACCTAGCCCATGATGTTTTCTTCCAGCTCTACATGCTTGGAAATACCAATCTCCCTTGTGAATATAATAAGACCATATTGTGATGTTAAAGACACCCTCTAGTGAAATAAATCCATGTGGGTGTGATAAGGAACTGACCAGTCCATCCTAAGAATAATTTAAAAACCATATATCTCAAGGATGAGAAGGTTCCATAGAAAATGATGTACATATATCTCAAGGGGAACTCCTTACACTAGCATATACACTTTTATCAGATACTCAAATGAGTTTCAAGGGTCATCACCCAATAAAAGTACCGAATTTCAAATGTGAGGGTTTCCATGATAACCCTAGAGATAAAATAATTTAAATCCCCTGTGTCAAAAAAATAGATACCAAGGTAGATGCTACTAAATACATACCTTGAACTATAGAAGGCCCATGACTCTTCTCCTCTTACACATGTGGTACTTCCTAAACCTAACCTATTTCATAGCCCTGAGATATAACATGAATTCCTTTAGTAGGCCTGCTCTCCTGATGCTATGTAACTAGTTTCTGGATTCCATGACCATGGCCACCTCCTTATCCTTACCGGTCGGTAGCACTCTATCTCCTTACCTGATACAGAGTATCTGGTCCTACTCCAAGAACTAAAGTCAATGCTTATCCTCTCTCACTATCCATTGGAGGTAAGATTCTAAAAAAACTCTATAAATGGTCCATCCCTCCACAGGATCATCACTTAACTGGGGCCCTCTCACATTGAGGTTTGACATTTCTCTACTTCCCACATTGATGAAAGACTACAAAAAATGCTAGTACATGCACTCTGACTGGTACTTACCTTATGAGAGGTCTTGAAGCAATGCTTCCAACCACTAAATACTATACTATTAGGTTAAGAAACTTGTCCACTCTGACTTGGACCTCCAGATTCCCTCAGATTATGATTAATAATAATATTTTGGTTTACTATATCAGATATGGTAGTCAACCAGAAAACATTCAATTGAGAATGAATAGGATTGCTGAGACCGTCCTCAAAATGTTTCACTTTCACTGGATCATCATCTTTATAGATAGGTTCAAAGTGATGAAGCTTTGTAAAATGAAATGAGTAATCCATAACAGATAGATAACCCTATTGTATGTTCACGAACTTCCTAGAATGATCAACCTTAAAGGTATTAGGGAAAATGTAGTCATAGAATACTATCTAAAAACCAGTTCATGCCATATCATGATGATGATCCTCCTAGGTGATAAAATTTGACAATTTATTTAAAGAATCTTTAAGAATATACATAGATAGATTCACTCACCTCTTAGGAGGTGTCTCAAGGTGCTTGTAGATAGTCATCATAGTCTTTAGCCATGAATCTATAGTATGGGGGCCACCATCCCTTAGAAAAGTAGGTGGATGCTACTGCTAAAACTCTCACGTAAACATTTCCATAGAAGAGGCAGGTTGTGGAGTTCCCTATATAGTATTCATAATTTGTAGAAATTCCACTCAAAACTAGGAATCATCGTGAAAATCAAGGATAGAAGGAGGTTCCACAAGTGTCAATACTATGAGTAACACTAGTGGATCAGGTCCCACCTCCTCTAGATCATGTTTGTCACCACCCTCCTAGAACACAACTTGGGGATGCCATGGTGTTAAGCTCTGTAAATTCCAAGCGCACAACTTATATAGGATTTAAAAATGGTAATGTCATAGATACACGAATAGGATAGGTACAAACCTTCATATATAAGAGTTACACCCCTATACCTTCCCATAAATATAGGTTTAGGTGATAAGAACAGTCACAAAAAATACAAATGACACTGCCTACTTCCCACTATTAAGGTTAGGTCTAGTTCAATCTCTCTATTTCACTATAAGGGTCCTGATATATGGAACATCAATTGAAAATTATAGAGGAAAACACCCTTTAAGTTGCAATTGGAATCCCCATTTAATAGAGACCATATTTAAATTTAAGATTTAATAATTCTTGTATTTACATAATAGACCGGTTAATTGAAGTACCATTCCCAATTTATAAAAGTATACTCTTTATAAATTTCAATTGGTAGTTCATTTAACTATATACCAACCTTTACATTTGATAGTAGAATGTAACAAGTAGTATAAGATGATTTGACTAAATGAATAATAATTCCCAATCTATAAAGGAACACACACTCTTTAGATTATAAATGAAATTCATGTATTCAAAACCAACTAATGTTTCAGTCTAGGTAACCTTAGCTACATAATCAAAACATGTGATAATTGGTTAACTATGTTTCCATCATCAAAATATATAGGAAAAACATGATTTGGGTTGATTCAAACACTTTAATAACCAATTATTCAATCCCCCTTTTCCTGCAAAAATATTAGTTACATAACAAGTATATCACTCAAGGCACATATAACAAGTATCTTGTAGTTAGGTAACGAAACCTACATGGAATGGATTAATTCATGACATATTAATCCTATAAGGTGCCTAAAATGATACATGATCAATGATTCCATGCTATATTGATCCAAGGATAAAATGTAACCCAACATCATAATAATAACAACATCACATATTATGTGTGTCAGCCACCGGTTGATTCCAAAAAACTATAACGGGTATAAACTAGAACATCAAGTCTCATCCCAAGTAATTCGACTCTTACCCATATTTAGGGTTTCTACTCCCATTAACAGGCTCATTACCAACTTCTTACATGTCCTAGTATCATTTAAATTATAAAAAATAGCAAGGAAAAGAAAATAAATCCTATGATACTAATTTGTAACATTTCGATCCCAGTTCACTCATAAGTAACCGAGCCTGGTTGGTCACAAGCCCTCAAGTGTGCCCCCATACACTAGAGGCTATCGACTAGCAGCGAAGGTATATGGTGGTACAATGGGGAGAATATACCCTTATAATTAGAGAATAAAAGTGATATAATAAATAGATAAAAAGTGGAATAATAATTCCAACTAAAAACAAGTGATAAATCATCAAATGGATGAGACATTTGTAAATAAAAATATCCAGTACCATATATAAAATGATGTAATGTAATGTATCTAAAAAATGAATAAGAAAACATGGAAGTGTGAAGAAAAACATAAATTCATATCAAAAGAACCAAAAGACCAAAAATACTCTCTCCAGATACCATCACGATCCATTGCTCAGTCCTGTGCTCCCTAGTCCTATGATACCCTCAATCAAGCAACAAAAACTAGGTGATTTCTAATGTCCCTAATTGCATCCATGAAGTCTCTCTAGGTACTAATAGAAAGGTAAAATAGGGTGTGAGATATAATTTGTAATCCACCACCGATAATGTCTATAAAAAATCCATCATATGAATATAAACTATAATCATGTGAAGGTATAACATGAAAATATGTTAATGAGTAACAGGTATAAAAAGTCCATGAGCATAATATATAATAAAAGCAAGCTATAATATATGAGAATCAATATATAAATGAAGTATCAAAATCAGGTAAGAACTATATCAGAATATGCCACATGTGAAAGGAGTAACATACCTACATGGGCTAGGTCCCAAAGTGATATCTAGGGAGACCTATATTTGAATATGTGAATGTAAACAGAGATCGCAGGTTCTATACCTCAAACTCCCTCATCAGTGCCATACTATAAAAAATAATATCTAGGGGTCATAATTTCCATACCTCGATCACCTAATCGGTTCCATATTGTAAGTAATCATACTTAGGGGTCGTAGGTTCCATACGTTGATCCCCTAGTCAATGCAATACTATAATTAAATGGGTTCCATACCTTCATATGAATTCATTTCCATACCAAGATGTGCAACATTGAGAAAATAATATAAAACTTCATAGGCTATGATAGTGTCCATACCCAACAACAATTATCAATTTAAAAAGGCACAATCCAAGATAATATCAATCTCATTAAAAAAGTTCATTTTAAACCAATCATTTAACCATTTTAATATCATTTAATAACATGGAAAAGGAGGCATGATCCTCTCCAACTAACATAAAATAGGATCTTACCAATGGGTGGTGAGATTACACACCCAAGGGGTGGTCTTAACATAGGGTAGATATAAGAACTCACCTCATGGGCGGTTAGGAATGAGGTTTACAACCTCCAACCATGATTAGGTGCTATGAGGGTGACCCAAATTAGGTAAAATAATTAATTTATGTCTTATAATTTAATTTATAAGTAATGACCATAAGGTTTGAGATTTAGTACAATAGTGATAGTTTAATAATTGATGAAACCTTAAAAAAAAGGTATGGTCTACCTACATTAAGCTTGTGGTTTAACACTTATCTAATATTGGACCTTGGTTCGGCCTAAATTGGAAGAATAGACGGATACCCTAAAAATAGGGAATTTTATATCACACTAAAATAGCTTCTTAGATACAAAGATAAATGATGAGAGGATATGAAGGAATAAAGATCTTACCAATTGTGATCCAACATGACAGATGAATATTGATTCAGAGGTCTGACTGATAAGATCTTCCAATTCATAGCTTTAAGAATGGAGGAATCTCAAAGGGAGAGACAACACTGTGCATGGGATAAAAAAGAAAAATAGGGGTGACGATTTAAATATATAAGTGAAAAAAGATAAATTTACTACTTTTTAAGTGGTCACACAATTTGGATGCATAGTTGGCCAAACCATGTGCCAACCATGTACCCATCTCTGTCCCAAGACACCCCTCACACGGGCTAGGTGTACGATTAGACTAACCATGCACAACCTGTGTAGAACACCTTTATAATAGAACCTCAAACACTCAAACAACCATATGGGCTAGGATTTATGGTTAAATCAAAACATGTATCCCTCTACTGTGCATTGAAACTCCTTGCATGGTTTGTTCTAACCATATAGACTGAGTGGCACGATTTCTACTAACCGTGCAACCCATCTATTTTCCCAAAATTCAAGGATCTAGGCTCTGAAAAATCCCCAGGCACCCTTTTTACCTACATAACTTCATTCCACATTTCAATTATGATAAATCAAAGGAAAAAAACTAAAAAATAAATGTTTCATGACTTAAATAAAATTTGAGATCTTATAATGTCATTTTTATTCCAAAATGTTATAAAAGAGTTAGAGTTCATTTTCTAATACATTTAATCCAAGAAAATTTCCATGATTTTGAGAGTTTCATTAAATTTTGTATCTAAACTAATATTTAAAATATAAAAATGTAGTCCCAATAAATAAAACCACATGACTTGTTGGAATGATTTTTATTTCATTTATAAAGGTGAAAAATGAATCAAGAACCATTATCAAGGATTTTCATGAAATTTTGATCTTGTTTGATTACTTTTGAGAATGCGAATAATGTTTTTAATTTAAATAAAACATTAAAAATGGGAAAAATCCACTTTACATCATTCTAAATATACCACATGTAAAAATTACACATGGTTTAATATGCTATAAAAAAATGAATACAACATATTTTTCCAGGAGTTTTATAAAAATATATACTCATATGGTCTCTTTTGAGTATGTGACACATGTTTTTTTTCTATAACATGACTAATAAATTTGTAACACATAATATTAATAATTTTAGTAACATAATATATTAAAATTAAAGTTTGTTCATTTATATAAGTCAAAAATTAGTTATAGATCATTTTCATATAATTTTAGGTCAATCTGAGCTCATTTTCTTGATTTTGAGTATAAAACATATATTTCTAAATTTGATAGCACATTTAAATTAAAAAATTTACTCTAAATTATTTTAACCACAAACTTGTTAAAATGGTGTCGTGTTTTTATTTAATTTTGGGAAAAATTAATAAATGATTATATTTAGTGTTTCATGGAAATATGAGATCATTTGGTTTGTATAGAGCATCTAAACCATATTTCAAACTAAGATTATACTTAAATTGGAAAGGTAACTTTTAGTCATTATTACCACACCATATATTTAAATAAAATGTTATTCACTCATAAATCTCATAAACAGATAAATGATAATTTTTCAAGTGTTTCATGAAAATCCAAGATCATTTTATCAATTTTTGAGTATATAATACACATTTTTAACTAAAATATCACTTTTAAATTGAGAAGATGAACTATTGGTTATTTTGACAATAACTTGCATCAGATTGATATGTGGTACCTTCATATATCCATAAAATAATATTATAAAAATATAAATAATTAAAAGGTATAAAAATAACTCTAGTATTTTTTTAAACATTGTGGCATAATGCAACAAGCCCATTCATCACTGAATGATTTTTTTCTTATTATAAAAATAATTTATCATCAGTATCCACATAATACTAGAAATATATAAATAAATAAATTTTATTAAATATTTTAAAATAAAGTATATATATATTTATAAAATAGACACATATAATAGATACCTTTATGGGTATTTGAGTAATTCTATGATTTATGACATCCCACATAAATTTACAAACATAGTAATAAATTTTAGAGCCATTTTGTTTTTTAGAAACCATGTAAACATGGAAAACTATAAGAAATTTGTTATGATATGTTATCTAATAATTAAATGTTAATATATATAGCTAAAAAAATTTCCATCTATAGTTTTTTGTCACTTTTTTTTTCATTTTTAATCCTTCTGTGTTTTGAACCTTTGTACTACACTACCAAAAAAACATAGAATGAAATGAATTTTATAAAACATATAATTAAAATATTTTTATATAAAATATTAAAATATAAGATATTTCTAATTAAGAAGGGACACAATGTATAAATAACTTTTCAGATATTGAAGCATTAAATATATAAAATATATCATTTGATTAACTGAAATGATCAAAAGTAACATATAGTGATCCTTAGAAAAATTTACAAATTAAAAAATACTTTATGTTTAGAAAAAAAATATCATAACTGCAATTAAAAAATATATTTTTACTGTTTCATGGGATTTATTAAAAATATCCCATCATTAATTTTTTTTATCTTGAAATATACTAGAAAATAATTTTTCATTTTTTATAATTTAATATGTATGTACCTTATTTTTATAGAATGAAAATGAGGAAATATAGATACAAAAATTTGATCTTATTATCATGGGATTGTAAAATGGTTATTTAAATATCCAAAATAAAAATAATAGACAATTTTTTTAATAAAATTAGTAAATAAATAATTATAAATAAGAATTATGATAATATTTATTATATATAAATTGATGGTATAGGATTTTAATGAACCATAATGAAGAATTTAATATATATTATCATGAAAAATAATTTCAATAATATCTATATCATTTATGTTTTCAAAAATTTTTAATTCATAAGTATTATTATCTATGAAATATGTTTTTCAATAAATTTTAATGTTTGTAGCTATATCAAGTTTGTTATTTCATAAAAAGTTGGGTTCTTAATCTTCTTTCTTGATGAAACAATTAATCCCTTTGATTGACATGGACTAATTTTTTATTTTAACATCTTTCGATACATAAGTTAGTTTAGTTTTTATTTATTCATTGTAAAAGATATTTAATGTATAATAAGTTAAAAATTAAATAAAAATTATTATTATATTTATTTATAATATTGACTGACCATGATCTGAATATTCTAAAATCTTATATGACTATCTGAATGTGAACATCATAAATGGGAATACGTATCTCCACTCTTTGCTCATGATCTATATAAATACTTACTTTAAAATGATCTATTAGTAATGGTGTATTGTGAAGGGCATTCCCATGAATATTGTACATTATAAATCATGCAATGGATCCATGAATAGATGTAAATAGGTGTAAGTCACAATCAATTTTACCCTCAAATAGTTTGAAAGAATAAAATAACCTATAATACATTGTAGCACATATATTATCAAATATTGTTAAAAAAATATTACATAGAGTATGTTAGGAATTTTAGGGTAAAAACACCATTAAAATATAGAGGTTTTGTCTCTATTTATAGTATTTTTTATACTATTTATTTTTATATCATTAGTAACTCATTTTTTTCAATGGAAGTGAATCACATTTCATGACTTTTTTTACTATTAAATTTATTCTCCAAGATACTAACCTTTATTTTTAATTCCTATAATTCATTCTCAAAATGTGTTAGATCACATACTTTATTAATTTAGTCTCTAGATGAGGATCCAATATACACCCCTATAACACATCCATACCATTCTAAATGATGAAAATATACCATTATTTTTTTCTATTCACCTTTGATAATGACACATATATTATCTAAAACAGATAAAAAACCTTACTAGTTTTTATTCTACTCTAAAATTTAAAATAACATTAAATTTATGTTATTTACTACTCAAACATGCATCCTATATTTTGTGTGTATGTTATTATCTACAAGTTATCAATTTTTATTCACACAAGACACCTTCCATAGTATATGATGTAGGATGGAGGAAGTGAAAGGTTCTAATAAATAAATAAATATATTAAAATTAATACATCAAATTTTTTTTCTATTATTTCACATAAAATTTTAATATAAATTACATGTATGAACCAGTTATTTCTCAAGTGAAATATATCCCATCCTTGATTTATGATATGAGTATGGGGTTTTTTTTACATTGTTTATTCTATGAACATATTTTTTATTTTAATGAATAACATTTATGAAATTGAATATCACATACATGTCATGTAAAATAAAAATAAAATTAGTTTTAATTTACCATGAATCCCTCTTCCACACATTAGGTAACAAAAAAAATTCTAAGTTTCTTAGTATATGAAGTATGAATATATCACTGGTGGGTGAGGAATAATGTTTTTATTAACAACTCATAAATATTTAATGGAATGATTTATTTTGAAATACTTGTGATCCCTTAAAGAAAATATCATTATGAAATTAATTTTAATTTATAGATAAATAATTATTATTGTGTCCTCAAAACCAACTAATTAATAATTGATTGTGTAAATTTTATATCTAATGTTCAACATTTATTTGATTCAAATTCATAACAATGCTCTTGTTCTTTTGAAATTATGACACAACCTTTACAATATTATAAAAAATATAAATGGGGGATTTTTCCAATTTTGTGATGGGAATTTTAACAACCTATCTTTTTAAAATTAACTTACCTTTGATGTTCCCATCATGAGGGTATTTTGGGAGACAAATATTGTGAAAATTAGATATTTACTTAATACAAAATCTAATTTATTACTCAAAAATACACAAATCAATAATATAATTTATAATCAGCTTTTTTTTGATGTAACAATGTTTAATATGATACATCCATATCAAATTTATGGGATTATAAAGTTAGATCTCACTCAATAATTTAATATTCAAGTGTACCATAAAATAAAAGAATAATGTTTGTAATAAAATATACAGTTAATGTAAAATTAAGAGAATTTTTTTTAATGTTGGTAACATTTTTAGTTAATAAATTTTATGTATATTTAATTTAAAAAATATATCTTATTTTTTTATAAAATATTTTTTTTGTTAATATAAAATATATATTAATGGGTAAAAAATATTAAAGAAAAACATGATAATCATGTGATTTTAAAATTTTTAACTAAATATAATTTATCAATAAAACACTATTCATATTTTATTAATACCCATACTGAATCATTACACCATTTATATGGTTGAAAAAATGAAATATTATTTCTTAAAAAAGTGTATGGTTCGATATATGAGGAAATTTGTTTCCCCTCCTTCACTGGAATGAGATGTTCCCTAATGACCAAGTTAGTTATATCTAACCTTTTTTTTGATTCTATCTTTGTTATTCCTTGGGTATTTAGTAATTTTTTTATTTACACATCACATAAATTTTTCTTAATATTTAAGAAGTTAGAAAATTCTTTGGAATAAACACTCTTATAGTAGGATATTTTTAAGAAAATCAATCTCATTTTCCATGCCACTGTCAATTTTTTTAAGAGAAATTACTTGAAAAAATGTGACAACATAACTTACCTTGTCAAAAATTATATTACCTATTACTTGAGAAGGTAATATAAATTATTTTTCAGTCCCAATTAACTATTTTTATCTATGGTTGGTATTGATCTCGTTATAGAGAAATAATTTTAGATTTTCAAAACATTTCCTTCAAACTGTGGTTTAGCCTAACTAAGTATCTATCTACATAACACACCATACACCCTAACCTTCCTTTAATAATATACTAAAAAAATTATAATAATTATGAATTCCATTAATTATAACAATAACAGTGGATCTACATATCAATATCCTATTTTTTGAACATTATACACCATAACAACTATATCCTATAAAAATTTCATATATTTAATATTTTTATCTAAATAAATATCAATTTCATTACCTGTATATTTCTATATTCAAATAAAAAATATAACATAATTTACTTATACTCCATACATAAAAAAAGAGTTAAGTTATAATTTAAAAAAATTACTATCCACACATTGTGAGAGTTTATTTGTGCACTATGAGAATTATTTTTCATATGTAGATAAAATAAGATGAATTTTTCACGAGGCATTGCAAAATTTTGGATACTTGTTTTAAATTTTCTTCTATTGAGGCGAATTTCTTGGGGGTCAATGTTTACCATCTTAAATTATTTTATTTTTATTCTACATTAATTGAATTACAATCCCCAAAATTTTATAGAGTCATTGAAATCATTGAATGATTGGAAATTATAATATAATATTTGATAAATTTGATTCATTTTTATAATATAAAGACATATCACACTTGGGTAATTTCAATAGAGATTCAAAATATTTTTAAAATAATTCAAATTCATTATATAATGAATTTATTTTTTCTTATCCCATACCCATGTAACATAAATTCCATTTAGTTTCATATAGTTAATAAGGAAGTTCATTTTTATGTAGCATCATATTCTATAATAGAGAAATTAGTTAAATAAAATTGGTATCACTCCCTTTGTTTCTTACTTCTAGGTTATATAGATTTAATACCATTGATAGTGTAGTATATTCAATACAACTATCTTAAAATTAAAACGTTTTACATTTATCTAATATCTTCAACATTTATATAAAATATCTATGTTTATCTTAAAAGACAATTATAATTTCCAAAATATGATTTATATCATCTTATAAACTTTTACCAATATTAGATGATCTATAAAATACACTATTATTCAACTCACTAGATACATCCACTTCTTCTCTATGTTTCATCCAAAATTTATTATGTTTAATTATATAAAATATTATTTGTTCTTCTAATTTAATATGACCAATTCTATCTAGTTAACAATAATGTAGAGAAAGGAACATTACTTACGAAGGGTCATTTTCATGATATGTTTCAAACTTGATGAAATCTTTAACATCATCCTCATTCTATCTAGTAATATAATTAACATACATACATTTTTATTTATATTAATCATATTTGTTTCAAAAATATTTAAACCCTAGAAATATATATATATATATATATCTATGTGTGTGTAATAATAACATTATATATATTTAAACACTCAAAAATATAAATAATAACACACACACACACATACATAAATAAATAACACACACACACACACACAAATATATATATAAATTACAAAACATATACTTATATATTATAAATAGAATATATATATAAGAGACCTAAACTTTGTCTATACCTAATACACACACACACTATAAATAAATAAATAAATATATATATATATATATATATAAAGAAAATATTTACATAAACATATATATATATATATATCAATATATGTGTATATATAAATATAAGTTTATGATTTCTTTCATTCATTTTTTTATTATTTGTGACATTGTCTTTCATGTTTTCTCATTTTTTCTTTAATAGAGCATATGAACTTGTGGATTTCCCATTATTTTTTGGCTTCTCAATAATATTTTCATTTCATAAAAAAGTATATGTATATAAGTACATCATCATATATATATCATCAAGATAAAAACTTTATAAAAATGTCATATTTTAGGTAGTGATGTACCAAGTACAAAGTGGTCCATAGGATTGAGAATAGTTAAATATTAAATGATCATAATCAGCTAATCTACCATTATTGTCTGAGTTTTTGAACAACATTCAAGTTAACAAGAGGTTATGGTTCATATCCAATGTTATTTTACAACCATATCTCTGTATATATTTTACGCCACTTTTTTGTTATATTTTTTTACTTTTCATCTTATAGGGGGTGTTATTCTTCAAAAATGAAAAAATTATCAAAGAATTTAATTGATCTAGAATTTTAAATAGGATTCTATCACCTTCAAATTTTATTTTCTTTATAAAAAAATATTAAAACATTTATAAAAAGTAATTTTAGGTAGGAGTGATTCCAACCATAACATATTCCATCTTTAGCTCACCATCTAGAAAGGAAGGAGCTTTATAGACCACTTTTATCCCTTATTTGAGACCATTAAGCTCTTTTAAAATATCCACAAGGTTTACATTTAACAAAAATCCTAGGAACACATTCATAAAGTTATTGGTAAACATCATATAATTTTTAGAGGTGTTTTCTATGACTTTTATGGATGGAAACTTTGGTGCATTAGTTTTAGGAGGGACCTAAGTATTTTTTTTATTTTCATATTATTAAAATGATTATTGATTAATAATAATTCTTTTAATTTTTCTTTAAATTTATCTTCAATGATATATTTAGAAGGAAAATATAGCTCAAAATTATTATAAACATCTATATCACCTATTGTAATAGTTTGTACCTAAACATATATTAAACAAGATAATAAATCTATTTTTCACCCAACATTTGAGCCACATCACCTAGATAATAAACAAAAATAAATTCTTGAACAAGATATTAAAATTCATCCTTAATGGATAATTCTTCCAAAATATTTATTTTATATTTACTATCACATTACATCACATGATATTTACAATAAAATCATGGTTTTTATTCTATAATTTAAAAGTAATCCACAATAGAATTATAAAAAATCATTTGTTTTGATATGAAATTCCACTAAAACTTGAATAAAATAAATTCTGAGAGAGGTTTATTTTTTTTATTATATACATATACTCTGTAAAATTTATACTTTTAATTGTTTAATGGATTTGGAGATTAATTCATGTTCATTAATTAAAGTGGAGTTCTACAAGAAATGGATTTATCCATTTAATTTATTTTATGATTGGATCAGAATATTTTATATAGAGACATTTCATTGAAATATGAGACTTATATATAATTTTTTTAGAGTTAATGATATGAGGCTTCAATAGTTGGGATTATCATACATGGATCCAGGAAAGAAACATATGGGATATTCGATCAAGCTTGCTTTGGTGCAAGGAAATTTCTATAAAATTTAGTTTTTCATTTTTGAATTTGAGGAACATGTCCATACCCATGGATAGAAATGTGTAGAAGAAGGGTATTGATTTGGTCTAACAATACATGTGTTGTGAGGTCCCATTCTTTGAATCCATTTGAAACCTATTTTTTAAAGGATAATTGGCTAGCAAAATTTGGAATTTTATTAGTTGGTGCATGGGGATCTCCGTGAATGGATATTCATTGCTAGAATTTTTCGAGGCACAGATTCAAGGTTTATGATACAAAGGAAAGGAAATTAAAATTCCTGGAATGATTTTTAATGTAGTGTTTTGGGTGTTAGGGGAGGCCATGAAAAATGTAAGAGAATGAGGTCATTATTCTCACCTATTTATTTTGGTTTGGGCGAGGTCAATTTTCCTATAGATGAAATGATTAAAGGTAACCAAGGGAGATGGGTTTGATGTAATCTATCCATCAGTGGAATGAAGATGAATGTTGATGGATACTTCATGTTGGGAGAGATACGAGGAAGTGGTATGGTATGAGATGACAGGGGATCAATGTTTTTTGGATTCATCACATACTATGGGCTAGGTAATTATATCAGGGTAGAGACTTGGTATATGTTCAGTGGACTCACATTTTGAAATATACTCCACATTAATCTCTATATAGTGGAATCTAACTCTAACACTCTAGTTGACCTTCTTCATGATAAGAAAAAAAACTCCATGGGACCTGATATAATTTATCAAGATATGTGGGATAATCCTTGACCAGGGTATTAAGATAATACATACATTGAGGTAAGGAAAATTTTATATAGAAAACTTTTCCAGTAAAAAGTTTTTAGTGACAGAACCATTCAATATAACCGTATTGGGTCTTTACATCATGATTTTAATTTCTTTATACGGGATGATGCTTTATGCCTTCATCATTTTCATCCACCCAAAACCTCATCCTCCCTATTATTGATTAAAATAAAAAATTATTTTTGAGTGAGTGAGTAAGTATAATGGAAGTATAAATTCTAGAAGACTGACTTACAATAGTTTATAAGGAAATTGTTTAGAAAAATATTTGAAGTCCATAAGATGGGTTATTATACAGACCAAAAATTGAAGATAAAAGATGGAAACTAGTAGTTACCCCTTGAATAAGTCTGATGTAAGTAGTGTGTAAAGTGAAAAGGAATTTTGTAAAGACCCGTAAAATTCAAGGAAATTTTTTTCTTAATTTTCTTTGGGATTTTACAATAATGCAGTTTCTGACGGCACTTGATTCCGAGGCCTGGTGTGCCTGGAATTTCTATCCGAAGTTTAGCTTGGGTACAATCAGTGAACGAACAAGCAGGAATTTCTAACTTTTGAACCGGTGCTCAGAATAGAATTCCGAGGGCACCAATGGAACCGTAGCGCCGATAATTGCTTAGGAACACCTTTTCCGAAGTTTTATTTTCACGAGAATAGATGATAAAAATTGTGGAAGTTTAATTTATTATTATTCTACAATTTTTATTTTTCTTTAAGTGGTATAAGACTTTGGGTGGAAGTTGGGTAACTACCCAACGTCCCAAGGGAGGTTATGAGGGTGGTGGGGCCCACATGAACCCCACCCCTTCATATTCTTCAACCCCCTCAACTCACCTTTAATGATGACAACTTGGCTTGAATTAATTAAGTGGAATAAATTCAAACTTTTGAAATTCAATTTCTTATCTTGTGTTAATAAAATAAGACATGGGATTATTTTATTTTTGGTTAGAGTCTTCTCGCGTTGGGAGGATTTGGGAAGCTTGAAGAACATCTTCTTCAACGACGAAGAACGCGAAGAACGAATCGGTCTCCGACGAAGAACGCCGAGTTCTCGGAAACTGAGTACGTGACACCGTGTACCATGACGCCAACGACGTCTTCTTCTGCGACGTCTCCTTTCACAACATCTCCATCCGCAATGTATCATTCCATGACAAATCCTCATTGATGAACCTCCGTTCAAGCCTCGCTCAAGGTAGGGGTTAATTAATTATTTTGTTCGTGATTAAGACCTTGTCGTTTTTCGTGAAATAAGACCAATTGCTATCGAATAACTAGAGGGGGGGACCGCACAAAAACGGCTGACCCTCCTCCTTTATCCATATTTATTTATTTGTGGTTTGAAACGAGAATGGTGCGGTGCCGTCGCACCGCGTGTGATCGTGCGACAAGGAATGCGTGGTGCCGTCGCGCCGCGCCGTGGAAACGAACAAGAACATGAGGCCGTCGCGCCGTGTCGGAGAAATCCGAAGACACCGCGGCTGGAGCGGGGCCATGGTGGAAGCGCACGATGCCGTCGCACCACAACAGATGACCAAGGACGCGGCCGGTTCTGGGCTGCGGCGAAGCAGGGTGACCGACAGCCGGAGACGGGCCGCCGGCGTCGGAGAAGGGAGGGGACCGGCCGTCGCCGGTCCCGTGGAGCAAGAACCGGCCGGCCAAGCCGGGCCGGCCGGACAGGGGAAGAGCCGGGGGACAAAACCCCCGGCTGGACAGCTGAGTGGCTCCTTAATTGGGGCCGCGGTTTCCGAACGGTGGGGGGCAACACGCCCCCCCGTATAACTGAACGGCTCGGCCGTTCGGCCGAGCCAGCTGGCGACGCGCGCCAGTGCGCCGGACCGCCAGGCCGGCAGCCGGGCCGGGCCGCACCCATCCGGGCTGGGCCGCACCCAGCCGGGCCGACCCGGACCCGAGTCGGGTCGACCCGGTTCGGGCCGACCCAGGGGGTCTCGGGCCGGGTCGGTCCGGGCCCGAAACCCCCCGTTTTCGTACCCTCCTTGGTATTTTGCCCATATATTAGGATACAGACCTCCGATCGACGCACCGTCAACGACGATGCAATACTTGGATCGAGACGGTCGTTTTGGTATATTGCACTCAAGGTTTCAGAATACTTTGAGTTCGGCCGGGTTGGTTTCGTACACGAAACCAACCGGGCCCTCGGAGCGGAAACACTCATATCTTAAGCTCCGGACGTCCGATTGAAATACCGTAAACTTTGATGGTTTAATCTTAGTGAGACAGATCTTTTGGATTACTCTGCCTGAGGTTTGGACGCAGGTGGAGTACGGTCGGGTTGGTTTTTCCTTAAAAACCAACCGGGCCCCTAGGACGAAAAAGCCAATAACTCTCAGACCGGGCGTCCGATTGACGCGCCGTCTGCGACATTGAGTTCCTATTGACGATACGGAACTTTAGAATACATAAACTCTGGACTATGTGTCATTGATGTATCAGCCTCTCGGCTTGTGGAGCGGACCCTCCAAAACGAGCTTGCTGTGTGCGGGAACCCTAGAGCTGGCTGCGTTGCGACTCGACGACGACGACTATACATAGATCCTCAGTGGATTCGAAGGCGACGACTACAACACTCAGCGATCCTATGTGGATCAGTGCTACTGATCCTGTGTGGGTCCGATCTTGTGTGGGTCAGCGCTCAGTGGTTCTGTGTGAGCCAGTGCCTACAGATCCTGTGTGGGTCCGATCCTATGTGGGTCTTTGCGGGGGTTAGTTACCTATCGATCCTGTGTGGGTCAGACCCTTCCTGGGTCATTGCAGGGGTTGGTACCTATTGATATTTTGTGGGTCTGATGACTTAGATGAATCATTGGATATATATGATCATCTCTATTGTCATACGAAGAAGTATACCTGTGTGAGATGAATCCTGTTTTTCTTTCCTTTGTGGATTGTGTTGTGCTATCCTGTGTGGTTTTTCGTTTTGCTTTCCTGTGTGGAGTGGGTTTTACTTGGGCTCGGATGTTGGATCCGAACGTGAATTGATAACTTAGGTATATGTATGGGCCTATACCTAAGCAGTGTCGGATGTTACTTCATGATTGAATATTTCCTTGTGGATTATCCTTCGTGGATTCTGGGAGACCTTCGAAGGTCTCGAGGTCCCTACTGAGTAGATTATACTGACCCCTGCATGGGCTATGCCCGCACTACGTTGTGTTGGTTGCAGACAATGGAAATCGCTGATCATGGATGAGGCTTGCGGAGAAAGACGGTACCTGGAGGTAGACCACTGGGCGGGATGTACTCGGAGCGGTTGGCTAGACCCGAGGATCCGTGGAGGCTGTCTGTACCCACCATTTAGGTGGGATTTTCAGTGGACATCTCGACTATGCGGCTTTACTTTTCAGTTGTTGTTTTCCCTTTTTAGTTGTACTTAACTTTCAGTTTGGGTTTGTATTCTGGTCCACTACTTTTCCGCACTTACTGTTGTACTCAGTTTTTACGTAGTGTTTACTTCTACTGCTTGCTTGCTCTATGGTGTTTGTTTACTTTACAAAGGCAATGTCTTCCCTTTTTACAGGGATTTACGCCTTGGTGCTAGTCGCCAGCCCCTGGCCTATGGAAGGCGGGCTTGGGGTAGTCACAGCACGAGCCCCGAGGACGGGTCTTGAAAAATTGGTATTAGAGGAGTTCAGTTCTACCACAGAACATGGGACTTTGATCTTTTCTATGTGAAGTAATAGTGTTAAGCGTATTGGGTGTGGTTATCAGTCTAGGGAGTCCAGTGTTGGTGTGGCGGCCGACGTATCCGTACACCAGGACCCTGAATTCTGATTTCCGACTTAATGCACGAAAACATTGATAGCATGTGTGTTTCAAGTTTTCTTTGTGATTACTTTGTATCAGCTCACCAGGTATAATGTTCTGACCGTGGCGCACCTGTTTCCTTTTCAGGATGGCCCCACGACGGCAGCCAACTAGGGTTCCGAGAGTTGTGTGTGACGATAGTGCACCGAGCGACGAGGCCTCGGTGCAGGGCCCTTTGACAGCTGAGGCGCCGGCGGTACCTTTACCCGCCGAGCCACCGATGCTTCCAGCCCCAGCCGCTGACGATTCACATCACCTTAGTGCACTGCACGAGTTCCAGTGCCAGTGACTGCCCAGGTTCCGCGGGGAGACGGACCCCCAGGCAGCCGAGGACTGGCTGTAGGTAGTGGTATGAGTTTTCCGGTTAGTGAGGACACCAGCAGACCTCATGGTGATCCTCGCAGCGAGCCTACTACACGCGGCAGCAGGAAGATGGTGGATCTTGATACTCCAGGTGCACGATGAGGCATATCTTCTCTGGATATACTTTCAGAGCCTCTTCCGCTCAGAGTTTTTCCCATCCACCTTCAGCTACGACATGGCAGCTTGACGGTCGCCCAGTACTCGGTGAGATTTACCGATCTCTCGCGCTACTCGACAGACATGGTACGTGACCCATTCTTCCGTGCCCGGACCTTTGAGCCGGGATTGAGACATGAGATCATGGCATCTCTGATCTCCCTCAGCATTACGACTCAGACATGAGTACTGGAGCGAGCCCTTTTGATCGAGAGCTTTCTTGCTGAGTCTACACCAGCGCCGAGACCCACCGCAGGGCGGCACGTAGCAGAGTCTTCTGTAGCAAGGAGTCGATGAATGACTCATGGGTCCAGGCAGACCAGACCCTCAGGCAGACAACCTCAGGACACTGGCTCAGTAGTGTGGGGCACACAGCACGAAGCCAGTCTTTCGAGAGGCAGACAATGCTACTCATGCGGCGGGCAGGGCCATATGGCTTGTGATTGCCCGACCCGCCATACCGAGGAGCAGAAGACGGTTGAGGGACCACCGAGGCAGAGGAAGAGGGTCGACCGTGGCGGTCCGTAGGGAGTAAGAGGATGAGGTAGAGGAGCTGGCCGAGCAGAAGGTGGTGGGCGACGCTTTGAGGCTCTACCAACACCACCACCAGGAGGACCACCCTGACCACTGGGAGCTGGCGGGCAGAGACAAGCACATGTCCAGGCAGCGGAGGCCTACGACCACGGCGCGCCCGAGATGATTCGAGTTACTATCTGTGTCTATTCCACCCTTTTTGCAGTACTTATAGACACAGGAGCGAGTCATTCTTTCATAGCCGCTGCCCTTGTTCAGAGCTCAGAGATTCCGACAGAGCCGTTGGCTCGATCCTTACGGCTAGAGACTCCTACGGGAGTAGACTCGATGATTACGCACTGGTGCCGGCAGTGTGAGCTTACTCTAGGAGGCGAGAGCTTCGGCTGGGATCTTCTTGTAGCAGCGTCAAGGCCTTATGACGTCATCTTGGGCATGGATTGGTTATCTACAATCCATGCTCAGATCGACTGTATTAGGCACAAGGTGAGATGTGTACGCACTGATGGGAGCAGGTTCACCTTCACCTGTGAGAAGGGATCCTTTGCAGCATAGGATGGACTCTCGCAGAGGAGAGGAAAGCCCATCACTCATCAGTTGGCTAGTCTCATCCTAGGAGCAGTTGACGTGTAGAGTCCTGGTTTTCCTGCAGTGGTGGATCAGAATGTGGGCGTCTTTCCCGATGACGTTCCAGGACTACCTCCTCGCAGAGAGGTAGAATTTTATATTGACTTATACCCCGGGACAACCCCGATATCGACTCCATCATATCATATGGCCCCCACTGAGCTTCGAGAGCTACGGGTACAGTTGGAGGACTTGCAGGGCAAGGGTTTCATCCAACCCAATGTTTCACCCTGGGCTTCCCCGATTATGTTCTCCAAGAAGGCGGATGGGAGCTTGCGACTTTGTGTCGACTATCGTCGCCTGAACCAGGTGACAGTGAGGAACAAGTATCTGCTACCGAGGATTGATGACCTCTTTGATCAGCTCAAGGGAGCACGGTGGTTCTCGAAGATAGACCTCGGGTCAGGCTATCAACAACTCAGAGTTCGAGACGAGGATGTGTAGAAGATGGCCTTCAGGTGTCGGTATGGCCACTATGAGTTCTTGGTTATGCCATTCGGTATAACCAATGCTCCAGCAGTGTTCATGACCCTCATGAACAGGATCTTTCAGCCATACCTCGATCGATTTGTTGTGGTCTTCATCGACGAAATTTTGATTTACTCGATGACTGAGGAGGAGCACGCTTACCACTTGCGGGTTGTGCTAGACACACTCCGAGAGCACCAAATTTATGGAAAGCTCTCGAAGTTTCAGTTCTAGATACGCGAGGTCCACTTCTTGGGACACGTCATCTTTGAGGCGGGATTTTTAGTGGATCCTGCAAAGATTGAGGCAGTGCTAGCTTGGGAGCCACCCAGGAGCATGACGGAGGTGCAGAGTTTCTTGGGACTAGCTGGATACTATCGGAGATTTATTCCAGACTTCTCTAGAGTTGCGGCACCACTCTCAGCTCTTACGAAGAAGCGGAAACCCTTTGTGTGGTCAGACAGATGTCAGCAGAGCTTCCAAGAGCTAAGACAGAGATTGACTAGCGCACCTATCTTGAGGTTCCCTGAGGAGGGAGTAGGGTACGTAGTTTACTGCGATGCATCAGGAAATAGACTCGGATGTGTCCTGATGCAGGAGCAGGCCGTGATCGCCTATGGATCATGTCAGTTGAGGCCGCATGACCAGAACTACGCTACCCATGACCTGGAGTTAGCAGCAGTGGTCTTCGATCTGAAGACATGGCGACACTATCTGATGGGCGATCACTTTATAGTCTCTTCAGACCATCAGAGTCTCTGGTACATCTTCTCTCAGAAGGACCTGAACCTGAGACAGCGGTGATGGCTCGAGTTACTCCAGGACTATGACTTTGAGATAGTCTATACTCCTGGGAAGGGGAACGTGGTAGCTGATGCTCTCAGTAAAAGGACGGGCATTCAACTACTTGAGGAGGCGACAGAGCAGCTAGCTGCCTTGCAGATATCCTTTGTGGATAGAGATGGCGCAACCTTCCTTCAGTCTCTCACAGTCTCTCCTCCACTACTAAAACGGGTCAGAGAGGCACAGCGTGGGGACGCTGACTGTGAGACGCAGCGTGCATAGATATCCTCAGGACAGAACCTGATGGTTTCTCCTTTGGAGCAGAGCACGACATCCTTTTCAGAGGACGTACCTTGGTACCAGTCGCTTTACGAGAGGAGGTGCTGAGAGAGTTTCACACTTCTCCCTTGGTGGTACATCCCGGAGTGGAAAAGATGTACCAGGACCTCAGACGACAGCACTGGTGGCCGGGCATGAAGAATGTTGTGGCAGAGTTCGTTTCCCGATTCCTCACCTGCTAGCAGGTGAAGGCAGAGCATCAGGTACCAGAAGTCTTGGTATAGCCCTTGGAGGTCCCGGAGTGGAAGTGGGACAGGATATCTATGGACTTTGTGACTGGACTTCCACGCACTTCCAGAGGTCACGACTCTATTTGGGTGATTGTCGACTGACTCACCAAGTCGGCTCACTTCTTACCCATCAGAGAGCAGGGCTCAGTGGAGAGCTTGGGACGTCTCTACGTTTAGGAGATTGTATGGCTTCATGGTGTGCCATCATCTATCGTCTCCGATTGAGATGCTCGCTTTACTTCTCGGCATTGAAAGGGGTTGCAGGAGGCGTTCGGGACGCAGCTACGTCTGAGCACTGCCTTTCACCCTCAGACGGATGGTCAGACGGAGAGGACCATTCAGAATCTCAAGGACATGCTCCGCACATGTGTCCTTGACTTTGGTCGCAGCTGGGAGGACCACCTACCCTTGGTGGAGTTCACGTACAACAACAGCTACCACTCCACCATTGGGATGGCACCATACGATGCGTTGTACGGCCGACCTTGCAGATCTCCTTTGTGCTGGACAGACCCTGGAGAGTCAGCACTTGTGGGACCGGAGATGGTCCAGGCCACGACAGAGAAGGTCCAGGTCATCCAAGAGAGGATAAGGATAGCTCAGAGCCAGTAGAAGTCTTATGCTGACAGGAGGCGGAGGCCACTAGAGTTTGAGAATGGCGACCACGTCTTCTTGCATGTCTCACCTCGACGTGGATTATGGAGATTTGGACGAGGTGACAAGTTGTCTCCACGCTTCATCGGACCATTCCAGGTCCTTAGCAGGATTGGCGAGGTGTCTTATCGCCTGGCTCTACCACCTCAGTTGCGTTGGGAGCACGACGTCTTCCACGTATCTCAGCTGAGGAGATACGTGCACGACCCGACGCACATCATTGACCATGGAGAGATAGACATTGATGATGGGGTGAATTTTGCAGAGGTCCCAGTGGAGATCAAGGATCTACAGGAGCGGGTCCTGCGTGGATGGTCGATTCCTCTAGTGCGCATCAGATGGAGGCACGAGAATCTCCAGGAGAGCACTTGGGAGCGGGAGGCTCAGATGCGTGCTCAGTACCCACATTTGTTTCCCTAGTTTTTTTCGATGTATCTTTACGGGGACGTAAATCCCTGAGGTGGGAGTAATGTAAAGACCTGTAAAATTCAAGAATTTTTTTTTCTTAATTTTCTTTGGGATTTTACAAGAACGTAGTTTCTGACGGAAGTTGATTCCGAGGCCCGGTGTGCCTGGAATTTCTATCCGAAGTTTAGATCGGGTACGTTCAGTGAACGAATGAGCGGGAATTTCTAACTTTTGAACCAGTGCTCGGAATCAAATTCTGAGGGCACCGATGGAACCATAGCACCGGTAATTGCTTAGGAACACCTGTTCCGGAGTTGCATTTTCACGAGAATAGATGATAAAAATTGTGGAAGTTTAATTTATTATTATTCTACAATTTTTATTTTTATTTAAGTGGTTTAAGGCTTTGGGTGTAAGTTGGGTAACTACCCAACTTCCCAAGGGAGGTTATGAGGGTTGTGGGGCCCACACAAACCCCACCCCTTCATATTCTTCAACCCCCCTCAACTCACCTTTAATGATGACAACTTGGCTTGAATTAATTAAGTGGAATTAATTCAAACTTTTGAAATTCAATTTCTTATCTTGTGTTAATAAAATAAGACTTGGGCTTATTTTATTTTTGGTTAGAGTCTTGTCGCGTTGGGAGGATTTTGGAAGCTTGAAGAACATCTTCTTCAACGATGAAGAATGCGAAGAACGAATCGGTCTCCGACAAAGAACACCGAGTTCTCGGAAACTGAGTACGCGACGCTGTGTACCGCGACGCCGACGATGTCATCTTCCGCGACGTCTCCTTACACAACATCTCCATCCGCGACATCTCCGTCGCGCCGTGTCGGAGAAATCCGAAGACACCGTGGCCAGAGCGGGGCCACGGTGGAAGAGCACGGCGCCGTCGCACCGCATCGGACAACCAAGGCCACGGCCGGTTCTGGGCCGCGGCGAAGCAGGTTGACCGGCGGCCGGAGACGGGCCGCCGACATCGGAGCAGGGAGGGGACCGGCCGTTGCCTGTCCCGTGGAGCAAGAACCGGCCGGCTAGGGCGGGCCGGCCAGATAGGGGAAGATCCGGGAGACAAAACCCCTGGCTGGCTAGTTGAGCGGCCCCTTAATTGGGGCCGCAGTTTCTGAACGGCGGTGGCAGCGCGCCCCCCCGCATAACCGAACGGCTCTGCCGTTCGGCCGAGCCAGCTGGTGCTGCGCGGCTCTGCACTGGACTGCTAGGTTAGTAGCCGGGCCGAGCCCAGCCGGGCCGACCCGGACCCGAGTCGGGTCGACCCGGTTCGGGCCGACCCAGGGGGTCTCGAGTCGGGTCGGTCCGGGCCCGAAACCCCCATTTTCGGACCCTCCTTGGTCTTTTGCCCATATCTTGGGCTACAGACCTCCGATCGACGCATTTTCAACAGTGATGCGATCCTTGGATCGAGACGGTCGTTTCGGTATATCTCACTTAAGGTTTAGGAATACTTTGGGTTCGGCCAGGTTGGTTCGTACACGAAACCAACCGGGCCCTCGGAGCGGAAACGCTCATATCTTAAGCTCCGGACGTCCGATTGACGTACCGTCGACTTTGATGGTTTCATCTTAGTGAGACAGATCTTTTGGATTAGTCCGCCCGAGGTTTGGATGCAGGTGGAGTACAGTCGGGTTGGTTTTTCCTTAAAAACCAACCGGGCCCCTGGGACGAAAAAGCCAATAACTCTCAGACCGGGCGCCGATTGACACGCCGTCTGCGACGATGAGTTCCTGTTGAAGATACATAACTTTAGGATACATCAACTCTGGATTATGTGTCAGTTGATGTATCAGCCTCTCAGCTCGTGGAGCGGACCCTCCAAAACGAGCTTGCTGTGTGCGGGAACCCTAGAGCTGGCTGCGTTGCGACTCGACAACGACGACTGTACAGAGATCCTTAGTGGATTCGATGGCGATGACTACAACACTCAGCGATCCTACGTGGATCAATGCTACCGATATTGTGTAGGTCCGATCCTGTGTGGGTCAGTGCTCAGCGGTTTTGTGTGAGCCAGCGCCTACAGATCCTGTGTGGGTCCGATCCTGTGTGGGTCTTTGCGGGGGTTAGTTACCTATCGATCCTGTGTGGGTCAGACCCTTCCTGGGTCATTGTGGGGATTAATACCTATCGATCCTTTGTGGGTCTGACGACTTAGATGAATCAGTGGATATATCTAATCATCTCTATCGTCATATGAAGAAGTATACCTGTGTGAGCTGAATCTTGTTTTGCTTTCTTTTGTGGATTGTGTTGTGCAATCCTGTGTGGTTTTTCATTTTTCTTTCCTGTGTGGACTGGGTTGTACTTGAGCTCGGATGTTGGAGCCGAATGTGAATTGATAACTTAGGTATATGTATGGGAATATACCTAAGCAGTGTCGGATGTTACTTCGTGATTGAATCTTTCCTTTTGGATTATCCTTCTTGGATTCTGGGAGACCTTCGGGGGTCTCGGGGTCCCTACTGAGTAGTTTATACTCACCCCTGCATGGGATATGCCCGCACTACGTTGTGTTGGTTGCAGACAATGGACAACGCTGATTGTGGATGAGGCTTGCGGAGTAGGACGGTACCTAGAGGTGGACCACTGGGCAGGACGTACTCGGAGCGGTCGGCTGGACCTGAGGAGCAGTTGAGGCTATCTGTACCCACCCTTCAGGTGGGATTTCCAGTGGACAGCTCGACGATGCGGCTTTACTTTTCAGTTGCTGTTTTCCCTTTTTAGTTCTACTTTACTTTCAGTTTGGGTTTGTATTCTGGCCCACTAATTTTCCACACTTACTATTGTACTCAGTTTTTACGTAGTGTTTACTTCTACTACTTGCTTGCTCTGTGGTGTTTGTTTACTTTACAAAGGCAATGCCTTCCCTTTTTATCGGGATTTACACCTTGGTGCTAGTCGCCAGCCCCTGGCCTATGGAAGGAGGGCTTGAGGTAGTCACGGCACGAGCCCCGAGGATGGGTCCTGACAAATTTTATAGATTATAAGAGTAATATCTTGAGAGTTTCAGGAGAATTCACAATGTACCAGGTAAAGAATTTGAGGTAGTGGGATTTTTTGATCGAATGGAGAGATAACTATGAAGATAGGATCTATGTATAGAAACTCACCATAGAGATAAAAATATAGTGGGATCAGTTGTGTTTCCCACATTTATCTACATTTATTGCGATGAACCATTTAATTAAAATGAAGTTAAAAATGCACTCACATTTCTATTTCTTGAATAAAATTAAATAAGTGTCCCCCAACATAGATTAAGAATCACATCTAAACCACATTAATATATGTTTTTATTTTTCTTTCCTTTCCATTAATTATTGATTTGATACTCTTTTATGTGTTCATTCCAAGTGGATTATGTGTTATGGTGTAGTGATTTAAATGTATTGTATTTAATTTTTCAGATATCACAATGTAGGCTCAACTACGGGTAATTTCATTCCAACTTATCGTGATCTAGTTAATATCTTTTTGTGGCCTTATATAAGATATTTTAAGGCAAAAAAGTGGTAGTAATGCTTTATTTTGAGTTTTGGATGGTTATAACTAGGTGAAAATGATTCATACCTCAATTCAATAGCATTATTATACCATTTTCCTTATAGGAGAGTTTCTGATAAGAACTTCCTAATACCTCTTCTATGTTCCATGATTTAATATAAGTTTATTAATTTTTACTGATGGAATTGGATGGGGGTAAGTACTAGGTAGAAAATTTATATGAAATTTATTTTTGGTTTCGGTAAATATAGATATAGGATTTTGTAATTCTGAAGTCCTTTAATAAACCATTGACATGCACTAATCTAGAAGTGATGATAAAGGAATAATATGAGAAGTTTTATAAGAAATAATTGGGATTTTTTTTTGATTTTATTATCCCAGAAAATGGATTATAATATATAGAATGTTAATATTACATAAGAACTTATAAAAACCCTCATTTTTATTTATGCTAGTTCATCAACAATGAAAAAATTGATAATATTGTAGAGGTTTTTTGACATGAAGATGATAGAAGTTAAACCAATGATAATTCAAATCAATTAATTCAACATCATATAGATTTAGTTGGAATTTTTGAATGTGAAATTTGGTGATCCATAGTGGGAACTTCTATTTCTTTCATCGCTCTTCGATTCATGGGATGGGATGGTTACTATAGTGATCAATTCATGGGATAATTTTGGAACCGTGTTTACAGATGTTGGAGACTTGATATTGAATGAGTAAATTACTCTAAATAAGATCCATGGATATTGAAAAAATTCCTATACTTTAAAATAATGGGGGAACTCAACAAAATGAAAAGGTTAGAGAAAAGGTAAGGGAGGGATAATTCAGAGTAGGAGTAGCTTGGTGGAAGGTGGTCGCATGTGTTGGAATTTGGGGAAGAAACGTCACCTAAAAAGGGATTGTGATGAGAAGAGATATAATTATAAAATATAAACTTATGGAAGTGGATCTATGAATCATATATCAGAATGCATGAGTGGTCTTCTGTTGAGTGCCACCATCTCACTTGTTTCCTGGATTATAGAATATGGAGATTTATTTCTATCAATATATGAGAGGGGAAGTATGAATAAATAAACTTATAGAAGATACGAAAAGTTTTTTCTTGTGGATAATAGGTCTCTTAAGATTTTGGTAAATGGTGAAATCTTCATATAAACAATAAATAAAGGTATAATATATTTTTAGAGTATGGATGACAATTAGGGATAAAGAAAAAGTTAATTTTCATTGGATAAAAAGAAGATTCATGTTTATATACAACATTCATGGATGGTGGATATAAAATTTCATGTGGTTCCATGGTTATAGTGAATGGAGTGAAGGAAAAGATGTTGTACCCCACTAGAGTATCATAAGGTTTTATGCATAGTGAATAATTAACTTCTATAATATTATAACATGACTGTCTAGGAAACTTGAGTGAGAAAAGAAATAATATCCACACCACTATAGGTATACTAAATATTGTTAGAATAAAGTATGATATATATAAAGATTGTATCTTTGTAATGCATGAGAAATTTTCCTTCCAAATTGAATTTAAGGCATCAAATAATTAAAATAAATATTTGGTTCATATAGATGCATGGGGTCCAACCCTAGTCCATTCTCATAGAGTGTCCTTATTTTATTTAACCATCATCAATGATGATACATTGAAATTGTTGGTGTTTTTCTAAATCAGAATTTCGAGGTGTTTGGAACCATCATCCATTAGAGATCCATGGTAGAAAAAAAGACCAGTTGAAAAATTAAGTGTCTATAGTTTAATAATGGTGGCGATTATGGATGTAGATATTCCTGAAGGTTTTTCTAGAAAAAAGGTATATAGTTTGAGCAAACAGTACTAGAAACCCTCAAATATAATAGAGTCATAGAGATGATGAATTATAAATGGGTTGAAAAGGAAAGAAGTATGAAAATTCATATAGAATTCAACAAGATGTTTTTGGTGGATGTAGTGAATTGTGTGACATTCATAATTAACAAGACTCCCTATTCTTTGTTTGGTTAGGAACTATTTGATGTGTGTTGATCTAGAAAGAAGGTTGACTTCACCCATCTTAATGTCTTGGTCTCACTAGCCTATGTCCATGTTGATTCTAGTGAGGGGGGATAATATTGGAGTTAAGTCTTGAGGGTATTATTTTGCTGGGTATGGAGATGATGAAATTTGTTTTTAACTCTGGGATACCAAATATCAAAATGTTTTCAGAAGTTGA
Source organism: Viscum album (assembly GCA_963277665.1). NCBI lineage: Eukaryota > Viridiplantae > Streptophyta > Magnoliopsida > Santalales > Viscaceae > Viscum > Viscum album. The sequence goes on from OY728164.1 coordinate 777,139,437, forward strand.
AATTTTATCTTTAATGAAGAAATTATATGGAAGAATTAGAACTCAATTATGGTTGATAATGATATAAAAGTATCATTAGTGGTTAAAGTTAAATCGAATGGATGTTCATAAGTTATAGATGTTTTGAATAATTTATCAAGTACATTATTACTAATAAAACTATACTATTTAGAAGTTAAAATAAATGAGAATCAAGTTTAGATGGAGTTTCCAAGTTCACAAGTACAAAAAATCTTTAGGGATTTGGAAGATTGGGGTATATTATCAGAAGAAAGAGTCCCAAAAGATGAATCTATATAAGCTGAAATATCATAAGTATCTAAAGGATATAAATAGATTTAAATATATAGTAGAGTTATTTATCAAATTCATTAGTATGTGAGTGATCTTCATTACTAACTACACACAGATGATGTAAAGCTTAAGATCTTGGAAGGGGATATAAATATAAAATAATAAAATTATTGGTATTTATCGATGAGGGATGAAATTGATTCCCTCTATGTGTCCCATACATGGAAGATAATATAAATACCTGTTAGGAATAAAGTTATTTTGAAAAAATGAGTGTATCAGCTAAAGGAGGAAGCACATAGTAGATGGAGGTACAAGGAATTGATAGTAGTAAAAAGGTTTAAATAAACATAATATGTGGATTTTATAGAGAGTTTTTCACTCACATTTAAACATATTATTATCTTAATAGTATGTAGTATAGTTTCATTAGAGGAATTACATGTGGAATAGTTGGAGGTGAAGAAAATATTCCTTTATAGGGACTTTGATAACTAAATATACATGGAAAAATTACCTATTTTAATGGATAATTAGAATTAGGACCTTGTGTGAAAGTTAAAGTAGGTATTTTATAGTTTTAAATTAGTGATAAGGTAGTGGAATTGAATGTTTAACACTTTCATGATAGAGAAAAATTTCATCAGTTGAAATGCTAACCATTACTATTATCATAATTTATTCAATAATGGGAATTTCATTATCTTGCTACTCTATGTTAATGATATGAATATCACTATACTATTAAATGAAATGATAGATTATTGGAATGTTTAATTGTAAATAATATTTGAGATGAAGTATATTAGATCAACTAAATAAATGTTTTGGATGTGGATTGTAAGGGTCCATTAGTGGATCACTTAGTCACGAGTGATGAAAAACCATTAACCACCCCTTAGATAGACATTTTAAATTAATTAAGGATAAGGAACCATAAATAGAAGTTGGGGTATAATATATATGTGTATATATATATATATATAGAAATTTTCCAATGCATATGTAATTGGAATCCTAGTGTATTCCTTGGTTTGTACTCAATGAAACATTGTGCAAGAAGTGAGTGTTCTTATTTGGTACATATTGAATCCCATAAGTGAAATTTTATAGGATGTGATGTGAATTCACTAGTAGTTAAAGGATTATGTAATTTTGGAATTTTACTTCAAAATATATGAGTCATTTAAAGGGTTCACTAAATCTAACTTTGTTTAGATTCAAGACCCTTAGTAGATAACCACTAAATATGTGTTCTCTTTTGGAGGGATGACTATAATATGGATTTCAAATCCTCAACTAGTAGTTTCAATATCAATAAAAGAAGCAGATTATATTGATTTATCATATTAAGGGAAGGAATTTCATTTCCTAATGGGATTGATTGAAGATATTAGAAGTTGTAAAGAATATGTGATATTATTTTGTTATTTATAAAGTAATTTAATTGGTAAAAACATGAAATTTAATTCAATGAAGAAGAGATAATGTGGAAATATTAAACCTCATCACGGGGAATACACCCATGTTCAACTAAGATGTTTCATGATGTTAAATAAAATTTTTGGTGGCCAGGTATGAAAAAGAATATTGTAGGATTCATATCCCATTATCTTACCAATTATAAGATTAAAGTCAAGAATCAATGACCAGGTGGATTTCTTCATCCTCTTATGATGCCAGTATGGAAGTGAGATTAAGTGAAGATGGATTTCATTATGAGAATACCCAGGACCCCAAGGAGTAAATATGAGTTATGGGTTGTGGTTGATTAGTTGAAAAAAGTTTCTTATTTCTTACTAATTCAAGAGACTCATTCAGTGGATGTGTTAGGAAATATCTACATATGATAGATAGTGAGACTTAATAAAGTTCTGATGAGTACAGTTTCAGAATGAGACACTCATTTCACATTGTAGTTTTGGAAAGAATTATAGAAGGAAATGAAGAATTAATTGAATATGAGTATGACCTATCATCCTCAAACTGATGAACATTTAGGAAGAATGATATAGATTTTAGGGGATATTCTTAAGGCATATATTTTGGATTTCAATGGAAAATTGGATGATCATCTGGACCTAGTGGAGTTCTTATCAAATAATAGTTTCCAATTTTTAATCTAGATGGATATATTTTAGGCTTGGTATGTTTTTCTTGTCATTTAACGCTATGTTATCTTGAGTTAGTTGAGTTAAATATTATCCAGTTAAGTTTGGTGTAAGAGAACTTCGAGTAGGTATAGTTTATTTAAAAGTGGTTAGTGATTTATCAGAGTAAGTAGCATTCTTATTCAGACTAATAAGGGTGATCTCTAGAGTTAATCCTAGGTGATTGGGTTGCTCCGTGAATGTTACCTTTGCTGGTACATCGATGATTATGGAAGAAGAGAAAATTGGAAATGTTGTTCATGTGAATGTTTGAGAATGTCAAGTGTATAAACACAATGGATTAATAAATATAACTTTCTCTATGTTATCATGGAAGGCATAATGTGTTCCACATGTCTCAACTTCAGAAGTAATATCATGATCCTGTGCTTGTGATGGAAAATGAGGATATTGAGTTGGAACCTAATGCATCATTTTTAGAGTGTCTAGTTTGGATTATTGACTAGAGTAATAAAGTGTTATGTGGAAAGACCATGCCACTTGTCAAATTCTGTAGTGGCATAAACGCATCTAAGATGAAACATGGGAGTAGGAATCAGATGTTTGGGATCAATGACCTAAGTTTTTCAATAAAGACCTATAGATACCCTCTCAAGGATGAAAAGACATTAGAGGGGGATATTGTCACATACCTGAATTAAGGTATGAAATTTTGAGAATTATGATAGTTTTATTTCGGTTCAGCATTTTTCATAAGGTTCCTTTTGGATTTTTGTTTAAATGGGGTGTTATTTGGTTCACCAAGAGTAGGACCAAATCATGGTGGAATCTGTGTTACATGTAGAGTTTTCCTATGTAAAATGGGGAGACCAATATGCCTAATGTCTAGGTGTGTCCTCAGGTAAGAGGTACTAGGAGTATCCCTATGGACAATAGATAGAATGGACACACCACACTATGGTGTAAGGTGTGGTGGTTCTAAAATGACTAAGAGTTTTTTATCAATTCCATAGTGTATCACCATGGTGGATCTCCTGGGCATAGTGAAATTGTAGCCAACATGATTTTGGTTGGTATCACAGTGCCATGATGACCATTACAAGATTTATTTTCAAATGACTGAATTGTCCATCAAACATCATAGGATTTGTGTGTTTCAAAATGGAAACTACAAGTGATTAATTATGGGAGTTATTAATGTGAATTTGACTCGATATTTACATTTATAACCCTTTTTTCCTCTTCTCTTGAGGTATAATGATCTAGAAAAACCTAGGGTAATGTTTTGGGATTATTTATCCCTCCTATAAAGGGTGTAAAAATCAAGTGATTTTTGAAAGTTATCCTAGGAAACTACTATTAATTTGAATGAATATTAGTACAATCATTCTCTCTCTATCTCATATTTTCTCTTTTTGGGTTTTTTGTAAAATCAAGACAATGGTAAGAAGTTCTTACTATACATCGCCTTTGTATAGAATTGTATGTTATGACTCACATGTGGGTGCATGTGTGTTCAGTGAGATACTTTCTTTATGTGATACTCTTGTAAGTACATGTGTATCCCATGATACCTTGTTTGATATATCATAATTTTGCCTTTATATGTCAAAAATTATATGTGGATTTATAAATAAACTATGGAAAATCTACTATATATGTAAAGACCACCAAGTTACTCTAAGTTGGATAGTTGGATCCTTAGAGGGGGATCGCAAATAATGTGATTGATAACCTATGGATTTGGGTGTAAGGTTGGCTATTATAAAATATTAGCATGAATATTGATGTGGGAATGAAATTATCTATTAAAATAGGTCTATGATTCATAATGTTAGTACTTTTTATCATTATATAATGTTAGTAATTTTTATCATTATATAATGTCCTTTCACATGAGTAGAGTTGCAGTGATTCAGAAGTGTTAGGTGTACATACCATCATGAATAAAGGGGAATAATCATGAGGTAGTGATCAGTTAGATGATCTAGATGACTACTTCTTAAAGGTGGAGTATGAATTTACCTTAAAGTAAAGAATAAAATTGTTCCTTAAACATAGAATATGGGAAAAGGAAAATCAGAAAAAAATTTATAGATCACATCAGATGATTTTGCCATACAGTAAATATTTATGAAATATATTCTGGCATGGATCTGAAGCTAATAGAGTTAATGTTATCAGTATCCTGGTTAGTTCATGTTGATTTGATTCACGTGTAGTTATTTTTGCATTTAATTTATTTTCAAGTTATATATTTTTTATATTTCTGCACTTATGTTAGGATGAATTAGTGGCATCCTATTGGGTTTATACTTGCACCCTACATGAAAATCTTAATGTGTGTGTATATTTTATGGTTTGGGATCCAGCTAAGGGTAAGGGACCTATGCCAGGGAGCTGAGTAGGTGGAGTTTGTAGGATATGGTTGATGCTGGTATAGTCTCTAAACTATTTTTTATGTGTTATTTATTAGTTTCCATCTACCTTCATATATTGATTTACCTACCATATTGGGGGTCCTTTGATTTATTTTGTATAAATTTTATAACATTTTTTACATCATGGATATTATTCTTGTTTCTTTTATTATATGTATTTATTATTTATTTATTTCTCTATTGTGTTGATAAGTTATTTGGAAATATAATTGAGGGAATAATATCCCCATGTTTTGATATATCCCTCATTTCTATTTGGATTCTTCTTGTGTGTAGGGAGGTAAAAATGTGGTCATGTGAAACTCTAGCCCAAAAATGGTGATTTGGGTCCGGTCATTTTAAAAGGGATTAAAATCAAGTAGATATACTAACAAAGGCCATAGTCTAGGTATTGTTAACGTAGGGATATTCCATGGTTGGAATAGGTTAATTGGAGGAATCATGGGGAAACCATATAGTTTCAAAGGATGTCTGAGGAGTAGATAAAGGTTTATAGAAGATGACTTTGGGGAAATTAGTATATATTGGAAAATTATTCACAAATGGGAGATTGTTAGGTATTATTTATGTGTGGGAAAACCATTTTTTAGTCAAAGGGTTAATTTTTAGATGGTATCACCAAATTTTACCTCAAGAATGTAAATGGTTGACACCCAAAATTCAAACACCCCAAAATATTATTTCATAATAATATTTAAAAAGATATTAATCAAAAATAATTTCCATGGAAATAAATTGTTTAGATAAAAATAAGAATATTTTGGTGGAGTCATTAAAGATATTTTAAAAAACTCTTTTATATTTGGAATAAAAGTAGAAGTTATGGTTACTTTCAAAAGAAATTTTTTAAAAGGTTAATTGAAAATTTATGAAAAATATTTATTTAAAAAAATACAACAGTGACACCTTAAAAAAATTTATGGTTTTAAAAAAGGTGAAGTGAAAATACATTGAAAACTTTCACTTTTAAAAATAATATTCAATATAATAGTCTTTAAAATAAAATAAAGGTTTCAAAAAAAGTGAAGTGAAAATATTTTTTAAAACTTTTTCTTTTGAAAAATACACTTTAATAATTTTTTTTTGATAAATACCTAAAGGTTTAAAAATTTAAAGTGAAAAGTTAGTAAAACACTTATTTTTAAAAAATAATTTTTAATAATATGATCTTTAAATGATAAATTTTTTATCAAATGAAATGTTAATTGGAATATAAAACATTTTATTTTGAATGTATGGAAAAATATTTTGAAATACCATTATTGAAAATCCAGATCATAGTAAGAGTAATAGAAATTCCTTTGGAAAATAGGAGAAGGGAAATATTAATCTTATATGATATAACAAATAATTAGGTTTTCAAATATAAAATATAGCATTGGTGGAAGGGAAAAAATGGATATATAGGAGAAATTATCATTAAATAGGATGCTAATTATTCATAACAATGATAATTTTTTTGAGACAAAATTCACTAAGGTAAATGTTTTTTTAATTAAAAGCAATTTTTCTCTAGAGAGGAAGGAAAATTAGAATAAAATGGAATCATAGGGGAGGAATAAATCAATATTTGATAAAATAAGTTTAATAAAAATAATTTTAACTCATCTAAAGTATTTGAGTTAACAAATAACCTCATGACCTTTGGTTTCCCTTAAATCGAAATCCATTTAAAGAAAAAACACGACATGGATCTTCGAACATAATAAATTATATGAATATGGTAGAATAAATTAATTATTCCATAATCACACTATTTCAAAGATTTCATGGTGAAAAAATAAAAATGTCTCAAGAAATTAAATTTGAGAGAAAGAATCGCATTATGACATTATAAATATTGAAATCAAAACCCCTTGACAGATATGATTTCAAATAAAACAAAAAATATCATGAATAATGATTGGATCATGATAAAAATTATTAAAGGTTAATTACATACACCATTACAAAGATAAATTGGTTTATAATAATAATTTTTTCTCAAGGGGAAAAAATTTGGGACAAGAAACCCTTACCTTAATTCTTGAATTCTACTAAAGTGATTGAATATCCTGTATAAAAAAATAAATATCTTAATCACCTATTTCATAAATTTATTCACATATATAACCTTTTATAAACTATATTTATAATTGTTCTCTATATTTATATTATTTATTTATTATCCACTTTCATTATTAGGTGTGAGTAATCATGATTGTTTGGAACTAGTTTTATAATAGTGGTGCTTTTCTTCATTCTCCTCACAAATTTAATCATCATATGACCCTAAAAGGTTTTTGAATTGATTTTTTATGATAGTGTATAAAGTTATAATTTCATTCTATGATAGTTTTAGTTATGGTTCTTGTAGATGAAATTTGAGACAACCATATTTCTTTGAATTTTTACAAATGAATGATGATATATTAATTAATGAGTTTAATATTAATGTTTCTATTCTTGAACAAAAATAAAATCATTATTTACTTATTTATTGTATATATCATCAGTAATTAAGTTCTCATAGTCATCCTTAATATTATTTTATATTATTTTTAAGTAAGAGGTTAGATCAAACCAAACACAAACATAACCTAATTAATAGATGACTAGGGTTATGGATGTGGTTTGTTTGTATAATATCATTATTACCGAAGCATAATGTTATTATTTAGATAAATTTAAGGTGGTTAATTTTACACCCGAGCCTTAATTATAGCATGTGAACATTATATTTAAATAAAAATATAATAAAATTAAAAATTTAATATTTTAGGGCACAAAAATTCTAATTTGATAGGATAAATATAAATTTTGAGATTACTTGGTCAAAATATATTTAGAATGATTTTTTGAAAATTTCCCTTAGAAAAAAGATTTTATGAATAATCGAAACTAAAGTATTTACCTATTCATAGTTTTATTCATAATAATGTGTAATAATTTTTATAATTAATAATTTATTAAATATTAAATTTATCATAAATAATATAAGAACATCTAAAGGTAAATAGAAATATTTTTCAGAAAACCTTTTTTTTAGGAAATAATTTTTATTTAAAAAGGCATAATGTCCATAAATTTTAATTAATTAAAGTAATATATAATGATAATTTAATTTAATTTAATTTATATTTATATATACAAAAATATGAATTTAAATCCATCTAAAAATGATTACTAATCATATAGTTAATGTAAGATCATCTTATACTTAAAAAATGCATTTATTGAAAAACACTTTATCGACATGAGTTGTGGGTTCGTTTTTAAACAAAATTATAAAAATTATGTGAATTGAATTTGATAAAATTTATTTAATATTTGGAATCATCATAATTAATATTATTTAATAAATTAAACTGAGTTTTTGGTCATAATTATCAGTAAAAACAATAAAAGTTAATTAAGGTAGTTAAGGTTAAAACGAGGTTTGTCGCAATACATGCGGTTGTGTGAAAATTAATTTTCCAAAAACATAGAATTTTTATTTTATAATTTGTATTTAATATTTATAATAATTTGGTAAAAATAATTTAATAATTATAATTTTATTTTATTCTTAAAGGATTAATTACCTATGTTAAAAACTAGTTACCGTGGTGAAAATTTAAATGAAAAAAGTAAGTCAACTTAGAGGATAAAGGAATAAAATGTTTAAAAAATGTTTATTTTTATGGGGTGTAGGTGTTTTACTACCTGAAATTACAAAAAATATATTATTTATCAATTTTATAGGTACTTGGGGTGATAGTTACTTCCCATTATTGAATAGTTTTGGAAATTTATGGAAATGCAACTCCTCCTCAATTATAAAAGGGTACTCCCGCCCCTCACTTATTCACACCTATCAATCCATTTGGATTGAAGAAAACCAACCAAAAATCTATCCCAAAAATACTTATACACATGTTATAGGTTATTTTATTCTGAAAATTCATTCCTTAGGTTTATTAAGAAGTGATCCAAAGGAGGTTTCTATAAGAGAAGGTAATCATCTTAACAAAGCTCTTTCTTCTTTTTTATTATTTTACAAACTTAAATTATGTATTAAAAAATTAAAATATAATAAAAATAGTGCATCAAATATATTTAGATGTTATTATATTGATGTTATAATATTTATACATCTTTTTCTCCATCACATGGGAAACAAATCCATCACTCGTTTGTACAGCGGACAACCGTCTTGTGAACCGATGTAATTTGTCTTCCATCACCGACTCACATTGATAGTCATAAGGATATAAATAATGAATGTATATGAAATACATGACATAATATTAATTATTTAAAATTAATATATCATCCAATTATTTACTCTTTGATCCATTAAGGGTATGATATTGCCGCTCGTGCATACGTACGACCTACTATTTCCACGAAGTGAGGTGATTCATTTTCTATGTCCAACTATCAAGAATGGATCTAAAAATGTACATAATAATGAAATATAATATTTATAAAATTAATATAATTATTTATATTATGTATATATATCCTATGTATAAGAACTATAAATTTCATGACAAAACATGCATGATAAAACAAGACATTTAACACCCAAAATAATGAAAAATATGAAATATTATTAATAAATAGGTAGTAAAATGTTATAAAAGGATAGTATTTGATAATATAAATGGATATAGTTATATTATAAACTAATAAAATTCTTAAAAAAATTATACAAGAGGTTAAATAACATTCAAACAAAGGGAAGTTTGAGGTATGGAATTTCATCTCAATTTCCATTCCAATGAGACATATTTGTTAAAATGAACCTATTAACTTTTATTTGGTGTATATACTTCAACTTTGATATATTTAAAATAAATACCTATTTATTTAATATGTTTAATGTTGAATTAAAATTTTAATCTTTCAATGGGTTACAATTTGAAAGTTACCAAAGAGGTAAAAATCTATTTTATGATCTCACTTTCTCTCAGGATTTCTCTTACAATTGTTGAAGGAATCTTATCATTTATCATTCATAAGCTCTAATAATTCTATTATGCACTGAATATTTAATTATTCTATATATTTTATTCTAAATTTTCCTATCATTGGTACTTGAATAAAGTAAAGAAATGTTTAAATGAAAAACTAATTTTATTTCTCTTTAAACCAGATATATTTTTATTAAATGTCGTTTTCCAAAATTGTTTAAAAAAAAGATTTATTTAATAAAATAATTTATTAAGAACATTTTAAGGTATAGTTTATTTTTAAAAATGGTTTTAATGTAATAGTTTTACTATTTTTAAAAAGGGATATTTTTGAAAAAAATCCAAAAGATTTTTTTAACATATACAATGATAGCGAACTTCCCCTCCACCATAACCATTTTATGAAATTTTGCATATTTTACATGATTTAAATGGTTTTAAAAAGGAAAATATTTTATAAAAGATTATTTTATTATTTCTCTTCCATTCCTTTAATTCTTGTAAAGTAAATTATTTTATTACAGAAACCTGTATTCCCGATGAACCAATGGTCATCTCTCATCTCTTGATTAATTTTTTGATTGTTAACTCTCTCTTAATACAATCACATTCTTATAATAATTTTTCATTAGAAATTAAATTTTTCTTAAATATCCATATTATTTTTATCATGGATATTATTATTTCTTAAACCATATACTTATTTTACATATGGTTTTTACTTTTAAAGTTATTTGATTAACTATGGAAATATTGATAAAATCATATTATTTTCTCAATAGGGATATTTGATTATAAGGAATATTGATTCATGAATTAATTCAATCATTAAATATATGAGGATTGTTTTGGACATGTAGTGATGAGTGGGTCTTGGAATTATATAGCCACTTGATGCATCAATAGGTCTCATGAGACAAATCAGTTGAACAAACTAAATGGATTTTGATCCATAGTTTTAAACTTTATTTCAAAAAATATTGAAAGTATTTATATCATGATTTCTGAGATCATTACGTCCAAAATTAATTATTTCCTTTATTTAGAATTTAGTTGTTATTATCCATGATATTTTTTCATTAATATTATTCATGTATTCATTTTTTACTCAAGTTATTAAATGGAATGTGTTTTTAGTTATTTAACTTCAAATATTGATTATGCCTTATCTAATCATGATATTCAAGTTGTTGATTAAATGGAATGTGTGTTCAATTATTTACCTTTCCATATTGATTATTCATTATTAATTCACAATATATTCCACTGTATGTAATACTTACTGAGAATTTGAGCTCAACCTTATTTTGTTTCCTTTCCCCAGGATATGAAGAAAATTTTTTTAATGAGTTCAAGGATTCTGAATATTTTCCATTATTATATTTTTTATTATATTCCCAATGTAAAATGGGTATCATGTTTGTATGTGGTTCTCCAAAACCACTAAATTGATCGGTTCTTCAGGATTTTATCCCTTGTATATATGATAATGCAATAAAGTTAATGATGGATCTAGGTTACTAGAGTTAGGGTTGTTATAGTTGGTATCATATAATGTTTAGTATAAATATTGAAAAAAAGATTAAGGAAAGCATTGATTAGGGAACATAAACCTATGATAGAATTTGGGGATAAGTATAAAATAACATTATAATGTTTTGTTAAGGAATATATTATGTGATTTTTCCTAGTAATATATCATTTTATGAATACTACAAGTGGATGTGGTTATGAAACAATTGTATTTAGGGGTAATAACTATAAAAATGGTGCATTGGAATTTGAAATTGTCATCACCTAGTGCATAAAAATGGGCTTTACTGTACACCTGTATTGAAACACTTAGGGGATATGCTTAGGATAATTCACATTTTCTTTAAAAAACATTATGAAGGATTTGAAAATAAAGATGTACCCAAAGAAACCCGTTTATGATTATAAGATTAAAAGAAAACAAATTTTCAATTTATGTTAAGTTTTACCCCAGATTTATAATTATACATTATAATTTAAAATTTATAATGTCATAATCTAATCTAGTATATACCATTGTTTAAAAATAGAACCTGTAACAATTAATGGTATTAAAACTAGTGACCAATATAGAAATTTCCTTGCTAAGTAAGACAATACAACTCGTATTGAAACTAAGCATATAATGGCTATATTAGGCCATCTTAATCAGGTCATGATAAAGAAACTTACTCAAATAGAGAAACCTATTGTTAAAAAACATGATCATCCTTTGTTGGATTGCTTCAAGCGATAGAATACCCCATCATTTAGTAGGAATACTAATCCTATGGTAGATGAACAATGGATTTGGTCCCTAAAAAAGATATTTCTGGCCTTAGGATGTGATGAAAAGGAAAAGGTTATACTGGCAGTATACTGTCTCAAGGGATATATTGATCAATAGTGGTCATTTATCCAAAATACTAGGGAGGAAGATAAAATATAATATATGAAATAAATATATTTTGAGGTGATATTCTTTAACAAATATTTCACTTGGGAGCAGTAGACTGAAATTATGTGAAAGTTCCTTATTTTAAAGAGAAAGGAAAACTATGATTAGCTATAATTTAGCAATGTTTTTTAGGAAACATGGATAAATTAGCAATGTTTCATAATAAACATCCCAAAATTAGTGACGTTTTAAGGCGACATTGCTAATTTAGCCATGTTTTTAAGGAAATGTTTCTAAATTAGAGACGTTTTTTAGAAAACATCGCTAAAATTTATATATTCTATTTCCCCACATCGATGTAAATATATATTTAGATATATATAAACACAAACACATATATATAAACATATATAAATATATACATATATATTTATATATTTATAAACACACACACACAAATATATGAATAAATGAATAAATGAATAAATAAATATATGAATATATTTATATATAAAAACACATAAGTATTTTAAATTTAGTTTTGTTTTTAAGAAAATATGTCTATTTTAGTGACATTTTTACCAATGTTTTAAAATTTAGGTAATTATATATATATTTATTTATAATTATAATTATATACATGTGTACATACACATATATATTTACACACACACACACATATATTAACACACACATATATATAATATAAAAATAAATATAAACATAAAACATAAAAATATATATATCTATAAAATTTAAAATATAAACACACACACACACACACATAAACATAAAATATAAACACATACACACACATATAATATAAAATATAAAGACACACACACACATAGATAAATATAAATATAAATAAATAAATAAATATACATATAATATTAATATATATATATATAATATAAAATATAAACACACACACACAGATATATATATATAATATAATATAAACATATATAAATATATATAAATATAAAATATAAAATATAAAATATAAACACACATATATATATAATATAAACATATATAAATATATATAAACATAAAACATAAAATATAAAATATAAACACACACACACACATATATATATGTTAATATATATATTAATATATAAATATAAATATAAATATAAATATAAATATAAATATAAATATAAATATAAATATAAATATAAATATAAATATAAATATAAATATAAATATAAATATAAATATAAATATAAATATAAATATAAATATAAATATAAATATAAATATAAATATAAATATAAATATAAATATAAATATAAATAAATAAATAAATATATATATATAATATTGAAATTTTAAATTCTGATATATATATATATAATACAATGATATAATCAGAAGTGGAATAGGTGATTTGGTCCGTCCATTGATGGCTAGGGTAGAGGTTCTTCATTCAATTCCTAGTGGAATCATAATTTCTCATTACGGGTGTCATGTAGGGAAGGGTGTGCGGGGTTCAACATTAAAAAATGTTCTTATTATAAAAAAACAAGGGTGGGGCGTATGTGATACAATGAATTCAAAAAAAAACAAAATAAATGTTTTTATTATAAAAAACAAAACCAGGGTACAAATAAAATATTAATTTCAGAAGAAAATTACCGATGTTTTTTAAAAACAACAGCAAATGATGTTTGGTTTACCAATGTTTCTTAAAAAAATTGGTAAATGTGGTGTCTCTAATTTGAGATGTTTATAAATTTCACTAAATTTACAACATTTATAAACATCACTAGTTTCTAATTGATTATGTTTATAAATGTCCATAAATTTGTAACACCTCATTTACTGATGTTTTAAAAAGTTGATAATAAAAAAATATCGCTAATTTTTATTTTTTTGTAGTGGAATAATAAAGTACTATAGAGTATGAGGCTAACTTTACTAGGATCACTAGATATTCTATATATTAGATACACAATATAGAATTCAAGATTGATCATTTCTTTGAAGGGTTTAAGCTAAGTTTCTGAAGGGATCTATCTTCTAAAACTTTTTCATCATATAATGAAATAGTTTTACATACCATCAAAATAGATACGTAATTATATATATTCTATATATTCATGGTGAATCAAGATAATAAGAGGTCATATGAACACTAAGAAAAAGGGAATGCATCAAATAAGACGAATAAGAAGAAGTAATTTTAATTATGTGAAAATTATGGAAACATCATGGAAAATGATTTAAGGGCATTGGATTATGTTACAAGTGTGGTGAAAAGGGTCATTTGGATCATGAATGTAAGGGAAAAAAATTTCACTCCTATATAATGCTTAAACTATACATAAATAGGGTATTATTCAAACCAATGTCCCAAGATTCAAGGGAATCTAACACAAAAGATGCTAAGGGGAAATGGAACAGCTTATGCAATCACTACAGCTGAAGTGGAAATACCCAATAATTTTGTAGAAGGTAATTTAATAATAACCTCAAATTTATATAATTGTGTATTTAATTATAGATCTTTTCACTATTTTATATCATTCATGTTTTCCAAGAATATTAGATAGTTACCTAGAACCTTAAGAAGGGTGTTGTAAGTCAAAACTCATAGTGGAAGTCTCACTCTAACAAAAATTTGTTAGGAATTCCCTATTATGACACATAAACATGATATATTTTTTGACTTTATTATTATACATATTTTTGACTTCGATATAATTCTTGGTATAACACATCTTTCAAAATATGATGAAAAAATTTATTATAATTAAAATTAATTACAATTCCTGATGAAGACAGTGAATTACTTATATTTATATAGGTGTATTCATCATCTAAGTCATGTTTATATCCACTCCTAGTATCACTTCTGAATGAGATTCCTATTGAAAAAGAGAAAACAAATTTGTGGATAGAGAAGGTAATACTCATATTGAGGATGTACTTATTATACATGAATACATTGATTTATTTCTTGATGAAATACTTATACATTTACAAGAGCATGAATTCAAGTTCTACATTGATTTAATCCATGATACAAAACCTATATCAAAGGCTCCCTATAGAATGAACACCATGGAGTTAGTGGAGTATAATAAACAACTAGATGAGTTGTGTGATAAGGATTTTATATTCCCTAGTGTTTCACCTTGGGGAGCCCATATTCTCTTCATTAATAATAAATATGGATCCATGAGGTTGTATATTAATTATAGGGAAATCAATGACATTTTGATAAAGAACATGCATCCTCTTCCTCACATTGATGAACTATTCGATAAAATTCACAAATCTCATTATTTTTTAAAGATAGACCTTAAATATAGGTATAATGAATTGTGAGTAAATAAGGTTGACATTTCAAATACATCATTTTGAATGGGGTATGGAAATTATGAGTTTACATTAATACCTTTTGGATTGAGTAATGAAACCTCTATTTTTATAGATCTAATGAATAGAGTATTCAATGAATATCTTGATAATTTCATTGAGTTATTTATTTATGATATCTTGGTATATTAGAAGATATATGAGGACACTATGGGTTATTTGAGAATCATTCTTGAGACTATTAAAATAAAATAATTATATGAGAAATTTAGTAAGTGTGATGTTTGGCTTCAGGAACATTGTTTTCCTAACCATATTGTCTCCATAGATGGAATATCAATTGATCCTATGAAGAAAAAGGTAGTTATAGAATGGAATAAACCAATGAACATAAATGAGGCATGTAGTTTCATTGGTTTGGTAGGTTAATATTGGAGATTCATTCAAATTTTTTCTCAATTGGAAAACCCCTTAACTAAGCTTACACATAAATGAGTTAAGTTTATTTAGATAATGGAATGTTAATAATGTTTTGAATAATTGAAGAGAATATTGTTTGATGCTCCAATTTTGACTCTACCGCTATAAAATGATGGGTTTGTGATATATAGTGATACATCAAAAAGGTACAAGGTTTTTTCATTATGAAAAAATGATAAATTTATAGCATATGAATCAAGGTAGTCAAAGACTCATTAGAAAAACGATCCAACCAATGATCTTGAGTTGGAAACTTGAATCATTTATTTAAAGATATAGAGACTTTGTCTCTATTATGAAAGATTTGAGATGTACACATACCATAAGATCCTAAAAAACATATTTTCTTATAAATAGATCAACTTAAGGAAAATGAGATGGATCAAGCTACTCAAGGATTATAGTTTCTAAATACATTACCACCCTAGGAAGGAAAATAAGGTAGGAGATAGATTAAGTAGGAAAGATCACAGAGTCTTATCCCAAATGAGGATTGAGAGGGATATGATGTTCATAGATTTAGTAACGAGGGATATGAGAATTATTAAGTAATGATAGACATTACTCCCTTTTAAATTGATTTTGAAACCATATTTATTATAAATTATAAAGAGTTACTAATCTGATGATGATAATTTTCAGAAGAAAATTAAAGCTGTGAATGATGAAAAGTTGGAAGGATTCATTTTTGAAGACATTATCCTAAAATTTGGAAAGATATTACGTGTTCCACTTATACCTAGTCTATAAATGTAATTTTTGGATGATTTTTATAAATCAAATTTCTATATACACTTTTATATCACCAATATGTATAGTGATTCGAGGGAATATTTTTAGTGGGATATCATGAAGCAGAAAATTACCAATTATGCGTTTAGATGTTTAGTTTTTCAATAAGTGAAGGCTAAGAGACAAAGTCATAGAGGATTAATGAAACCTATTCATATTCCTATGTGGAAATTGTATGAAATTACTATGGAAGTTTTCATAGTATTACCTATCACTCCTAAAATGAATGATTCAATATTTATTATTTTTGACCACCTAACCAAATATGCACATTTAATCACTATAATAGAAGTTTTTTTCTATTGAATTACTCTTAAGGATCTATATTAATGAAGTGTTAAGACTTCATGACACACATATTTTGATTGTGTCTGATCTTGATCTCCATTTTACATAAAAATTTTATAAGAGTCTTCATAAGTCTCTTGATATTGAGTTTCATTTGAGAACCTCCTACCATCCTCAAACTAATGGAAAGTCTTAAAGGAATATTCAAAAATTGGATGACATGGTGAGTTCATGATCACTTGAATTTAAAATTATTTTGGATCAGTATTTAACTTTGGTATATTTTTCCTATAAAAATAGTTTCCATTTATGTATTCAAATGGTGCCTTATGAATAATTCTATAGCAAGAGATGTCATACTCCAACATGTCGATATTGAGTTAGTGAAAGGAGAATTATAGGACTAAAACTTATTGAATATAAAACAAGGTAAATAAAATTTTTCCTCATATTAAAACAGCTCAAAATAGGTAAAATATTTATATTGATAATCATATAAAAGATTAGGAACTTCAAGTGTGAGATCACATTTTCTTGAAATTATCTCCATGGAAGGGTTTAATAAGGTTTAGTAAGAAGAAAAAAATGATCCCTAAGTGCATCAGAACCTTTGAAATTTTGTAAAGGATTATAGTTGTGGATTACTGATCAAAAATTACACCAAGCCTCTCTAAGGTACATGATGTGTTATACATATCATTGTTAAGGAAGTACATTCCAGACCCAACACATGTGATCACCTCTAAATAAATAGAATTAGAACCTGATATATTTTACTGTGAAGATCCCATCTATATTATTGATACTAGAGAGAAAGTATTGAGGAATCAGATGAATAAAATAGTAAATATAAATCGGATAAATCATAAAATTGATGAACCAACATGGTAACCACCATATTTTGAGAATAAGAACCACCCTCATTTTTTATAAGATAATATCCATGGAAATGTTGAGGATACTTTTTTATAGGAGGGAAGAATGTAACACCCAAGACTCAATTATAGTATCTGAGCATTACATTTTAATATAACCCTAATAAAATTATAATTTTAATATTTTATGGAAAAATAATTCTATTTTTTTTATGAATATCAATCTTGAGCATACTTGGTCCAAATAAGTATAGATTGAATTTCTAAAATTTTCCTTAGAAATAAGCTATTATTGATAATAGAAAATGTAGTATTTAACTATTAAAACTTTTATTCCTAATAATTTTTAATAATATGTATAATTAATAATTTATTAACTATAAAATTTATATAAATTAATATAATAAAATTTGGATGTAAAAATAATTATTCTTAAGAAAATTGTTTATTTTTCAAAAAACTCTTTTTGTTTAAAAAGGAATAATTTCCATCAATTTTTTAATTAAAATTAATAGTTAACTAGTATTAATTTAAAATAAATTTATATATCATATATCTAAATATATGAATTTAAATACACCTAATGATGATTACTAGTCATATAGTTAATGTAATATCTTTTTATTCTTGGAAAATGCATTTTTTGAAAAACTATTTTTCAACACAATTTATTGGTTTGTTTTTAAACTAAATTCTTTCAATTATGTTAATTTAATTTGATAAAATTGATTCCATATTTATAATCATTATAATTATATTATTTAATAAGGTTAAATTAATTTTTGTTCATAATGATTAGTAAAAACAATAAAAATTAATTAAAGTAGTTAAGGTTAAAAATAAGGTTTAAAAAATTACATGGCTTGTGTTAAAATTAATTTTACACAAACATATACTTTTTATTTGATAAATTGAATATAATATTTATAATTATTGGGTCAAAATAATCTAATAATTCTTGTTTTAGTTTAGTCATATATGATTGATTACGTAGGTTAAAAACTAGTTACCGCGGTGAAAACTAAAATGATAAAAGTAAATCAACTTAGAGGATAAAAAAATGACATGTTTAAAACATGTTTATTTTTATGTGTTGTAGGTTTTTATATACTTTAACTTCCCTAAAATATATTATTTATCAGTTTCTTAGGAACTTGGGGTGAGAGTGATTTCCCATTATTGAATAATTTTGGGTATTTACAAAAATAAAACTCCTTATCAATTATAAAAGGGCACTCCCTATGCTCACTTATTCACACATATAAAGACATTTTTATAGACCAAACCATAATATAATATCTCTATAAAATAATTATACATGATATATAGGATATTCTATTCCAAAAAACCAAACCCATGGTCCTTAAGAAGAGATCTAAATGAGGTTTATCTAAGATAAGGTAATTATCTTAATGAACAACTGTCCTTTTCTTTATTATTTTACAACATTCAATTATGTATTAACACTTACAATATAATAATAAAAATATATAAAATATAATTATATTTTATTATGTTAATGAGATAATATTTATCTATCCCCTTATTCATCAAATGGGAAAAAAATCCATCACTCGTGTGTATGGAGGCTTACCACCGTGCGAACCGATGTAATTTTTATTCCATCACCGAATCACTTGGATAGTCATAAGGATATAAATAATGAATATATATGATACATATGAAATTATATAAATTATTTAAAATTAATATATCACCCACTTTTTTACCCTTTCACCCATTAATTGAATTATATCACCCCTCATGCATATGTACAACTTACCAACTCCACAAAACGATGTGATTCATTTTCCATGTACAACATTAAAAAATGGTTATAAAAATATATATAATGGCAAAATATTATATTTATAACATTAATATAATTCTTTATATTATGTATCAATATCCTATTCACAAAAACTAAAACTTTAATGACAAAACATGCATGAGAAAATAAGGTAATTAACACTCAAAACAATGAAAATAATGAAATATTATTAACAAACAGGTGGGAAAATGTTATAAGAGGATCATATGTGATATTATAAATGAATATGGTTTTGTATAAATTAATAACATTCTTAAAACAAGTATACATGATGTTAAATCATGTTCAACCAAAGGGAATCATGAGGTAAGGTATTTTGTCTTAATTTCCATTCCATTGAGTCATATTTGTTAATATGCATCTATTCACTTTTATGTGGTGTATATACTGCCCTTTTTATTTATTTAACATGAATAAATTTTTATTTATGATGGTTAATGTTTCATTATAATTTTATTCTTTTAATGAGTTACAATTTCAAAGTTAGAAAAGAGGTAAGAATCTATTTTACAATATCACTTTCTTTTAGGATTCCTTTTACTCTTGTTGATGGGATATTAACAATTATCCTTCATAATATTCAATAATTTTCTTATCCACTAAAAATTTAATGATTTTATATATTTTCTTCCAAATTTTTCTTTCTTTGTCACTTGAATCAAGAAAATAAATATTTAAATGAAAAACGAATTTTACTTCTTTTTAAATCAGATATATTTTTCTTCCATGTCTACATTTTCTAAAATTATTTTAAAAAAAAGTCCATTTATTTACTCAAGTGATTTATTAAGGACATTTTATGTTATTATTTAATTTTAAAAAGGGTTTTAAATGAATCTTTATACTAATTTTCTAAATGTATTTCTTTGATAAAAAAATACAAAAGGAATGATTTTTTAACCCATATGGTGATAACACACTATTCTACTATAGTAACCATTTTAATAAATGTAGTTTCTTCAACCCATTTTTAATGGTTATAAAAATAAAACTATTTTATTAAATATTATTTTAATATTTCACTATTATTCCCTTAATTCTTAAAAATATCATTATTTTATTGCAAGAACCTATATTCCTAATGAATTAATGGCCACATCTCATCTCTTGATTAATTTTTTTGATTGTTAAATATCTCTTGAGATAATCACATTATTGTGATCATTTTTAGTTGGAAATTAAATTTATATTAAATATTATCATTATTTGTATCATGTATATTATTATTGCCTAAAAAATATACCATTTTTATATACGGGGTTTACATTGAAAGTTATTTTATTAACTATGAAAATACTGATTAATTCTCATTCTTTAATCGGTATGTATATTTGTTGATAATGAATATTTATTCATGAATTAAATTGATCCTTTGATATATGAGGAATGATTTGGACATGTTGTGATGGGTTAGACCCAAAATTATATAGCCCCTCACTGTATTGGTAGGTCTCATGGGACAAACCAATTGGTCAAATGAAATTAGTTTTTACCTAGAATTTCAAACTATCTTATGGAAGAACTTGAAAATATAGATATCATGATATCGAAGATGATGAAATCCAAAATTAAGAATTTCCTTAATTGATAATTTAGTTATTATTATCTATGAGATTCTTTTGTTGATATTATCAATGGTTTCATTTTTTTCTCAAGTTATTAAATGACGTGTATTTTCAGTTATTTAACTTTCCAAATTGATCATACCTTATCCAATCATGATACTCAAGATAATGATTAAATAACATGTCTATTTAGTTATTTACCTTTATATATTTATTGTGCCTCACTAATTTAAGATATATTATTTTATACAAAACCCTTACAAATCATTTGAGCTCACCCTTATTTTGGTTCCATTCCCTGGGACATGAATAAGAATTCTTTGAATGAGTTCAAGGATACTGAATGTTTTTCATTACCATGTTTTTATTCTATTCACAATGTAAAATTGGTATTATATATGTGTCTAGGTTTCCAAAAATACTAAACTGATTTTGATTTAGGATTTTCACACTATATCTATTCCAATGTAATAAATTAGATGTTGGCTCTAGGTTATTGGAGTTACGGCCATTATTTGTGAATTATATTTTATTATAATTTAAAAAATAAGAAAGAAGCAAAAAAAAGATACTTATTACTTCATGGATGTGGTAGTCCACACAGAAAATGGTTAAAACTTTCATTTATTAAATCTTTATAATAATAATTATATTATATATTTCACATTTATTACTTGATTTCAACCTTATAACCAGTAAAGAGATGCATTGGTGAAAAACAGAAGTCATCACTTCATGAAGGTAGTAGTTCACACAATGCATGAATGAAAGTTTCATTTTCATTAATAAAAAATAGTAATGGTGATTAATAGTTACTACCTTAGAATAATAACATTCAAAATAAAAATAATACTGATTTCATTATATAGGCATCATAAAATTAAATTTTGGAAAGTAATAAAAAAAAGAAAAGTAGTTAGGAAAAAGTCATCACGTTGGGTACTTGTGATTTTACTTGGAATAATCCTTTTAAAAGAAGGTTTTAGGATAATATCTTGTGAATAGAGGCTCAAGAAAGAGTAATAGGATTCTAGGGGAAGGGAAAAAATAGTTTCAAGCTGAAACAAAAATTTTAGTGTAGTATTGAAGGGGAGGTGATAATGAAATTTTTATAAATATATGAAATTAATATAAATTTATTATCTATTTAACATGTCAAGAAGACTCAAAAATAGAAAATATTGGAGTTTGGGGTGATATAAGGTATATAATCACTCACTCATTCATTTGAAAACATGTTTTTAAGTCTTTTACACTTAGAATTTTCATTTTTACCTTTTTTGGTTTTACCATGGTAACTGATTTTTACCTAAGTAATTTAATTATAATGCCCAAAAATAAAATGGAACTTATTAAATAATGTATACCAAATGATTCTAAATATGAAATCCATATTATTTGATAATATTTCAAATTTTAATAAAAATTAAATTTAACATTAGTGCATGTAATGTGTAAAAACCCATTTTTAGAATGTTTATTTTTAAGATTTTTATAGGATAGAATTGTTAATGTTTTTTTTATTTTTATCATATAAATTCTTTTATTTTTCATTAAAGTTAAGAAAAAACCAAATTTTACAAAAATAATATTTAATTAACAATAAAGTCTAAAAAACTTGTGAATTAAATAAATATTATTTATGTTCATAAAATGTTAAACACGATTTTTATAAATTTATAATGGTATTTTAAAAGTGTATAATTTTTATTATTAGATATATATTCAATAAATTAATAGGTTTTATGAACTTCTAGGTCCTGCTTATATAATTATAACATTATAAAAGTTACCGTGTTGGTAAAAACTATATTTTTATTATTTACTTAAAAATAAACTATTTTAGAAAAATTAAAAAAAATTCATATTAATATAATTTTTGCATTATAAATTTGAAAATTATTATATTTTTATCTGATTAAAATTATAAAAATAATAAATTTAATTTTTAAATTAAAGTAAAAAATATAAAGAAATCTATTTTTTTAGAAAACATCCTTTTTGAATATTAAGTGTTATTGATGCTAATTTATTATTTAAAGAATCTTCATATATTAGTTAATATATTTAGATATCATATATTATCATAATAATAATTTAAAATTGGTTGATTTTATTTATTAATAATTTTGATAATTATTTCATGAAGAATAACCTTTTTTTAATTGTAAGAAATTTTAATCATTAATTATATTTTTTATTTACTAGAGATTTTATTCTTCATAATAATGTTAATCAAATATGTCGTGTCTCATTTTAGTTTGTTTTTTCTGTGTAGAAAAATCTATTTAAATATTATTTATTTAAGGAAAATACACAGTTAAATTTTGGGTCATTGCATTCTCCCCCATATTAAATAAATTATGCTCTTGCAATTTTAATTATTCCTAACTTGTGAAATTTTGTGAAGGTATTATTAACATAATTATCATTTGGGATATAAATTATAATCTTATATATATCTTACTCTCTTAATATATATTAAGTTTCTTATCTTTTATCAATCAATATTAATCATATAATAAAGTATGTATATATCCTAATCATATATTCTCCAAAATATAACTTTCCCTAAACCATATGATTATATAAAAAAATAAATCACAGTGAAACCATATATTCTTCTAGACATTAACACTATCTTTAAACCTAGAATGGTATTAATCTGTAGGTCATAAAATCACTGACTAGAAAATATAAATGACATTCCCAAAAATGTGATGAACTTCCCCAAAAATACCATTAATTAATTATCCATCCCAATATTATCAATACCATCTAAAATATTATTTTCAAAATCAATCAACCATTTATTATCTCAAAATTAAGTTTATGTTAAACTTGAGATTTATCCATCCCTCAATCATGTGTTCATCAATAGTTATCCAAAAAAATATAACTTTTTCATAAAATAAATTTTCAAGGTTATTGATATCATTTAATATATGTTTACAGATCTTAAGATAAAAACTTATTAAGAACAATACTTATATGTTTCAAATAGTCCTTATAAATTTTAGAATATACCAGAATATCAATGATAAATATCTATCACTAATGAAAATATCTATGAGTTTCAAATTTTAATTTCTATTATGATATTAGCCATACTACCATAGGTATGACTAGGGAACTCAACTTTTTCATCATAAAAAGAATATAATAATATTATAAACCACTTAAGTATTATCTGTTATTATGTAACGTCTCGGGCCCGGGTGCCACTCAACGGGTGCCTCGAACCCGGTTGGTCACATGATCTCAACCGCATTTCCCCAAACGCAAGAGGTTGCCGACTAGCAGCGAGGGCCCATATCTGATAGTGGGGAAACTATGCCCTCATTTTTCAAAGTGTAGCACATCAGAATAAAATATACAAACATACAACAACAATGAAAGTAATAAACCATACACATTTAAAATGAACAACTACAGTAAAAAGATAACCAACAGTCATATAGATAATGATGCAACATGTCTCATGTTCTAAGAAAATAGTCATAACATGTTACATAGTAATACATTACAATACAATACAGCTCCAAGAACAAGGTACAATAAAGCAAACAAAGCATAGTAGACAGAACGTAGCAGCATCGCAAGCCTAAGCTCGGTCCCATGCTCTCCCACTCATCTGCTAAAATCATGTACCTGTATAGGGACCCTTGCCCTTATCCACACCTACAGAAATAAAATCTGTTTGGGCTGAAGACATGACCCAAACAGGGTGTGAGAAATAAATCTCAATAGGCACCCACCTAAGGCCTGTGCCCAACTGACAGTGTAAATATGCAACAACAGTGTGTAGTATTAAAATGTAATAAACTAAGAATTACTCAAAAGTAACTAACTCTTCCAGTCATATTTCCATTTTAATATTCATTTAATCCATATAATATAAGACATCACCTCAGTGAATGTTCTAAGTAGATAGTCAGTGTCCTCAGACATGTCAACTCTTACCCTCAAGTAAACAGAAACAAACCCTTAGGTAACTGTACTCAGACATAACAGATATTTCCCTCAGGCATACGAAGTGTCGCCCTCGAGCACAGAAGTCACTGCCCTCAGGCATAAGAAGCGTTTCCCTTAGGTGGAATAGAACGTTTCCCTCAGGCTAAGCAGTACCTTACCCTCAGGCTAAACAAACAATTCCCTCAGGCTAAAAGAACACTGCCCTCAGGTGCAAGTAACCAGGCCAATCCCAAAGCATAAACACACAAATTATATATAATTCCTCTCAAGGAAAAATTAATGCACAATATAAACATGGAATACCATCGAGTATCCTGGCCAAATGGCTAAACAGAAGAACACACCCCTGGGGTGGTCTTGGATCCAAGCAGCAATCCCAAATAGCAGTTTATTATCACGTTTAATTACCTATACAATTCTAGGTATTCAAAACAGCCAAGGCCTCAGCCACACGACCCCACAACATGGGTTCGTAGCAAAAAGGTACACACAAACACACCATAGTTGGAATTTAAACACCAAGCCACCTGCCTCGATCGCCTCTGATCAGTATATGTGAACGACACTCCTAGAATTTTCCACGAACGACGTAGATCTGAGGTAAAAGAAAATCCCGTTAAAATGTAAATAACTTCCCTTCAAGAAAGAATTGGTAAGAACTACTTAAGGATAAGGAAGAGCTTACCCATATGGTTCTAACGAGATCGACGGAGGCGGAATCAGATTCCCGGTGCTCGCTCAGGTGATCTCCAAAGCTCCGGTCATCTCTCCTAAACTATCCTCTGGTTATAAGCCTTCCCTATGAATAGGGGAGGCTACTTACCATTTAAGCGAAAAAACAGACTACACGGCATGTACTATTGGGTACACAGTGTGTAGTTTTCATTTTTTAACTATTCCTTCGGCAGCTTCTTTCCAGCATGGTACTGTTCATCTGTTGACATGACTACACGGCGTGTACTGTTGCTCAGCTGGCCACTGCCTTACTATTTTCCTGTTGACTGACGACACAGCGTGTAAATACCCACTTTCACAACATGCAGTCAGTTTTTACACCCATCATCATTGGCTGGCCTACACACCCTATGTACTCCTTCTACACGGCCAAAGTACACGGCGTGGAGTTACAAAATTTAGGATTTTTCCCGTTTTCCTTATTTTCTCAAAAACACCATAGGAAAAAGGAAAAGAAGAAACCCGTACCTTAAGAATAAGAACTGGGTTCTTACAAAATTCCCCCCTTAAAACAATTTGTCCACGAATTTACCTTCCAAGGTTGGCGAAGATAAAGCTGTGAACAACTCTGGCCACTGAGCATGTACATCGGTCTCCCGCTCCCAAGTTTCATCCTGTATTCAGCCATACTTCCATAACACCCGTACGAGAGGAACTGACCGGCCTCATAGAACCTTCTTGATCCTATCAATAATACGAATCGGATGCTCCTCAAAGTATGCATTGACCTAAATCTCAACCTCCTCAAGCTAAAAAATGTGACATGGGTCTGAGTGATAATGGTGCAGCTGAGATACATGGAAGACGTCATTCATGGCCTGGTACCTCTGCAGTAACTGTAACTGATAGGCAACTGACCCGACTCTCTCCAGAATCTCAAACGGCTCCACATAACTCGATGAATGTTTATCCTGTCTCATGATTCTCCTGTGTCCTAACCTCAGCAAAACACGCAAAAACACCTGATCCCTAACCACGAACTCCAAGGGTCATTTGTGGTGATCAGCATAAGATTTCTAATGAGGCTGAGCAGTATCCATCTGCTTCAGTATCAACTGGACCTACTCTGAAGTCTCCTGCATGAGATGTGGTCCCAGTAAAGCTGCCTCACCTGCCTCCATCCAACACAAAGGTGATCGGCATGGCCTACCATATAAAGCCTTGTAAGGTGCCATCTCAATAGTTTCCTAAACACCATTATTATAGGAAAACTCGACCAGGGGTATATGCTTCTCCCAAGAGCCCCCAAAATATAGGAAGCATGCACACAACATGTCCTCAAGCACCTGTATCGTATGCTCTGACTGGCCATCAGTCTGAGGGTGATAAGCTGTGCTTAGGAGCACCTATGTACCCAGTGCCCTCTGAAAACTCTGCCAGAAACGAGACGTAAAATGGGCATACCTATCTGAAATGATAGAACGAGGGACCCCATGAAGACATACGACCTCTCAGATATACAACTTCCCAATCTCGTCAACACCAAAGGTCTCCTTGATCGGCCAAAAATGATCTACCTTCATGAGTCTGTCCACAACAAACCACACGACATCATTACCTCGAGGTGAACTCGGTAACCCAGTCATGAAGTCCATTTAGACATCATCCCATTTCCACTTTGGAATTGGTAACTGCTGTAACATTCCAGCTAGCCTCTGATGCTCCGCCTTCACCTGCTGACAGGTGGAACATCTCGTAAAAAAAACAGCTACTTCTCTCTTCATACTTGGACACCAGTACTGACGTCTCAAGTCACAGTACATCTTGGTAACTCTGGGATGAACTTCCCAAGCTGAAGCATGAAACTATCGCATCAGTTCCTCGCGTATATACCCTGGAACCCATACTTGTCCATGGAAACGCAATACCTCATCATTGCCTATTGTCTAACTAGGAGGAGGGCCCTCACTTTACATCGACTCATGTAGAACTAGGCCTTCTGAATTAGATAGCTATCTCATCCTCACTCTATCCAAGAGGGTAGAAGTCACAACTAAAGAAGAAATATAGGTTTTCCCATGATTGTTGTGCACCACCAAATGCATCTCAGAGAACAAAGGCATAAGCTGCCACTCACCACTGGCCTCATGAATTGCCTGTGTTTGAGTCTTCATGCTCAGTGCATCAGCAACCACATTACCTTCACCAGGTGTATAGGCAAGCTCAAAGTCGAAGAAATGAAGGTACACAACCCACCTTCGCTATCTTAGGATCAAGTCACGCTGAGTAAAGATGTACTTGAGACTTTTGTGGTCTGTGAAAACTAAAAAATGCTCTCCCAAGAGATAATGTCTCCAACAACGCAATGCATGAATAACTGCAGCCAACTTAATGTCATGTGTCGGGTAATTCCTTTCATGTGGCCTCAACTGCCGAGACCCGTATGAAACAACCCAATCACCTTGCATCAACACTGCTCCCAGACCAATACCTGATGCATCAAAGTAAATTGTATAGATCTTTCCCCACTCTGGGAGTATCAGGATTGGTGCTGATGTCAAATTTCCATTCATCTTATGGAAGGTTGTCTCGTATGGTTCTGACCAAACTGACTTCACACCCTTCTTAGTCAAACCTATCAACGACGCTGCTAAGCAAGAGAAGTACTATATAAAATGCATGTAGTAACTATCCAACCCCAAGAAACTCCATATCTCAAACACGTTCTTAGGATGATCCCAGGAAACTACTGCTCTCACCTTCTCTAGGTCTACTGCAACTCCTGCCTCTGAAATGATATAACCCGGGAAGTGAATCTGGTCCATCCAAAAGTGGCACTTTGAGAGCTTAGCATATAGCCGATGCTCTCTCAGTGTACTCAATATGATCTCAAGATGGGTAGCATGGTCGTGTCGAGTGTGAGAGTACACCAAGATATCATCCACGAATACTACCACAAAAGAATCCAGATAGGGATGGAACACACGATTCATCAGAGCCATGAAAACTGATGGCGCATTCGTGAGTCCGAATGACATAACTAAGTACTCATACAGACCATACCTTCTCTTGAAGGTTGTGAGAGGTATATCAGATGGTCTAATGCGCAACTGATGATATCCGAATCTCAAGTAAATCTTCGAGAACACTCATTCACCTCGAATTTGATAAAAAAGATCATCAATCCTTGGAAAGGGATATCGGTTCTTGACCGTTAGCTGGTTCAACTTCTGATAATCCACACAAAGTCTGAGGGCACCGTCTGCCTTCTTCGTAAAGAGGATTGAAGAACCCCAAGGAGAAGTATTGGGTCAGATGAAACCCTTTGCCTGTAACTCATATAACTATCTCTTGAGCTCTTGTAACTCTAGTGTAGCCATCCTATAAGGAGTAATGGACACCGGTACTGCCCCTGGCACAAGCTCAATAGAGAAATCAACCTCACGCTCCAGAGGTAGACCCGAAAAGTCATCCGGGAAGACATCCATGAAACGATCAACCAATGGAGGGAAATCCTTCAGACAATTCCCCTAATCATATAGTTATAAACTCGCCATCTGGGCTGTCACACCACCTCGCCCATGATGCTCGGGTCCTACTCGACTCGCCTGAACATAATATTCTCCTTTGTATAGAAACTCTCCGCCCTCTGGTGACGTGAAAATCACCCTGCGATGATAAAAATATAAAATGGATCTAAAGGGAACCAACCAGTCCATCCCAAGAATTACATCATAGCTCATCATATCCAAGACATAGAAGTCCCAAGGAAAGTGACACCCACCAACCTCAAGGCAGCACTCCCTGCACTGACGCACACCAACCGTTCTAGTTCCCAACAGAGTGTCTAGCGTCATAACAGCAGAAGAAGAAGAAACACAGATCCCAAGGCTCTCCACAACTGCCACATATATGAAACTATGTGTAGCACCAATATCTAAAAGTACTGAAGATAAGACAGAAGCTACTAGAATAGTACCTCTGACAGTATAAGGTCCGGGATCCTGCTCCTGCTGGGTCTATTGCACTGCATATGCCTACCCAGTGCCGCAGCTCTGTGACATAGCCTGGCTACCTTGAGCTATCCCACCCTGCTGCCTCTGAGATCCTGGTGTCTGGCTACCACGACCATAACCACCATCTCTACCTGCATGCCCTGACGTATTCCTGGTGCCCGACTGGTAAGAAGATGCTGGTCCTGCTCCCATACGTGGAGTCTGCATAGAACCCCTCTCACTAGCCAATAATGGAAACACCCTACAAAAACATTGCAGATGACCCATTTTTCCGCAAGATCGACACTATACTGGGTATTGTGGACACTGAGGTCTCTTGTTCCCCTCTCTACCACATTGGTATCACATAATCGAGACACCTGAAGTAATCGCCTGGATAGTACTTCCACCGTGAGAAAAACTCATCCGTCGCTTCCTTTTCCTGGTAAAAATAGTACCAGAAACTGGTGTCAATATGCCCTGGCCCACACCATTAGCTTTCCACAGGTTCTGTTCAGTAATCAGTTCCTTGTTCACAATAGCATTTACTATAGGCAACCTAAAAACATTCACCAGTGCTTGGATGTCATATCAAAGACCTTACTCAAAGCGTCTGGCCCTCAACGTCTCATCACCCACCAGAACAGGTGAAAAATGCTGAAGCTCGGTGAAGTGAGCTGAATAATCCATCACTGACATAGCGCCCTGCTGTAGATTCATGAAAGCTCAAGCTCGATATGCCCTCAGTGTATCTAGGAAGAAGAAATCATAGAAAGTTGTTTGAAAATATTCCCACGCCATGTCTCTGTGATGCTCTATCTAGGTGGTAAAATCCCACCACCTCTTGATGGAATCACAAAACATATAAGTTGCGAGCTTGGCCCTACGCCATGGAGGCTTCTCAAGGTGCTCGAAAATAGTCTGCATAGACCCCAACCAAGACTCCACAACCTGTGGTCCACCATCCTCTAAAAACGTAGGCGGATGTTGCTGCTGGAATATAAGCGTCAGCTCTGCCATTGATGTGACGGCATGCTGTGCTCCTTGGAAGGTCTGCATGAACTGCATGAAGCCTTCACAGAACTGCGCATCCGCACCTGTGTCCAGTATAACGGCTGGCGCCACATCTGGCTCTACTGGAGGATCCACTGGTAGCCCATGGCCTACCATCTCTAGAGTATAATCGTTGCCGCTCTCCTGGAGAACAATGTGTGGTCATCTTGGCGGCATGACTCTACAAAGTCAAACGCACACCTTAGATCAAGATTATCAAAAACCGAAACAAGGGGACATGAGAAGGAAAGTTTTTAAAATTTACAAAACATGACTACATGACGTGTATAAAACTACACGGAGTGTTCTCGCAAGCCTTTCACATGGGCGTGTACCCCAGCTTGAACTGGCCGTGTAACACCCCAAACACACGACGTGCCTTCTAAATACACGACATATACTTGAATCCTCCTTCCCTGCCTGAGTTCTTATACATGGCTAAGCCACACGGCTCACTTTGAACAAGACTACACAGTGTGTATGGAATCTAAACAACGTGTATAGTTTAATTTCCAACTGACCATGTCGTTAGTGACACAGCCAACTACTCGGATGACACCACACGACGTGTGACACCCGCACACGGCGTGTACACCACCCCGTTTCCCAATCCACAAGGCTAAGTCCACACAGTATCCCACTGGTAAGGACTTCACGACATGTCCCTCAGGTACACGACATGTTCAAGAAGAGGTAACACCGACCCGTGTTTATAAGCTACACGGGCGGGTCCCGAGGCCAGACTACACGACGTGTTCCAATGTGGACACAACGTGTATGTCTCAATGTCTCCTCCATCCGTGTTGTTAGTTACACAGGCAGACTCTAGGTCAACACTAAACGACATGTACATCCGGTACACGTCATGTTTTTCCCAAGCCTTTCCCTACCCCGTGTCCCCACCCACACGGTCCATGACACGGGAAGAGACTACACGACATGTACTAAGGGTACACAGTGTGTACTAATTTTTTTTTCTTTTCTTCTCGAACAGAAGAACACACGACGTGTGTCCGAGGAACTACACGGCATGTATCCTGGGATTTCCGGACAGTAAGCCTCTGAAACTACTCCGGAACCCAGTAAATACTGAAAAACAACACCTAAGTGCCAAATTCCGATCTGTGAGGGCCCATACTCCCCGCGAATCAAAGTTTTGCATCTTATATGTGTGATAACAAGATAAACAATAAATGATCCACCAAATTCCAGTCAATGAAGGACTATACTCCCCAAAAACCAAAGTTTGACATCCATTCTATCAACAGACTCGTACGAAAATACCCTATTGCATAGCAAATATTTATCAAGGAAATTATCACAACAACATGATTTTCTAGCACACAACTATCACAACGACATGAAAATTTCTAATGCAACTACATGGCATGGAAGAATACATAACATGTGATTTCTAGAATGTTCCTAAACGATTCATGAGATGGAATACCCTCATCTCATCGGGTTGCAACTAAATATAACCCGTAGATAAAATATAAACCGCACAATCACAAGTGCGTCACCCAACGATGAAAATCAATCAATTGTAAAATTTTCAAAATCAGAAGAAGTGCAATAACCGAGGTAGATTGGATTTTCCCTATACATGGGTTAGCTACTCCCGGGCACAACTTATTACCAACTACCGTTTTCTTCCTATCCCTGACTAAGGCTCTAAATAGTAAGTCAAAGAAAAGAAACACCTTTGATACCACTTTGTAACGTTCCGGGCCCAGGTGACACTCAACGGGTGCCCCGAACCCAGTTGGTCACATGACCTCAAGTGAATTTCCCCAAATGCCAGAGGATACCGACTAGTAGCGAGGGCCCATGTCTGATTGTGGGGAAAATATACCCTCATTTGTCAAAGTGTAGCACAGTGGAATAAAATATACAAACATACAGCAACAGTGGAAGTAATAAACCATACACATTTAAAATGAACAACTGCAGTACAAAGATAACCAACAGTCATATAGATAATGATGAAACATGTCTCAAGTTATAAGAAAACATCCACCACATGTTACACAACAATAAAGTACAATACAATATAGCTCCATGAACAAGGTACAATAAATCAAACAAAGAAAAGTAGACAGAACGCAACAGCATTGCAAGCCTAAGATCGGTCGTATGCTCTCCCACTCCTCTTCTACAATCATGTACCTGTATAGGGACCCTTTCCCTTATCCACACATGCAGAAACGAAATTTTTTTGGGCCAAAGACATGTCCCAAATAGGGTGTGAGAAATAAATCCCAGTAGGCACCCACCTAAGGCCCATGCCCAACTGACAGTGTAAATATGCAACAGCAGTGTGCAGTAATAAAATGAAATAAACTAAGTAGTACTCAAAAGTAACTAACTCTACTAGTCATATTTCCATTTTAATATTCATTTAATCCATCTAATATAAGACATCACCTCAGTGAATGTTCTAAGTAGATAGTCAGTGTCCTTAGACATGTCAACTCTTACCCTTAGGTAAATAGAAACAAAACCTCAGGTAACTGTCCTCAGATATAACAAATATTTCCCTCAGGTGTATGAAGTGTTGTCCTCAGGCACAGAAGTCACTGCCATTAGGCATAAGAAGAGTTTCCCTCAGGCAGAATAGAACGTTTCCCTCAGGCTAAGCAGTACCTTTCCCTCAAGCTAAACAAACAATGCCCTCAGGCTAAAAGAACACTGCCCTTAGGCGCAAGTAACCGGGCCGAGCCCAAAGCATAAAAACACAAATTATATACAATTCCTCTCAAGGAAAAAGTAATGAAAAATATAAACATGACATACCCTCGAGTATCCTGGCCAAATGGATAAACAGAGGAACGCACCCCCGGGGTGGTCCTAGATCCAAGCAGCGATCCCAAACAACACTTAATTATCACATTTAATTACCTATACAATTCTAGGTATTCAAAACAGCCAAGGCCTCAGCCACAAGATACCCCAACATGGGTTCGTAGAAAAAAGGTACACACAAACACACCACTATTGGAATTTAAACACCAAGCCACCTACCTCGATCGCCTCTGATCGGTATACATGAACAACGCTCCTCGACTCGTCCACGAACGATGTAGATCTGAGGTAAAAGAAAATCCCTTTCAAACATAAATAACTTCCCCTTGATAAAGAATTGGTAAGAATGGCTTAAGGAGAAGGAAGGGCTTACCCGTACGGTTCCAACGAGATTGAAGGAGGCGGAATCAGATTCCCGGTGCTCGCTCAGGTGATCTCCAAAGCTCCGACCGTCTCTCCCAAACCCTCCTCTGGTTCTAAGCCTTCCCTGTGAATAGGGAAGGTTACTGCCCATTTTAAGCAAAAAAACAAACTACACGGCATGTACTATTGGGTAAACGGCGTGTAGTTTTCATTTTTTCATTGTTCCTTCAGCAGCTTCTCGCTAGCGTGGCACTGTTCATCTATCGACATGACTACACGACATGTATTCCTGATTACACGACATGTACTATCGCTCAGCTGGCCACCGCCATACTATTTTCCTACTGACTGACTACACGGCGTATAGTCGGTTTTTACACCCATCATAGTCGACTGACCTACACACCTTGTGTACTCCTTCCACACGACCAAAGTACACGGCGTGTGGAAAAGTACATGGCATGTAGTCACAAAATTTAGGATTTTTTCTATTTTCCTTATTTTCTCAAAAACACCACAGGAAAAAGGAAAATAAGAAACCCATACCTCAAGAATAAGAGGTAGGTTCTTACATATTAGGTTATAAGATATAGTGGATTCGAGATACATACCTTTTTTAGATTCATTTTCACGGTCCTATTTTAACCAAATAGTAAAAGAAACAAATAGTAACGATAATATCAAAAATATGAATATAAAAACATCATTTAAAAGGTGGATACCCCAATGATTTTTTTAACATATAATAATTTTAGTTTAACCCATGTCTGTCTTTGTTCAATCCTTAATTATCTATGGAAATTTTTCTATAACGTCTTAAACCTAATTAGTTAACATCACACTCAAATCCTTCATAGTGGTTTATTAGTGAGAAAATGAATTAACCATAACATATCCCTTAGGAGTGTAAAACCTGGTATACATTTAGGCATATTTTTCATTCACTATATGATGATAAAGTTAATAATTTTCTTTATTTCAGGGTTATTACCCCTAGGTAAATTTTTTCTAGATCCTATATCCACTTATTATATCTAGATAGGGATATCATTTTAAAAAAAAACACACAATATAGACTTTAGAAAAGTATTAGGATGTTATTCTATACTTATAATTATCCCAAGTGTTTTAACTAAAGTTATATTATCTTAATCTCCAAATAAATTATATAATCCTTAAAAATAACTAAATACTCTTTTGATACCAACTGAGGTGAACCAAACCCATATTACCAAATCTGGTGATAAAAACACATACTTTTTCAAATTATATTTGGTTTTAAGTGAGATAATCCAAAATAAACTTGAAAATTTTGAAATTAGTGTTACATCTCAAAATATTCTCATACAAATCATAGAACCTTTTGGTTTAGTGTCTTTGAGGACCAGTTACATAGGTAATTTATTTTATAAAAATATTGATAATTTCTCCATAATCAAACCATTATAGACTCCATTCTAGGTTTCTCATTATTTACACTCATATTTATAACATGGGGAAAGAGAACATTAAAAAGGGGTGATCTCAAACAATCATTATGGGAAAATAACTCATAAACATTTAATCTAGGGCTGTATCCTAATCATGACATAAATCATGACCAAGTATGAATTTATTATGAAAAATAATATGGAATAGTAAGAGTTGTCTATAAATAATGAATGATGCATATGTAATCTCAAATGAATAAATATTCACTATAGAAAAATAGTTAAGAATCATTATTTAATAAACATGGACTATAGAGAATAATAATATGCATAAAGATATAATATTTCATGGAAAATAAGAAAAACATTAAACTGTAGCATTAACATAAGCATAGAAATCATAAAATATGGGAGCAGTAATCAGTACATAATTCACATAATATGGTGGAGTAGGAATCACTACCCCATTATTATAATTTAGAAGATATCAATACTTGATTCACATAAGCACATTAAATCGTACATCACCACCATATTCCCATAAACATAGTGGAGTAGACATCACTACCTAATTACCCTAAACATAGTGGAGTAGGTATCACTTCCTGATTCCCATTGTGGAGTGAGCATAAAAAATGTATTCTCATAATTATCTCATGATATATAAATACTTACCCAATGAATTATAGGGATTTAACAGACCCAAAATGTCTTAAGGATTTATCATACACAAACTATCTTAGGTATTTATTTTACCCAAATCATCTTAGGGACCCAAACCATTAATCATCCATGAATACATGTTCCACTTGAAAACAATCACATATCATATCATAAATAACTCATGAAAAGAAAAATGAGTTTCAAAACATTTCCAGATGGTATCACCAAAATTGACTTCAATAATGTAAATGGTTGATACAAAAATTCAATCACCACAAAAGAGTCTTTCATAATAAAATTTAAAATGAAATTCATCAAAAAAAATTTTCAAGGAAATAAATACTTTAGAGATAAAGTAAAAAATGATGGTAAAATCATAGAAGAGTTTTTAGAAAATTATTTTATCTTTAGAAGAAAATAAGAAGTTATAGTCACTTTGAAAACACATTTTTGAAAAAGCAAAGTGATTTTTTTGAAAAATATTTACTTATAAATAAAAGAAAGTTCAATAGTGGATCCTTGAAAAAACCATAAAGGTTTCAAAATGGTGTAGTAAAATAACATTGAAAAATTTTACTTTTCAAAATTATCCTCAATAATGGAGTCTTAAAAAATTATATAATGGTTTTAAATAAGAAAATTTAAAACTTTTTGAAAAAATCTACACTTAAAAAATAAACTCTAATAAATAAAATTTGAAATGGAAACAAAGGTTTTAAAATGTGAAGTGAAATATTTGAAAAACAATTTTAAAAAATATACTTTCATAATAAACCATTTAAATAAAATAAAGTTTAACAAAATAAATATACAGTGGATGATAAAAAATTTGATTTTCAAAGTATGGGAAAATATATTTAAATAATTTTATTAAAAACCACATCATAAAAATAGTAACAAAATATTCTTTCAAAAATAGGAGAAGGTAAATATAAAGTTTACATAAGATATTTCATAATTAATTTTCCAAATATAATGTAAAATATTGGAGATAAGGGAAAACATGTACCTAGAGGAGAAACCATTATTAAAGAGGATAATAATTATTTTTAACAATGATATACCTTTTGAGAGAGAAATTCATCAAGGTAAAATATTTCTATTTAGAATTAATTTTCCTTAAGAAAGGAAGATATATTATAATGAAATAAAATATTAGTGTGGAATAAATCAATCTTAGAAGAAATAAGTTCAAGAAAATTAATTTTAACTCAACGAAGGGAGTTAAGTTATCAAAGAACCTCGGAACCATTTGTATCCTTTGAATAAAAATATATTTTAATAAAGAAAATTTTATAACTATTAAAACCCCATAAAAAAAACTAATATGGTAAATACATTCATTATATAGTAATAAAACCATATCAAGGATGTCATGGTGCTTAATAAGAAATATTTCTTAATAAATTAAATTTGAGACAAAGAACTCCCTTATGTAATATAAATATTTTGAATAAAACCCCCTGAATGATATCATTTCAAATGAAATATTAAATATTATGAATAATGAGAGGATCATGATAAAAAATATTACAGGGTCAGTAGATACACTATTATAAATAAAACAGTATATAATAATAAATATTTCTCAAGGGATGAAGACTTTATTGGAAATATTAATGTTGTTCTAATATATCTCAATATTTTATATGTTCTGATGCACAAAAAATCTCTATTTGTTTAACAGAAAAACTATTCTTAAGTGATTTCATGTCATTATGCATTTTAATTAAAGTAAAAATTACTTTTGGAATATTTTAATTAAATTCATACTTTTTAGGTTCGATGAAAATATCATATGAGATAATAAATTATCACACAAGGTGATAATTTAGCATACAAGATATAATTTAAATTTTTACACTTAGAATTATATTTGATATTTAATGAAATGATCATATGAGTATATAAACATCTTCATTATGGAATTTATATTCTAGGCTAATATTACCCTATGATTGTATTACGTATGATATTTTTTCACATAAGGAAGAAATATGTATTATGTTCCATGGTTTTGGTAAAGGAATTTATCATATAAAGATCAATTTATCATACAAAGTGCCAAATTGTCATATGAGATCAAAATATAATAATACTAATATAATAAAAAGGGAATTTTTATATGAAGTTACGATTAATCGTATGTAGATAAAAATATCATATAAAAAAATTATCTTATAGATCAATGTTTCTATTTAGATTATCTTATGAAGATAATATTATTTTACTAAATTATAAAATATCATGTGGAATAGATTATATTATGAAGTAATTTTTTTAATCTTAGAATAAACATATTCTATGAAGTTTCAATTAAATAATTTCACTAAGCCTTATGAAGTATGATTTTGGAAATTACTAATGAATAATATAATTCCCTTTGAAGTTGAATTCATTCAAAGTAAGTATTTAAGAGTATTTATTCACTATTTTGAGGTATTTTTTACCATTCCTGAAACTAAAGAAAATTCCACATCTACTTTATTTTTAGACACTGTTCTGTATGGATAATGAAATATGAATTCAATAATATTTCTATTTTCAATTATGTTTATTTTTGTAATGAACACCATTGCTACAGTCATAAGAAATCATTGTAATTTATATTTTTGAAATCAATGGTAATATGTAGAAACTGATATTGTCATTTTATATTATTCTATATTATATATATATATATATTTCATATTTAATTATATAAAGGTGAAACATTGAGAAAAAGTTAGATAATGAAATATAAAGTGAGAACACAAGTGAAAATATTATTTTTTGAAGAAAATATATGATACTATACTTTCATGTAAATTTAATCCATTCCATATTTTATGATAAGAATAAACATTTATGGATACTATTTTTTTGAAGATTATATCTTATATATATGATACTCTTATTTATTTCACATTCAAGCTATTCCTTTTTTCAATTTCATCTTGCAACTGTGAGATAAATATCTTTATCGTTTATTTGAACCTCTATCTTTTTTGAAGGCAATGGATAAGTCTTATAAAAAAGGATATCCTTGAGATAATTCTTGTGACCCTTTTTAACATATTATAGTTTCTTTCACTCTACTATCAAGGTCCTTGGGAAAATGGACTTCATATTGAAAGTAACCAAACAGGTGGAGAGAGTGTTAGTTGAATGGAATAGGGGATTCTTGTTCCTTAAACCATTATAAATTCTCTATATCATATTATACTCTTTTCTAGTTTTATTTCTACCATATTTTTATTAAATAGTTAATAATAGTTAGATGTACAATTATATTTGGGTTTAATTGTTTAAGAAATAAATTTTCCAACCTCTTGAGTCATTATGTGACCCCCTTTAGATCAGTAATTATTATCAAAGGTTAAGACTCTTGAGTTTTATAATCTAAATGGTTAAAGTAATGAAGATTATTTTAATATGGATTTAATTTTTGATAATATAGATATAATGTTTATAGATAAGACTCCCTATTTCAATGGTAAAATTATGGGTGTTGGAAGACTTAGATGATTATATATTTGAAAATTTTTGGTCTAGAGGTTTATTTGTAAGATGAAAAGTATTAAAAAAATTCCTAAAGGAGATTTAAAAAACTGATATGTGAAAAATCCAATTATGATATAGAATCCAAAGATATATATTCTATCATATTAAGACTTAGTCTATACGAGTTCAATAGATTTTCTCAATGTGCTACAACACATGAAATGTGGAAAACTATATCGATATCTTATGAAGTTATTAATAATGTAGGACATATTAGGTATAACTATGAAAAGTTAAATTTCAATGCATTCATAATGGTTGATGGTGAGAGAGTCAATTAGATAAATTAAATGTTGACTAAAATCATAAATAATGTAGCTTCTTTAGGAGATCATACTAGAGAACATGATTAAGATATTAATGTTCTCAAAGTTATGCCATAGAAATGTAGCGGAATTTCAGCCACCATTAGGCAATCTACTACTATGAAATATTTCAAAATAAAAGATCTTATTGGAATAATCAAGATATAAGAGGATGAAATAAAATATGAGGCTGGATATCATTAGAATATAAAAATATATAATGATGATTTAAAGTTATCTATTAAATAATATGAGAATAAAAACAAAGAGACATAATTTCTATACTCATACGATGAAGCGACTTTAAGTAATTCAGAGTCAAGTGATAAAATTACTAAATTTTCTAAAAATATCAAAATGTTCTATAATAAGAAAATAAGATTCAATAAATACTTTAACAAGTTTAATAATTTTAATGAAAATACATGAGAAGTAAGATATAATGAGTGAAATAATATTGGGAATATCAATTATGATTTCACCTAGCTTATGGATAAGAAGTATGAAAAGAAATATAAAAAGAAATTAGATAATTATAAGTTGAGGAAAGCTATGAAGGATATATGGAGTTAATCATAGGAATCTTGTAAAGAATCTAGTTCTAATTATAAAAAAGAAATATCTAATAAAAGAAAAACATGTGTTTTAGAGAATGAGTTGATGCAGTATATTCTACTTATTTCTCTTATTTTGAATTCAAACCTGAAAATTTATCTAATAAGAAATTAAATTAGTATTATTCTATGTTTGAATACCACTATGAGCATTTGAGAAAAATAAAAGACTATAGATAAATCATATGATTATTTTATTAATTAAAATAGTCTTTAAATAAATTGATTTAGAACAAAAATTTATACTAGATGAGTCTACTTCTAGTTAATCTCCCCATGATAAAAAAATAAAAGAATTATTGGTTGAAGTTAAAAATTTAAAGGATACTTCTATTATTTTTAACAAGGGGTAGGATTATATAAATAAAATCCTTGTTAAGAATAAATTAAATAAAGAAAAATATGACATAGAATTAGAGGGGAAAACCCAAGTTGTACAGGAATTATTTTATACCTAGTTCAAAAAATAGAAAAATGTCTAATATCACATTTTTTCACTATTGAAAAATGGCCATTTTTAATTGATTATTTCCTAGTAAATCCTCATATATATGAAACAAATAAATTATTTATTTCTAAAAATTGATCTAATTTTAATTTTCACGACTCGTTCTATGGGACCCATTCCGTGACTACCCCAAGCCCGCTTTCCATAGTCCAGGGGCTAGCGACTAGCACCAAAGGTGAAAATACCTAAAACTGGGAAGGCATTGCCTTTATAAATTGAAAACACACACAAAAGTGTATGAGTTGTAAGTAAAAACTAATTAAATCCATATACAAAAAAAGTGATTGAAAGTAAAAGGGGTCAGAAATACAAGCCCAACTGTGAAGTACAAATACAGCTAAAAAGGGACAAAACAGATGAAATGTGAAAGCAGCTCCAGGATCATCCACCACAGATCCTACTTGAAGGGTAGGTACAGACAACATCCTTAGCACTCCACGTCTATCGGTTTCCTTTGAGTACTGACACGTCGTAAGGTCCACCCTCAAGTACCGTCCAGTCCTGGAACGCTCAACCTCGGTCAGCACTGTCTATCGTCTGCATCCAACATAACGAGGTGTGGGCAGAGCCCATGTAGGGGTGAGTATAACGATACTCAGTAGGGACCCTAGGACCCTCAAGGTCTCACAAAATACAACAAGTATAAACCACAAAGTATTAAATCA
Source organism: Viscum album (assembly GCA_963277665.1). Lineage (NCBI taxonomy): Eukaryota > Viridiplantae > Streptophyta > Magnoliopsida > Santalales > Viscaceae > Viscum > Viscum album. The sequence continues at coordinate 777,181,385 of OY728164.1, forward strand.
ATGGATAATCATTACTTAGGTATATGCCCATACATATACCTAAGTTATCAAGTTATCTATCTCAATCAGGAGGAAAACAAAAAGTCTCAGACTCATGTCAAACCAGGATTTTTATTCTAGGGGTAGTATCAAGAAACATCCCCAGTCACACTGTCGGATCATTGGCTGATGGTGTACTCCTCCTCTATCGAGTACAGTGGTCCTGCCACATCACACATAGGCGCTTCCCATTATCCTTGGACTGCTGAGGTACTCCTCCTGTCGAGTACCGTGGGTTTTCCGCATCACACAGAGGTGCTGCCCCTCATAGCTTACTGAGGTAATCCTCCTGTCAAGTACAGTGGGTCCGCCACGTCACACAGAGGCGCTCCCCACCGCGGGTCTGCCGCGTCACACAGAGGTGCTCCCCACTGGGCTACTCGAGTCACTACGAGTTGAATCAGTCAGCAGTCGTCAGGTCTCAGCCATCTACTAGGTCTCTGAAGTAAGCTCGCTCGTCTTTAAGAGGATCTGATCCATGATCTACAGGTCGATACTCCAACTATCATGGAGTCCCATGTAGAAGTATCTAAAAGGTCCGCCGCATCGAATAGGTCTCAACGCAACTGACGGCACGTCAATCAGACGCCCGATTTGTGAGTTATTAGCCTTTTAGTCTCAAGGGCTCGGTTGGATTCATGTACGAACCAACATGACCTTAACTCAAAAATACCCTGAACTTTGGTGGGGTATACTCCTAGACACCGTCGTGCTCCAAGAATACCAGCGCCGCTGATGGTTCGTCAAATGGTCGCCCGATGCCAAAGTTATGGCCAAAGTAAGTAATGGGTCAGTAGAGGGCATGGGTCCAGTCCAACCAGGTCGGACTGACTTGGCCCAACCCAGTCAGGGCCGACCCGGTCTGGGTCGAGTCGATCAAACTCGTTGGGTCTGACTTGGCCCATTGGGTGGGTCAGCCCATTATGTTAGTCCCATTCCACCGGGCCCGACCCAGCGGACTGCAAGAGTGGTTCGACCAGGGTTTAGGGCCAGTTCAGGCCGAAGCGTCGCAAGGGTGCGGCCCGACGCAACTTGGCGTGGCTCGGCTCGGTGGGTGCAGCCAGGCCAGTTTGGCCAGGGCGCTACAAGGGGGGCCAAGAAGGCCGGGAGGCCGCAAGGGAGCCAAGACACCGGCTCAACCATGTGTCCACGAGGGGGGATGGGCAGGCCGGAAAGTCGGGCGCACGTGGGTCGCGCGAAGGCTGGATCAGAGGAGGCCGAGCAGCAGCTCAGCCAGGCGGGCCGCGGGTGGCCGGGTGTGGCCAGAAGGGCGACTAGGAGGGAGGCGTCCAGGAGGTGGCCAGTTCGGGGTAACGCGCGGCCTGGCAGGCCATGGGGTTGGCAGGGCGTGGACCTATGCGGGGTTCTGCTGGGGCGCTCGAGTAGCGCGGGCGGCCGGCCGGCCGGGCCGGCGCAGGTTCAGTCGGAGGCGGTGCGGAACACCGTGGGGGCGATGTGGTTCACGGAGGCCACGAGTATCGTGGCCTTTGTCGTTGCTGCCTCCTTTGCCTCTTACTTCATATCCAAGATGAAGTTCAATCAAAAACAAGATCGACGAAGGGGTCGGGCCATGCTTGTTTGGTCCGCACCCTCTGCGTTTATGGTGGAAACAACTGGTTCTCAAGAACAAAGCACAACATTCCACCCACAAAAGATAATCATCATCGTTCTTCATTTTTAAAAGAAAGGAAGAACATGTAACTTAAAAAAACCAAACCCCTAACTTTGTTCTGTCATTTGTCGTTCGTCGACGGAGTCACGAAAGGAATACGGAGGAGACTGTCATTCTTCATGTCCGCGACACACTTCCAATCTAAGCTCGTGCATTGGTTTGTTGATGATGATGAGGAGGAAAGATGCTCTACGTTAGTAGGTGTGCAATGAAGATAGTCAAATAAGAATCATCTCCGGCATTCTTCGCATTCTTTGTTGGGAGGGGCGTTCTTCGTTGGAGAGGATAAGTTTCTCCAAGTGCTCTTCCTCTCCCAAGTTTCCACCAAAATGAATGTGCCCAAAATAAAAGTTTGTCTTTTATTTTAATCATTGGCACACAATTCAAAAAGGTGAATTAATTGAAAAGGCTCCTCCAATTTAATTCATTAGGTTGGCACATTAATTGGGGAGTTGGCACAAATTAAAAAACTAGGGGAGGTAGAGAGGCTCTCCCTCATTAATGAGGGAGTGTTGAGAGGTTATACTCTCTTCCCATTAATAGGGGTCGGGTGGTCTCCACCCCTATTATTTAAATGAGAGGTTATGGTATCGAGTGGTCCCCACGTCATAACCTCTCCCAGGAGGTTATATTCGGGTGGGCACCACCACCGTAACCTCTCATGGAAGGTTAGGGCATGGCGGTCCCACCTCCAACTCCCAAGTGGCGGTTTTAACCAACAATCACACACATGGAGGCTTAAAATAAAATAAAGTGTTGTACACTTTATTCTATTATTTTTTATAAAAAATCCAAAAACTAACTTTTATTCTCATCCATCTTCCGTCGAGATGAAAGTCTTATTAAGAGAATACCGACGACATGAGTTCAACAGTGACTTCAAATTTCAGTTCCCAGTACCGGTTCAAAAGTTATAAAATCCCACTCGTACGCTTACTGAACTTACCTAAACAAAACTTCAGAAATTGATTTTGGGCACACCGGGCCTTGGAATCAAGCGCTGTAAATTTTCACGGACTCGTAAAAATCCCATGAATTTAAGAAAAATAAATTTCCACATAATTTCCAGGTCTTTAAATTCTCCCCACCTCAGGGCTTTACGTCCCTGTAAGATACAACTCGAACTAAGGGAACAAATGTGGGTACTGAGCATGCATATGAGCCTACCACTCCCATGTGCTATCTTGAAGGTTCTCGTGCTGCCAGTGAATGCGCACCAGAGGTATTGACCATCCACGAAGGACCTACTCCTGTTGATCCTCAATCTCCACTAGAACCTCCGTGAAAGTCTCCCCATCATCGACGTGTAGCTCCCCATGGTCGATGATGTGAGAAGGGTCGTGCACGTATCTCCTCAGCTGAGATATGTGGAAGACGTCCTGTACTCGGTGTAATTGAGGTAGAAGAGCTAAGCGGTAAGCCACCTCACCTACTCTGCTGAGGACCTGAAAAGGTCCAATGAATCACAGAGATAACTTGCCACCTCGGCTAAATCTCCATAGACCTCGTCGAGGTGAGACCTGTAGAAAGACATGGTCTCCATTCTTGAACTCTATAGGTCTCTATCTCCTATCAGCATACGACTTCTGCCTACTTTGTGTAGTTTTCATCCACTCCTGGATGATCTGCACCTTCTCCGTAGTAGCCCGTACCATCTCTGGTCCCACTAGTGCTGACTCTCCTGGGTTTGTCTAGCACAGTGGTCATCTGCAAGGTCAACCATACAATGCCTCAAAAGGTGCCATACCAATGGTGGAGTGATAACTGTTGTTATAGGAAAACTCTACCAAGGGTAAGAGATCCTCCCAGCTATGACCGGAGTCGAGGACATAAGCCCGAAGCATGTCCTCGAGGGTCTGAATATTTCGCTAAGTCTGACCATCTGTCTGAGGATGGAAGGCGGTGCTTAGGTGAAACTATGTATCGAAAGCCTCCTACAACCCCTTCCATATCCGGGAAGTAAACCATTATTCACAGTCAGAGACAATAGAAGAAGGTAATCCATGTAGCCGCATAATCTTCTACACATATAGGCGTCCCAAGCTCTCTACTGAACCCTGCTCTCTGATCGGGAGGAAGTTGGCTGACTTGGTGAGTCACTCTATGATCACCCAAATCGAGTCGTGACCCCTAGATGTATGTGTTAGACCCATCACGAAGTCCATGGATATCCCATCCCACTTCCACTCTAGGACCTCTAAAGACTGGACCAAGCTTGCTGGTACCTAGTGCTTTGCCTTCACTTGCTGACAAGTGAGGCATCGAGAAACAAACTCCGCTACCGCCTTCTTCATAGCAGGCCACCAGTGTTGTCGTCGAAGGTCCTGGTACATCTTCGCCACTTCTGGATGTACCACTAGAGGGGATGTGTGGAACTCCCTCAACACTTCCTCCTGAAGTGCTACTGGTACCAATGTACGTCCTCTGAAGAGGATGACGTGCTCCCCACCTTCAGAAAATCCATCAGGTGCCAACCATGTGGATATCTGAGCACGTCGTGTCTCACAGTCAGTGTTCCCATATTGTGCTTTCCTAAATCACTGAAGGAGTGGGGGAGTGACCGTAAGAGATTACATGAATGCTGCTCCATCTCTATCCACAAAGGATAATTGTAAAGCAGCCAGCTGCTCTGTCACCTCTCCTAGAAGCTGTATACCAGACCTCCTGCTGAGTGCATCTGCAACAACATTCCCCTTCCCAGGAGTATAGACTATCTCGAATTCATAGTTCTAGAGGAATTCAAGCTATCGCCGCTGTCTCTGGTTCAGGTCTTTCTGAGAGAAGATATACCTGAGACTCTTGTGATCAGAGTACATAGTAAAATGTTCACCCATCAGATAGTGCCACCACATATTTAAGGAAAATACCATTGCGGCTAACTCCAGGTCATGGGTAGCGTAGTTTTGCTCATGCGGTCTCAAATACCGAGAAACATATGTGATCACTACTCGCTCCTGCATCAGGACACACCCATGTCTGGTCCCTGATGCGTCGTAGTAAACTAAGAACCCTACGCCCTCCTCTGAAAGCCTCAAAATGGGGGCACTAGTCAGCCTCTGCCTCAGCTCCTGAAAGCTCTGCTTACATCTCTCCAACCACACAAAGGGTTTCCCCTTCTTTGTCATGGTTGATAGTGGTGATGCAACTTTGGAGAAGTCTGGAATGAATCTCCGGTAGTACCCAGCCAAACCCAGGAAACTTTGTTCCTTTGTCACACTCCTAGGTGGCTCCCAAGCAAGTACCACTTCAATATTCACTGGATCTACTACAACTCTAGCCTCCGAGATGATGTGTCCCAAGAAGTGAAACTCTCAAATAAAAAACTGGAACTTCAAGAGCTTACCATAAAGTTGGTTCTCTCAGAGTGTGTCTAGTACTACCTGTAAATGGTAGGCATGCTCCTCCTCAGTAGTCGAGTAGATCAGAATGTTGTCGATGAAGACTACGACAAAGAAATCGAGGTAAGGCTGGAAAATCATATTCATGAGTCCCATGAACACTACTAGAGCATTGGTTACGCCAATGGGAATAACAAAGAACTCTTAGTGGCCGTACTGAAATCTGAAGGCCGTCTTCTGTACATCCTCGTCTCGAAATCTGAGCTGGTGATAGCCTAATCTGAGGTCTATCTTCGAGAACCAATGAGCTCCCTTCAGCTGATCAAAGAGGTCGTCAATCCTTGGGAGTGGGTACTTGTTCCTCACGGTCACCTGGTTTAGGCAATGGTAGTCGACACAAAGCCTCAAGCTTCCATCCACCTTCTTGGCAAACAGAATCGGGGCTCCCCTGGGAGAAACACTAGTCTAGATGAATCCCTTCCCCTGCAACTCCTCCAGCTATACCCTCAGCTCACGAAGCTCTACGGGAGCCATCCAATATGCTGGCATAGATATCGGTGCCGTCCTGAGGTATAAGTCAATTTAGAAGTCCACCTCTCTGTGAGGAGGTAGACCTGGAACATCATCAGGGAAAACATCCGCGTACTAGTCCACCACTATAAGATAAGTTAGACTCTCCACATCTACTAATCTGAGGGTAAGGCAGGCCAACTGATGAGTGATCAGCTGCACCCTCCTCTGAGTAAGTATGTTTTGTGCTGTAAAGGCTCCCTTCTCACTAGTGAAGGTGAACCTGGTCCCATCCGTGTAGACACATCTCACTTTTCACCTAATACAGTCTATCTGAGAATAGAATATAGATAACCAGTCCATACCCAAGAGGACATCGTAAGGCCTCAACGCTGATACTAGGAGATCCCAACTGAATATCTCGCCACCTAGAGTAAGCTTTCACTACCAGAACCAGTGCGTAATCATCGAATCAACTCCCGTAGGAGTCTATAGCCATAAGGATAGAACAAACGGCTCCTTCGAAATCTCTGAGCTCCGAAAGAGAGATGTGGCAATGAAAGATTGACTAGAACCTTTGTCTATAAGAACTGAAACTAAGGTGGAATAGACACATATCGTACCTTGACTCATCTTTGGAACTCTGTGATCATAGGCCTCAGCTACTTGGAGTTGAGCTTTCCCTTGTCCACCTGCTCCCTGTGGTCAGGGTGGACCTCCTAGTGGTTGTGGTGGTAACACCTCGAATCGTTGCCCACCTCCAGCTACATGACCAGATCCTCTGCCACGTCCACTTGTGCCCTACTAAGCGACTTGATTGAATCTCTACCTATTCCTGGGAGGTCCCTCAACTATCTGGTGATCATCTGAACGGCGGGTCAGACAGTCACGAGCCATGTGACCCTGCCCGCTGCATGAGTAACATTGCCTGCTCCTGGCAGGAAAGTCACTACCCTAGGTGCCCCACACAATAGATCCTGAGTCCTGCGGTCATCCACCCGTGGGTATGGTCCTTCTGGACCTCTGTGTCATCTGTATACTTCCAGCTTCAGAAGACTCTGCTGCATGTCGCTAGTAGTGTGTCTCGCTACTGGTGACTGCTCAGCAAGAAAACTCCCCACTAGGAGGTCTCTCTATAACACTCCCGCCTACGTTAGAATGCTAAGGGAGATCATCGATGCTCTGATATCTCTCCTGAGCCCCTACTCGAAGGTCCGGGCCCTAAATAATGGGTCCCGCACTATATCTGTAGAGTAGCGCGAGTGGTCGGTAAACCTTGCTGAGTATTGTGCTATTGTCATGCTGCCCTGCTAGAGATGAAGTAGCTCCTGTATCCACACAGCACGTAGGGTGGCTGGGAAAAAATCCACCCAGAACAGGCTCTCAAAGTCTTCCTAGAGTAGTGTCACCTCATCATGCACCTGGAGCATCAGGATCCACCATATGCTTTCTGCTTCTTGAAGGATACTCACGGAAATGATCACCATGAAGTCTGCTAGTGTCCCTACTAGCATGAATACTCTCACCATAGCCTCCAACCAATCCTCAGCTGCCTGCAGGTCTGTCTCTCCCCTGAACCTAGGTGGCCTCTGGCACTGGAACTCGTGCAACACGCTCATGTGGAATGCATCATCTGGTGCTGGGTCTGGTGGCATCTGTGGCCCAACGGGGAGTGGTACCACTGGTGCCACCGCTGGTAAAGGGCCCCGCACCGAGGCCTTGTCGCTCGGTGGAATATCAGTGTGTACAACTCTTGGGGCTCTAACAGGTCATCCACGGGGAGGCATCCTGAAAATAATAGATGAGACATGGTCAAAAGATTATACCTGGTGAGCTAACCAGGTTGAGCTAACCTAAAGAAAAACTTTTGAAAACACACATGCAATCAGTGTTTTCATGCACTATGTCGGAAATCAGTAGTTAAGGTCCTGGTGTTTGGATACGTCAGCTGCCGCACCAACACTGGACTCCCTGAACTAAAAACCACACTTAGTACCCTTAACATTATTTCTTCATAGAAAAGAATGATCAGAGTCCTAAGTTCTACGGTAGAACTGACTCCTCTGATACCAATTTGTCACGACCCATTTCCCGGGACCCGTGCCGTGACTACCCTAAGCCCGCCTTCAATAGGCCAAGGGCTGGAGACTAGCACCAAAGGCAAAAACTCCTAAAACTGAGAAGGCATTGCCTTTATAAACTAAAAACACACACAAAAGAGTATGAGATAGAAGTAAAAATTAAGTAAAGCTGTATACAAAAGAAGTGCTGGAAATTAAAAGGGGCCAGAAATACAAGCCCAACTACAAGTACAAGTACAACTAAAAAGGGACAAAATAGCTGAAAGGTGAAAGTAGCTTCTGGATGGTTCACCACGGATCCTACCTGAAGGGTAGGTACAGACAGCCTCCTCATCACTCCACGTCTATCGGTCTCCTCCAAGTACTGACACATCGTAAGGTACACCCCCAGGTACCGTCTAGTCCTGGAACACTTAGCTTCGGTCAGTGCTTTCCGTCATCTGCATCCAACACAACGAGGTGCGAGCATAGACCGTGCAGGGTTGAGTATAACGATACTCAGTAGGGACCCAAAGACCCTCAAGGTCTCACAAAATCCAACAAGGATAAACCACAGAGTATTAAATCAATGGATAGTCATTACTTAGGTATATTCCCATACATATACCTAAGTTATCAAGTAATCCATCTCAATCATGAGGAAAACACAAAGTCTCAGACTCAGCTCAAACCAAGATTTTTATTCTAGGAGTAGTATCAAGCAACATCACCAATCACACTGTCAGAACCTTGGATGATGGTGGAATCCTCCTCTATCAAGTACAGTGGGCCTGTCGCATCACATAGAGGTGCTTCCCACTATCATTGGACTGCTGAGGTACTCCTCATGTCAAGTACCATGGGTCTGCCGCGTCACACAGAGGTGCTCCCCACCATGGGTCTGCCACATCACATAGAGGGCCTCCCCCTCATAGCCTGCTGAGGTACTCATCCTGTCGAGTACCATGGGTCTGCCATGTAACACAGAGGCGCTCCCCACCGTGGTTCTGTCGCGTCACACAGAGGCGCTCCCCACTGGGCTAGTCGAGTCAATCCGAGTCAAATCGGTCAGCAGTGGTCAGGTCTAATCCATCTACTAGATATCTGCACTAAGCTCGCTCATCTCCGAGAGGATCCGCTCCACGATCTGCAAGTCGATACTCCAACTGTCACGAAGTCCCACATAGAAGTATCTCAAATGTATTCCGCGTCGAAGAGGTCTCAATGAAACTGACGGCGCATCAATCAGACACCCGGTCTGGGTGTTATTATCATTTTATCCCCGGGGGCCCGGTTGGATTTTTAAACGAACCAACCTGACCGTTACTCAAAAATACCCTGAACTCCGCTGGGGTATACTCAAAGATACCGTCTTGCTCAAAGAATACCAGAGCCGCTGACGATTCGTCAAACGGTCGTCTGATGCCAAAGTTATGGCCAAAGTAAGTAAGGAGTCAGTAGAGGGCCCAGGTCTGGTCCGACCCGGTCAGACCGATGTGGCCCAACCTAGTCAGGGCTGAACCGGTCTGGGTCGACCCAGTCAAACTCGCTGGGTCTGACCCGTCCCTTTGGGCGGGACAGCCCGTTATGTTCAGCCCCGTCCGCTGGGCCCGACCCAACGGACTACGAGAGTGGTTTAGCTCGAGTTTGGGGCCAGTTCAGCACAAAGCGTCGTGAGGGCGCTGCCCAGCGCGGCTCGGCATGGCTCGGATCAGTTGTCGCGGCTGGGCTGGTTCAGCCAGGGCACCGCGAGGGGGTCCGGGCAGGCCGGTAGGCCGGGTGGCCACAAGGGAGCCGAGACACCGGCTTGGTCGGGTGGCCGCGAGGGTGGCCGGGCCGGCCGATAGGCCGGGTGCGTTCAGGTCATGTGGAGGCCCGCACGAGGGTGGCCGAGCAGCGGCTTGACCAGGCGGGCCGCAGGCATCCGAGTATGGCCTGGCGGGCGGCGGTCGGGTGGCGGCTGGGCAGCGGCCGGGCGGCGGCTGGGCGACAGCTAGTTTGGGGTGACGCGCGACTAGGCAGGCCGCAGGCTGGTTCATGGTTCTGCCAGGGCGTGCGGGTGGCGCGGGTGGCTGGACGGCCGGGAGGCCGGGCCAGCGCGGGTTCGGCCGGAGGTGGTGCAGAACTCCACGAGGGAGGCACGGTTCACGGAGGTCGTGGGTAGCGTAGCTTTTGTCGTTGCTGCCTCCATTGCCTCTTGCTTCATCGCCAAGCCAAAGTTCAATCGAAAACAATATCTGTGGAGGGGTCGAGCCATGTTGGTTTGGCCCACACCCTCCGTGTTTAGGGTGGTAACAATTGGTTCTCAAGAACAAATCACAACATTCCACCCACAAAAGATAATCATCATCATTCTTCATTTTCAAAAGAAAGGAATAACATGGCACTTAAAAGAAACTATACCCCTACCTTTGTTTCGTCGTTCTTCGTTCATCGACGGAGTCGCGAAAGGAAGACGAAGGAGACCGTCGTTCGTCTCATCTTTCACACACTTCCAACCTAAGCTCGTGCGTCGGTTCATTGATGATGATGAGGAGGAAAGATGCTCTACATCGGTAGGTGTCTGGGGACGAAATTTGAATAAGAATCATCGCCGAAATTCTTCACGTTCTTTGTTGGGAGGGGCATTCTTCATTGGAGAGGATAAGTTTCTCCAAGTGCTCTTCCTCTCCCAAGTTTCCCCCAATATGAAAGTGCCCAAAATAAAAGTTTGTCTATTATTTTAATCGTTGGAACAAAATTCAAAAAGGTGAATTAATTAAAATTTCTCCTCCAATTTAATTCATCAGGTTGGAACATTAATTGGGGAGTTGGCACAAATTTAAAAACTAGGGGAGGTGGAGAGGCTCTCCCTCATTAATGAGGGAGAGTTGAGAGGATATAGTCTCTTCCCATTAATAGGGGTCGGGTGGTCCTGACCCCTATTATTTAAATGAGAGGTTATGGTCTCAGGTGGTCCCCATGTCATAACCTCTCGCGGCAGGTTATATTCGGGTGGGTCCCACCACCATAACCACTAATGGGAGGTTAGGGTGTGACGGTCCCACCACCAACTCCCAAGTGGAGGTTTTAACCAACAATCACACACATAGAAGCTTAAAACAAAATAAAGTGGTGTACACTTTATTCTATTATTTTTTTATAAAGTATACAAAAACTAACATTTATTCTCGTCCATCTGCCGTCAAGGTGAAAGTCTTATTAAGTGAATACTGATGCTGCAAGTTCGACTGTGCCTTCATATTTCAGTTCTGAGTGCAGGTTCAAAAGTTATAAAATCCCTCTCGTATGTTTACTGAATGTACCGGAACAAAACTTTAGAAATTGATTTCGGGCACACCGGGCCTCAGCATCAAGCGCTGTAAATTTTCACGGACTCGTAAAAATCCCATGTATTTAAGAAAAAAAATTTCCATGGAATTTCTAGGTCTTTACATTAATTCTATAAATTTTAGAAAATTTAATAATATTTGGGTCCCAAAACCTTTTATAGACAACATTGTTGGACCTAAGTAAATTTAGGCTCCAAAACATCTTTATTTCTTAATTTGTTTCTATAGGGAACAATCCACATCAATGAAAATGTAAAATGGTTTATGGATAGTGACTTTTTAAGACATATGAGTAGATATTTTTCCAACTTTCATTCACAATCTAAAATCAATGGAGGACATGACACATATGATGAAAATGCCAAATAAATGATTATTGTTATTAGTTATATTAGAGATAATCATTAAATCATTATCAAAAAATTAATTTATATTGAAGGATTAAATAAAAACTTGATAATTATTTGTAAACTTTGTGATGATGGTTATTAAATTTATTTTTCTAATAATTAATTTTCTTTTTTAAGGAATAGGTTTCTTAAATTTTGTGCTCCAAGAATTGAAAATATTCACACTATATATCTTCATTATTTGTGTATACAATATATGAAATGATCAAATGTTGAAATTGCTGAATCATGGGATTTTTTATAGGAGGATTGGAAATTATAACATTTTTTTCATTGAAGAAATTATTGACGAAAAATATGATTTTTGATTTTTGTCAACTCAAATTGGATAAATAGAAATTATGAGATGCATGGAAAATGGAAAATAATTAAAAATAAACCTTTAAACCAATTAAATAATTTTATTCATCTAGAATACTTGAACTTATTCAAAATGATATGTTTAGGCCTTTTAGAACTATAATTATATATGGTTAATACTTTTTTCATGTTCTAGTTTATGACTTTTCAATATTTATATGGGTTTATTTCTTAAAATTCAAAAGTTAAGATTTTTATGTTTTCATTAATTTTTATAATCTTGTTAAAAAAAGTATCTAAAATTTTGTCCTTGAGAAGTGATCATGAGGGATAACTTAAGAATCATGAATTTAGTTCATTTTACTCAAAACATGGAAATAAACATATCTTCTAGGCCTCTATAAAACCTAAAAAAATAGTGTTGTTGAAAGAATAAATAGAATCTTGTAAGATATTTCTCGAACAATAATAAATGAATATATAACATCTACTAATTTTTGGGATAATGTTATTAAAAAAGTATACTATGTCATTTATTGAGCTCTAATATGGCCTATATTTAAGAAAACACCACATGAGCTATGTAATAATAGAAAACCAAAGGTTGGGTACTTAATTTTTATGGATTAAAAGTGTATATAATAAACACCAAGTATTATCTTAGTATTTTTTTATTCTAAAGGATAATGAAGGAATATTCCTAGAACATTCTACTACATCTAAATCCTATATAGTTTTCAATAAAAAGTCTATAATTTTTAATGAATCAAATCATGTTAATTTAATGAATTTTATACTTTTGGTCACAACAAGAATTAATATGATGAGTTAACAAATTATTTGGAAAACATAATACTTTTTCCACTCTTCGATAATACAAATAATGGTGATTTGGTATATGATTATGAAAAATATATCCTTAAAATATAATAAACTAATGAACCTTAAAGTGTGTTTTTAGACAATATAGAACCATTATAAAACATCCTCTAGAAACTATTATCAGAAAACTAGATGATAGAGTTAATCCTAAATAAATGTAGCAAATATTTCTGTGATATCTTCATTTCTTTATCAAATTTAACAAAAAAAAACTATAGATGAATACTTATAAGATGAAGGTTGAGTTTCAGTTATGCAAGAAGAGTTATACCAGTTCAAAAGGAAAAATGTTTAGGAATTAATTGATAAAACCTTTGATTACCCTATTATAGGATCTAAGGGAGTATTTATAAATAAATAGGATAATCATGTTGTGATCATTATAAATAAGGATATACTTGTATCAAAAAGTTATACTTAATAATAAGTATTAGATTATGCAAAAATTTTCCCTCTATTTCTAGGATGTAAGAAATTATAATTATTTTAGCTTATGAACCGTATATGAGTATTAAATTATATAACATAGTTGTTAAATATACTTTTATGTATGGTTTTTTAGTAGAGGAAGTATATTTTGTACAACCTCCAAGTTTCGATGACCCTCATTTTAAAAATTTTATTTTTAAATATACTAAATATTTATATTGTCTTAAATAGGAACTTAGATCTTGGTATGAAATAATAAGTTCATTTATTATATCAAATAGTTTTACTTTATTCATGGAAGACCCTACTTTTTTTAAGAAGTAGTATTTAAAATACATTTCACTTATGAATATATATATATATATATATATATATATTAATGATGTTATTTTTGGTTTTCAAAATAAAAAACATTGTGATAAATTATAAAACATCACACAAAAAGAATTTTAAATTAACATTATGGGTGAGTTAAATTTTTGTTACACACCATTATTTTTACATATGATCATATTTAAATAATTAAATGTGTTTGATAGCTTACTCCACATGCATTAGATAACATAAATGAAAGTGTGATATATTTCGATAAATATACATATTTAAGTATAGGCATTAAAACATAACCATTGAGTTAATGTAATTGAATATGAATATTTTATTTATGAAATATATTTATATATAATATAAAGGATAATTTAATATGAATTAAATCCAATTAGTTTAACTTAAATTACTTATAAGACCATTTATTATATATAATAGTTTTTTTAAATTACCTTTTATAGGATATGTATTTATATTTCAAGAAACATATGAATAATGGTAATAAATCATGTTTTATATTAATAATTTATTAACAAAAATTTATTTGGTAAATTATATGAAATATGAGTAATAACAGTTAATATTTTGAAATGGCAATTTCAATAAAAATGGGGTTTCCTTATATATTATGATTGTGTTCAAGAATTGAATTTATAAATTTCAGAATTATAATTTAAAAAATAAAAACTATTTTTGGACATATAATAATAATATTATATTAATATTAATTTTTGGTATTTTTATAAAATAATTGGTTTTTAGGTGAATAGTGAAAAAATACAAATTTTGTTAAAAGTATCGCTTTTATAAATTTTTCATAAAAAAAAATAATTATTTTTAAAACATTTTTATATAAATAATATATATTTATATGTAAAATAAATATTTAAAATCACTATATTGTTTTTATAAAACCCATGTATATCGCTTGGGAAACATAAGTAAAATTTACTCTAAAAACTGTTTTTATTCACTTATATTAAAAATAGCATTTCATCACTTAAAGAAATTGAAAATATTAAAATGGATTTCATATTTTAGATAAAAAAATCATATTATTTAATAATTCTAATTTAAATTTTGTTAATAAAATTATGATAACAATAACTTAAATGAATGATAATGATGATGGTTAAAATGTTCTTTTCAAAGAATTATATTATTAATATTATATATTTTTTATCTAATAGATTAAATTAATTTATTTTAAATGATTAATATATTATAAATTTTAATCAAATATATAATTATATTAAATAAAATTTAATTAGTAACCAATTATAGATAATATTAATAACTCATTATATTTAAAACACCGTTTTTTGCAAAACACTGTTTTTCTATATATAAAATGTTTTAATTTAAAATTTAAATTTATATTATTTTTAAATTGAATTATATTAAATGGATATGAAAATTTAGGTTCATAATTACAAAATTTTTTATGATGTGTTATTTTATATTTTTAGTAAAACATAAATTATTTGGTTAAAAAGTAGTTACCAAAGGAAAAACAAGAAAAAAAGGTAAAAGTAAAAAAAGAACAAATGGCTTCCAAAATTTTTAAAACATGTGTGGAAATAATTGTTTGAGGCTTTATAGACCCAATATCACCCCAAAATCAATTATTTTAGAACATTTGGACCCTTTTACCCTTGAATAGTGTAATGATATCATGGAAAACTCAAGGGTGTTCCCAAAAGGTCCCTTTTCTTCACTTATAAAAGGGGATCACTTCCACCCCTCCATGGTTATACATACCATTTTAATTTAAAATGAAAATATACCCAAAAAAATATCCTATAATTATTTTACTCATCCTTAATCTTTTTATCTCTATAATTTATCTTAAGGTCTTCACATATAAGGAGATCTCTATGAGAATATCAGGTCTCCAATGTAAGTATTACCTTCTTTTTAATATTTTATTCAGAATATTCATCTTGAAAACCTATTATATCCATAAAATATAATTAAATAAATAGTATTCTTATATTTATATGTTATTATATTAATGAAATAACCATTATTTATTCCTCTTCATTCACTAAGGAAAACAAAAGCATCTTATTGCGTGTGCGCATACTATAACCTCGATGAAGCGACATAATTCATTTTTCATAACCGCCTATCATGGTTAATTTTAATTATGGTATTGATAAATGAATATTATATTTAAAATATAAATATAATTATGAAATTAAATATCATCATATAATTTATTTACCTCTCATTTTTTGAGAAATGGAAACACTAATCATGCGTATGTACAAACTATCTCTTCCACGAACGATGAGTTTTATTTGTCATCATCCACCATAATGGATGTATTAAAAAATATACTTAACATAAAATAGTTATGTACATAAAAATATTAATATTATGGATAATATGAAACTATTTTGATATACTTTCTACCATAGTCAACATATATAAGCAATTACTGAAAAATTGATTGAAAAACCTCATGTAACCAACATAGGCAAGAAAATTATATGATAAATAAATAGAATATTATAATAAATTCTATATATTAAATGAAATATAGAATAATAATATTCATAAAAAGGTATTTAATAAAATTGACTTGATTATTTAGGATTCTAGGTGCATGAGTAGAAAACATCTTGAACAAGGTAAGGGGTATTGTCTCAAATTCCTCTCTTTGAGACATGTTTGGTATTATGCACCTAATTTCATTTATGTGGTGTATACATAGTCTATATGATATATCCAATCATGAAATGGATTTTAATTATGGAATTTTATGTTTAATTATAATCCATATCTTTTAGGGGGTTTTGATTAAAATATTACTCAAGTCTCAAGAGTTCTTTGTCTTAAACATCAATTCACTGACACATTTTTATGCTATGCACTATGTTTTCCTTTGAATTTTTTATTCAATTCCCATGGATGTATATTTATAATATATTTTTATTTTTTCATGCTAAATAGTAATCCAAATTATTCCCTTTTAATAAAATGAATTTTGAATCATTTTTACACCATTTGTAAGGATTTTTTGTAACTCAATTTTCATTCATTGAGTTATGATTGTCCTCTTAGACTAAAAAGTTTGGTATGATCTATAAATTTATTATATTATGTATTATTATATTTTTTTCTAGGAATTTACTTTTTTACCACATAATACACATTTTTGACATATTTCTTACAATAAGGATTGTGTTTCCCATAAAGGATATTGATAACTCAAATCTCATTTGTTTGAGTTATATTGTTTTATCATTAACTTTTTTCTTCCATACTTGGGATATCAAAACCTAATATATTATTGTGTTATAATTTATATTACTATATGAGGAAAAATATATTTTGATACAAAATAATCTTTTGTTACTATTTTTACAATGTGTGTTTTGAACAATGGTGTTTTGAAAATAATAAAAATGTTTTTTCATTTCACTTTTATATATTTTATCTTCCTATACTCATTTATCCTAGATAAAATTTATATATTTTCAAGGCCCTATTATTGAAGAATATTTTTAAATATTTACCATTTTTAAAATAGTTTTCACTTTACTTTTTGAAAAATGACTTTCTGAAGGGAACCATAGTATCATCATTTACATCAATGTTAAAAATATGTTCTAAAAGAAAATTTATGTTTTCACATTAATTTCAATTTTAATTTTAAAAAGTATTTAACCAAAGAAGGTTTATTTTTAACTATTTATACTCTAATATATATCCATATTTTGGGGGAATAAACTCATGGTACCAAATAATATCATTCCTGATCCCTTATTCAGTGGTATTTTTTAAGAATTCTTTTACAAGGATTTTTTCATCTATATAAAAATACATATAGGTTTCATTTGTTACATTGATCATATGTTTTTTAAACTATACAAATTATTTATAAGGATAGATTATGATCATGTAATTTGAGTATTGAATTATCCATCTACTATTTTATTTATATGGTGTGAACATCACATTTTACATTATTTAGATTGGATGATGTTCAACTATAAATAATGTTATTATATTAACATGGGAAAATTATTGGTGTTTTGTATATTTTTATTCTAATATAAATGATTATTAAAAAGTTGATTACGTATTTTTTGAATTCCCACGTTATTTATTTTTAAGGGTTATGATCATGTTATCCCTTTTATTTACATTGAGAAAAGTATTAAAATTCTTGATGATTATTAACTGCTTACTCAAGTTGATTAGGCATTGAAATTTCATATTTTTCATTATACGGATAACTGTGTTTTTATTTGTACAAGGGTTCATTATAAAATTTTATGAATTTTTTGGTTTACACTTATGGTGAATGAATTAGACTTAAACAACTGACAGGTAAGAAATGACATTGTATTTCTCCTCGATTCATCATCCAGTATCCTGAGATAAAAAATATTGGGTTTTTTGTGTATACCTCTCCCCATATTAGTATAGTGTCTCTGAAAAAGGCATTGACATAATTTTTTTGATGTATTGAATTATGTATTCCTTCATTATGAGATAAATTATTATTGTTATCCATGTTTTTATTTATTGTTTTTGATATATCATTCCCTCAGTTCTAGTTGATTATGCAATTTTTCAAATTATTTATTCCTACCATATTATGTATACCATGATTATGTTTTTGATAGATTCAGTTATATGTTTACATTACAGATCATTTGATCTCACACCTTTTATTATGTTTCCATTCACTATATTATAAAGAAAATTACTACACATGACATGTTTAGAAGGGTAACATGTGTGGAAGAATTTTTGGTAGATGTTGAATAATTATCATGAATTAAGTATTTTCTACATACAGTGGGAAAAAATTTCCATTTGAAATAAAGAACATGGTATTTTCTAGTTATTGTTTTGTCCTAATTATCTAATTATATTATCCTGAAAATATAATTAGGATATAAGATATTTAATAATCTTTATCGATATTTTAATTAAGGATGGTTATATATATGCTTTTATAACAATGTGAGTATAAAAATTATGTCAACAAAATGGTTTCCAAAAAAATTGATAGGGGCATTAACAATATAATGGATCTTGATAAATGTGACTATATTTCCGACACTATCCTCCTCATGATTAATTTTGATCACCAACACATTCTTGTCAGACTTATTTCCATGGATGTAAATATTCCCCTTTATTTTAGATTGAATAATGCTTGGGACTCCCATATTTTCTGCGACAGGATCATCTAGGAGCTCTGAAGTACTATATAATATGGTAATGATGTTATGGATTGCATTATGAAATTAAAACTCCTGAAATATAATCTCAAGAGTTGGATTAGGGAAACCTTAAATAACATTTATATTGATATTCCCTCCCTTTAAGTCTCCCTACAATAGGAGTTAGAAAAATCCACCAACATGGACTATTGTCTTGACCTCCCTCAAGATATTTACATCACCTTCAAGATGAATTACCTTTTATCAATAAAAGAAAGGGTTAAAAAGGAATCCTTTGAAATTAAGTGGATAAAACATGGGAAACATCATTCATAATAAATAATTAATCAAAAATCACATTGTTTCATACTACTCCCACCTTTTCAATAGCCCGAAAATTAAGAAGGATTTGACTGAGGGAATCATCCCCAACCTTGTCAGCCTTGAGAATAAAACCATGATCACCAATATTCTTATTTAATTTGAGATCAAGAATACTAATTTTATACTCAACCCCAATAGTTAAATTTTACCGAATGGTTTTACTAATTTTATATTCCAAAAATTTTGGGAGGTTATACATGTGGATGTTTTTAAGTTGGTCAATTATTTTTGTTAATGTAAACACACCTTAGGGAATCAATTATCGATGTCTCAATTTTATTTAAAAGGTTTATAATGCTTTTTAAATATTGGTTTTTAGGACTATTTTCCTTTTGAACACTGTCTAAAATTTGATTAGTAAAATTCTTGAAAAAATGCTAACTCATATTTTTAACAAAATCATATCCGAGAATCTATTTGGATTTTGTAAAGATAAGTGAATTTAGAAATGAATTGGCATGGAAATAGTGTGTGCCAAATTTTTTATAAAATATTACACAAGAGTTATCATTTCTCTCAAGATTGACATTAAGAAATATTTTAACACCATAGTTTAAAATTTCATTTATAAAGTCTTATAGGGTTTTGTTTCAATATCACATTAATTTACTGGGTTCAATCTAGTTTTGGTTCAGACTATATCTTGGTTCTCATTAATGGATCTCCTAAGGGATACTTAAATTTCTATCAAGGGGTGAGACAAGGTGACCCACTTTTAACTATCTTATTCTTCATTCCTGAAGATTACCTCAGTAGACTCCTTACTCACATGGTTATTCAAGGATTGTTAAAATCCATACAAGTATTTAGGATCCTCAATATTCAAAGTCATCTTATTTATTTTGATGATTTTATTCTTTTATTAAAAGTTAATAATAGTAATTTTTTTTACCTAAAATAAAATTTTCATTATTATGAAAGAGACTTTGAGAAAATAATCAGTTTGGATAAGTCCTTTATATACATTGGAAAAAAGGTTAATCCTTTCTAGAAGAAAAAAAATATCTAAATGGAAATGGGAATCAGGGAGGGGAACATGGCCTTAAATTATATTCCTATTACTTTTTTAGGTATACCAAAAGTGAGATACTTCTAAAATCTTAAAGACTAGAATAAAAACCCACTATCAACTTGGAATGGAAAATATCTCTCAATGGTTGGCAGAATTTTCCCCCATCAAGTCCACAATTATCTCTAAACTAGTTTACTCATTCATAATTTATAAATTGTCAAAATTGATGGTTTAAAATATCAATTCCTGTATAATTTTTTAGAGTGGTAATATACTAGAACAAAATATAGTCACCATCCCTTGGAATTTTTTTTACAAAACACTCATTAGTGGAGGTATGGGAATCAAAATCATAAAATTTTTTAACGAGGCTCTTCAAGCTCGATTAACTTGAAACCTCATAAAAAATAATTCAAAATCACTGAACATCCTCAGATACATATTTCAAGAAAGAATAAATTGAGGAAAATATATATATGTGAACTCATCTATCTGGTCATATATTAAGAAATAATACTCCAACATCATGAACTGCTCAATATGAATTGTAAGAAATAATTCCTCTCTTAAATTCTTGATAGATATCTAAACCAAATCACATCTTATTTTTGATTTCAATTTTTTGGGTAATAACTTAAATTATCATATCATTATCAGATATTTATTTATTATACATTTTCTGTATCTATAGATAAAAATAAAAGATCACATTAATGAATATACCTTTTCTATACATGTGAATGTTCTTATTTGGGAATTAGTCATGAATGTAATTCCTTTTAGCTCTTTCTATTTACAGTTCATTAATGCATATACCCATCATGAATATGATTGGATCAAAAGGTTCAATAATTCCTGTATTAGGCCTTCTCACTTCTAATTTATAGGCTGTCACCCTAAAAAATATCTACTGATAATTACTTACAAAAATTTTGTGTCTCTCTCTATTCTTGGTGTAACCAATGTAACCAGCATCAGGAGGACACATATCATTTATTCCTCAATTATTCCATATCTTACTCTTTGTAGAGGGTGGTATATGATCTCTTTGAAATTTATCTACCAATCATAGATTCACCGCATCCCCTGCTTCACCTCGATACCGGAGTCCCTCTCTCACCTCAACTTATAAACCTCTTTCACATGATAGTGGAAGAGTTACTAAACTCAATCTGGTATTGATTAAATGCTCTATAACATCATGACACCCCCTTTAATTTTTAGTCTACCCATTCATGAATCATAGTTTTGGTCAAGGAATATTATGGGATTAAAAGTGATTATTGTGATAATAATGATAATGAATTCACTATTTTGAGAATATTTGGCATTATTGGAAACTTCAAGATGATGTTTGAAACTATCAATGTTTTTTGGAAACCTTATTTTTAAAATTATATTAAAGTTAATTTAGATGGAACCTCATAAGGGAACCATGGTCCCTTAGGATGTGGTGTTGTATTTCATGATCATAATTGAAATATTTTGTGTTTATTCTATGGATCATATGAATTGTTGTCATCCCTTGAAGTCGAAACTCTTATATTCATTCACGTGGTCTCTTTTGAAATATCCAAAAGTTGGAATAACTTATGGATTGAAATTGGTTCCACTACCTGCATTCATTCCATCATAATTTGTACATTTAATATTTCATAGAACCTCAATGCTTAATGGATGGAATGTATATATCTTCTCTTTGGTCTCAACCTCATTATCACACATGATTACTAGGAAGAAAATTATGTGGGAGATAGTCTCTCTAATAAAGTTATCGATATGGATCTCACTTGGATGGATAACCTCACTTCTAATTTGATTTCCCATTATTAAGGAGACTATTGTAAAAACTCATCCTTAAGACTTTTGTAACTCTTTATTTTTTAATAAATAACCCTTTTCTATCATATAAAATGAAACCCTTATAAAAAAACTAGTATGATCATTTATTGTTTAGAAAAGTAATTTTATAAATATTTCATTTTTATGTGATATGATTTAGTATTTCAAGAAAATATAATTAAAGATGACAAATAATGTTTTATATTAATAATTTTTAACACCAATTTATTTGGTAAATGATATGGAATAATAATAATAACAGATAATATATGAAAATATCATTTTCCAATAAAAATGATTTTCATTATATTTTATGATTTTTTTCAAAAATTGAACTTATAAATTTAATAATTTTAATTTAAAAAAAATGAAAACCAGTTTTTTGGATTTAGGATAATAATATTTTATTAAGTTTTTTTTATTTTCTTAAAAAAATTGGTTTTTAGGTGAATAGAGAAAAAATATCAATTTTTCTAAAAACTATTATTTTTATGACATTAACATAATATAAGAATGAATTAAATATTTTTTTAAACATTTATATAAAAATGATATATATTTATAAGTAATTTAAATCTTTTAACATTTCTATTTTGGGTTTATAAAATCTATGTATATCATTTTGGAAATTAAGTGATATTTTACTCTAAAAAATGTTTTTATTCGTTTATATTAAAATATTATTTTTATATATTATAGAGATTAAATCTATAAAAATAGTTTTAATGTTTTAGATTGAAATTATAATCTTATTTATTAATTAAAATTTCAATTTTGTTCATAAACATATAATTATAATGATTTAATTCAATGGCATGATAAAGGTAAAACTGTTATTTTCAAAGAATTGTATTATTAATTTCATGTAATTTATATATAATGATTTAAATAAAATTATTCTAAATTATTTCTCTAAGTTTATATGAAAAAAAATATAATTATATTAACAAAAAATTAATTGGAATAAAATTATAAATATTATTAAGAACACATAATGATTAAAACACTTTTTTCTACAAAAAACTATTTTTTATCTATAAACTGTTTTAATTTCAAAGTTAAATTTATATCGTTTAGAAATTGAATTAGATTAAAATATTATTAAATTTAGGTTCATCACACCAAAATTTATTAATACTTTTTATTTTATATTTTTCTTAAAACATAAGTTATTTAGTTAAAAACTAGTATCCAAAATAAAACAAAAAAAGTTAAAAGTAAAAACCTAAGAACAAATGAATTCAAAAATGATTAAAAAATTTGTGTAAATATATTTTTGATGATTTATAAACCCAATATAACCTCAAAATCAATTATTTATAATGTTTTGATCCTTTTAAATTTTAATAGTTTAATGATATCATTGAAAATTAAAGGGTGTTCCCAAAAGTGTATTTTTCTTCCCTTATAAAAGGTGTTCACATAAACCCTTACATGGTTATAATTAATATTATAACTTTCATTTCACCTATAACCAAACTACCTACAATATATTTAATTTGATCAAACCTAACCCCATTATCTATATAAGTTAGATTAAAGACTTCACATTCAAGGAGATCTGAAAGAGAAGATCAAGTTTGCTATGTAAGTATTATCTTCTTTTTAATATTTTGTTCCTAATATTCCTATAAAAACCTCTTATATACATACCAATATAATTAAATTTTTATAATTAAAATAATTATATATTGTTATATTAATGGAAAAAATTATTTATTCATCTCCATCCATTAAGGAAAATAAAAGCATTGTTATTGAGTGTGTGCGAACTCCACCTCTACAAAGCGACATCATTCATTTTTCATAATAAAATTTCATGGTTGGTTTTTATGATTGGATTTAAAATTAAATATGATAATTAAAATAATAAAATTATTATGAAATACCAAATTATCATATACTTTAGTTCCCTCTCATTCATTGAGAAATGGAAACACTAATCATGTGTATGTGTTGACTACCGCCTCCACAAGTAATGAGTTTCAGTTGTAATCACCATCCATTATTGATTTCTTTAAAAATACATATAATATATTTTTTCCCAAAAAAATATAATATTATTGATACTATTAAACCATTTTACAATTATTTCTACCTCGGTAAACATACATAAGAAATTATATAAAAATTGACTAAAAAACCTCAAGAAACCAACATAGGTAAAAAAATGATATAATAAATAAATATAATTTGATAATAGATGGTATATATTAAATAAATAATATTTGAATAAGTTTTATAAGAATGTATACAATAAATTATTATTTTATTATTTAATAAAAATTTGGGGAATTTTCATAATTAATCTAGAACAATGTAAGGGGTTTCATCTCAAACATCACTATTTGAGACATGTTTGGAAATATAAACATAATTTCATTTATGCGGTGTACATAAAACCTATTTGATATATTATATCATGAAATATATTTTAATTATTTTATATTATGTCTAATTAAAATAACTCTCTTTCAAGGGTTTTTTATTAAAATGTTACTCAAGTCATAAGGGTTCTTTGTCTCAAATATTGATTTCTTAAGACATGTTTATGTTATACACCATGTTTTAATTTGGATAATATATTCACTACCTATGAATTTTTATTTATCATATATTTTTGTTATTTATTGGAAATAATAAGCCAAATTAGTTTCTTTTCATTGAATGGATTTTGAATCAGTTGTTACCCTAGTTGTATGGATTTTTGGTAACCCAATTTTTATTCATTGAGTTATGATTGCCCACTTAGACATAGAAGTTGGGTGCATTGTACTAGTTGATTATATTATAAAGTATTGTTGTTATTTTATATGAATCCAAATTTCTACAAAAAAATTATACCTTTTTTAAATATTTCTTACATCAAGTAGTATGTTTCCCATAAAGGATATTGATAACTCAAATCACCTTTATTTGAGTTATATTGTTTCATCATGAAATTATTTCTTACATGCTTGGGTTCTACAAAACTAATATATTATTGTATGTTAATTTCTATACATATATTTTTGAAAAGATAATTTGATAGAAAATAATTTTTTACATCATATTATAATGTGAGTTTTGAAAAAATGTTTTTTGAAAATAATAAAAAGGGGTTTTCTTTGTTTACTTTCATATGTTTCCCCTTCCTCTCCTCATTTATCCAAGATAAAATTTATGTGTTTTAAATAAATTATTATTGAATATTATTTTTTTAAATGGTAATGCTTTTAAAAGATATTTAACTTAACCTATTGAAAAAATACCTTTGGAAGGGACCTATACTGCCGTCTTTTACATCAATGTTCTATTTCACATTTCATTTTCAAAATTATTTAACCTAATAGTGTTTATGTTTCACTATTTATACTATAATATATATTCATATTTTATGGTAATGAACTCAAATTACCAAACAATATTATTATTGATCCCTTATTGGGTGGTATCATTTAAGCATTCTCTTACAAGGATGTTTTTCATCTTTAAAAACATCCTTCTAGGTTTCCTTTGTTACACTGAAGATATATACTTTTAAAACCATTAAACTTATTTATCTGGATGGTTTATCATCATGTTATTCTAGTATTGAATATATGTATACCCATTTTTCTATACAGTGTGAAAACCATATTTTACATAATTTATATTGGGTGATGTTCACCTAGAAAGAATTTAATTCAGTTTATATGGGGAAAATTATTGATGTTATGTATATTGTTATTCCAATATAGATGATTATTGAAAATTTTACAATGTATTGTTTGAACATCCACCTAATTTCTCTAGACGGGTTATGATTTTATTATTCCTTATATTGGCATGGGTAAAATTATTTACATTATTGATGATTATTGACTGATAATATAGGTTTATTATGTAATGGCATTTCATATTTTTCATTTTATGGATAATCATGTATTCATTCAGATTGAGTTTCCTTATATAATGGTATGAAATGTCTTGTTGACACTTATGGTTAATTAATTTGATATAAACAAGTGACAGGTGGATCTCAAAATTATATAGACCCTTGATACATCAAAAGTTCTAATAAGACAAAATATCTTGGGTTTTGGTGTATACCTGTCCCCATATCAGTATATTATCCTTGAAAAAGGAATTTCAATCATTTTTTGATGTCAAAAAATTACGTATTTCATCAGTTTGAGATCAATGATTATTGTTTTCTAGGTTTTTATTTTGTTTTAGGGATATAACATTCCATTTGTTTCAGTTTATCATGGAATTATTTAGATTATTTATTACCTAAATATTTTGTCTACCATGATTATGTATTTTATAGATTTAGTCATATGTTTCTCTTACCATGGGATTTTTCTCACCCATTTTTTATGTTTTTATTCCCCAAGTTATAAAAAATATTAGTACATGTGAAATTTTTATTAGGATAACATGTGTGGAAGAAGTTTTTGGAGATGCTTAAGAATTACCATGAATTAAGTAGTTTTGTATATATTGTGGAAAAAATATCCATTTGATATAAAGAACATAGGATTTGATAATTACTTTTCTTCATAATTATTTATATAGATAAGACTAAAAATATATTAGGTTACTTTTCATATTATAAAAATAAATAATCAGTTGCTATAAACCATTGATCACTTAAAACTTTCCAATCCTTTGTCCCTTTAAACCAAAAATATTTATACCCTAACCAAATCATTTAAACCTCATGATTTTTCATTTTTTTAGAATGAGAAAATTAAATAGGGCTGAAAAAATTAATTCTAAAAATCTTGATGTGACCAAGAGTTTTATAAAAAAAATTTAATGGAAAGGCTACCAACCTTTCTTAGTTAGACCACCCATATTTGATACTGAAGAAAGTTTTTAAATTACAATAATGAGAGTTTTTGTTTTGATAAATGGGTAACTGATTTCTTGAACATGAATGGGGATAGATATTTCTAAGAAAATAATAGGTTTATATTTGATGATTCTGAAGATTAAGTAGTATTTAAAGTCAATAAGAAGAGCTTCTCAATTTCATATGTAGAATTTTTTGAAATTTGTTACTATCCTAGTAAACAAATTTTTTAGTTTAGTATATTACTAGTTAATATATATTACATATATACAACTGAGATTATGATATCTCATTTTAGATCCTTATTAGTGGATAAAAATCCCATTAAAGGCTTAGAAGATGATAAGAACATTTTGGATAAGTTCATTCAAAATAGGATCATTTAGTGCAATAATGAGTTCAAGAAACTTTTATAAGATGATATTCATCTTCTCTATATTATATTAGTTGAAAATAAAGATAATATTTCATGGTACATTATGAGATATATTTATTTTGTCTTCCAAAATTCATGGATGTTCAATCCTTATGATAGGATTCTAAAACTGTTGTTTGAGAAATCTAGAGAAGAGATTAGTGACGTTATGAAAACTATGTTACCTAACAAAAATACTATTGGGACTGGTTTAGATAATAAAATTATTTATTTATAGAGATAATCCTTTAGAAATATTTTACCTATTGGTTCTATAGAAATATAATAAGTCTCTACTCGAGTTATGGGGGTGTTAGCTGTTGTGGATCCTATTGTTCAAGAATATTTAGAGGAACCAATGGATGATGAGACTATAGTAGTAATAAAAATATTAAGGAGAGTTGAATCAAATTAAATTCCTTCTCATACTATTATTGAATTTATAAATGATGAATAGTCATATGTTAATGAAATATATTTTGAGAAAACTATAATTGGATAAGAAAGGGAAGCTATTTTTACTCAAGATGATCATAAAGAACCTGTTTTTGAAGTTGATACACCCTAGAAAGCTATGAATGAAGATCTAGTTGATGAAGAAGAGTAATATAACAATAAAGCTATAGAATCCATTAATAATAATTTTATAAGGTTAATGTCTATAAAATTCAGTGATTCAATAAATATTTATTTTTATAGTGATGAGTAGTCAAATATTCACTATACTAATTTAGAGTAAATGATATATGTTGATGAATTAAAATTTAAATAGTCTCCTAACATTTTTAAAGCTTAATATTGAGGAAGAATAAATATTTCTAATCATGTTGGTTTAAATTAATAGGGTGTTAGTAAAGTACATTTTTTAGTTATGAAGGATAAAATGAGAGTACCACCAAGGGAATATTTTTCTATTGTGATATATAAAAGGATACATGAAGTTCCTATTATGGAAGAGTCTGATATCTCTGAGGATAATGTGGATATAAAGAATTTTGATGATAAAATTATTCATGAGTTTAAATATATGAAAAATTAAGTGGAAGCTCTAAATATTTGGATGAAATATTTTACATCTAATTATATTTAAAAGACATATTTCAATGAGCTAAATGATTTTTTAAAATCTAAGATAGAAATAATGAAGAATATTCATTTTTTTCAATTGGAAATATCTCTTTCAATTTAATAAGGAATTAAATATTTTAATATAGAAATTGACTATTTTAAGAAAGATTTAATTTATCAGTTTGAGTTTTTGAAGAGAATTCATTATATTTCAACCTCACCTAATAAGGTTTCTAGTGATTCTTATGATTAGTTGAAAGATATAACCTCATACTTAATGATGTTAGTAGGAAATTTTAGGAGCTAAAATGTGATATGGTATTATTGGACACCATTCATGATTTTAGAAAATATATCCTTTATAAACTCAATATTTTTAAAGAATATTCTAAAAGAGTAAGAGAAGAAATATACAATAGGTTTAATTAATTAGTTAGTTTTATTGAAATGTTTTTTAATTTCTTAAGATAACATAAGTGGAAACCCAATATTTTATTGGGAGTATTTTTAGGTCAATTTATTAGTTGGACTACTCTTTGAATAAGAATCTACGAGTCATGAATGATTCCCTTTCATAGTTATTGAAGATAGTTTAGGATTTTTCTTTATTGAATTAAGAAGATACTCAGTCTGAAGAAGTAGTTGAAACTAGTAAATGATCTAATAGAATTCCTATTTATGTGGAGATAGATTCTAACAAGGGAATGAATTATTATTCTCTATCAATCATGTATAATAATGGACTTTAAGTGCATAATATTTTGGATGAAATATTAGTATTTACATGTAATTTAATTCAAGTTCTAAATGATAACTTGAACTACAAGAATAGTATTCCCATAAATAATATTTCTAATATTTAAGAGTATTTTGGGGATGAGATCATAAGGTAATATTTACTCTACTATATTTTTTTCAAGATATAATTTTTCCTAGTTAGAAATTCATGTGAATGAATTATTTCATCTTACATGAAAGATAACTCTTGGTGATAATGCAACTATCTATTTTGAGGATATCAGTAAGAGGATTCATGGTTTATTTTAACCACCTTCTATAATTGAAAGAGATAATGTAGTAGTAGAAGCCTAAATTCCAAGAGAATCATCTAACTTTGGTATGAAGATTCTTTTTACCAGATTTAGTTTTCCATTATCTACAAATTACTCTTTTGATGATGGAAGATCCAAGAAGCTTTATAATGAAATTATGGATTTACTCAAGAAACAATTTGGTGACAATTTCAGTCTTTTATTATATGGGACTAAACATTCTTTTTAAAACCATAATATGGGGATTTTTTTTCCATTCTTACCTCTCTAAATCCTAATCATCAGCATTGAGATAAATAAATTTTTCTGATTGGTTTATTTTTGTCTCTATTACATAGTGTCGTTGTACTTATATTCATTTAATTAATGAAATTTAATACATTGTTTTATTTTTTTACATTGTTTTATTTGTTTTTTCTATACAACATATTAATGTCAAATTATTTTCACATCAATAATTTTTATTCTTCCAATTTAAAATTTACTTTTAAAAATTAATTGTGTTCAATATTACTCTAATTTTTCTAAATTCTGATATCATAAAAGGAGGTGAATAGATTTAATTCAGAATTTCACCATTTATTCTATTTAATTTATCTGGGTTTTTAGATCATTAAAAGGGGGGAGATTGTTGAATTTGTTTTCAATATATATCAATATTTAATATGTTTTTATGATCTCAAAATCCACATATATTTTACTAATAAAATCATCTTAAGATCTTTCAAATCATTATGCATTTTTATCAAAATAATATTTTCTTCCAAAAAGATTTTGGTTAAAATTACAATTTTCATGTTTGAGGAAAATATCATATGAGATGATAAATTATAATATGAGTTGATAATTTATCATATGATCTGTAATTTGTCTTTCACCACCAGGAATTATGTTTTATATCAAAATAAACCATTATATGAGTATTCATATATCTTCATGTGGAACTTCAGATTCTAGGATAAATTATCCTATAGGTTTATTATGTATGAGTTTTATCAAATGAGGTATAAGAATGTGTTATGAGATGTTATTTTGTTAAAATAATATATTTTATAGATTTCAAATTATCATATGAAGTGCTAAATTGTCTTATGATATTAAAAATTAAGAATGCAAATATTTAATGAAGGAAATTATCATATCAAGTAATGATTTATCATACTTAGATAAAAAAATCGCATGAGAAAAAAATTTAACTTATATATAAGTGTTTCTAGATATACTATCCTATAAATATAGGATTATGTTACCAAGGAATGAAATATCATGTAGAAGAAATTATCTTACGAAGTTGAAGTTTTTTTCTTAGAGTAAAAATATTCTCTAATGTTTCAATTTATGGATTTCACAAAGTAATGTGAATTTTTGAAGTTATAAATGTCTTATTAAGAATATAATTACCTTTTTAAAGTCCCCAACCTAGTTGTCACTAAACCGATGCCCTGAGTTGGGTAGTTATATGACCTCAAGTGCGCCTCCTCATACACCAGAGGTTGCCGACTAGTAGCGAGGGTACAATAGGTCATGTGGGGAGACTATACCCTCAATACCAGAGTGATTCACAATAAATAATAATTTAAATAGCATAAAAATAAGAGAAAAATCCATAACATGCATAATAACCAAATCCCAAAACTAGGTACAATCAAGAAAACAATAAATATATCATGTCGTGTTACAATGTCAAGTGATCAAAACCCAAAAGAAAGAAAATGGTATAATCCCCAAAATGGCCCGGAATCTAAGCCTGGAAACTCACCCAAACATGTCCCATGTCCATCTAATATCCTTAGCATATGGATCTTGCCCTTATCCTGACCTGAAAGCATGAAATTTGCTCAGGTACCCAACGACGGCCCAAGAAGGGTGTGAGTATAACTCAGTAGGAAACCACCAATAGTGTCTATAAAATATCCAGCAAGGTAGATAGTGCATGTAAATTAAGAACAAAGGGAATTCATGGTAAATAGTTCAATAGGATATCATTATTTATGTTCCTTAAAGTTAACCTACCAATTAACCCATGTTTATTACCAAGACAATTCATTTATCATGTAACCCTTTTCACGTGTTCAATGGATTAGACATGATCAACGTTTTCAACATAAGGGAATCTGATGAGCCCTATCTCACTGGGAATCATTTGACAAAAAATTCCCATATCCTCACCAAAAAATCCTTAGTTTGGGTGGAATGAAACTGTTAGGGGAATAGAACTCCGTCTCCTTCCTTAACCTCTGCGTTTAGGAAAGGAGCTAGAACCTCAGTCCAACTCAACCCATGGATGTAGAACCTCAAGTAAATACCACACTCTACCAAGCCATGTGCACATGCTTATTTATCATTCACCACAAATCACCATATCAAAAAAACATATCCAACATCATTTAAAACATCACAATAATCTAAATAAATGGGAAAATAAAATTATTGCCTCAATCCATTAACACATTCATAATTTTAATTGCTTACCATTTATGCCCATTTCCCATTTCCCATGCCTATCTCACTAAGAATATTCAAATATAATCTATTCAATTAGAATTTCCCATAAATACATTTAATCAAATTAACGTATACATTAAAGGCTCTACATTCTTTCATATTGAACTTATTCTACTTAGCTAATTCTAAGTCCAGAAAATATCATCACACCCCACAGGTGGCCCTAATTTGGTCGAGTCATCCTTCTTTCATACCATGGGGATCAAGAGGGGTTAATTTAACCATTTATACACCCATTACCCCATCTTAAGTCAAAATCACCAAGAACTCATCAAAAGAGGGAAAGAATAAAAACCCTACATTCACAAATATACACAAAACCCAAGGGATATAACTTGTACACCACCTACCTTGAATCTGTTGGAAAAAACACTCCCAACTAAAGCCTTAGATCTCGATCCAAACAACATTTTCACCTTTATAATAAAACTCACCAAAAAATTAGGGTTTGAGAGCTCCGTATGGAGAAGAAAAAGAATTAGAAACCCTAAACTAAAAAGAAAAGCAAGAGGGAGATTAGCCTTAATTGGATCTTCAATTCGCATCCAATGAAACTCCAAACAGACAAAAATTGAAAGAGATTGATCCTTGGGAGCTCTTGTTCCCCTTGGTTCATTCTTAGGGCTACAAGGGAGGAGGGGGAGGAAAATACCTAGGGGGTTATAAAATCATGGAGTTGCATTTTTGTAATTTTTAAAGGTTTCTAAGCTGCACAGTTTTCCAAACCGTGTGAAAACCATGCAGATCCTTCTATCCAAAAAGATCCCCTTTGTACGGTTTACCCACACAGTTTTCCAAACTATGTGCAAATTGTGCAGATGATTCTGTCAGAATACCTTCCACTTGCATGATTTACCTAGGCTACACACACGGTTAGCACTAACCATGCACAGACCGTGCGACTAGCCCAAAAAACTCATTTCCCCCTTTTTTCATGTCCCAAACCCCAGAAAAACCTCAATACTCTTTAAGGACTTTGGAAAGAACTTAATTGACCAAAATAAAGGGATTAAACTGAAATATAGATAAATCATACCTTATGAATAATTCTGAGATCTTACAACCTCCCCACCTTACAATAAATCATCCCTGAGCCACTCTTCTCGAGCATCATTGAGTTTCTAAAGGAAAGAGATTGGGCCACTAGACCCATATATCCAATTCCCACTCCCAAGTTTCCTCCTAAACATTTCCATGTTTCCATTGAACATGAACCAGGAGAACAACCTTACCCCAAAAAACTTTCTCACTATGATCCACAATACGAATCAGGTGATCCTCAAAGGATGCATCGTCCTCAAGCTCAACATCCTCTACATTTATGACATGAGATGGATCTGGGTGATACTATCGGATTTGTGAAACATGGAAAATGTCATTCATCCCACTATACCACTATGGAAGAGCCAATAAGTAAGCCACCAGTTTGATTCTCTCCACAATCTCAAATGGCCCTGCATATCTAGGTGCTAACTTTCCTTGCTTCCAAATTCGATGGTGACCCAAACTTGAAGACACCCGAAGAAACACACTATCACCCACCAAAAACTCAAGAGGTCTAATATTATGATCTGTATTTGAATTATGCATACTCTAATCTATTTTCATAATCTTTTGAATCAAACGAATGTTCTCCGACATCTCCTGTACAAGACTCAGTCCTAATAGCTCAAACTCCCTGGTCTCTAACCAACACAATAATGATCTACGTAGTCTCCCATAAGGTGCCTCAAAAGGTTCCATATGAACCGTAGCCTAAAAAATGTTGTTATAAGAAAAATCAACAAGCGACAAGTGCTTTTCCCATGAACCACTGAAATCCAGAACACATGCTCTCAACATGTCTTCTAATACCTAAATTGTATGATATGACTACCCATCAGTCTGTGGGTGGTAAGCCGTACTCAGAAAAACATGGGTAATAAGTGCCTTCTGTGTTCCCTTCTAGAAGCGCAAGGTGAAATGTGGATCATGATATTAAACTATGGTTCTCAAAACACCATGAAACTATACTATTTTCCCAAACATACAACTCCCCCAACTAGTCGACTGTATAGGATTCCTAAATCGACAAGAAATGGGACACTTTGGTAAGCTGATGTACTAGCACCCAAATGAAATCATTCTTCTGGGGCTTCCTCAGAAGAACCACTATGAAGTCCATCATGACGTCATTCCACTTACACTTTGGAATAGGAAATGACTACAACAACCCACCTGGGCATTGATGTTCATCCTTCACCTGATGACAGGTAAGACATCATGCCACATAACTTGCCACTTCTTTCTTCATTCCCAGACATGAGAAATGCCTATGTAGATTGTGGTACATATTAGTCAATCCTGGATGCATGGCCCACTTTTACGTGTGAAACTCATTCATCAATTCTTCCCGTACATCTACCAACACCAGAACACGACCATGAACATAAGAAACTTCATCAGTACCGAAGGTCCAACTAGATGGTGACTCCCCACCTTAATGACTTTCATTCATATCCATGCACTCTAGATCTACCAAATGACTCTCCTTAACTTGGATCAAATGTAAGGACTCAACTATTATAGATTCAAGAGTCATATGCTCATGTCCCTCATTTACCTCCAAATGAATCTCCACAAACAATTCCAACATCACTCAATCTAAAATGGATTCCCGAACCACTTGATTCTATGTCTTCCAACTCAGAGCATCAACGACATTATTCCATTTTCCCGGTGTGTAAACCAATTTAAAATAAAAGGATTGTATGGAATCGACCCACCGTCGATGTAGAAGATTCAATTTACATTGAGATAAGATGTATTTGAGACTTTTATGGTCAATAAACACTGTAATGGTTTCTCCCAACAAATAATTCCTCCAACACTTTAAGGAACGGACCACAAAAACTAGCTCCAAGTTATAATTAAGATAATTTATTTCATGTGGCCTCAACTACCTCGACCCTTAAGTTATAACCTGATCATCTTGCATCAACACTGACCCAATTCAAACATCGAACGCATCATAGAACAAGGTATACTTCTTACCTAATTCAGGTAAGATCAAAATCGGTGTGGTAGTCAACTGCTTCTTCAACTCCCAGAAAGCATTCTCATAAGCCTATGAACAATCAAACTTAACCCCCTTCTTAGTTAGGTTTGTGAGCAGTAATTCCAAATGAGTGAAATATATAATAAACCTATGGTAATAACCAGAAAAACCCAGAAAACTCGGAATATCAGAGACGTTCTTGGGCTTCTCCCAAGACACCATAGGCTGTACCTTTTCTGGATCCTTCGACATGCCTAACTCAGATATGATTTGTCCCAAAAAGTGAACCTAATAAATCTAAAACTGACATTTTTATAGCTTAGTATAAATCCTATTCTCTATTAGTGTACTCAATATGATGTCAAGATGTTTGGCATGATCATCATGAGTTATTAAGTACACCGAGATGTCATC
Source organism: Viscum album (assembly GCA_963277665.1). NCBI lineage: Eukaryota > Viridiplantae > Streptophyta > Magnoliopsida > Santalales > Viscaceae > Viscum > Viscum album. The sequence continues at coordinate 777,216,418 of OY728164.1, forward strand.
AACTAAAACAACTACAAACTAATCTAGACACGAGTCGAATATCTAGTTCATTATGGCCATAAAAATAGCTGGTATATTTTTCAAAATAAATGGAATTACTAGAAATTTATACAACTCGTACCTGCTTTAGAAATCAATCTAGGGTATGTCATAAGGTCTCACCCTCAAATGATGGTATCTCGATCTCAAATCAATCTTGGAAAACACTAAGACACCTCTAAGATGATCAAATAGGTCATCAATTCTAGGTAGCGGGTATCTATTCTTAACTTTCATCTAGTTCATCTTACTATAATTGACACATAGCTTCAGTGATCTATCATCCTTCTTAGAAAATAGTGAAAGAGATTCTTAAGCTGACATACAAGGACGTATAAACTCTTTATGCTATAATTCTTCTAACTGAACCTTCAGTTCTTAGAGCTCTTCTGGAACCATTCGGTAAGGTGGAATGGAAAATGGATTTACTCCTAGAAACAATTCGAACATAAACTCAACATCTTTCTTAGATGGTAACCCTAAGAAGTATCAAGAAACACATCCTGAGACTGGTCCACAATAAAAGGGAAGACTGGTTGTCCTTTCTCCCCATCATCTATCATAAGGTATGCCATTTGGTCTGTGAGCTCCCCCATCTGATGGCGTAGCGGTACTGTGCAGCTTGCCCGAGTATCCCACTCACCAGAAGGACACGAGTGATCCCATTGATATATGTGAATATTACCTGACATCAGTAAAAATCGATATGGGATTGATATAACACCAACTAATACATTCCCAATATTAGGTCAAAACCTGACATATTTAGGACAAAGAGATCCCACAAAAAACGATACCTACCAACCTACAGAGCACAACCCTTACACATCCTGATTTCTTCGACTCGCACTCCAAGTGTAGTATCAAGTGACATTACCCCACATGAAGTCTCTATAGTTAATACCAACACAACTAAAAACTGAGTAGAAAGAAAGGAATGTGTAGCACCTGTATCAAATAAAGAACTAGAAAATGTGGAAGCTATAAGAATAATAACCCAAACAGTAGACAGTGTTTTAACACCTTTATGTGTAGACCGAACTACATGGAGGTGACCTGGACCTTTACCCTGGGCTTCAGCCTGAGTACCCTGCACTACACTACTCTATTAGTAAGGGTGATCTCACCCCAGAGTTCCACATCCACCGCACCTACCAGTATGGTCCACAAAGCTCTAACTTTCTACCTGATATAGGGTAACTGACCCCCTTCATAAACTCAGAATTCTGCCTCTAACCACCATCATTCCATGACTACCTCAGGTTCTTGTAGAATCTCTACACGTGGCCTAGCCTACCACATGCTCAACACTCAACTGGTGGGTGGGGACACTGGTCATGCTTTTTCCCTGACCTTCTACAATGAAAACATAAGACTTGGTCACCACCCTGAGAAGCCGACCCCCTCTTCTGACTGCTCTACATGCTTCCCCCTTGCCGGAAGGTTCCAAAGTGGCGCTTCCTACCATCAGAAGCCCTACCACTTGATCTCCCAAACGGAGCCACAAGTTTACTACCTGGAGCTCCCTTCAGGTTTCCTTATGAGATAAGGGCTTGATCTACCAATTCAGTAAACCAATTTAGTCAAAATATATTCACCTGAGACTTGATCTCGCGTCACATCCCATCCAGGAAGCATCTATTCACAACTGCCTCATCTCCCGTCAACGTTGGAATGAAGCATCTCAAATTAGTGAAATGGCTAGCAGAGTCCATCATCAACATTTTCCCTTGAATCAACCTCATAAAATCTGCAGCCTTCTCCTACCTCAAGGTTTTTAGATAGAATTTCTCAAGTAACTTCTCTTTAAAATCTATCCACATCATCCCTTCATCCAACTTTTTCTAAACCATAATGTCCCAACAACATTTTGCTTGCCCATCAACATATAGGCTACTAACATGACTCGCTTCTAAAGAGGAGTCTCTAGATGTTTGATAATAGTTTGGATGGACTCTATCTAGAACTCTACTGCTTTTGGACCACCCTCTCTGGTAAAGGTCAGAGGGTGCTGCAACTGAAACTCCCTGGTCAAATCAAACATGCTCGACAAAACATTCTCTAGGTCTCATTCCATCATCTGCATAAAACGAGAGATTTTCTCACAAAACTAATATTATTTATACCCTTGGATCCCCATGTTCTCTTGCTCTACTACTGGAGGAACGTTCTCAGCAACATCCTTATGTCACCCAACTGGCGCATGTATTTAAGGTGGCATTTCTCTACAATTCCAAACATGAACTTTAAAATGCAACCATTAAGATTTTGTGAGAAGGAAGGGATATAAATAGGATTTTCACTTGTAATAACCAAAATTGATCACATACACTACCCAAAAGTTCCTACTCGTGAACGGGTCACTACCCTTGTCCATATCCCAAAGTCTATAATCAACATAGTATCTATTCATCATGGTTACAAGCCTTATATTCTACTCCCATTAGAACCATTTTCATATTCTAATTTACCCTAAAATCAATTATTCCAATTTTACTTCTTTATCAGACCCCATTTTCTAATTACTACTTGACATTTTCACTTCCCCTTTTTACTCATCCATACCATCTTATTAGGCACAATTCATTTATTTTGAGAGAATATATGCATCCTAACCTTTATATTCCACACACCCATCCCATGTGTGTGCCTATCATGGTGCATGTCACTTTACTACATAGGTTCCTAGAATGATGCATGAATGCATGACCTCTTACCATTCAATCCATGAGAGAAATATCAAAAAAATGTCAAATCACACAAAAAGTGCATCAACCAATCGTGAAACATCATCAAATACAACAACACACAACAATAACAACAATCCCTTCACAGGGTGATTTGGGTTTTCCCCATACATGGGTTAGCTATTCCCAAGCATGAGCTCATTTCCAAGGCTTTACCCATTCTTAATCTCCTAGATACCATCTCCAAATAATAAGAAAGAGAAAATTAAATACTTTGATACCAATTTGTAATGTCCCCAACTCGGGTGGCACTAAACCGGTGTCCCGGGCCAGGTAGTTACATGACCTCAAGCGTGCCTCCCCGTACGCCGGAGGTTGTAGACTAGCAGCGAGGGTCCAATAGGTCATGTGGGGAGAATATACCCTCAATACTAGAGTGATTCATAGTAGATAATAATTGAAATAGTATAAACATATGATAACAATCCATAACATGCATAATAACCAAATCCCAAAACTGGGTACAATCATAACAACAATAAATATGCCATGTCGTGCTATGGTGTCAAGTGATGAAAACCCAAAAGAAAGAAAATGGTAGAATCCCCAAATGGTTCAAAATCCCATCTTGAAACTTCACCCAAACATATACCATGTCTAACTCATCTCCCTAGTATAGGGCTCTTGCCCTTGTCCTGACCTGCTAGCATGGAATCTGCTCGGGTACCCAACAACGGCCCAAGAAGGGTGTGAGTATAACTCAGTAGGCCACCACCAACAGTGTCTACAAAATATCCATCAAGGTAGATATTACATGAAGATGATAAATAAAGGCATGTCATGGTAAATAGTTCAATAGTGTATCTTTATATATGTTTCTTTAAGTTAACCTAGCAATTAACCCATTTTTATTACCATGACAGTTCGTTTATCATGTCACCCTTTTCACGTGTTCAATGGATTATGAATGATCAACATTTTCAACATATGAGAATTTAACAAGTCCTATATCACTAGGTATCATTTGACAAAAAATTCCAATATCATCTCCTTGAAGCCTCAGTCCGAGTGGAATGAAACCATTAGGGGAATAGAACTCCATTTCCTTCCCTAACCCATGCACTTAGGGAAGGAGCCAAAACCTTAGTCCAACTAAACCCGTGGGCGTAGAACCTCAAGTAAATACCCTAATCTACCAAGACATGTTCACATGATTATTTATCATTCACCAAAAATCACCATATCATAACAATATATCCAACATCATTTACAACATCACAATAATCTCAATAAATGGGAAAATAAAATTATTGCCTCAATCCCTTAACACATTCATCATTTTAATTACGTAACCCTTTAGCCCCATTTCCCATTTCTCATGCCTATCTCACTAAGCATATTCAAATATAATCTAGTCACCTAGAATTTCCCATAAATCTATTTAATCATATTAACATATTTATCAAGGGCTCTACATTCTTTCACAACGAACTTACACTACTTAGCTAATTATAAGTCCTAATAATATCGTCACACCCCACGAGTTGTCCTAATTTGGCCAGGTCATCCTACATGCATCCCATGGGGAAAAAGAGGGGTTAATTTAACCATTTAGAAACCCATTACCCTATATTAAGTCAAAATCACCAAGAACTCATCAAAAGTGGGCATGAATAAAAACCCTACATTCACAAATCTACACAAAACCCAAGGGATATAACTTGTAGAAAACCTACCTTGAATCTGTTGGAAAACACACTCCCAACCAAAGACTTAGATCTCAATTCAACCAAACATTGAATCTTTACCCTAAAACTCATCAAAAAAGGTAGGGTTTAAGAGCTTCAGATGGAGAGGGAAAAGAATTAGAAACCCTAAACAAAAAAGAAAATCAAGAGGGAGATTAGCCTTACCTAGATCTTCAATTCGCATCCAACGACAATCCAAAAAGCTAGGAATTGAAAGAGATCAATCCTTGGGAGATCTTGGTCCCCTTGGTTCATTATTATGGATACAAGGAAGGAGGGTATTAAAATACTAAGTGGGTTATAAAATCCTGGAGTGTCATTTTTGTATATTTTTAAAGGTTTCTGGGCTGCACGGTTTGCCTGCGTGGTTTTCAAAACCGTGCGCAAACTGTGTAGATTCTTCTATCCCAAAAGATCCCATTCGCATGGTTTACCAGCATGGTCTTCCAAACCATGCACAAACTGTGTAGATTATTCTTCCTGAAAACATTCCTCTTGCATGATTTATCTAGGCTTCCCGCACTGTTAGTACTAACTGTGCGCAGACCGAGCAACTAGCCCAGAAAACTCATTTTCCCTCTTTGTTTGTTTCCCAAACCCCTAGAACACCCCTGATCCTCCTTAAGGACTTTGGAAAGAACTTAATTGACCAAAATAAAGGGCTTATATTGAAAAATAAATAAAACATACCTCACGGAGAAATATAGGATCTTATACCCTTTGAAGATGAATTTATTCAAAATAAGTATTTTAATAGTATCTATTCGCTCTTTAATGGTATTTATTAACATTACAAAAAATATATAAAAGTCCATGTATAATTTTATTTTTTATGGAAATTTATATGGATGGATAAGGAAATATGAATTAAATAATAATTTTATTTATTAGAATAAGTATAATTCAAATGAAGACCATCATTAGAGTCAATGCTGATCTATGTGATTGTTATTTTAAAAATCAATGGTCACATAAAAGAACATAGCTTTTATTTTTGATTATTATATATAATCTTTACCATTATAGTGTGTGTGTATATATATATATATATATATTATTTTTTAATTCAAGTATATAATGTTGAAAAAGAGAAAACAATATAGTGAATGAAAAAGAATGATAGAACACAAGTGAAATAGAGTATTCTCAGAAGAACTCATATGATACTCTACTTTCCTATAAATTCAACATATCCTTTTTTTGATAATAAGAAAGATTTAATGATATTATGGTTCGAATCACATATTCTATATATGATACTCTACATTCCTATAAATTCAAGCTATTATTTTTTCTAGTTGTATATTGAAATTGTGAGCTAAATCTATACCTCTTTTATCTTCACCATTATGTTTTATGAACATCATGGATAGGTTTTATAAAAAGTAAGAACCCCATAAACTATAAAGTTAAACTACCTAAAGTTAAACTATAAAGTTATAGTTTCGTAATATAAACTATAATGGTCCCTAAGAAAACTACCTATATTGTAAAAATCACTAAACTCATGGAGAGAGAGTTAGTGGAGTGGACAAGGGGATTCTTAGGGACCAAACCACTATAAATCCCCTATATTTTGTACTTACATTTTCTAGTTTTATTTATTTTATCTTTTTATAAAAGATTTAAGAATAGTTCTATTTAAGATTAATTTTTGTTTTAAATTTTTATGAACTCAACCCACCTCCCTATTTAGTCATTGCGTAACTCCCTCCAAATCACCAAATTTAAAGAAAATAAACCCTTACCTTAATTCCCAACATCCAGTAAAGCACTTAAATATCATGTATAATAAATATAACTATATTAAACACATATTTTATAAAATTATTCATATATAAAACTATTTATAAACATTACGTATAATTTTCCTTTATATTTATATTAGCGTGTTATTATATATTTTTAATACTACGTGCAAGTAATCTTGATCATTTTGAACTAGTTTCATAATTATGGTGTTATTCTTAATTCTTATACCAAATTTCATTATTACTAGATAATATAAGGTACTACAATTAATATTTAATGATATTTATAATGTTATAATTTCATTATTTTATATTCTGAGTTATGGTTATTAAAGACAAAATTGAAGACAATAATTTTTATGTGATTTTTAATAAACAAATAGTGGGATATTAATAAAAGAGTTTAATATTAATGTTAACATTCTAGAATAATAATAAAATATTTTTTTATTATTTATATAATATATCACCATTATTTTATTTCTCATATTCATTCATTATATTTTTATAGCATTTTTCAAGTAGGTGGTTAGACCGATCCAAACATGAACATACCATAATTAATGGATTGACTATGGTTATGGATGTGGTTTCCTTTAGAATAATATATTTTTTATAGAGTTACAATTTTATTTTTTTATTATATGTTTTTGAATCATATTTTAATATATTTTAATAAATAATAAATAAAATAGATGAAAAATGAGATATGTTACTTATTGGAGGCGGTAGTATGCACAATGCACGATTATCATTTTCATTTCTTGAATAATGATAGGGAAAGAAGGTGGATTATACTTTTTTTATTCATAATAATAATTATATTATATATGTCAAATTTAATCCTTATTTTCATGTATATAATCATTGAAGAGTGGTGGTGGTGAAAAAAAATAGAAGTAACCACATCATGAAGGTGGCAGTCTTCATGAATGACAGTTTCAATTTTCTCTCTCAAAAATGAGAAATGTGGTTAATTGTTTTTCCATTATAATAATAAAATTTGTTATAATACAATTATTTTGAAATTATATAGTAATTATAAATTTATATTTTTGAAATTAATAAATAAAATAATAGAAGTTAAGAAAAAGTACTCATATTGAGGACTTGGGATTTCCGTTGGAAGGCTCTTTAAAAATGGATGTATTAGGATAATATATTGTGAATATAAGATCAATTATAAGGAATATGGTTATAGGGTAATGGAAAATTTTATAGTTTTAATATGAAACCTAATTGTTTAGGGTGGTATTAAAGGTGTGGTGAGAATCCCCTTTTATAAGTGGTGAGATTGTCATTCTTGTACATATTTCAACTTAATATAAACATAACACCTATTTCACATTTCAAGAAGACTTAAAAATGGGAAATAATTGGGTGGGGTATGATATAATTTTGATAATACCTCAAACATTCATTTTCAAACATGATTTAATTATGTTTTAAGTCATTTACAATTAGAATTTTCACTTTTTTTTGGTTTTACAGTGGTAACTAATTTTTATCTAAGTAATTTAATTATAATGGAGAAAAATAAAATGGAACTTATTAACTAATTTGGAACTAATTATTTTAAATATTAAATACATTTAAAAAAATTTATATTTTTAAGAAAAATCAATTATATAATTACCGCATGTAACGCGTGAATACTAATTTTCAGAAAAAGTGTATTTTTATGATTAAAATTTATGTGTTGGATAAAATTTCCATTTTTTTTATTTTTATGAATTAATTTGGTTTAATATAATAAAAATTTAACCTATTTGGCTTTAAAAATAAAATAAAAAATGAATTTTACCAAAAGTAATATTTAATTAATAAAAAAGGCCAGAAGAAGTTTTTATTGGAAAATATCACTTAAGTTTAAAAAATGTTAAACATCGGTTTTCTATATTTATAATGGTAATTAAAAAATTTATACTTATATATAATTGATTAATTAATCGGTTTTAAAAACATCCAGGTCTTTCTTATATAATGATAGTCATAAAAGATTCATTTTTTGTAAAAAATATATTTTTTCTATAGAACTAAATATCAACTATTTCATAAAAATTAGAAAAATTCATTGTAAGATAATTATTCCATTATAAATTAAGAAATTATAATTTTTATCTTCATTAAGTTATAAAATTTATAAATTTTTATTTCAAATGAAATACAATATATAAATTAGGCTACTTTTATTAAAAAAATATCACGTCTAACATTTAGTGTTCTTGATCCTAATTTATAATTTAAATAATTTTCATATATTAGTTAATGTATTGTAATATCATATATTTAAAAAATAATAATTTAATAGTGGGTGATTTTATTTATTGATAGTTAAGATAATTATTTTATAAAGAACAATCCTATTTTTTGAATGTAATAATTTTTAATTGATTATTATATTTTTATATACTAGAGGTTTTATTATTATTAATAATATTCCTAAAATATTTATCAATTAATTTTATTTTGGTTTTGGGTGTAGATCATGATATTTTAATAACATTTATTTTAAGAAAATACACCCTGAAATTTTAGGCCATTACCTGCATAATGTATTGGGTAAAGGAGTTGTGGCACTGGTAGCCTTTCATGAGATAGAGAGATAACCACAAATACTTGAGATATATGAAGGCACCAAACATGGAGATCAAAATATATGAAAAATGATTTCATAGGCTATATTTTACTTTGTTTATTGGGATGGATCATTTTATAAAAATGAATTGAAAATTTTAATAATATTTTAATTCCTTTAATAAAATTGTATGAGTGTCCCCCTATGGAAACATAATAGACCACACATCCCTTAACAATATATTATCTACAAGTGTATATAAACATATAAATATTATATTAAATATAAATCACTAATTATATAGTAATGTTGATCCATCACTTCTTGACTCAATTACATTTAACAATGAAAAATTATGAAAATATTTGCATCAAACCTGTTCAGTAAATTACAGGCTTCAAAACATTTAAAATTTTCTTGGTTGTATTTCTCTAATATTTTAAATTAAAAAAATCATAAATTCTACTAATATATAATAAAGATTAAAATAATTTAAAATATCAATTTTATGAATTTAACATACAAGTGAGAATGATCTCCAGTTCATCATGTATTTTCTCCCTAGTGAACATTGTCACCATTTATGTTGGAACCCAATAAATTATTATTCTCACTAAACATTTTATTTATTTTGTCATTTTTAAATGGTTAGAACTAGTGATTAATTGAATCAATGATCATATCATTCTCCAGATTAAGTATGTTACATGTGAACATGTTGGATTTTTAATAAAGTGGTTTGATGCATATGATGTATATCATAGAACCTTTAACTCCCTAAGTATGTCATGTTGAGGAATAACTTATTCCTTTCCATACTTTAATTTTAAATTATTTATGTATATATTAATATCAACTTTACTCTTCTTAAAATCACTACCTTTACTAATTTCATATATACTCAATATTTCATGAATATCATCTTATAAAAGTGTTCTAGATTACTACTGTCAAGTTATGGAATTTTCTTTTTCAAAATTTTCTAGAATGATAGGTAGTATATTTTGGGAAACCATAGAATCCTACAATATCTCACAAAAACAACTAATGGTGATCAATATTTAATTAATTTTATAAAATAAACCATTCATTGTGTCATGCAAATTCTTCCTTAGATCATTATCGTTTAATCTATAAACCTATATCTTATCTTCCTTCACTTTTATATTACCTTAAATTATTTTTCTAATTTATCATAAATGACATTTTATATATTAATCTATTTTAATTTGAGAAACTTATATTTTTAATGAGATATAATTATAGGATTTAGAGCATCTCCATAAACATCCAAATTCACTCTATCAACAACTATAATAAAAACTCCTTTATAACGAAGTAAAAAATCATCAGTTATAGCCTCAAATAAATATAATTTTTTTGAAAATAAATATTGAAACATATAGTATTTATATATATAATATTTTTTCACATCAAAATAGGGAATACCATTATTTTTCTTAGATTTATGTGATTCATGATACATAATTTTTTTTAGAAAAAACTCAACTTCATATTAGGGGAACCAATTTTCAAAAAACTCTAAATTGAAATAAATGACTTCTAAAGGAACCTTCATCACTATAATTCCTCATGAAAGGACCCACATAAACATTAAGAATTCACTGATATGGGGGTTAAATTATAGAATTCAATTTTTTTATGTATCTCCTTCAAAAAATATTTAAAACCTATTAAGTTGAATGAAAATATCAAAGTTAAAAATTCACTCACGTAATAATGGGCAAACATAGTAGGCATAATAATTTTTTAAATGGTTCACCATGAAAAACTAATTTCTACATCCTTATAAATATATACTAAAACCCATAATCACATGATCCCATAGTTTGAAAATGTTATAAACAAATAGTTAGTATTAACGTTTAACTCATGATAAACAATGTGTATCCTAACTTATGTAATGTTATCCAATTAAAAAAATTAATGAGAGTATGAGATAAAGACAATAGAAGAGTCTTTAATAAAATTATTATTTCATAAATTTTTTGTTGTTGTTTTGATTATTATTATTTTTCTTACACTCTTCTTCTTTCTATTATTATACACTCTATTCATTATTTATTTCCTCTATTCACACACTCCTCTCTATACAATACAATTATATGAAAAAAATAATTTATATTCTTCTATCATTAAAAATTTGAATTTTATATTCAAATTTAAAAAAAAATTGCTCTTTGAATATTACTACTTATTTTTAGAAAATATGGTCAAACCATACCTTTTATTTACCCTTTAAGTGTTTAGGGAATTTAAGATTCAAGTTGAAGTAGTTTTTGAATCACCGATTAAGACACATCAACAATACACTCAAATTCTAGATAACAACCTTCACTATGACATGACTATACCCATTATGACATGAAAACGTTATTAACATAAATATCATGGTGTGCATGAGTATGTTATAGTATTTATAAAAAAACTACTTCATAACCTTCCATAAACATATGACATGGACAATTTTTTTACAACATGTTTTCTTAAATATCTCACTTCAGAAAATAATTGAAATTTTATGGCCTAATCACTTCATTGTGATTGTATTCTTTATGATTAATTCCCAATTTTCATGGTATAACCTTAAATTTCTTGTTGGAACTGATATTATTCAACTGGGCACATTATGTAAGGGCTTGATCCTTTACACTACAACCACCTATTATCTAAATATTTCATATACACAAAAAATCATGTCTTATAGCTTGTTATTTTATCTCAATTTCACAAATGACCAATTCATTTTTTTTCAAATTTATGATAATGATCACAACACGAGACTTCATATTCTTGTATGGTTATTTCTAAATAAATACAATTTAATCTTAAACAAAGTTAATTATGGAATGAAAACAATATATCATTCTTTAATCTTGTCTATAATAATATAACTCCTCAAAAACTTATTCTTTTTAGTTTCAAACCCCTTCTATTACAAAAATTAAAAAAACCTTGAAATTAATTAAAAAATTATAAATCACTTTATATTGAATATGATTTATATAAAATCATGATTTTTGAAAAAAAAATACAACCCCAAATTATTGAAACATATCAACTTGAACATCACTTCACTTTAACATCCGCCGCTGATAGACACCTTCTATTAGCGTTCATTTGACATCACAACAACTCAAAACCTTAACAATATCTTCCAACTTTATAGTTTCAAAAAATATCCTATTTTATTCATTTTTAACTCAACCAATTTTTTCTCAAGGTTCTCAATATTTAAATTAAAAAAGTATAATATAAATTTTAATATATATTGTTTCTTTTATTAGTTTTTTTTTCTAACTATGGTTTTTATAGGAGACCATAACCCATTTGATTTAAAAATTTTAGTAATGTTATTTAAATATTTTTATTGTTCCATTATATTTGTATTGATATTATAAAATATAGTTATCCTACATTTATAATTTTATGTTATGAAATAATATAAAATTTACATTTTCATGTGGAATATATGAGTTGTTTATACTATTATATTTATAGAAACAATTTAATAATATAATTTTTAATAAATTAATATTCATATAAAAACAAGATATGACATTATTCCCCTTTTATAAATATCATCCTTGAAATTTTAATCAAAAATATAAAATATATGTAAATAATAGTACTTTTACTTAATTTCATCTTCATGTTTCTAGGTTTCTTCTTTTTAAATCTAATTTATGTATAAAACTTTTAACAGATGGATGTTCCAATTTTAAATAAATTTATCTCCATGATCCAATATCTATACAGGATACTCCTGATAAAAGATATTATTCTTATACTAAATGACCTTTAAAATCAATACATATGTCTTTGAATATCCCATACCTTTAGATATGAAAGATAATGAAAAGATCTCAGGAAGTGATGAGACAAATAGGGATCTGAGAAGACCTCAATTGAAACTTGGTCAATATAGTATTAATGTTTACACCGAGGGATATAGATCTCTCAAAAACATCATTCTATATAACAAAATTATATTTAGATAAGTATAACATGGAGATCATGCTATGTATAATTTATCGAGATAAATGAATCAATCATTTTGATAATGTTTCATGTTTTATTTTTTGACAATATTCTTATAGATGAATTATATATTTATTGAAGCTATACTAAAGTATGGGAATGCATATTTCTCCAGTTTGAATAAATCATGTGGAAATGACATATTTATTATGATTTAATGGGTTGAAAGCATAAGTATTATTTTATATATGTTAAAATCATTCCACAATATAAATCAATTTCACTGTGATTGGATACATAGGATTTATAATTTTAGTTATACATGTGTATCATGCCACAACACTAGTTTAGGATTTGTGAAGGTTAATAGAGATAAGGAAGTTCTAAACAATCTCTATTACGTGAAATAAGACTCACAAAAATTTATATGGTCAATAAATAATGAAATATTTTCTTCCATAATCTATTAGTCAATTAATTTTTTTATATACTATAATTTTAAAGCCTTAGTTTTATGTATTTATATTGTTTTCCATACCATAATTGTTTTCTGCATATTTTTAGTAAAATTGAGGGTAAAAGTAATTCCTTCATGTTGGATATTATAATTCCATAATTATGTTAACTTTTTTGAATTTTTTTGGATATTGATTAATATTTTATGAAGTTTTACATTTTATTTGATCAATAATTTTTATATATGATGTTGAATAATATATTAATTCACAACACATGGTATCATACAGTGTTTTTTATTTGGTCTTTAAAAAGTCGGGATTTACTTAGAAAAGTTTTACTAAAATTTATGCTATTTTACCATACATTCAAGAGAGTATTATATAAATAATTTATCTATGTTTGAGTTAAATAAAACATGAGAACACTTAATCCAGCATTGGAAGCACTTGAAGAGGATTATAGAATATTGTTCAACCCATTTACACATTTTTTAAATTTATTATACTTAAAGTTAATGAATAATTTAATACTCTTTTATTATATTACTTATTAATAAAAATATAAGTAATTATGGATAATGATCATAATTGTTAAAAACAAATGAGTATCCACTAGAAAAAAGATCATTAAACCTGTTAAAAAAGAGGGGAAAAAATATATCCTTGTAAAAATATCTTATGCTAAGTGCATTCATTCTCACACTATATAATTCATTATTATCACTTGATTTTAATTGTTTGTTTTAGAATAATTTTTTTTCATGAATAATTATTTTGGAAGTTATATTATTGGTAACCATAGATTCACCCATAATTTCCCTTAATATTTCTTCTAGTCCTTTCAATTGGTATTATAATATTTGTTCTTGGGAATCTTATTCTCTATCAATTGGCTTAAAATATTTTGACATGATCATGAATAGTGTACATATTCTAAATTTTGGGATATCATTTAAATTTATTCATATAAAGAATATTAAAGTAGAAGGGAGAGCACAAAATGTGTTACTCCCATCACTTTTAGTGAATAATTAATATAAATTATGGTTTTAAAAATAGTGAATGGAATTTGGAGAAGGATTTATGATATTCATGAAGGAGATAATAATATATAATAGTCACGATTAAAAAAATTTCATTCTCAATTTGAGGATATTTGAATGGTATAAGATTATTTATTAGATGATTTCATCATTTAGTTGAATAAAATCACTATCTTAAGTTAGAGTTATGGAGAAGTTTTTTTAGATTATATACTTTTAAATAAATGGATGAGAATTATTAATGGTGTATTTCATGCCAAAATCCTTGCATTGGAGGTTCAATATTTTGATGAGTAAACCATTTATATACTCTAAAAATCAGGATCACTTATTTTATAAGATTAATGATTACTCTAAATAAGAGAGGAAAAATAAAAAAGGGGATAGATTTCAAGGCCTATAAATGATTAAAAAAGCAATGAACCAAAGAATACTCATGATGATGAGTTAAAAGATGATGATAATCCTATCAATTTTATTGAATTTATATCCTATTTATTTACTATCATACAATCATTCAAATGTATTTATAAATTAAAACAACCTTTTATGTGTTTTAATTATGGAAATCTTGGACAAATTTTAGCTTGTTTCTCAAAGAAGGATAAAGAATGTGAAGAATATGATCAATTTAAAAGAACGTCTAGGATAAGTATAGCAGGAAGTGGTTAAAGTGTATGAAAATTATATAAAGGGAAGGGAAAGTAAAATTCATAAAATAAGTATATTTTTTTGAAAAACATTATATATTATATTTTGAGAGGATATTTAAAGAGAATAAAATGATTAAGAGGTTAAAGTTCATGATTTTATGAAAAAATAGAAATAGTATGTAGAATAATTTAGTGAAGAAAAATATTGTATTGAATATGATTTTGATAAATATGAAGAAAATATGTTCAACTAATAATATAACTCATGGTATTTTTTGAAGGTATATAGGATTCTTGAAAGGAATAAAATTTCATTGAAAATGGATATTCATTCGTTAAAAATATCTCTTGATACTTCGTATTATAAGGAGACTATTGAGATTAACTTGAATTTTGTAAGTAATATGGGGGATCTCAAAGAAATCCTAGAAGTAATATGAAATATAATTGATATTTACATAGTAAATTTTCTTACTAATAATGAACAATAAAATAACTTGAGGGAAAATTTATTGAATCTGAAAATTTATTCTGAAAATTTTTATTTGAGTATAATAATTCTATCAATGTTGTTGAAGAATAATACAAATCAGTAGAGAATGTTGTTATACCAAAAATAAATTTTTATATTTCTTTATAATACTGTGAAACATTATACTAAACATTCAAACTTATAATAAAACAAGAGGTAATGGTGGAAAAAAGAGAAAGAAGGTGATTACTTAACCAATAAAAGATTATCCACCCATTGTTACATCAATAGGTGTTTCTAAAAATCATAAAATAACTGAGGGATGGGGAAATAATGTGTTTTAGGAAAATCCTTAGTTAAAATACTAGGAAAAGTAATATATTCTTATTCTTGAGAAATTTAATAAAAAGTTGTGTTTTTCAAATCTAAATAAAAACCCATGACCTGAATTTGAAGAAAGTTATTGTCAACTAGGAAGATCTAGAATTTAAGAAATATGTTGTTAATATTGAGTATATGGACAACAATAGTATATATGTTTATATAACATGTCACTATATAAATGAAATACAATTCATTAATTTTTTGGATACAAGATATACACAAGAGAGTTTAATCAAAATAAAATCTATAACAGAAGGTAAAATTATTTAATCATTTAATTTTCTTAAATAAACTTGTGTTAAGTGTTATAAACCTAGAAATAACATTAATAAGTGTCCCACATTTCCATTGGATAATATAAATTATAATAAAACTCTAAATATATCGAGATACTGAGTGATTAATAGAAATCTATGGTTGTTGAGGTGGCTTATAAATCATTTAAAGGATAAAAACCAAATATTTTGGATAATAATTTCATTTCACACATTTCCAAAAAAAATCATCTCTTGAATTATATCTATAAGTATGATGGTGGTTATTTTAATTTTATAATTAAATGATATTTAAATTTGAAAGACATTAAAAATAATAAAATTGGTGAAAATAAATTTGAATCAAATGATGTTCCCTTTATTGAAAATTTTAGGAACAATATTTTAAGAGTTTCTTAACATTATAACTATGATAATAGGGTGATTTTATAGAAGATTTTATATTTCATTATAAGGATGAAGGATGAAAAAATAATCTTTATGGGAAAATGAATAAGTCACAATTTATTTAAAATTTCCAATGATCAAAGCACTTTATGAATGAGTATGAAAGAATATAATATGATTTGGAACAAAAGTCTTATCCATTTGGGTAAAAATATCATACCAAACCATGTAAAGAATAATTCTATTATATATCTTACAAATATTAATTTTGAGAGAAACAAAACCAATGATATATATCATAAAAAAATATTTAGAACAAGTGTTACAAGATGATTGAGATAAAAATGAAAAATAAACTTGAATTGATATATTCATATGTGTGTGGTTTGATGAGAATGAAATCAACCTACAGAGATAACTAATTCATTAATTTTATTTGATGATTTTACTAATATGAATTATATGAATTTTATTTCAAGAAAGTGAAAGTCTATAAATATATTTAGTAATTTTAGGGTACATATTGAAAACCAAAAAAAATATTTCTTTAAGAGGTTTATATATGAAAATGGATTTTCATACAAGAATAAATATTTTTATGTATTTATTAAGAATCATGGAATAAATAATTGATATATAACTATATACACACCCCTAAAAAATTTGGTATTTAAAGGAAAAACCAAATTTTATTGGATATGGTGATAACCATGTTATTGAAGTTTCACACTTAATTTTTTATAGAAATGATATAATTGAAATTTTTTATATTCTCAATCAATTAATACTTCATAAAAAAGTTTTCAAAATTCCTTATGATATGTGGTTTGAGATTAATATTAACTTAATTATCATGAAATTATTTTGAATCCCTTTTCACATCCAAATTAAAGGAATATATTTGGGAAAATTTTATGAGCAATTTGATGGGTTTTTACAAAGATACACACCCAAAGAAACAAGCTACCAATTTTATTAAAATAATTTTAAGATGACCATTAATATATTTTATGTTATAAGAATGAGGAATTATGTTAGATTACAAATATCATTTAATGATAGTGATGATATTAGAGAAACTATAAGTGATCTTGATGGAAAAAAAGGTAAAATTAATATTCCAATGATAGGTTTTCAAAATTTTAATGATGATTTTAAAATTTATTGTAATGAGGAAGGCCCAGATCAAGGATATTCTAAGTTACATAATAATAGAAAAATATTTATATTAAAAAAATCCTTTATAATATAAGACTTGGTGTTCAATCATAATAAATTATGAGAAATTTTAATAATAATTGTGACTCTATGAAATGTAACTTTCTTATTTATATTCATAAGGTTAAATTATTACTTGATTTAAGCTGTATTAGGATACAATTTTGGAAGATTAAAACTTTTACATGGTCTTATGGTTTGAAAAATAGTGTCTTATAAACCAAATGAAATCTAAAGTTTTCTATAGTGGCGATAAGATGGCTACCTCATAGTTTTTTGAATGGTATGAGTGTACTCTATGACCTTATTGATTTTGAGAATTTTGTTCACATTTTTTTAATTAGGAATACCCCAAATCTCTTCCCCTAATTGAAGTTCTCGGTCAAGATGCATCCCTATCCCAATTCTTCCTCTTATCCCTTCTATAGAGGTTTTGTAGTGATTTCTTGGTATTTCCTCAATTAAAACATTATTTATGAACTTTTCATTATATTTTCCCATGGTTTTCTCCTTGTTCTTTTCTTTTCTTATAACCATAGAGACCATACAGGCTGGATCTCATGTCTATGGTTATTATACTTTGGTTTTTGGTGTATAACGGTTTAGATCCTTATCTTTTAGCCTATTTGAGTTGATTTTATTTAATGTAACATGGTTACAATAGTTGATGTAGGATTTTTCTTTCTATTTCCTTATATATGGTATATTCTATATATAATATCTCAATTGTAATTTGAGGTATGTTTTATTTAATTTTTTTATATAACCTTTTTTATTTATCATTATTACATAATTTTATAGAAATATGATATTTTAAGAGTGGTTTGGGGTTTTGGATTCAGGAAAAGAGCTGATCATGAACCATAAAATGTTATAGGAGGCACTCTGTAATTACAGTGGACTCCTGGGTAGTTTTTAAATTATGGTATCCCTAAAATTTCACTTGGGGCCACCCTTTATTACACTAATTCAATATTTTTTTTCCAAATTTCATCTAGTATTATCCCCAATGAACTCATCTTCTTATCCTTGTGGTTTTGGTGGATCTCTTTCATCCTTGGGTTATTTCATATTTAGTTTTTGGAATTGGAGAGATAAAGGTAAGGATATGAATCTATATTACTTTAATTATACTTTACCTTCCTATCAAGAGATCTCTTTCCTTTTATATATATTATTCCATATTTTTTGGGATTTTTTATGCTTCTTTAATTTATTCTGTTTAGTTCAAATCGAAGGTTAATATTTGGTGAGTGGAATCCTAAGAGGCTAAGGTAAGTGGTCCCAAGGGGGATTCCCTAGTTATAAAATGAACTTGTAATTAATTAAATGTTCTACATATGCTAATTTTTTATTCAATGCCTTACTTATTATTATTCAAGAACCTATAAAAAGGATAATCCCAAGGGGGTTCCTTAGTTGGAGAGGGAAGGTGAAATTTACATATATAACATTGTAAAATAGAATATCCTTATAAAGAAAATAATAAAACTTGAAATTATTTTAATGAAGAATTGATAAAAAAATATTTATATATAGTAAAGGGATATTATGTTGTGTTATGATAATTGTAAACTAAATTGGACCTCATAATTGAAATGGAATATTAAAATGTGTAATTGGTTGTGTAAAATATGAAATGGTAATATATATCAATTTGGTAGACCCTGATGGTGTTGTTAATAGTGGATGATTGATGCTTCGATATAGTAAACACCTTGGAGGAGGTATTTATACAGTAAAAATGTAAACGATCCTAGAGAAGTTGTGTAAACACCCTTAGAGTGGTCCTAATACTATGAAATTAAAAATATATTGATGCAATATTGATATAATAAATTGGTAAAAACTCATGAAGTTTTATAAATATAGATAGTTAGTAAATTCTCATGAAGTGATTATTATATAAATGGTTGGGTACTTTCTTCAGAGACACCTGACACCGGTTGAAGCAATTATACTATTGGGCATTGGTTCTAGTGTGGGACTCAGTTACCTATGTGGTTACTTGTGGTTGTCATGATCCTGCCATGTTATTGGTGAAATCCAACACTGTATGAAATAAACATAATGATCTCAGGTTTCACCATGGATCCTTAGAATCAGTGTTTTTAATTTTTAATTTTCATTATTTAATAAAGTTTTATTATTATATCACTTATACATGCACTTTTATTCAAACATGTTATATTTTGGGATGCTGCTAGTGGTGGACTACTTCATTTTAGTCTAACCCCTATTGAGCCACTTTAGGTACCCAAGCAGGTTATTTTTTTTCTAGATAAGATAAGGTAAGAGGACTAATGTTGTATGGTTGATTTGGATAGCTAGGATAGGGCATGGATGATGGAACCTGGTCCGACTCGGGACTAGGTTTGGGATTCTACTTCCACTTCTGGTTATTTTTTGCATTTTTATACCTTATGTATATGATCTTCATAAGGTAAATCCCTTTAATTATAAATAATAATCCATTTTTTATAACATATGATGTTATTATTATTTATTGGCACCTTACATTTGTGGTCTAAAGTGTTTATTGGTGTTTTTAATACGTGTTTTCCTTTATTTCTGTCACTATTGCAACTCTGATGATAGAGTATAGTCTTACCATGGTATGCTCATAGACTCTCACTTCTATTCTACAACCTATGGCATATTAGGTGGTGCGCTTGAGGTTATGTCACCCTCCAGTATAGTTACTATTTAGAGTGAGCTGTCTTGAGATGTGAAAAGGGGTATTGAAGCAGGAATTTCTTTTATATTTGGTTCAGGAATGTTAAAAAGAAGATAAGAAATCATAGGGACTTGGTTTGGACCATGTGATTGGGATCATCTAACCAACATATGAGGAAATTCCAAGTCATTAGTGAGGTAATATTGTTTTGGTTTCTAGCATTGAAAGTTAATCTAAATTCACCTACACTGATGCTCATGATGTTGGTTATGATTTATAGGATTTTATTTCATTGATGGTATGGAAAGAGGGTGTGCATTAATACATCATTATATGCCCTTAATAATTTTATATCATCCATATATTTACTTTGAGTAATATATATATATATATATATGTATATATGTATAAGGAGGTTGGTTATTTAATGGTCCAAAAATAATTTATATGGTGTATTCCCATATAATTCAATGGTGGAATCTTAATTGACTAACTCCCTATGTGAATCTTGTTAAGAATATTGGTATTAATGAATTTCTAAATGAAGGTTTTGTTTAAATAAATATTATGTAAGAAACTTATAAGGTGTTTTACTTTATAAATAGTGAATGAAATTTTATTTAACCAACCCTAGAAATGTGATATCATCATGAATAATGGGAAGATAAAAATGTGTATCTCATGGAATTGATAATGTTTGACAATGATTAATAAACAAGTATTGAGAGAATACTTGTATATGAGATTTTGGGGGGTTGATCATGAATATTAGAGGGTTTTTATGACTATTTGAATTATTGATCCATGATGGTTGTTTTTTATATTATTTCGAGATGCGCATGTTTGAAATTATAGATACATTCTACTACATTGACCATTAGTGCCATGCTAAGAGGGTGAGGGTGAGAATGTATCACTAGAGGGTGGGTTAGAGTCTCCTATAGTACTAACTATTATTATAAACAATAAGTTAAGTGGAAATCTATTAGGAGTGGTGAAATTGATGATGAGGGATACTCTTCAGGATACAAAATCTATGTCTAACCTTACTCATGAGTTTTATCTATAACACCCACCATTTTTTACAAGTGAGTGATGTCCACATGCAGTTTATTGATGGATATATTATATCCAGAACATTTTTTATCACCTAGACAATCATAAAGATAATAGAGTGAAGTTGGACATTTATATTTTATATGTTCCATTACAATGCTAGTGAGATTTTATTGTTTAAGATGATCATCATATTAGGTTGACTTAGAATGATTTATAGACCTACTTATTCAAAAATTTCAATCACAAGAAATTGAGGTCTAGTAGGGTCTATGAATTTTTGCATCTGACATGGAAGGGAATATTTTTTATGGATGAGATTATTATTTTACTTATTTTAAAAGTTTTTATCTGGCTCAATTTGGAAATGAGGTCTCAATAGTGAAGTAGTTTGAGGGGGGATTGTGTTATGAGATCTGAGTGTAGCTGAACATGTTCTTCCTGATGTCTTTTTTTGATATTGTGAATTAGTCCCTTACCATAGAGAGGAATCATTTTAAGTTTTGTTGTTTTGTATATTATTCTTCCATGGGAGGTATTGGTGGTGATTTTTTTGGTAGTTCAAATCATTAGTTAAATGTGACATGCTAGGTCAGTGGTAGTAGACCTAGTTCAAGCAGCGATTCTTCTCTTCTTCTACTAGGGGAAGATTTATTGAGGGTTTTTAGTGTGGTGCATCAGGAAATACTATTATATAGTGCATCTGAAATTTGAGGGAGTTCCATTATTGTAAAAATATAGGTAAAATGTGCCATTTATGCAGGAGTGATTGACATATTTCTAGTATTAGGGGACCTGGATAAGCATTAGGTTTTGGAATTGAATATTCTATACCTCAACAGGCTGGTAGTTGGAGTTATATTTTCCATTTAGGTCATGGAGGAGGATATATATGTTAGGGATAGAGATAGTAGAGTTAAAATGGGGATATAACTCAGAGGATTTAGGATGGGAGGTAGGAATATGGTTCTACCCAATTACATACTATCTAACTAACTCCAACTGATTGAGATGATGAGATATCTATGGTTCAAGGTATGATTTTAATATATTTGACCTTTTTTATACCTTTTTTGATATCAAAGCCTTTTATTCTTTTTATCTCTCATCACATCATTTAAGGCTTGAGTTTTTCCATGGAATAACCTTATAATGTTTTTTTAATTGACATTTTATAAGGCATGTGATCAAAGGGGCTTCACAGGTGTGAAGATTGTGCCTTGGTTATTAAAAGTTTCCATTTCATATTGGATTTCAACATTCTAGATATGGGTGGTTTTCATGAGATCCTATTATTGGATTTAAACATTTTACATCATGCTTGGATTGATTACTATATCTAGTGCATATCATATATCTCTAATGAGGGTGACACTTTTTATTATCTCAGTGAATGGGATATGCAAGAAGGTCATTAAATACCAAAGCAACAATGGCTGGGTGGGGTTATAGTCTAGGTTTATAGACTCATTTTATATGAGGGGGAGATTCTCTAGGATATATTTCCTTCCATAATCAACTATTTTTGGGTCATATTCCTAGAGGAATTTTCTGTATTACCACATGAGTATAAGATTGAGTTTACGAATGAGCTTATGTTAGGTACAAAAATTATTTATACTCATGATTACTAGATGGATCCTATAGATCAATAAGATTTGAATAATTTGTGATAGGACTTAGAGAGAAATGGGTTTATACACATGTGCGCATTCCCTTGGGGCACTCTAACACTATTTTTCAAAAATGAAGATAGATCTTTGAGGTTGTGTGTGGAGTATTGAAAACTGAACCAAGTGATGATTAAGAATTGATACCCTATTCCTCATATTATTGATCTATTTGAAATGTTTATGGGAACTCAAGTTTTATCTAAAATTGATTTTTGTTCCAAGTTCCATTAGTTTTGGGTGTGATATTTTAACATTCCTTATATATAGTTCAAGAGAAGTTTTTGTCTTTATGAGTACCTTGTGAAATTATTTAGGTTAAAAAATACACCAATGGTGTTTATGAATAACTTGAACTATTATTTTTACCCTAATATGTATTTTTTTTTTCAGTTTTAGTTGATGATATTTCTATATACTCCCAAATGAAGGAAGAGAATATTCAACATTTGGAGGTAGTTTTGAGCGCACATAAAGGGAACCAGTTGTATGTAAAACTGTCAAAGGGTTATTTTTGGATTGATCAAGTTCACTTATTGGGGAAATTTATATCCAAGATAGAAGTATCAGTGGATCTAGAGAAGGTATACGCTATGATTTATTGGGAGATACCTAGTAATTTATTCAAGGTTTATAGCTTTTTGGGATTTTATAGTTACTATAGAGGTTATTTCATGACTTCTCTCACTTAGAATCACTATTAATAGGGTTTACCAATAAGGGGGTAGAATTTTAATTTTTTGATACTTGTGATTTTTTATATAGCTGAAGGCTAGGTTGAATTCTAGGTCAATTTTGACATCACCCAATTCAGGTAAGGATGAAACTCTGTGTTGTGATGCATTGTGTGTTGGCTTGGGAGCATGAATGATGTAGGATAGTCGAGTAGTCACTTATTGATCTAGAAAGATAAGTTTGTATTAGTGTAACTACTCAAATCATGATTTATAATTATCTATGGTGGTTTACTTCTTGAGTAGTTGGTTACAATATATTCTAGGAGAAACAATTATTGTATTTACAGATCATTAGATATTGAACTACATTTTCTCTTAGCACGATCTTAATAATCGTTAGAAGATATTTATGGAGTACCTATAGTATTTTGATTTTGAGTTAGTGTACACTCTTTTCAAGGATAATATCATTGTAGATTAATTGGATTAAAATAATTAGACCTAATTGGTTTTGGTGTTCAGTAGTGAGTAGAAGATTATTGACCCATTTATTGAGTTGTGTCAGGGAATTTATGAGTATCAAGGATAGGAAACTCTTGCTTCCTTATTGATTGTTTCTTTAATTATGGATAGGGTGAATAAGATCCATATTTCAAAATCAAATTTCTTGATGATGAGGGGAAATATATATCATGGGGATCCATCACTTGACTGTAATCTTGATATTGATGAGATTATTTGTGTTCTAGGCTATGTTGTAGTGCCCAAATACATGCGAGAGGATATGATGAGGGACTTCCATGCTTTGAAATGGGTAGTGCATCCAGGTTTGAACAAGAGTGATGCATAAGATTCAAGGTTTGCAGGTACACTTGAGTACAACTTATCACCAGTATACTACTGAACAATCTAAGAATAATATTCAGGTGCTGGAGGACATGCTCTGGTTATTTGTCCTTGATTTTTGGGGTTCTTGGGAAGGAAATATAGTACTGGTGTAGTTTTTTAATAATAACATACACCAAGAATCATTTCAAATATATCCTTTTAAGGAATTATGTGAGAGGTCATGTAGATCACCTTTCTATTGGATGGAAGTTGATGAGTCGACTATACTTGGACCGAGTCTCATGTTGGAGACCTCACAATAGATTCAGCTGATTAATAAGTGGTTGGTGACCTCTCAAAGTAGGTAGATATCAAATGACGATTGTAGAAATATTCCTTTAGAATTTCATGTGCGTGGTCAGGTCTTCTTGTGAGTGTTTCCAAGGCTTAGTAAATACTATATTTGGATATAAAGGAATTTATTACTATGGTTTGTGGGACTGTTTTAGGTGAAGAAGAGGTTCAGTACTGTGACATACCTATTTAATCTTCCAGTAAGACAAATAAATATGCGTGATGTGTTTCATGTATCTAAAATTTTAAGGTCTCATCCAAACCCATATAATGTGATTTATATTGATGTTATTTTACTGGAGGTTGATACACCATTTGGGGAGAATCATGTTCGTATTGTGGATCATAGTGAGAAAACTCTTCATAGAAAGATGGTTCTCATTATGTGAGTGTTGTGGAACAACAGATGAATTTAATTTTAGATGTGATAATGAGAGTCTAAAGTACAAGCTCAATGGATAAAGTTATTCACCAAATCATTTTAGTGACACTCATGGGTACAACTTGAGGATGAGGTGTTATACGTTGGAGAGGTTTTTAGATCATGGACCTACTTTATGGTAAATTTATATTTAAAATGTTGGATAAACTTGTGTATTACAATTTATTAAATATTTTTATTAAAATAGGAGGGATTGGGGGAGTTTTGGGGGTTTGGGACAATATATTTTGGAAAAAACTGATCATATACCATAAAATACTACAGAAGGTCTTCCTGCTAGATGGTAGGATTTCCAATCACTCTAGTGGATACCTGGATCTTCCATTTAGTCAGTAGATTATTACTAGTCTACCTATGGAGGGATGTGTCTAGAAAGTGTCCTCTTAAGCTATTTTTATAAGTATTCATCCCTATAATTTCACATTAGGCCACCCCTTATTACACTAACTTTAGTTTTTTCTCCCCATTTTTTCTAGTAGAAGCCCATACACAATCCTCTACTTATATTTGAGGTTTTGGTGGATATCATTTATCTTTTGTGGTCTATTACATCTTCTTTTTTATGATTTTAAAGATATAGGTACTATTATTCTTTTATCTCACTATAAAGTAAGTTCTGGCCTTTTATATATCATATTCCCTTTTTTCAAGGATTTTTTTCTTATTAAATATCTTTTATTTTAGTTCAAATCAAATTTTGATATTTCATCAGTGGGCTCATAAGAGTATAATGTGGATTTTCCCAAGATTTTCCCTATAGTTTCCTTATTTATAAGTGTATGTGTTTTGTGGTCATGATGACCTACCATGTGGTGACATTAAAATCTATTAAGTGGTTTTAATAGGTGTATGACTTAATGTCATACCCCATTTGAACATGTTAGGTACCTTCATGGTGAGAGATCCTAATGGGGTGACCTAGTTATAAATTTAACATGGAATTAATTAAATGTTTTAATTATGTTAATTCCTTATTTAATGCCTTACATATTTTTATTTAAGAACCTACATAAAGGGTGATCCCAGGGGGTGACTTAGAGAGGGAATATGAAATTTTTCTATATGTAATGGTATAATCTAATATCCTTATAAAGTGAATAATGAAACTTTAAATTATATCAATGATTAACTGGTAAAAACATGATTTATTATTGGTAAATGGATATTGTGTTGTGTGATGATAATTGTAAACTAATGTGGCCCTTGTAATTGAAATGGTAAATAATAATGTGTAATTAGTTGGGTAAAATATGGAATAGGAAGAGATGTAAATTTGTTAAATCCTGATGGCTCAGTTAATATCGGAGTCTTGGTGCTTTGATATGATAAATTACCTTAAGGTGGTAGTTAACTAGTGAAAATTTAAACACTCATGGAGCAGTCATGACACTATGAAATGAAAATTCTCTTAGATTGATATTAATAAACCAAATTCATAAATTCAATTAGATTGATATTGATACAATGAATTTATAAAAACCTATGAATTAGTTTTGATATAAATTATTGGATACCTTTTTTGAATACATCCGACAATGGATGAAATAGGTATGCTATTGGGTATTGCTTCTTGGTTGGGATATGGTTCACTTTTTGGTTTCTTGTGGTTTGAATGATTCCTCTATGTTCTTAGATACATTAAACACTATCAAGAGTAGGTATACCTAACCTTGTTATTCCCTATAGATTATGATCATTAGTGTTTTTAATTTTTTATTTTCCTTATGTAATTAAGTTATTTAATTTTAACACTCGTTCATGAACTTTTATTCAAACTAATTATATTTTGTGATGTTATTGGTGATGGAATACTGGCTTATACTCAAACCTTTATCAGGATTCCACGGGTACCCAAGTAGACCATTTTGTTGTAGAATAGTATAAGGTAATGGTCTTGAGGCCAGATGGTTGATTTGGATAGCTAGGATGGGATTTGGATGATCGAACTGGGCCAAAATCAGTTACATATTAGGAATTATCCTTTTAGTTGTAGTTATTTTTTAGAAATTTTATACATTTTTAATATGATAAGACTATGGGAAATCAATTAAATTATATGTAATACTTCATTTTGTTATAGAATATGACGTTATTATTATTTAATGGAACTTTCCTTATCTTATTTTCGGTGTTTATCTAAGTTGATTATATGTGATAATCATTATTTCTCCTACTATTAGAACTCTAATGTGATGATATCATATCACCGTGGTATCCTTATAGACCCTGACCTATAGTAGGAAGCCTATGGAATATAAAGATATGTTATTGAGGTTATGTCACCCTTTGGTCAGGTTACTATCTAGAATGAGTCGGGCCAGGGACATGGCACTGTCTAAATAAGTCTTTTCAAAGTATTTCCATAAATTCATTGGGATTTACATTTAAAAATTTGGGTTTATTTTATATTTAATTTTAATTTATATTTTAAATGGTTTTTATGAAATATAAGTGTGATAAAATTCCAATGGTATCTATATTCAAGAAAAGTAATTTATTCCTATTGTTTTGTGGGAAAATAAATTTACTAAGTAGGGTGATGATGTTTTGAAAATGGGGTAGTATCCTTTATGTTGATTTTTTAATGATGCCTTTGATTATTTGGGCATGATGGTTCCTTGATGTTGTTTATGTTTTTTTTTCAATAATTTACCTTATTTTCAAATGTGGTTTTAAAAATGGATTTCCAAAGGTGTGATTCTTAGTTTTAAAGAAAAGGCCAATTAGGCATGTATTGAGAAATTTATTTTATTGATTAATGGATTACACCCTTATTGAGCCCTATTTTTGATGCTTGTATTCATATTTTGATGGTTAAATGAATTGAAATTCATGATTTTGATTGTACTTATGGTTTAAGGTACTTGTTAAATGGTTGTTGGAGTTTGGATAAATATTTTGATTGGATTATGTTTCCTTGTTCAATGTGATTGTCATATGTTTAAAATATGATAGTTTAGTGGCCCATCAATTTAGCTATTCCATGAGGGATCCAAAGTTACTAAATGGGAAATTAATATATGTATGCTATACTAGTTTAGATTTATGCACTAGCTAGTTCCCCCTTGTTGAATTTTATGAACTGGATTCAGAATGTTTCACTAATGAGGTTAGTTAAGAGTGATTAAAGGGATGAGTTATAAGGATATTGACTTTCCAACAGTTGGTTCCACAAATACATGTCAAGTATTATCCCATTATTCTCTCTTTTTCCTCATAATAATTATTATATGTTATGATTCATTATTTTTTATTGTAATGTTGGTTTCCTTTTTTTATTTTGGAGTTTACTTTTGAGGTATTAATCTCCATGGTGGTTTAGTATTAATATTGAATAGTTTTCCTCCATTCTATTATTTATATCTATTTATGTATTTCTATGACTTTAAATTCTATTATTTTTTATTCTTGTACACTAATTATATTTTAGAAGTGCGTGTTAGAGTTTTCAAAGGAAAAGGGTGTGGTCATTTTTAAGTTATAGAATTCATTGAAACACCTTTAATGTTTCTTCAAAACGAGGCGATTGTTTTCAAAGGTGTTGTTTTAGATTAAAAGGAAAAATTTAACTTGGGTTTTCAAAGGTAAGAATTGTAAAAAAAGTGTGTTTAAATGTTTTTTTTATTTCAAACCTTATAAATGAAATGAGATGAATACCCATTTGCTCTTATTTTTTTTCAAACTAGAATTCTTGGTTTTTTTATAAAATGAATGAAATAGAACCTTGGTGGTACCAAACTAGGCATTTGATCACACCCTACATACTCAAATAGGTGGCTATGTAGTATTCATGTCCCTTTTAGGTTTTTATGGTATTGAATTTTGGGTTATATTTATACCACTCTCCGTTGGGAAGAGAGTGATTTTGAGTTATGGTGGTTGCTTGAAAGTCACACGGTGATGGTGCAATTTGACTTCCTAGTTCATTGGACTGGTTTTGGACATGTTGTGTACCACTATTTGGCCATATCCTCTTGTTTTTGGTTACTTTATTTAGAATGTAAATGATTTATATAATATGGATCATTGGTTGTAAATTTTTAGTAAAATATTTTGGTTATTCCTTCTTGTTATTCCATGTTTGTATATTGTAGTTTTGGAAACATCTTATATATTTTGGATGATTATCTAATGAATGGAAACCTCATGCCAGGTTCCCTATTGGAACCAATTATTTTTATTTGTTTTCTTATGGGTGAAATCATTCCCATGTTGTCACTTATGATACCCTAGAATTAGTTTCTACCTAGGGTGATCATGAATACACCTTGGGCCTTATGGAAGAGTGGTTTGGGTGATGTAGGTTGACCCGACTGATTTTTTATAAATTGGAATAAGATTCATCTTATTATCTTATGATTAATGGTATATTGTAGATATAACCATTTTATCTGGAGTGGTGGGCATGGAAGAGTGCCTAGAAATATATTCCTCATTCCAAACCTTTAGTTACCATGGGTGGTTAGGGATTTTTTCTTGAATTCAGATTTATGTTTTTTTATTGTTGAGATATTTGATATGGTTTTATACTACTTTGAGTTTTAGAAATATCTCCAGAGTTATTTTAAAAAATTACTAGTTTTAGGCCGAAATTAGATACAATCCAATAGGTTTATTCTTAAGGTAAATGGTTTTTCAGGACATTAAATATCCATAAAAAATCATTCTGAGTGACTGTTGGGACACTTTAAAAGTTGGTGCATGGTATGTTAATTTGGGCAGCTAAACGATTCTCAGTGGTAAAAATTTAATTTTTTTTATTTCTACTCTGGTTATTTTAACTTGTCTTATTATTGATGATGCCCATTTGTGAGTTTTTGGGTGGAATTTTATGGATGATAAATGTTTTTAATCGGTTTTTAATGTAATGTTTTGTGATTAGATAATTGGGAACTTTTTAAGACCATGTTTTGATTATTTTGAGTTGATTTTATGAAATTTTTTGAACTTTATCATAAATGATTTAGGTGTATAAACTTATTTTGGTTCGTGTTGGTTTTCAAGTAGGATTTTTTTTGATTTTATGTTAAAAAGACATGATTTAAAGCGTATAATAATTTTTTTAATAGTGTAATGATTTATTTTAGTGCTGATTATTGTTATTAAAAAGGATTTTAATAAATCCATGTGGTGTTTTAAAGTAGAAAAAAGATTTTGTTAGACATTTCTGAAATTATATTATAAAGGGTAATTATAATCTTGATTTTTGTAGTTTATAAATTTATGTACCTTTTATTGGGATTTTTAATGGTTTGAAAAAATATTTTATTTTTGTAATATTTTAGAATATAATCCTAAAAAAGGAAACAATAGGTCAAGGAGGTAATTCCTCAGGTAGTTTATCTGGTGATCTATGATTTGTCTTCATTTTATCTGACTCTTCACAGACTCTCAATGGAGTGGTAGGTTTATGCTATTCTCATCTTGTGGATCAAGCATGATAGTTTCCAAATTGATATCTACTAGGGTTTTGTGGTGATGAAGGATCTCAATAGGTGATGAAGTTTCTAGATAATATTGAGGATATATTTGAGTCATGAGGAGCTATAAAAAACTATAGGGTGAGTTGCGTAATTCTTTTGTTTGAAAGTTTGGGTTTGTATTGGTTGAAGTTCACTATACATGCACAACTGTTTGAGGTTTTTTCTTCATAAAATTTCAAGGATACCCACGGGCTATTGTTTTATCCTGAAGAAGTGAGAGTTTGAGATTAAGTTGGAGTTTTTTGGATGTTCATCCGGGTGATCAACCAATGAAGGAATATACTAGAAATTTTTATATATTGGTCCCATTATTCCTAGAGTTAGATACTGATAATTCAAAAATGGATTGATTCTTAAAATTTGGCTTTCTACCATATATTTTTTAGGCTTTGTTTTAGTATAGGCTGACTATCCATGAAAAGGAGGTGTATAATTCCATTATCACTGAGGTAATATTAGTAGGGAAGCCTATGGTAAGCGATTCTTTGACCACAGTTGGTGTCTATGAGAGTTAAATAACTATCAGAAAGTGGGAGTAAGAGGATGATGGTGGTGGGAAGTTATATTCTCAAATTTATGTTCCTAATTTAGTAAAGTGAAATACAATGGAGTGCTTTAAAGGTGAGAAGTATGAGCATGTTAATTCTTTATGTTTGGAAGCTCTAAGGACCTGTCATCTATATGAGTATTTCAATCACCATCATAGGTTTTTAAGTTTAATATATACTATAAGAATAAGTATTGATTCCATATTTGACCTATCTAGTAGTCTAGGGAGTTGATTTTATTAGAGAGGTAGAATATGAGTTTCATTTTTGGGAGTTAAATATTTGGTAATTTTTACTTTTTTTGAAACCTTTCACACACCTTTTATATACATCTATTTTTTGTAATAGATGAAAGAGATTTGGATTATTGTTCATGTCATTCTGGATGCTCAAGAATCATTAAAGAATTATTCTTTTTTTAGATGTTTATGGTGTGGACTATAGAATGTGCTGTATTTGATTGATAACATGGGGATACATTGGGTGAGGTTGTGGAAATGATCATATGTTATTGTTTCCTGGTTATACTATGAGAGCTATCAGGTTTGGATTTTATTTTTGAATCACTGTGAGTAGGTGTTCCGTGAGATTTGGCTTGAGTTACCCTTTGTGTAGTTTAATGACCAGAGATAAGAACCATGGAATTCCATGAAAGGCTTGTTCATGATTGGGGAGTTTATCATATTTTAATGGAATGAATTTTTTGGGTTATCAGGTCTAATGACCGTTTGGATGTTTCTAAATGACGTCCTTCTATGATGTTTTGATATTTTTGTGTTGTTATCATCTATTATAGGTATAATCTTGTTGTTTATTCTAATGATTAGTATAAACATGAATTTTTTTGGTGATATTCATTATTTTTAAATTTTTTGTTGTATTTTATAAAATTTTAGATAAATTTCAAATGGAGGGAGACCTATGGAAGGTCTCAGTTTGTTTTTATCATTCTTATGGACTTATCTTCTAGGATTATTTTCATTAGGATTTACTATAATTTTTTATCTTTTAGCCAAAAATGTTTCAGAGGTGTTGGTTATATTTTTTCCTTTGATCTAAATTTGGACTTGGGAAACACTTGTAAATTATGATATGTGTGTATGTTGGAGTTCCTAAATTTATAAAATATAAGATGAGTGTCCATCCGACCGGATTGTCTTATCTTCCACATTTGTTTTATTTTATTGGAGAGTCTTTCTTTTATATTTATAGTGGATAATTATTTGGTGAGTTTTTAGTCAAGGAAGAATGATTCTCCCAATGGGTGCATTTTTGGAGATCCATGTTAGTGTTTTCTAGGTATGGAAAGTTGGTAAATTGATTGGGACTTGATTGAGGTTTGTGGTCTTATTATTTTAACTTATTATAAGTTTTTTTATTTCTTTTTGGGGGAATAATGTGGAATGTTGGAGAGCATTATGACACCCTAAAATTCATTTTTTATTTATATTAATAAGATTAACCACTATCTTGTGTTTGGGGTGTCTCCAGGTGAAATGTTATCAGTTTTGAAACTTTTATAAGGCCACATGTTTAGTCACACATTTCCAAAAACTTTTAAGTATAAAACATATGACCTATATATTTTTTGATAGTGGTGATCACACTATTACCACATCGATTCTCAAACCATGTGAGAGAACCATGTTATATACTCAGTTTTTGATATTTTCATATTTTCTCCTTCTTTTTAACAGTTTATTTCTTTAATTTCTTCCCCCATTCAAATGGATAGATTGCAGAACAACCACAACCCTTATTATCCTCATATAATCCCATATATTGTGGTTTTGTAGGAATTTCATAGTGTTTCGTCCATTAAAACTCAACATAAAAACTTTTAATTACACTTTCCCTTTGTTCTATCCATGTTATACTCTTATATTATAAACTTAATATCCATAGAGGCTGAATCTCATGTCTAGTATTTTTCTAATTTCAGGTTTTTATTTATAGGGGTTACATGAATTCTCTTATATCCTATTCTATTGAGTCAAACGTTCTACATTCACCACTTTTTTAATTTTTGTTTTGAAAATAATAAAACACTTTCTTTAATACCATGTTTTACTAACTTTATACTTTCTATGTTTTTAGAAAGTTTTTGAATAAAATACATATTTTTACTAGAAATATAATACTTACTTAAACAGAAGATTATTTTATTGTCGAATGATCTTTATAATCTGATAAAACTTTATAATCGGATGTACATGTACTTTTTACATTGGATAGATGATTTTATATTTCATTAAATGAGGTTTTCTTAATGTTTGGATTACAAATTATAGGTAAGTATTACAAGAAGAAGTTCCACTTTTCTAACCAGAAAAACATTTATCAGATGGAGGTAGAAATACAATCTAGATGAAACTTTGTAAAAAACACCAGATAGTGATTTTTATTTTACTAAATGAATAAAATTAATCCTACCAGAAAAAAATGTTTACACAACTAGAAAAATATTTGAAAACACTGTAGTGATGCTACAAAAAAGACTATATGATGAAGTTCTTAAATAACATTGAAATTGAAGGAAGAGTTCACCTAAAGTTGTTGAAAAAAACTATGAGAACCATAAAATATGACCAATAAATATTTTATTATAAATAGAGGTGAATTTTAGGAGGATGAAGCTGATGATTTTACAACTCTATTTTTCTAAATTTTACCTTATTGATTTGTAAAATCTTGTTACTAGTTTTAACTTTTTAATATTTGGAGTGTTTTTAGTTTTAAGACATCTATGTGAGGATTAAAAATGTATTAAAACATTTTTTTAATTTTAATTTATGTGACTGATCAATTTTGATCAATGGATTCCAGGGATAAGAATAAAAATATGTTCGATCTTTGTGATTGATGGATTTTGTGGATAAGAAGACAATGTTATTTTGATCTTCACAAACAAGGATTTTATTCATGAATAAATATAGAAATTTATAGTTATATTTAACCATGTAAACCTTAAGAAAAGTTTATTTAATTCATTTATAGTAAATTTTAATGTGTTGACATTATTTTATAAAGCTTTTATAAGTTTTCATTTATAAATTTATAATTTTCTTTTCTTTTATTTCTTTTATATGTTTTATTTATGTTGGTAATTTGTAAGGAAAGTTTAACTTTGTTATAAAATTGTAATGTCCCAGAATTTCAATATATTTTTTTAATTATATTGAATTATTTCAAGACCATGAAATTTGATGGTACGTGATTCCGAGGTCTGGAGTGCCCGAAATGATCCGTCAAAAAATGTTATATTTTAAATAGCGCACTTAAGTGGTTTTCCATAAAAATCGGAATAACTCTTAAATGGGTTCCCAGATTAGAAATTCGAGGGAACTATTGCGTTTAGGATGATGGGTTTACCCAAGGCTCAATTTAAGTTTAGTTGGCACATGCCTCTAGTGAGAATACCCGAAAATGGTATAACCATAAATAAAATAATAAAATAAAATAATTTTATTTTTCAAATGCATATAACTCATGAACAGTGGCTCAGATTAAAAATCTAAGACCACCACTGAGCTCATGAGGGTACTCTTTCCTTAGGAAGATATTAACATTGGTTGGCGCGAGCCAATAGTGGATGTTAGTTTTTGGACGTAAATAAAATAATTAAGTAAAATTTATTTTATTGTTAAATTCTTTAACTCCTAAACGGTATCTCAGATTGGAAATCCAAGAGTACCATTGAGCTTGTGAGGGTGTGTTCCCCTTAGGAAAATCCTAACCATGACCAATGATGGTCGAGGGTGACTATTAATAAATTTTGAACTTATTTTAAGGTATGTTCAGTAAACATGTGAGTAGTGATTTATATCTTTTGAACCGGTACTCAGATTAAAAATCTCAGTGCACCGTTGAATTCGAAGTGCTGAGATTCTCTTTGGCGAAGCTTAACTTCAACTTAAAAGGGTCAGATAGAAAAGTTAATTTTTGGACATTACAAAAAATAATACTAAAATAAATCAACGAGTTATTTTATTTCTTCCTTTGTAACCGATGAGAGATGGTGGTGGGACCGCTAGGTTGTTAGAACATTTACTGTTCGAATACACTTTCTTGTGTAACAACATCATCGGGAGATTAATGAGTTCATTAATTGAATTCATTAATCAACATCATTACTTTTGTGGAGAGTTAAACTTCTCTATTCATCTATTTAAACAAATCTTAGGCATGGTTCTTATGAACTCCTGAGAAGAACCTCAAACGAAGTGCCAATGACGACTTCCTCCAACATAGATTGGAGGTTCAACACCTTAGAGGATTCAAACCAGACAATGAAGAATGCCAATGAACGTGATTCGAACGTAGTCCCATCTTCCTCATTCGCACCATCTACCAATTTATTCAAGGTAGGGGGTTATGTTCTTAATTCCCCCCTTTTCCTTGTTCTTGAATATTATGAAAAACATGGATCAACCGTCCTACTGGTTGATCCACATTTTTTCTTTAATGCGGGAGGATAATGTAGAGTTTCTTTATGGGAGTTTTTTTGATTAAATAATCCTTCCAATGTTATAATGCTAAAGTGGAGGGTGCCTTCTAAGCCGAAAAAGGCCCAGACCCCCTTCTGATCTTGGTTTGGTGGTGTTATTTGTGGGTGATCAAGAAATATGACGGCAAGGATAAAATTTGGGTTGTGCCGTGTAGGTGCCGTTTCGGGAGGCCTGTAGGTGTAGACAAGAAAGGAATCAGACCACCAGAGCTTCGCTGGTGGCCTGTGGAAGCATCACTAGCACATCAAAGAACAAAGGGGCGGCCAAACCTTGTCGGCCGCATCGAAGCAGGGCGGAGCGCTACGGCGGCGCACTGCGGAGGAAGGCCACGACTTCGAGTTGCAGCAGAGGGCAGACCCACAGTTTGTAGGTTCTGTAGGTGATCAGTCCAGCAAGACCAACCAAGTGGTGTGGTGCCAACTGGCACAACTAATTTGAAGACCCGAATGACTTGGCCATTTGAGAGGGGAGAGGACCCCATATGCTTGGCCAGTGGGCCAGGCAATTCCGTGGCCCAGAGGGCTGTGCCCAGCCGGGTGGGCCGGGCTGAACCCGCGGCCCAACAGTCCTAGCTAGCAGCCAACAGGTCAAGCCCACAACCCAAAAGGCTGGACCAGGCCCAGGCGAACTAGATTAAGCCCTTCCCCTTTGGGCCGGCACGGGTCGGTCCGAACGGGTCGGACCAGACCCAAACCCTTTTTGACCCATTTACGCTTAAATGAGCATATCTCATAAACCAGAAATCAGTTTGAAGAACGGTCTATGGTGCTAGAACCCTTAAGACAAGGCAGTTATTTCAAGATACTCCACATGGGTTTTGGAGAAAGTTGGTGTATGACTAGGTTGGTTAGGACATGAATCCAACTGGGCCCCCGACACTAAAATGCCTATAACTTACAGACCGAGTGTCTGATTGATGTTCCATCTATTAAGTTGGGACACTTATGACATAGAGGTTCATCAGATTACTTATCCCTGGGTCTTCTTGTAGGTTGAAATATGACTGATGGCTTAAGGAGTGGATCCACCTGGAATCAAGCGTGCTATGTGCAGGAATCCAGTGGATGTCTGTGAAGTGGAGAAAGAATAACGATCCTCCATGGGTCAACACCTAGAGATCCTATGTGGGTTAGCACCTAGAGATCCCGTGTGGGTAAGAACTTAGTGATCCTGTGTGGTTCATCACCTAGCTATCCTTTGTTGGTCAGCACCTAGCGACTTTGCATGGGTCAACACCTAGCGATCCCCCATGGGTCAGCACCTAGACATCCTGTGTGGGTCAACACCCAATGATCCTCTATGGGTTATCACTTCTAGTGACCTTGTGTGGTCTAGCAGACAAAATCCTCTCGATATAATAAGATGATCTAACTTTATAACTAATCATATTTATTCATGTTCTTTAAGTTATATACCTGGTTTGAGTTGAGTCTTTTTCTTGTGATTTTTAATTGAGATCATGATTTGTGGTCATTCTTTTGTGGAATTATGAGATACCTTCAGGGGTCTCGGGGTCCCTATTGAGTATTCTTATACTCACCCCTACACGGGCTTCACCTGCACCTTGTTGTGTCTTGTGCAGACGACGAGCAACTTTGACTGAGACTCGAGGATCCCAGACTTGATGGTGTACATAGGTGAACAATTGACATGGAGAGCCGTAGTGACGAGATGTGCCTACCCTTTAGGTAGGATTGTTGGCAGGCGTCCTCAAGAGCTATTTTAATTTTTCATGTTCTTCCATTTCAATAGGGCTTGTATTCTAGTCCCTTTACTTTTAGTAATTACTTTTACAATCAGTGGTGGTTTTTAGTTGTGGTTGTACCATTCTTATTCTGTTGTGTTTTTCTTGTGCACAGTGTGACCTGTTTGTGTGTGTTCAGGTTTTGAGGAAATTCATTCCCATTTTAGGGATATGCCTTTCTGATGCTAGTTGCAAACCCCTAGCCTATGGAAGGCGGTCTTGGGGCAGACACTACACGGGCTCTTGGGGATCGGTCATGAAAAATCTATTCTTATTACTCTGTTTATATAAAATTATTAGAATAAAGTCAATCTAATAATATCTCTATAAAGATCATACTTAGAGTCAGTCTGATAAACTAAAAAAGTGGTAAAAGATAATTGTAAGATTTATTTTTATAAACTAGAATACACCCCTCTTGTGGCCATTTATATACTCTTAGGGTCCTATATTTCTTAGTGTATATCCTCATAGAAAACATGGTTAACCATTTGAGTTAGGTGTTATTATTTAATTTCCTTTTATTTTTAGAGTTCCATAGATTCTTGAAATTTTAAATCTATTTTAAATCTAAAAAAATATGGTATATTTTATCTAAATGAGGGTTTTCAAAGGTTTTACATAAATTCTTTAGGCTTTATTTTGGAAAAAATGGCTGGATATCATAGTTAAAGTAAATTCTAATTTTAATGGTGTTTTTTTTATTCTACTAATTTTATAGAATTAAAATGGTGTATTTATTCAGGAAAAGTAATTCATTCATTATTTTTAGGGAAATAATCGATTTACTAACCAGAGTGTTAATTTCCTAGAGGATTTCCATGTTTTGAAAAAGGGGCACATACCCTTTGATTGGATTGTTTGATGAGCTTCTAATTATTTTAGCATGATAATGCCTTGATATTTTTTATGATTTTTTTGGAATTTACCTTTTTTCAAAGGTGGTTTCCAAAAGGGATTTTTAATAGTGTGATTCTTGGTTTTAAAGTAAAGGCATATTTGGAATCTGGTGAGAAAGGAATTTGATTGATTAATGGATTGAACCCTTGTAGGGCCCTATTTTTGATGACCATATGTATGTGTTGATGGTGATATTAAATGCGATTAATTGTTTTAATTATACTTAAGGGTTGGGTAACATGTAAAATAGGTTTTGGACATCGGATGTAGCTTTTTATTGGAATATGTTTCCTTAGTCGATGTGATTTTCATGTGTTTTACATATGCTTATTTGGTGTCCCACCTCCTTTAGCTATTCCATGATGGACCCAAGATTAATAAGTAGGAAATACAGGGAAATTGGATTTACTATATGAGATGTATTCATTGTATAGTATCCCCTAGTTGGATATTTTTATTTTCTTAGGGGATGTGTCAATGATGAGTGTAGTTGACAGTGATTTGGGTGATGAGTTATAAGACCTTTAACCTACTGATAGTTGGTTCCACCTATGCATGTTGAGTATTTTTCCATTAGTTCCAAGGGTGTTTCCTCATTACATGTATCATATATTTCACTTCTATATTGTTTATCGAAATGTAAGTTTCATTTTTATTGATTTGGTTTTAAATTTTTAGGTATTGATCTCCATGGTGGTTTAATATTTATGTTGACTTTTTTTGATCCATTCTATTATTTCCATTTTTTTATGAATTTATTTTGAATTAAATTCTATTATGGTTTACCCTTAATCCTTACTTACATTTTAAGGGTGTGAATTAATGTTTTCCATGGAAAAATAGGGTTGTTGTTTTTAGGTTCTAGACAATAGTTAAATGAATTTGATGCTATGTTAAAATGAGTTGAATGGTTTCATTTTCAAAGTAATTATTTATATTAAAATGGAAATTTTATGTCAAGTTTTCCAAGGTAAGAATTGTAAAAAGGGTTTCTTTAAGTGTGGTTTTATTTTAAACTATGAAAATGAAATGGTATAATTACCTATTTTCACCTATTTATTTTCAAATTATAATTCTTGGATACTTTTATAAAATGAATTAAATTTAACATTAGTGGTATCCTATTGGGTATTGTCTCATACTCTGTATACACACATTAATGGGTATGTATTCTTCATGTATCATCTATGTTTTTTTAGGTCTTGGTTTGAAGGTTGGATTGATAACCCTCTACCAAGGGAAGTGGGAAAGATTGAATTATTGTGGTGTCTTGAAAGTCACATGGTGACAATGTGGTTTGTATCCCAGGTTCACTGAATAAGTTTGGGTTATGTTATGTATTGGTTTCTTCATCCATCCAATCTTATTTTTGGTTTCATGATTTATAATTTAAAGTCTTTTTATAAAATGTTTTATTGGTTAGGAAATGTTTTAGTAAAATATTTTGGTTATTCCGTTTATTTATTATATGTTTGGATGTTTTAATTTTGGTAACTACTTATATGCTTGGCATGATTATCCAATGAATTGAGACCGCATTCCAGGTTCTCATTTGGAACTTATTATTTTTCCTTATTTTATGAATATTGAAATTGTTCACTCATTATCACTTGTAATACGTTGTCACTATCTTTTTCTATCGGGGTGATTGGGAACATTACTCGAGCCTTATAGAAGAGTAGTCCATGTAGAATAATTGTTGACCCAATATACTTCATTACCATAATGGATTTATTTTATATATTCAATAAAATATTATTGATGAATCTTTATATTATATGGATTGAATTGTAGTGATGGAGTAAGAGATGAATTTTAAAAAAAAGACTTATGGTAATTAGGGTCATGTGAAAAAATAATAAATATAATTGAAAAAAGGTATTTTTAAACAAGATATGTGAGAAGGGATAATTAGTACGGATCAAAGCTCATCCAATTTGAAAACTTTACACTCAAATGGATATAATAGACTATTATAAGACATTTTATCCAATCAAAAGGCATAAAATGACTCCATTTTTTATTTTGATATGTTCTAAAAGGAACTATGATGTGTTTTAATTTTATATGATTCATAATTCTTGAATAAGGGACTCAATGAATTATATTAAAAATTCAGACGATTTTATCCTTAATAGTGATCATTCTCAGCAGTGAAAGATAAATAAATAATTATATAGGATTAAATTTCTTTTAAAATCCATGTATTGTATACTATAAATAATCTTTATGAGAATGAATTCCAATAAATGAAAGGTGTATGTAAATCAATAATTCAAGGGGGACAATGAAACCTCACTCAATATGATTGCAAATTATTATAACATTAATTTTTTAGAAATAAAGTTAAGTCTTCATAACTTATTTTCTTCCAAAGTGAATATTTTTTTAAAACAACCATGATTTGGGAAATTATATTATCTTTGGTCTTGTAACTCATTAAAAAAAGTTATATTTTTATCTAATAAGAAAAATTTTCTTTAGGGTTGTTAAATAGGTTTTAAATAAAATAATCTAG
Organism: Viscum album; assembly: GCA_963277665.1. Classification (NCBI taxonomy): domain Eukaryota; kingdom Viridiplantae; phylum Streptophyta; class Magnoliopsida; order Santalales; family Viscaceae; genus Viscum; species Viscum album. The sequence continues at coordinate 777,257,518 of OY728164.1, forward strand.
GAAGGTATCAAATCCTATTACAATTGGGTATAAATTTTTTTGGGATAAAAAATGAAGGATAGGTGATCAAAATTATTTTTTAAAGGATTATTAGACTATTAGTTTTCTTTAAAATTATTATATTTAATATTATATTTATCTTAATTATTTTTAAAAAATTTCATTGTCACTCAAACATTTATCTTCTGTTTTGAGAGTGAAATATCATTATAGATTTATGGTTTATAAATTGTGCATTGGTTATGGGATTTTTTTGATCAAAATAAAACTTTTCTATGAGAATTATTCATAGAGTAAGATGCATTTATTATAAATCCAAGAATTAAGTGTCAGAACCTGGTTTTATCTATAAAAGACTTTGGAATATTCTTGATGTTAATCCAGAGAAGCACCTTCAGACGGCGTGCGATTCCGAGCCCCGGTGTGGCCCGAATTAATTTTTCAGTGCGTCCACACTGAGAATGCCAAATAAATGAGATAACTCCTAAACAGTTATCCAGATCAGAAACCTGAGTGTGCGGATGGTTCCGGAATGGTGTGTTTACCCTAGGAACGATATAAATCATGTTGGTGTGGGACGTTTGGACCCCTCGCTCGCTGCCAGAATGTTAAACAGATTTATTAATTAATTTATTTATTTGTTTAAGGGTTAAACTCAAGTATCTATTAAACGGTAACTCTAATGGGAAAACCGAGGGCACCATTGAGTTTGTAACGCACCGTTTACCCTAGGAGGGGTGTAATTTTCGCGGGCGTGGGCCGTCTGTGAAATATGGCCCCTGTGGCATTTTTGTAATTTAGCGGCCGTGGCGTTGTTTTCATAACTTTTCAAAGGGGCCTCAGATTAAAATTCCGAGACCGCCATTGCCCTCAGAGCGTGGTTTTTATCCTAGGGGAGGCTTAATCCCGACCCAGTCGGGAGTTCGGGTACGTGGGCGCAGGAGGGTGTTTAAGTTAATTAATTAATTTAATTAACCTAACCCCCCTTTTCTTCTCCCTCATTTCCCCCTCCCCTGGCAAGATTCTCCCCTATCCTCCTCCACTTCGGCGAGGTGGCTCCAGTGAGGCGATGCCACTCTAGTGGGTCAACGACGAAGCATCGGGCTACGCCCAAGAAGTAGGAGATTTCATTTTTTCGTTTAAATTTCCCGAACCCCACTTTGAATCCCAATTAAAGTGTAAATTTCCATTTGATCTTTGAAAAAATCTCATAAATGAGTAGTATATTTTCTGATCTTTCCATCACACTTTTCGGAATTGAATTTTGAGTTCGTAGGAGCTCGTAAATGTCCAGAAAAGTTCGCGGGTATTTGGGTTTTTCCGGCGGGTTCGAGCGGCCGAGCGTGGTGGCCGGGTGAGCAGCGAGGCACGACAGCGGGCTGTTCGGCCTCGGTCTGCTGAGGGAGTCGGTGTGAGGGAGAGAAGACGAGGATGGCGGAGGTGCCTGCGGGCGAACTGGAGCCTGCGGCGTCGGCCGGGGCTCGCGGACGGCGAGCAGAGGCCGACGGAGGCGGCGCGCGGCAGGTCTTCGGCAGCAGGCAGTGACCCCGGGAGCAAGACCCGCACTCCGCGGGTCTTTGTTGACGTGGCACAAGCGAGGGGGGGGGGGGGACTTGCCAGGGTGGCCGGTCTGTTTGAATAACCAAACCCGAGTCAGGGTCTGGTGGCTTTGGGGCGGGCGGCGGCCAGTGGGCCGCGGCGGGTTGGTCCGGACCGCTGGTCCGGACCGGCCCATTTTGGCCCCCCTTGCATTCAGGGGGTCGTATCTCCTAAACGACGCGTCCGTTTGATTCACCGTCTGCAGAAGTGGAACCGTATTGATGAGAGGAATATTTTGCGATGGTTTCGGGGAATTTTAATTCCCGAAACGAGGGGCTTGAGGGTGCGACATGACCGTTAAGTGGACGGGCATTTTTCCGAGAATCTTGTTTTGGACGGCGCAGACACATCCGATGTCCGAATTGAGCGCCGCTAGTGGCGTTGCGACCTTGGCGTCGAGTCGGAGTTTTCCAGTGTGGTTTCATGCATTGAAACTGAAGTTGAGGCATGGGTCCCATGACCCGTCTATCGAGCTGCGAGTAGTTCTTTACACCTTTTTCATCCGACGTCCGTTCGTGGCGTGAGAGTAGTCGATGCTGGGTGTTTTTCCGAGGGCATTGCAGTGGCGCAATCCTCCCGCTCTAATTCTGCATGCTGGTGTGGGCCCCGCGAGGGACGTTTCGGGGGTTTTCGGTGATTTACTGCTTTATCACCGGGTGTCTGTTATGGACAAGTGATTAGTCAAACTTGTGTACTTTTCTGAGAGGATCGCAACGGTGTGATCCGTTAGCAGCGCTTTGGGACCGGGATGCGGGTCCCATGCAGCACCGCTCATGTTCGGTATGCTGGAATGCATCTTCTTCTCTGGATATCTGTTGCACTCAAGTGAACAGTCCTTTTGACGTGTTTTCCCGTGGGGATCGCAATGGTGCGATGCGCCCGACTGTTTTTGGGGCCGAGGCTCGGGATCACGGGACGTCGTTCGGGCGTAAAGCAGTGTTGGCGAATTTTCCGTTGGATATCCATTTGGGGCGAGTAAGTAGTCGATCTCGCATGTTTTTCCACGAGCATTACAACGGTGTTATCTGTTCAGGTGATCAGAGCCTCTTACATGATCTTATTAATTGTGGAAGCATGAAAGGTGAACCAGTGGAGGTTGTTTATGCGATGTTTGCAAAGAAACCTTGGCATGTGATCACATTCACTCTTGGGAGAGTGAAGTGAATGCTTGAAGAGACGTGGTTGGCCGTTCCCCAGCCGATGAGGTGGCAAGTTGGAGTTGTTAGGTTAACGCCTTCGCATTGACAATGGGTACCATGTGCATGTTAGCCTTTGGGCGGGAGACGTGGCATACTCTGGGAGTATGCAAGAATGCTGGGAGGTACATGTGGTTTTTTGTACCTGATAAAATTTGTGCGCTCAGTTGGTGTTGACTTGGGGCCACACGTCGTGTGGGCCCCATGTGCATGCTGTGTTCTTCTTTGCGTACTTTTGACCTCTTGTGACACATAGGGTTCCTCTGTTCTCGTTTGTTTGACCAGTGGGGTTGAGTTTTTCCCCTGGTCCTATTCTCGTTTGATGACCAGCAGAGTTGAGTTTTTCCCTGGTTCTGTTATCGTTTGGCCAGCAGAGATGGTTTGGTTCCTCTATTTCTTTAGCTGTGAGGGGTTTCAGTACCATGCCCTTTTCACCAGACTGCAGCACCATTTACGACTACGTGTGCTCCTATAGCGTGGGTGTTTTCCCACTTTCTGGGATGATTTGTCTCAGTCCGCTTCGACAGTGACTCAGCAGATTGGAGCGTGATCGCCCTGAGAGTCCTGGGGAGTTTCTCCCATTCCGTCGTGTTCCATGGTAGAGTTCTTGTGGATTCGGTGTGACCAACACTTTATGTGGGCACCTATCCTCTACCCAAGAGTTTGTTTCTAGAAGGGCTGGCCAGTGGGGTACCATCCAGCAGGGATGGCCAGAGCAGTACCATCTAGCAGGGATGGCCAGTGGGTTACCATCCAGCAGGGATGGCTAGAGGAGTACCATCCAGTAGGGATGGCCAGTGGGTTACCATCCAGCAGGGATGGCCAGTACAGTGGTGTTCACCGAGCAGTACCATCCAGCTAGGATAGCCATAGCTATTCCGGGTTTACCTCCAGTGGGGCTGGGAAGTGGTCCCCGATTCCAGGTTTACCTCAAGAAAGGCTGGGAAGTGGTCCCCGATGACGGTTCCGATCCTCCCTCCAGTGGAGTACCCTTTTACGAGACTGGGCGCTGAGACTATTCGACGAATTTAGCCGGGTCTCCCTCTAGTGGATTAACCTTTTACGGGACTGGGTAGTGTGGCACCTGTCGACTCTTGCTGGGTCTCCCTCCAGTGGGAACCCGTCGACTTCTAGGGATTACCCTCCAGCGGGGCTGGGCAGGGGGTCGCCTGTCGACTTTGAAGAGACCTCTCGACTGCGGGGCAGTGACGAGGTGTGGCTTGAAATTCCCCCAGAACTCTCAAGTACGAGGGTCACTTTCCCCACCAAGACACGTCCTTGTGATGCGACCTAAAACCGTGTGGGTGAGTAAGTTCCGCCCAAAGCGGATAGTGTCGAGGTGTGGTGATTTGAGCCCCTTGACTTGCAGTTTGGGGCAGACGTGCGGGATACTGTGCATCAGTGGTGTTTACTTCTGGGACTGTTGGCTACTCACTTTCTTCGGCTGAGCTACGGGATAGAGATCCCCTTACAATCTTTTTTGGGCTTCTTGACTGAGCATATGGATATGTATATACCTTGTTCCAGTACCCACTCCTTGGGTTTTGGCTACTCTCTTTCCATGAGAGGGGAAGACGCGCGAGGTATGATACGTGCTTTCCGTGACTAGCTTCTCGTGGTTGGATGAGTCTACTCTCTTGCTATAGGTAGAAAATACTCAATGAGAAGTTCATCTTATCACCGTTTCCAGCTCCTTGCATCTAGATGAGTCTATATCATTTCACTTGTTGGGTTGAGTTGGAACCTCTACTATACACTTTACTGCACTCCTTGTTGTACTCCTTTACTTTCCCCTGTTCGATCTACTGCTCACCCTTAGGTACCTCATTTGTTGCTCCCTCGAGCCTTAGGGGTATCCTACTGAGTATTTTTACTCACCCTTGATTGGGCTTTGCCAGCACTTGGTGTGCCCTTGCAGACAACAGACAGGTTGGTCGTGACTTCAGCAGAGCTTAAGAGTTTGGGAGCTTGGTCCGTGTGTGGTGGTTGAAGTCGGGTTATAGGTGGGGGACCCTTCCACTTGTTTTTCTTTTATTCATCTATTGCGGGTTTTGGCACTTTTCTGGTTGGGTGCATTCTTTTCCCCTTTTCTTTTCAGTTTACTTTCAGCACATGCTTTGTACTGATTAGAGGTCGATGCACTTTTGGTGGTTTATATATATCAGTTGCACTTTACTTTGATTTATTTTTTCTTACTTTTCACTTTTACATTGAGTGTGCTGTGTGTGTGTGTACAGGTACTTAGGTAATGGCCTCCTCGAGTTGTTGTGCCTTCGGCACTGGTCGCCAGCCCCTGGCCTATTGAGGTGGGATTGGGGTAGTTGCGGCTCGAGCCTGGGTAGGGTTGGGTTCGTGAAAAAGTGGTATTAGAGGGAGGTTCATTCCTTGGGACATTGTTCCGACGTCCCTAAAAAAGAATTGGTTGGGATATAGGGAAACAGTGTTAATATGTCTCAAGAGCGGCTCTCAGGCCAGGGAGTCTAGTGATGGTGCGGCGGCCGACGTATCCATTCACCAGGACCCTGATAACCCGCTTGTCGACTTAGCATGATGAGACACTTGTTGTAGGGAAAATTGTTTTGTGCATCACATAGTATTGAGTCTTTGACTGTCCTTCTTGAGTGAGCTCCCCATTGTTGTTATTGTGATATACACATATGCTCATCTGACCGCTACACTCCTTGATAATATTCAGGATGTTTCCGCGAAGACAGCCAGCTAGGATAACAGCTTTGGTTCATTACAACAAACCTGTGAGCTACAAGTACTCAGTCTAGGAACCATCATGCAAGCCACTTTCTCTGGGTGGGATGATAGTAGCACCCCCACCTGTTGAGAAGCAGACAGCTTCAGCAGAGCAGACGGGGCTTGAGCGCATGTTGAGCGCACTCCGCGAGTTCCAGTAGTAGAGACCACTGAGGTTTAGTGGTGATCTAGACCCTTAGGCAGTAGAGGTTTGGATGGAGATAGTGGTTCGCCTTTTTAGGCTTGTGCAGACACCAGAAGATCATATGGTGGCTTTGGCTGCCAGCCTTTTTCATGGGGCAGCTTGGCGTTGGTGGAGTCTGGTGACTCAGTTTCTTGATGTGTCGTCAATTTCATGGGGATACTTTCAGTTGTTGTTCCATGATGAGTTTTTCCCCTCTTTCTTACACTCCGTTCGGATTTAGGATCTCCTTTAGTTTCAGCAGGGAGGGATGACGGTGGCTGTGTACGTGGCTAGTTTTGCAGACCGTGCATGCTTTTACCTGGACTTGGTCAATGATGACAACATCTGAGCGGGGAAGTTTGAGAAGGGTCTCTGCCGAGAGATTTGTGCTGTCATAGTACCCTTGGGAATTTCTACATATGCCGGGGTGCTAGAGCAGGGTCTGGTGATAGAGATATTCCTGTCACGTTCTAGAGTTGGTGGTGGCAGTAGGCACGTTATAGCCGAGACGTCTGCCGCATCTAGCGGGAGTCAGCAAGAAGAACCTCGATGCAGGTGTCTTTCTGACAACCGGAGTCAGGGGCATGGTCGTACACCACAGTGGTGCCGGAGGGCACCAGTGTAGCCCAAAGAGCACCGGTTCTATGCTTGCGATGAGTGAGGTCACCTGGCATGAGACTGCCCGAACATGCATGCGGAGAGATTCGGGCAAGCAACAGGTGCACCACCATGATGGAGGCAGTGCTATGATGGGAGTAGTACAAAGATAGGTGGTGCTAGCAGAGGAGCGGGAGGAGATGGAAGTGGAGGAAGACCTTACGAGGTCTTCCCATAACCACTAGGCGGTCCATGTCAGGCTCCAGGAGCTGACAGTTGGGACCGCAGACAGCCGCAGGCTTTGGATGTCTACGATCATGCAGAGCATGAGGTGATAAGAGGTACTCTCTACAACTCTTCTACTTTTTGCAGTAGAATTGTTAGACTCTATATGTGAAATTATTTTCTCCCTGCTCCTTGTTTGAGTTGTCACCAGGGTGGCACGGGGCATTAGTGTAACCCTGTTTTGGTAAGGTAAAAGGCATAAGACCTTTCTCTTTAGTCGATGGTGTTGACTCCTTCGCTTTCGAGCATGGAAGGGAGTCTGGGTCGTGAAACATCGACTGTGAAATCTTGCGTGATCAGATATCCTTGGGTGTTTCACTATATGGATATTCTGAAGGGGGGAATCACCAGGATTTGACCTAGGTCCAAGCGGTGATTCTAGTTGTGGCGTGCGATGTAGGGGTTCAGTCAGGGAGGTGATCTACCCCCGAGATCCTTCGGTCCATTTAAGACTGTGTGAAGGGATGGCGAAGATCCCTACCACCTTGCCCTAACTCCAAAGTATGGAGTGGGTGCATGACGTCTCCCATGTGACTCACCTGAGAAGAGGTGTGCGTGCTTATATGCACATCACCAGTGAGGGAAAACCTCACGTGAATAGATCAAATCATTTGGTCTATGTGCGGTGACACAGAACTGTGAAAGAGTTCTTCTGGGTACGAGAGAGCCAGGTGCAGGCTTATTACCCCGAGTTGTTCCCTGGTTTTGCTTTTCAGGGATGAAAATCTTGAAGGAGGGAATGATGTCAAAACCCGGTTTTTGCTGCGAAAGACTTTGGAATATTCTTGATGTTAATCTAGAGCAGCTCCTTCAGACGGCATGCAATTCCGAGCCCCAGTGTGGCTAGAACTGAATTTTTAGTGAGTTCACACTGAGAACACCAAATAAATGAGATAACTCCTAAACGATGATCCGGATCAGAAACTTGTGTGTACAGATGGGTCCAGAATAGGGTTTTTACCCTAGGAACGACATAAAGCATGCCAGCACGGAACGTTTGGACCCCTCGCTCACTGCTGGAATGTTAAACGGATAAATTAATTAATTAATTTATTCGTTTAAGGGTTAAACTCAAGTATCTCTTAAAAGGTAGCTCAGATGGGAAAAAATAGGTCACCTTTGAGTTTAGAACGTGTCGTTTACCTTAGGAGGGGTGTAATTTTCACCGGCACGAACCGTATGTGAAATATGGCCCTAGCGGCGTCTTCGAAATTTAGAGACCTATGGCGTTGTTTTTATAAGTTTTGAATGGGGCCTCAGATTAAAATTCTGAGATTGCCGTTGCGCAAATAGCATGGTTTTTAGCCTAGGGGAGGCTTAATCCCAACCCCATCGGGAGTTCAGGTACGGGGCCGCGGGAGGGTATTTAAGTTAATTAATTTATTTAATTAACCTAACCCCCCTTCTCTTCTCCCTCATTTCCCCCTCCCCTGGAAAGATTCTCCCCTATCCTCCTCCACTACGGTGAGATGACTTTGTCGAGGTGACTCCGGTGAGGCGTGGCCACTCCAGCGGGTCAACGACGAAGCATCGGGCTACGCCCAAGAGGTAGGAGATTTCATTTTTGCGTTTAAATTTCTCGAACCCCTCTTTGAATCCCAATTAATGTGTCAATTGCCATTTGATCCTTGAAAAAAGACCATAAATTAGTAGTATATTTTCTGATCTTTCCATTGCAAATTTTGGAATTGAATTCTGAGTTCGGAGGAGCTCGCAAATGTCCGGCGAAGTTTGCGGGTATTTGGGTTTTTTCGACGGGTTTGAGCGGCAGAGCGCGGTGGCCGGGTGAGCAGCGAGGCGCGGCGGCGGGGTGTTTGGCCTCGGTCTGCTGAGGGCGTCGGTGCGAGGGCGAGTGAGAAAGGCTGGCGGAGGCGCCTGCGGGCGAGCTGAGGCGTGCGGTGTCGGCCAGGGCTCGTGGACGGCGAGCGGAGGCCGACGGAGGCGGCGCGCGGCGGGTATTCAGCAGCAGGCGGCGACCCTGAGGGAGCAAGACCCTCGCTCCGCGGGTCTTTGTTGACGCGGAACGAGTGAGGGGAGGGGGGGGGGGGGGACCGGCCAGGGTGGCCGGTCTGTTTGGTAAACTGGACCTGAGGTAGGGTCCGGTGGCTTTGGGGAGGGCCACGGCGGGTTGGTCCGTACCGCTGGTCTGGTCTGGGCCGGCCGGTCCGGACCGACCCATTTTGGGCCCCCTTGCATTCGGGGGGCCGTATCTCCTAAACGGAAAGTCCGTTTGATGTGCCGTCTGTGGAAGTGGAACCGTATTGATGAGAGGAATATTTTGATATGGTTTCAGGGAATTTTAAATCCTAGAACGAGGGGCTCCGGGGCCCGGCGTGACCATTAAGTGGACGAGTGTTTTTCCGGGAATCTTGTTTTGGACGGCACAAACACATCCGATGTCCGAATTGAGCGCCGTCTATGGTGTTGCGACCCTGGCGTCGAGATGGAGTTTTCCTGTGTGGTTTCGGGCATTGAAACCGAAGTTGAGGCGTGGGTCCCATGGCCCGTCATTCGAGCTGTGAGCAGATCTTTACACCTTTTTCATCAGATGTCTGTTCGTGGCGTGCGAGTAGTCGATGTTGGGAATTTTTCCAAGGGAATTTCAATGGCGCAATCCGTCCACTCTAATTCCGCATGCTGTTGCGGGCCCCGTGAGGGCCGTTTTGGGAGTTGTTGGTGATTTCCAGCTTTATCACCGAGTGTCCGTTTTGGACATGTGATTAGTTAATCTTGTGTAATTTTCCGAGAAGATCACAATGGTGCGATCTGTTGGCAGCGCTTCGGGACCGGGATGCGGGTCCCATGCAGTACCGCTCATGTTCGGTATACCGGAATGCATATTCTTCTCCAGATATCTATTGCACTCAAGTGAGAAGTCCTTTTGACATGTTTTCCCAAGGGAATCGCAATGGTGCGATGCGCTCGACTGTTTTCGTGGCCGAGGCTCGGGATCACGGGACGCCGTTCGGGCATAAAGTAGTGTTGGAAACTTTTCCGTCGAATATCCGTTTGGGGTGAGTAAGTAGTCGATCTCACATGTTTTTCCGCGAGGATTACAATGGTGTAATCTGTTCAGGTGAGCGTAGCCTCTTACATGATCTTATTAAATGTGGAAGAACGAATGGTGAACCAGTGGAGGTTCTTCCTGTGGTATTTGCAGAGAACCCTTGGTGTGTGATCGCGTTCACTCTTGGTAGAGTGAAGTGAATGCTTGAAGAGATGTGGTTGGACATGCCCCAGCCGTTGAGGTGTAAAGTTGGAGTTGTTACATTTACAACTTCGCGTTGACGATGGGTGTCGTGTGCATGTTAGCCTTTGGGCTGGAGAAGTGGCATACTCTAGGAGTATGCAAGAACACTGAGAGGTACATGTGGTTGTTTGTACCTGAGAATGTTTGTGTGCTCGGTTGGGGTTGACTTGGGTCCACACATCATGTGGGCCCCATGTGCGTGCCATGTTCTACTTTGTGTAATTTTGACCTCTCGCGGCATAGAGGGTTCCTCTGTTCTCATTTGTTTGACCAGTGGGGTTGAGTTCTTCCCCTGGTCATGTTCTTGTTTATTGACCAGTAGGGTTAAGTGTTTCCCTATTTATGTTCCCGTTTGGCCGGCAGAGATGGTCTGGTTCCTCTGTTTCTTCAATTGTGAGGGGTTTCAGTACCGTGCCCTTTTCACTGGACTGTGACACCGTTTACGACTACGTGTGCTCGTACATCGTGGGTGTTTTCCTACTTTCTGGGATGAGTTGTCTCAGTCCACTTCAACAGTGACTCAAAGGATTGGAGAGTGATCTCCCTGAGAGGCTTGGGGAGTTTCTCCCATTCTTTCAGGTTCCCTGGTAGAGTTCGTGTGGATTCGGTGTGACCAACACTTTACGCGGGCACCGATCCTCTTCCCAGGAGGTTGTTTCCAGCAGGGATAGCCAGTGGGGTACCATCCAGCAAGGATGGCTAGAGCAGTACCATCTAGCAGGTATGGCTAGTAGGTTACCATCCAATAGGGATGGCCAGAGCAGTACCATCCAGCAGGGATGGCCCGTGGGTTACCATCCAGCAGGGATGGCCATTACATCGGTGTTCACCGAGTAGTACCATCCAGTCGGGATGGCTAGAGCAGTTCTGGTTTTACCTCTAGCGGGGCTGGGAAGTGGTCCTCGATGCTGGGTTTACCACTGGTAGGGCTGGGAAGTGGTCCCCGATGATGGTTCTGATCCACCCTCTAGTGGAGTACCCTTTTACAGGACTGGTGTAACAGCCCGAGATTTAATGAAAAATATTCTTTATAATTTTATTAATGTCTTGTGTTGTACGCTACACAAAAAGGAGCCTGCACAACACGCATCTTTGACTTACCTTGCATTACACGCAATCGCAACCTTCCTCGATAGCGTGTGTAGTACGCAATATTGAGTTTCACGAAACAATGATATGCTATTAAAATATTATTAAAACTAGCCGTTATGAATAGTAATAACCACTTTTTAAATTTTAGAAATCTGAGCTCTCAAAATGGACTTCATTTTTGGATTCGGAGTATCGAATTTAGCCTAAGGTGAAATTTTGGTACTTTTTGGATAACTTTTATATTCTGATGAATAGTGAAAATTACTAAATTATAATTAAAAACAACTTTTTTAATCGAAATAATTAATAGTGATAAATTATTAATTTGAGTGGTTTTAAAGTATATTTAGAATATATTTTTACAATTTAATACAATGTTGTTCATTGAATATAATTTCACATTTAAACCAGACATAATCAAGTGTCAATCTTTTGATAGATATTGTTTCTTAAAAACACGCTATTTGTTTTAACAGCGGGATTTAATTATAAAATTAATTAATGAAACTTCTATGTTATGAATATGGTAAAATAGACTTCATTTTTGAATTCGGAATATGAAATATAGCTTAGGATGAAATTTTGGCATTTTTCTGAAAACCTTCAATTTTTGATGAATAATGAAACTACTAAGTGGTAGTTAAAAAAACTGAATTTTTCATAAAACTTAATTTTACCGTTTCTGTGAATGGAATTTCAAAAATCCGAGAGACACGGTTGATTTCAGTAAGTAAAATGTGGTTCAATGAGATGAAAATGATTTTTGGTGAATAGTAACTTTTTACTTTTATTTACCACGGTTAAAAGTAAATAGGGTAATTAAGGGTAAAAATGATATTAATATTACCCTAACACATGTCCTAATCCTATTGGACAAGTTTATCTCGACCAAAAACAACCTTAAGTGTAAAATATTATCATTTAGGCCCACTTGGATTAGATTAGGACTTTTATTATTATTTAATTCAAAGAAGAGTTAAAAGAGTTAAAATCAAAGTTTATTTACTAAAACATTTTTAATATAGGGTTATACATAATATAAATTCGATTGTAAATATTCATTAGAAAGATAAAAAGATTTCATACATAATGGTATTTTATTTGTAATTTTTAGACATCAAATAATTTAATTTATTTATGACACAAAGATGATACAGTAATTATCTTATTAATGAAATATTGACATAATTGATATTATAAATACCCAAATAAATGTAATTTTAGACTTTTTATGAATTCCACTAATTTTCTAGGTTACTATGATATATTAGTGTTTATTTAATAAACTTTTTTCGAACATATAATTCTGTTATGACTTTCACAAAAATCATATATCAAATAGTGTCAAAATTGACACAAAATAGTTTTTAAATAAAATATTATATTATTAATTGTTATTTTATTCCTAAAAATCTAAGGTTCGTCCAAATGACTTAGATAAGGATATATATTAATAATAAACAATTTGGGGTTCTTTTGGCATGTTATAGTAAGTGTATTAACCATATAGTGTAAGAAAACAAAAAGACACAGTAAAAGTTAAATTATTTAACTTAGAGTTAAATCTAATTGATAAGGTTAAAATAATACCCTAAACTTGTCTAAATCCTATTGGATGATAGGATTTCGACCCATCCCCACTTTATCTTCGAAATAAGACCCTTTGGAACCATTATAACCCGATTTTGACTTTAATATAAAATAATATTTTGAGATATTCCTAAGGTGCCCCTCTCCTCCCTTATAAAAGGGCACCTCCTCCCTCTCCTCCTCACACCAATTTGAGCATTCAAGATCGGCCAACCCCTGCCAAAATCTCTTCTCCACTTCCCTAGTATCATCCTAGAGGTCATGTTCTTCTTAAAAGACCAATTTTAGTTCCCTAAAAGGAGGTCTCAAAGAAGCACTTCAAAGAAGAGGTAATATCCATTACCGATCTTTTTCAATTTCTTTCTTCTTCAACTTATTCTTCTTTAGTTGTTTCATGATAAAGTAATAACATCAGTATTTATTATATACTTATATGTTATTATAAATATGAAACAACTCTAATTAACCTTCTATCCATCCTACAGAAAAAGGAAATCACCACGCGTGCGTACGTACGGAATACCGTCTCCACGCCGTGGTGTAATCTATTTTCCGCCACCACCTTAATTGGATGGGTATAAAGGTGTAATGAGTAACTATATATGATTATTATAAAGTGATATTGATACTGAAATAGTATACATACACTTCAACACAATTCCACGACCATGGGAACGATATCATCGCTCGTGCGTACGTACGGAATACCGTCTCCACGACGCGATTAGATTCATTCTCAATGATTAACCATTCATGAATGATTATAAAGTATATATAATAAGTAATAATGAAATATATTACCTAATAATGATACTGGAATAATTTATATTTATATGTATGTCATCTACTTAATTCCATTCAATTCAATAAGGAAACGAAAACAGCGTTCATGCGTACGTACGGACTACCGTCTCCATGAACGGTGTATTTCTTTCCATTTACTGATTTATTATATATGTGTATTATGAATATATATATATAAATCATGTTTTATATTCTGGAATTAAGTAATCATGATCTAAGTAATCATATGAATAATTACAAGTTAAAAACACGAACGACAAATGAGACGATTTTACCCAAAACGCTACTTTAACATGAATTTACAAAAGAACGGGTAATATAAAGTCATAAGTGGACCATATATGATATAATAACAATGAATATTATTCTGGAATAAGTCAATAACATGATTTAAATCATATACAGGAGGTTCGGACACTCACAAAGCAAGTCGGACCTAAGGTAAGGGAAATATCGCAATCTCATTTTTATCCGAGATTGTTTGTACTTTGAAATTTACTGGGGTATATTTTATCATACACATCCATGTTTCCTCAATATGTAATGTTATTTACATCCACCTACAATTTTTTAAATCCAATTTTACCCTTCGGTGAGTTTTTAGTAAAAGATATGAACGGAATCTTTTGTCGTTTTTCATACGAGGAACTTTTTGACTTTTCCGACAAAAGTACGAAGAATGTTTTTTTTAACTTATACGACATGAATGGATTTTTAAAAAATTATTTCCAAGAAGCTTCCTTTACAAGTTTTCAAGTTTATTTTTAATCAACTTCTTTTATTTTAAAGTCGTATGACATGTTATGAAAGGAAAAATGTTTTTGAAGTAGAAAGGATATTTTCCTCAAGAATGGAGTTCAAGTATTTTATCAAAATTATTTTCCATCTAAGATAATAAAAGGGTTCTGTTTTTATCCCTATTATTAAATGGATTTGATTATGTTGTGATGGAAACATTTTTATGAATTCCTTTATCTTATATGAATTGTTTTATGATGTCATGTTGTTTAAGAATCCCATTTTTATTACATGGGTTACACTATGATGTATGGTTTATGATTATGTGGCACACATAAGAAAGGATTCATTATAAGATGGGTGGGACCTATATCTCCCTCCAATGCATTGGGTAAAGATTTTAGTTCTCATGAGATAGACATGGTTGAAATGGTAGGTTATACTGGTTCAGTGAAACAGGACTGAAACGAGGGCTACTCGATTCAGAAAGGGACTTTGTCCACTAAGATAGTCTTGGCATTGAGTCTTGACTAACAAGAAATGATTCTCTATGATTATGTGTGTATTCCACAAAGTTTCATGTTTTAAGTTATGATTATTGGGATTACATTTCACTTCTATTATTTATCCCATGTTATGATATTATGAGCTCTTTTGCAGGTTAAGATTTCCAAAAGCTATGTTCTTATGTATATGATGTGATTGATATTTCTTTTGTTTACCCTTATTGAGCATTTGAGCTCACCATTTTATGTTTTCTTTTCCCCAGGATATAAAGAAAGGTTTTAGGTAAAAAAAGGGAAGATCTTTATGGGAGATATTGAAGATCTTTCACCACGATTAGAAGATTACGTTCCGAGTTTCCAAAGACACTAAACTATTACGATCCTTGTGTGTGTTTTTTTGTTATGTACTAAGTATTCCGCAAAAGTAATGTAATGTCAATGTACGTCAAGTTTCGGGTCTCTACAGTTGGTATCAGAGGAAAGGTTTAGTCAACCTTTGGAAACTAGGATGTGAGAACGTTAGTGAGATCCCTAGAGATATTTCTAAGGTATGTCTAGGGATGTCCCTAAGGATAATTATACGTATAGGATATAGTCCTAGAACTATGGTAACGATATTAGATTAAACCTAAGATGTTAGATATTGAAGTTACTCCCCCTTTATTATGATTTTTCCTCTAACACTATTCTTTTTGGGTTTTAGAAAATGGCTAGAAACAAGATGATTCACGATAATGGAGGATATGATGGACAATGGAATGATATTCTTCATAATGAAATGGGATTTGGATGTCCAAACATAATTATTATGCCGAATCAGCAATCTCATAATATGATCAATAAAGTAAAATTTGGTAAGTTTCCTGACTCGGCTAATAAGAGAAAGATGGAGTTTCATGATGATCATAGAGGAAAGAAAGTTCAATTTCCCCTATGTAAATAATGTGGGAAGAGGCATCAAGGAGAATGTTTCAAAGGAACTGGAAGATGCTTTGGGTGTGGAAAAGAAGGACACAAAGCCAGTAAGTGCAAAGGAAAAGGTTCAGTTAACACCAAGGATGAGGATAATGGTATTTCTACGACATCAACAATGGTTAAATGTTTTAAATGTGGAATGTATGGGCATTATGCAAACCAATGCCCTAAGGGAAAGTCTCATGAAGAGAATCAGTATGGTCGTATGGGAAGTATTTATGTTGATGATTATGAAGAGACTACAGATGATATGTGAGATGAAAGAATTGTTGAATCTTGGATAATGGTTTAAGAATGTAGTGGAATGATTACATGTTTATCATGTGTAATGTTGGAATAATGAGACATCTAAGTATTGTTACACTATTGTCTTTCCTTGAGTTTTGAAAGTGTATGATTAATGTTACCAGTATCCATGTAAGGTTATTCAGATATTTTTGGAATGTAGATGATATGCACATAATGTAGGGATAAGGAGAAAATTAAATGTTTGATAGTATTCATGAGATCATGACTGATATAAGGAGAAGGTTATATTATGGTTTGAGTATATAGAGTTTTTGGATTTTGGTATGTGGAAAGTGTTAACTTTTAAAAGTATTCATGATTTCACTAAGGTTCAATGGGTATTCATTCTTCAAGAGAATACATGATTAAGTCCTTTGAATGTTTGGAATGTGACCAACAAGACATATCTTATGATATATGGGGATCAACGACAGTATTAAATCTCTGGTAATCATTTTCACTATATTATGAGAGTGGACTGCAGTATTATGGATAAGCCTAAAGATTACAATGGATTATGTTGGACATAAGTTAGTATTGTTTAAAGATAGAAGTTTTTTTTTGATATTATTGATGGGATGTTATAGTAATATAGTTTTAGAAAAAGGACAACCTGCAGGACGGGCGACAGCCCATCGCGTCGGACAAGGCTGTGGGAATCGAACCCACAATCGAAGTGCGACTGGCCTTTATCGCCTACCACTGGCCTACAGGAAGTCCCTGTTTAGTAGAAACTAGTTTTATTATATTAAGCAGTATGATATATAAAGTATAAGTCCATTTTAGGAACCATATATGATTAATCTCACTATAGATCGACTTATTCATATAAATTTTGCTAACCTTTTGAGACAGATAGAATGACCCATCATTCTATCACATGATCTGCTAACACTTCACGAATAACAAATTCAACTTCATTTATTTAAGAGATGAAGTGGAAATTGTTAAAGGCACGAACAATAGTGAGGTTTTACCAATATAATGTAAGTATTTATTCTAATTCAAATTCTTTAACTTTAGGGAAATGATCTTGAAAACCAAAAATGTTGTCCTAGTGATCTTATATCTGCTGAATCAGATGGTACCTTAGATCATCACAAATTTATGGCTTTGTGATTACTGGCTTTTCCATAGCCATGTTCTCTACCACTCTCCATCAGAACATGATGGTTAGACTTCTCTTCCATATCCATATTTTCACCTATGTGGAAACCCAATGATTAGTTTATTTGGGTAACCGTTACGTTTCATACTTTTGTTTTTAAAGATTGGTTTTGATATTCCTTTTTATGATGTGGGTTATATTAAATAAACTTTCGAATAGTAAATCATTTATAACCTCGACGAATTTCGAGGGCGAAATTCATTTTAAGGGGGGTAGAATGTAACAGCCCGAGATTTAATGAAAAATATTCTTTATAATTTTATTAATGTCTTGTGTTGTACGCTACACAAAAAGGAGTTTGCACAACACACATCTTTGACTTACCTTGCATTACACGCAATCGCAACCTTCCTCGATAGCGTGTGTAGTACGCAATATTGATTTTCACGAAACAATGATATGCTATTAAAATATTATTAAAACTAGCCGTTATGAATAGTAATAACCACTTTTTAAATTTTAGAAATTTTAGCTATCAAAATGGACTTCATTTTTGGATTCGGAGTATCGAATTTAGCCTAAGGTGAAATTTTGGTACTTTTTGGATAACTTTCATATTCTGATGAATAGTGAAAATTACTAAATTATAATTAAAAAAAACTTTTTTAATCGAAATAATTAATAGTGATAAATTATTAATTTGAGTGGTTTTAAAGTATATTTAGAATATATTTTTACAATTTAATACAATGTTGGTCATTGAATGTAATTTCACATTTAAACCAGACATAATCAAGTGTCAATCTTTTGATAGATATTGTTTCTTAAAAACACGCTATTTGTTTTAACAGCGGGATTTAATTATAAAATTAATTAATGCAACTTCTATGTTATGAATATGGTAAAATAGACTTCATTTTTGAATTCGGAATATGAAATATAGCTTAGGATGAAATTTTGGCATTTTTCTGAAAACCTTCAATTTTTGATGAATAGTGAAACTACTAAGTGGTAGTTAAAAAAACTGAATTTTTCATAAAACTTAATTTTACCGTTTCTGTGAATGGAATTTCAAAAATCCGAGAGACACGGTTGATGTCAGTAAGTAAAATGTGGTTCAATGAGATGAAAATAATTTTTGGTGAATAGTAACTTTTTACTTTTATTTACCACAGTTAAAAGTAAATAGGGTAATTAAGGGTAAAAATGATATTAATATTACCCTAACACATGTCCTAATCCTATTGGACAAGTTTATCTCGACCAAAAACAACGTTAAGTGTAAAATATTATCATTTAGGCCCACTTGGATTAGATTAGGACATTTATTATTATTTAATTCAAAGAAGAGTTAAAAGAGTTAAAATCAAAGTTTATTTACTAAAACATTTTTAATATAGGGTTATACATAAGATAAATTCGATTGTAAATATTCATTAGAAAGATAAAATGATTTCCTACATAATGGTATTTTATTTGCAATTTTTAGACATCAAATAATTTAATTTATTTTTGACACAAAGATGATGCAGTAATTATCTTATTAATGAAATATTGACATAATTGATATTATAAATACCAAAATAAATATAATTTTAGACTTTTTATGAATTACACTAATTTTCTAGGTTACTATGATATATTAGTGTTGATTTAATAAACTTTTTTCGAACATATAATTCTGTTATGACTTTCACAAAAATCATATATCAAATAGTGTCAAAATTGACACAAAATAGTTTTTAAATAAAATATTATATTATTAATTGTTATTTTATTCCTAAAAATCTAAGGTTCTTCCAAATGACTTAGATAAGGATATATATTAATAATAAACAATTTGGGGTTCGTTTGGAATGTTATAGTAAGTGTATTAACCATATAGTGTAAGAAAACAAAAAGACACGGTAAAAGTTAAATTATTTAACTTAGAGTTAAATCTAATTGATAAGGTTAAAATAATACCCTAAACTTGTCTAAATCCTATTGGATGATATTATTTAGACCCATCCCCACTTTAGCTTCGAAATAAGACCCCTTGGAACCATTATAAACCGATTTTGACTTTAATATAAAATAATATTTTGAGATATTCCTAAGGTGCCCCTCTCCTCCCTTATAAAAGGCCACCTCCTCCCTCTCCTCCTCACACCAATTTGAGAATTCAAGCTCGCCCAACCCCTGCCAAAATATCTTCTCCACTTCCCTAGTATCATACTAGAGGTCCTGGTCTTCTTAAAAGACCAATTTTAGTTCTCTAAAAGGAGGTCTCAAAGAAGCACTTCAAAGAAGAGGTAATATCCATTACCGATCTTTTTCAATTTCTTTCTTCTTCAAATTATTCTTCTTTAGTTGTTTCATGATAAAGTAATAACATAAGTATTTCTTATATACTGATATGTTATTATAAATATGAAACAACTCTAATTAACCTTCTATCCATCCTACGGAAAAAGGAAATCACCACGCGTGCGTACGTACGGAATACCGTCTCCACGCCGTGGTGTAATCTATTTTCCGCCACCACCTTAATTGGATGGGTATAAAGGTGTAATGAGTAACTATATATGATTTTTATAAAGTGATATTGATACTTAAATAGTATACATACACTTCAACACAATTCCACGACCATGGGAACGATATCATCGCTCGTGCGTACGTACGGAATACCGTCTCCACGACGCGATGAGATTCATTCTCAATGATTAACCATTCATGAATGATTATAAAGTATATATAATAAGTAATAATGAAATATATGATCTAATAATGATACTGGAATTATTTATATTTATATGTATGTCATCTACTTAATTCCATTCAATTCAATAAGGAAACGAAAACAGCGTTCATGCGTACGTACGGACTACCGTCTCCATGAACGGTGTATTTCTTTCCATTTACTGATTTATTATATATGTGTATTATGAATATATATATATAAATCATGTTTTATATTCTGGAATTAAGTAATCATGATCTAAGTAATCATATGAATAATTACAAGTTAAAAACACGAACGACAAATGAGACGATTTTACCCAAAACGCTACTTTAACATGAATTTACAAAAGAACGGGTAATATAAAGTAATAAGTGGACCATATATGATATAATAACAATGAATATGATTCTGGAATAAGTCAATAACATGATTTAAATAATATACAGGAGGTTCAGACACTCACAAAGCAAGTCGGACCTAAGGTAAGGGAAATATCGCAATCTCATTTTTATCCGAGATTGTTTGTACTTTGAAATTTACTGGGGTATATTTTATCATCCACATCCATGTTTCCTCAATATGTAATGTTATTTACATCCACCTACAATTGTTTAAATCCAATTTTACCCTTCGGTGAGTTTTTAGTAAAAGATATGAACGGAATCTTTTGTCGTTTTTCATACGAGGAACTTTTTGACTTTTCCGACAAAAGTACGAAGAATGTTTTTTTTAACTTATACGGAATGAATGGATTTTTAAAAAATTATTTCCAAGAAGCTTACTTTAGAAGTTTTCAAGTTTATTTTTAATCAACTTATTTTATTTTAAATTCGTATGACATGTTATGAAAGGAAAAATGTTTTTGAAGTAGAAAGGATATTTTCCTCAAGAATGGAGTTCAAGTATTTTATCAAAATTATTTTTCATCTAAGATAATAAAAGGGTTCTGTTTTTATCCCTATTATTACATGGATTTGATTATGTTGTGATGGAAACATTTTTATGAATTACTTTATCTTATATGAATTGTTTTATGATGTCATGTTGTTTAAGAATCCCATTTTTATTACATGGGTTACACTATGATGTATGGTTTATGATTATGTGGCACACATAAGAAAGGATTCATTATAATATGGGTGGGACCTATATCTCCCTCCAATGCATTGGGTAAATATTTTATATCTCATGAGATAGACATGGCTAAAATGGTAGGTTATACCGGTTCAGTGAAACAGGACTGAAACGAGGGCTACTCGATTCAGAAAGGGACTTTGTCCACTAAGATAGTCTTGGCAATGAGTCTTGACTAACAAGAAATGATTCTCTATGATTATGTGTGTATGCCACAAAGTTTCATGTTTTAAGTTATGATTATTGGGATTACATTTCACTTCTATGATTTATCCCATGTTATGATATTATGAGCTCTTTTGCAGGTTAAGATTTCCAAAAGCTATGTTCTTATGTATATGATGTCATTGATATTTCTTTTGTTTACCCTTACTGAGCATTTGAGCTCACCCTTTTATGTTTTCTTTTCCCCAGGATATAAAGAAAGGTTTTAGGTAAAAAAAGGGAAGATCTTTATGGGAGATATTGAAGATCTTTCACCACGATTAGAAGATTACGTTCCGAGTTTCCAAAGACACTAAACTATTACGATCCTTGTGTGTGTTTTTTTGTTATGTACTAAGTATTCTGCAAAAGTAATGTAATGTCCATGTACGTCAAGCTACGGGTCTCTACAACTGGGCATTGGGACTTGTCGACGACTTTAGCCGGGTCACCCTCCAGTGGATTACCCTTTTACAGGACTGGGCAGTGTGGCACCCGTCGACTCTTGCCAGGTCTCCCTCCAGTGGGAACCCGTCAACTTCCAGGGATTACCATCTAGCGGGGCTGGGCAGGGGGTCGCCTGTCGACTTTGAGGAGACCTCTCGACTGTGGGAAAGTGACGAGGTGTGGCTTGACGTTCCCCCAGAACTTTCAAATATGAGGGGAACTTTCCACACTGAGACACGCCCTTGTGACGCGGCCTAAAACCGTGCAGGTGAGTTAGTGCCGCCCAAAGCAGATAGTGTCAAGGTGCGGTGGTTTGATCCCCTTGACTTGCAGTTCGGGGCAGACGTGTGGGATGCTGGGCATCAGTGGTGTTTACTTTTGGGACTGTTGGCTACTCACTTTCTTGGGCTGAGCTACGGGATAGAGATCCCCTTACGATCTTGTTTGGGATTCTTGACTGAGCATATGGATATGTATATACCTTATTTCAGTACCCACTCCTTGGGTTTCGGATACTATCCTTCCATGAAAGGCGAAGATGCGTGGGGTATACCACGTACTTTCCGTTTCTAGATTCTTGTGGTTGGATGAGTCTAATCTCCTGCTATAGGTAGTGAAGACTCGACGAGAAGTTAATCTTCTCACCGTTTCCTGCTCCTTGTGTCTGGACGAGCCTATATCCTTTCTCTTGTGGGGTTGAGCTGGAGTCTCTACTGTACTCTTTACTACACTCCTTATTGTACTCCTTTACTTTCCACTGTTCGATCTACTGCTCAACCTTCGGTACGTCCTTTGTTGGTCCCTCGAGACTTCGGGGTATCCTACTAAGTATTTTTACTCAACCATGCTTGGGCTTTCCCCGAACTTGGTGTGTCGTTGCAGACGACGGACAGGTTGGTCGTGACTTCAGCGGAGCTTAGGATTTTTGGAGTTTGGACCACGTGTGGTGGTCGGAGTCAGGTTCTAGGTGGGGGACCCTTCCAGCTGTTTTTCTTTTATTCATCTGTTGCCGGGTTGTGGCACTTTTCTGGTTGGGCACGTGTTTTTTCCCTTTTCTTTTTAGTTTACTTTCAGCACTTTCTTTGTACTGATTAGAGGTCGATGCACTTTTGGTGGTTTATATATAACAGTTTCACTTTACTCTGCGTGATTTTTATTTACTCTTCACTTTTCCATTGAGTGTGCTACGTGTGTGTGTACAGGTAATTAGGCAAAGGCCTCCCCGAGTTGTTGTGCCTTTGGCACTGGTCGCCATCCCCTGGCCTATGGAGGCGGGCTTGGGGTAGTTGCGGATCGAGCCCAGGTAGGGTTGGGTTGTGACAGTAAGTTTCTATTACATTAAGAACAATGTATACTAAGTATGTTATGACATCAAAATACACAATAAAAATTATGTTTATGAATTCATATCATAGATATCTGGGGGTATAAGTCTCATACCCATTGATGATTGTTCATGAAAATAAAAGTTTGATAAATTTATTAAATAATCTAGCATAACATTTGAGGTTAAATAATATTGATATAAATTATATAGAAAATGGAAAACAGAAAATATTAACATGTTATATGTTCAAATAAAGGATCAAGTACTGCATATATCGATAAATCACTCTATTAAGGATACATTATTATAATTTCATGTATTATTTGGATTCTATTCCAAATTATCAATGAATTCATTGTTTTATTATACATCTTTCATTCATTTGTATTTGTTGACAAAGAAGGTATATAATTTAGGAGTTATTCTTATAAATAAGGTGAGAATAACTTCACTTGGGAAGTTATTGGAGGTATATATTTGAGGATAATTCTTATAATAGGATATATAAGGTGTTGGTTTATTATATATGGTATAAAGTTTAATTATTTTTAAATTGTTTCCTAAAAATACAAAGGGAGAGATTGAATCTCCCTTATGCATAAATATGAAGTAGATTGAAGAATCCTCATGAATTAAAGAGAACATAATACATGAGATGAAATCAATTGATATTTTTTCAATATAGTATTTATTATTACATCACGGGTTATATGAATCTATAAAAAATCATTTTATATTATAGTATAATGTTTAGATAAGTCTCACATTGGAATCATGCTATGAATAGTTTATTGAGATGAAACATTCATGATTTTTGTTGATTATTTCATACTAAATTTTAGTTTAATATACACATAGATAATTTTTCAGATTTATTTGAGCTAAGATGACATAAATGAATGAATATTTCTTGACATTAGACAAATTACACTATAAAGATCTATTTATTACACTATAATGGGTTTAATGTTAAAAGAGTATTTCCAATAAGTGTAAATTATTATTTAATGTAAACTAATTTTATTATTATTTTTTCTTTAGTTATTATTTAATTAATCATACATTTTTATCACACCATGACACAAGTTATCATTTTTGAAAGCTAACAGAGCTTAAAAAATGTGTAAGCACTGTTGATTAATAATAGTTTGTCACATAATAATTTTGTGGGATAAATTGAATGATATATTTTATATAGATTTTTTTAGGTAGTTAAATATTTGTTTCATACTCAAATTTTAAGGCCTTAGTTTTATGTAACTGTAATATTTTCAAATATATATCTTTTTATAGAATATTTCTGGAGGTAATGAGGCTTTAAATAATTACACCATGTTAGTTATTAGCACTCCATAATGAATCCAAAATTTAAATTTTCTTTTAGATATAGGTGAATATTTTCAGAAGTTGTAAATTTAATTTTATCCATAATTTTTATATTTTTGGTTGTCCAATATTTTCACTAAAGCACATGGTGTCAGATAAATTTTTTATTAGATCTTTAGAAATCAAAAATTCACTTTAATAATTCTGATGGGACCTGATGGTACCCCACTATACATTCTAAAGTTCATTATATTGAACATTTGGATAGGTTTTAGAAGAATATTAGAGGTCCAAACTTGATCTGACATTAGAGGTACTAAAGGAGGATTTCAGAAGATTGATCAAATCACTGACCCTTGTTTATGATATTTTATCCACTTGGAGTTTATAACGATATTCATACTTTTTTATTTAATACCTTATTGATAATAAGATAATGAAATTAAAAAAATGATCTTAACCCCTGAAAATTAAGAATTATCCAACCTAAAAAAATAATTAGTAAACCTTGTATATATATTATATGTTATATGTGTTATTTCTTACTCTATATCACCCATAATCACTACTTGATTTTTATTACCAATTTATCATTAACTAACATGTGAATAATTGTTTTTAATGTTGTGTTTCTAGCTAACAATGGTTTAATCCCCTTTAATTGGTCATATATAACTCACCTAGTCATTTCATAGGGATCTAATATATATTTCCGTAAGAGAGATACATTGAACACATTATGTAATTTTGGATGTTTTGATGGAAGTTCTAGTCAATATGTCACAATTTTAACATAATTAAGAATAAAAAATATGGTCTATTGTACTTATAAAATATATTCCCCTTGGTGCCAAACCTGATAACTCTCTTCCATAGAGATATTAAAAAGTAATTCTTTATATCAAAATTCAAACTTTATCTCTCATCAATGATTGTCAGGATATATCTTATATAAAATTTGTGCTAGTTTGGTCTATTGATAATTTTCTTATACCTTATCAACCATTTCCTTAACCATTCATGGTATTCATATATTTTTTTTTCTTTAACTTCAAAAAAATATTTTTTAGTTCTAAATTTCATCCCATAATGATCTCCATATAGACCCATCTGAATGATTGAGTGAAATATATTATTATATGAGAACATGATTAGCAGAATATGTTTATCTAATACTTATTTAATGTTCATAAATAAGGAAATAAACTTAACTTATAGGGATTGAATGGTGATTTCAAATTTAATATGTTTATAAAGGTGATATTTAATACTGAAGTTTATATTTATGTTTAATTCATTTTCAATAATACTCCATAACATTATAGTGAAACCCAAATCATTATTTGGTATAATCAATAGTGGTATTCCATATATACTCACCACTTCTTTAATAAATATCTTGTAATGTTTATTATGTTGGAATTCCAACTGAATAGTAATAAAGTGATCAATAATTTCATAAAAATCCAACAAAACCCATATAGAATTATTTCCATTATATTTATTCAAATGAATTAGGAAAAAAATACAAGATAATGTTCTCCCATTTCTATATTTGTGTGGATAATAGTTGTGTCATACCCTTAGAATTATACCACACTCCCTTTGTAATGACACAAAATATAATAAATTAAATTCCCTTATAAATTAATAAATTCCCTATTAAGTAATGTAGTCATAGAAAACACATTCTCCTTTTCTCAGTTGTTATTTTGGATCATTATAAAATATAGACACCTTTTTTTATTAGAAATTAAAGACCATTAAGTATCATAAAAATTGTTAATATATATATTATATACTGAATATTAAGATTATTATATATCAATTGTTATAATAAAATCTAATTAACCTAGAAATAATAGGTGATGGACTTGACTAATATAATCATACCCTATGAAGCCCATTTTTCAAAACTTTAAAGGGAGATGAAAACATTGGGATTTCCCCTTCACCACACCCAAGATGAGATTCGATAACTAAAACATGAGTGAAAACATTTATAGGATAATTTCATGCTTATAATGATCAATTCCCAAACCACATTCACCAAACAACCCTAAGAAAGAACTGCTATCACAAACCTTACCCTTATAGAATATGATGGTGTAATAAGGGATTATGTGTATATACCATAATAGAATGATTTTTTATATTTTCTTTATAATAAAATAATAATTATATTGATCCCTATTAATTACTAATATATATATATGTTTATATATTGTGTTTGATAAAAATTATATTTTAATATAAAGAAACCAAAAGTTTATTTTTGGAAAAAACAATTTATAACTTTTTTAAAAAATCCAAGAGTTTTGAAATAAAATTTATTTTTATGAAATAGTATTATTAAATAATATTTATTTAAATATAATTATTAATATAATTTAATGAATTCCCATGTAATTTT
Source organism: Viscum album (assembly GCA_963277665.1). Taxonomy (NCBI): domain Eukaryota; kingdom Viridiplantae; phylum Streptophyta; class Magnoliopsida; order Santalales; family Viscaceae; genus Viscum; species Viscum album. Next base: position 777,284,054 of record OY728164.1, read on the forward strand.
AATAAGGATCAAAAATTAATTTTTGTCAGAAAAATCAGTATTTTTTAATAAATAAAAATTGTTATTTAAAAGTATAAATTCATATATTTAGAAAATTATTTTCAATAAAATATTTAATTTATTTAAAATTTTAATGTCAAAATTATCCATTGGTGAATTTTTCATATTTTTTTGATATAGTTGAATTTTTTGGTAGAAATTAAATACAATATAAATATAAATATGTATTATGAAATCATAATATCCCAAAAGTTCCAAAACCTATATTATATTTTAAGGTATTAAAAAAATTCCTTATTAACATGAATCACTTCCACATCTTGAATGATATTATTTTAATGAGTTTTGTGATTAACCTAATAAAATATTTAAAAAAACTAATATTTGGTAGAAACCATGGTAAGGTTTGTGGTTTAAATTATTTTATTACTTAGAGTCCAAAACCTATGTTTAGAAATTAATAAAGAATTCCCCTCTCTTATGTTGTAAATTACCACCCAACATCCATTTAATCTTAAGTAAAAAAACATTGAGTATGAATTTTATCCCCTTATTCCTCTCTAAATACCTATCAAGGTGTTCTGAGTCTCTTAAAAATATCCTCCCATGATTTTAGAAGCACCCTCTCAAGTAAGGGGTTCAATTCTTTTTTATCTTCATTCAGGTACTACTTTTTTATTTACATTTTTTAATCTCAATTGATTATGTTTTAATGTGTTTATAAATATCAATTTATTATCAAATCTATTTTATAAGAATGAGTGAATATTTATCACATCTCATTATCACTTTTACCGAAGATATTACTATGCCGAAGTAGGGATTTCTTACACCCTTCTTTTCTATTTAAGAACCTTATTTATATTTAGCCTTTTTATTTGTAAATTTTCATGTTATAATGTGTTTGTACCTAAAAATTAACCGTACTTATGATTTCAAAGTAATTATAGACCACATTTAACACTTATTAATCCCTTACATGAACCTTTATTTACACCTGTTATGCTGCCGAAATTATCCCATGATTTTCTAGGAAAAACCTTGGTATTGAGAATACCCATCCCCATTTCCAGTTAAGTGTACTAACTTACATGTAACTATCCAACATTTATTTTTTATTGAATGCATTCAACCCAAATTCCTTAATTATGGGATTAAAATTGATGAAAAACATTTTTATGTTATATGATGTATGTGGCACACAAATGCATGTACATTATATGATTATGAGGGGAGGGACTAAATGTATATATCCCTTAAATGCATTGGGTAATGTTTTTATCACATGGGATACTATTTTTGGTACATGGTTGGTTATCCTAATCACACTATGTTATGATATATCATTGGTTATCCTTGACTTATTCATATGATGTCATGTTTTATATTGGTTCTAAATTCATATGATACCTTGATGCTGTCATATTATGTCATGATTTAATGTTAATGATTATGATTATCACCTTTTTATGTTACCATGTTATTCTCCTTAACTCACATGTTATTATTTACTTTATACTATTATTTTATTATTCACTTATCAGGATTTATATCTCACCCTTTTCTTATATACATCCCCAGGTTATCCTTTGCAGCATTTAAAAATCAATGGAATTTAAGATCATGTTATAGAGTTTTTAAATAATGTTGATGTATCCGTCTTTCATGTTATTGTGATTTTTATCCAATTACCCAAATATAATACTCCTCTCTATCATTTGGGATTATATTATGTGTATTTTTATATAATTTAACATGAAATAAAGTGTATAAATGATATGGGTTGTCATAGTTGGTATCCGAGTGAGTTTTAGTTATTTTTTTTGTGATTTATATTAGAACACTTTAGTGAAAAAAAATTAAAAATAATACTAAACATAAAAAAATCCCAAAATTTTGTTAAATATATAGTGCTTTATTTCATGAGAAAATAAATTTATATTTGGATATTGGTAGGTATATGAATTTTTAGAGCAGATTACCTAGGTATAATAACTCCAAAAGGGTTCGATGGGTATTAACTCAACCTATAATTGGTGTTAAAAAAGAGTCCTAATATTGAAAACCTATACAGACACTACAATGGAATATAATTTGGCCAGTCATGTTCTTTTTACAAACTATTATTAAGGTTACAAAAATTCTGATGAAATTTAATGTTAAGAAATAAACTATGGATAACTTAGATTGAATCGTAGAAATTCATAGGCTAATGAATAAATTTAACTTATGGTAAATCCCTTTAATATTCATAGTTTCTGTTTTATATTTTTAATATTTTGATGATTCTTATCTCTAATTTTCCTCTATTCCAGTCAATTGATGGAAATATGAGGTAATTAGTTAATAACCAATGTGATGGGAAATGTGATGACTGTCCAAATGAGATAGCCAACATGATGGGAGTAGGATTTGAGAACTTCATGAAAATACTTACTCAATTAACTCAAGTATTTAATAGGAACAAGAATAAGGAGGATCACCCACACCCCCTAAGAAATAGAAAGTTTAAATTGAGAGATTTATGTAGTTTATGCCTTCGACTATCAGGGGATCTTCTGATTCCTTAATCGCAAAACAATGGATTGAATCCATTGAAAACATATCATCTATCCTTAAATGCCATGGTAAAGAGAAGGTCACGTTGGTTTTTATCACTTTTATAGATAAAATGATATATTTTGTATGTTGATCAAGAATACAAAACCCAAGGTATAAATCTATGTGATGGAGTGGAAAAAATTCAAGAAAGTGTTTTTCAATAAATATTTTCCTTCCACTCCCCAACTTAAAATTTGGATGGAATTCCTTATACTTAAGAAAATGGAGGATGAATACATTAGGGAGTATAAGGATAATTTAAAAAAACATCCACAATATTCATATGTATTTATCATTGGCCTTAAAAGTAAAGTTGATCACTTCCTTAGTGGGATAAATCCATATATACAAAAAGATTTGGCAATTCAAAATTTTGACTGCTATGAGAAAATTTTCTGATGTTCCCTCAAAGTAAAAAATGGATATTGGAAAATATTAAGGAAATCATGGGATATGTTATAAGAAGTATATAATAGATTTTAATTTTGGTGGAGCGATTGAGAAATCTCATGGTGGTAAGAAATACCAACTTCCCACATGTCAAAGTTTCAGGAATAAGCATATCAGATATTCTATAAAGGGGAAAAGGGAAATTCTTTATGTGTAAGGAGGGGAAAAAATCCAATGAATACAGACATGAGATGAAGAAACCCATTGATGTGAAGAAATAAAAGAAAGTTCCAGTCAACCCTTAGACTATTATCATATGTTTAAACTACAAGGATCAAAGACAATACGTAAACAAATGCACTAATCCAAGGGTTATCTAAGATAACCAGTGACAACAAACTCCAAGTAATAGAGAGAAATTTCAAGCATATTACGTCAAAATTTGTAAGTTGGATACAGAAGATGAATTTTTGATAGTTATTCTAGTTATTCATTAAATTAAAGTGAAAGTACAATTTGATTATGGTTATATGAATCATTTCATATCTCTCAAGTTGAGTATAACTATTTAAACAATTCCTCAAAACATGGAAGTCTAGTTATTGGTGAAAATGAAAAATGATTCAATTATTTTATCCCAAGTATAAAAATTCTCCCATGTACATATTTTTGGGTTAAATTCCCCAAAAATCATTATGATACTTGTTTTAGTGGAATTCGATACTATTCTTGGTTTAGATTGAATTTCCTTATATAGAGCCAATATAGATTACTAGGAGAAGGAAATAACTCTCTGTATCATGGATCACCATATGATTATTTACATGTGTATAGAGGAGGATGGATGAACTTTGGAATAATTATCTTAAGAATTGATATTATTTCATTATGAGCAAGAATATCTAGACCATATGATTGAGAATAAGGAAAAAACATCCTTGATGACATGAAAATTGTAAGAGAATATGATTTTGTGTTCCCAAATAATTTCATGGTCTTCCTTATAGTCAAGATGTTGTATTCTCAATCAAACTTATACCGAAATATTTTCTAATATCCAAGAATCCATATATAATGGCCATTATTAAACATGACGATCTGAAGAAGAAACTACATGAGAACTTTTATAAAGGGTTTAGATTCTCAAGTGCTTCACCATGGGGTGTGCCAGACCTTTTCATCATGTAGAAGGATGGATCAAAGTGCCTATTCATTGATTATCATGATATCAACTAGATCATGGGAATGAACAAGTATCCTTTTCATGGATTTATGACTTGTTCGATTAGATATATGGATCCAATACTTCTATAAGGTGGATATTCAGTTATGATATTATCAAGTAAAGGTGTAGAAGGAAAATATCCCCAATACTAATTTTTCATGCAATGTATGAACACAATGAGTTCACACTGATTCCATTAAAACTCACTAATGCTACAACTACCATCATGAACTTAATAAATAATGTCTTTAGAGATTACATTGAAAAATTTATGGTATTCTTTAATTAATTTATTATTATCTACTTAAAAAACAAGGAGGAACATGAGGGTCATTTTAATATTATACTAAAGAACTTATAAAAGAAAAATTTATATGTGAATTGTAGTAAATGTGAGTTTTGGATAGAGAAAGTAAATTTTAAGGGGAATGTTATCACCAAAAAGGGATATTTATAGATCCTTTAAATAGATAGGCGATTAAAGGATATACCACACCGACACATGTGATGGTGATTTGTAGTTTTATTGGATTATCTCGAAACTATCATTGATTTCTGATAAACATATCATGATTTTGGAACCTATTAACCAAGCTAAATTGAAAGGGGGTAAATATTTTATATACCAATGAATGTGAGGAGATATTTAAATAGTTAAATAAGAGGATAATCACTACACTTGTTACCACATTACCCACTATTAGGGAAGGATTTTTCATATACAATGATTTATCTGAAAAAAGGATTGGGTTTTGTACTCATACACAATGAAAAAGTGATAGCCCATACCTCCCTCTAACTAATAATCCATGATTAAAAATACCAAATTATTGATTTGTAATTTAATGTAGTGATCATGACATTGAAGTATGAAATATATACAGATCATAAAATACTCAAGTATATATTCACATAAAAGGATCCATATAGAGACCCATACATTTCATACATATATATTTAATCTTATTAGATGAATATTCAATACATAACATTATGATCCATTCCATAATCATATAGTTTTAGTTTATTTGGAAACTTGGATACATAAAAAACTTGTTCATAAGAGATCTACATCATATATGACTAATTTCTTTATAACTTTCATCCTTATAGACATACTATATTTAAAACCTTTCTTCATTACCTAAGAAATGAAATCATAATAAAGGGAAAGATTATATACTCAGTAAGGATAAACAAGGGAGATATCAATGATCACATCAGCATAACATGATCATAAGGCTATCAGAACATGAAGTAACATTTGAAAACCATACCCATCATATCATAGATCATAATTTAGAGTTATAGAATAAATATTGAAAGTTCATAATACATTAATCATAAATGAATCAAATAACATGGGAAATGAGAGCATAAAATTATCATAATATATACATTTGTGGTATACACTTAAGTATATATAATCATTTCTTTAGTTAAGTATCACTACCAAGACTATCATAGTGGATTGGGTTTACCCTCAATTATATCATATCCATAGTCAATGTTCAATCCCAGGACTATCATAGGGGGAAGAGTCCCTTACTAAAATGGGTTCACTCCCCATTCTGATCCTCATTATATCAAGAGATATCCATATTTACCCAATGCATTAGTGGGTTATTTAATTATGGGACAACCTATTACATAATCAAAATTCATTAAAATTTGTTCTCTAAGATCATAAAAAATCCATCAAATATTATAACCCATGGAAATTAAATGATATTTATAAAAATTTCATCATTTCATCATAACATAACCCCTAGAAAATAAACAGGTTTCATAAACATCTCATCATAATAATTATATTCTATATAGAGAAAGAATAAATATGGAATCCTTGGATAATATCACTTGTAAATCATAAGTAAAATCAAAGGATATTACTATAAATGAAAAGTTTCTTTAAAATATATCCATAATATTTCTTGACAAAAATAGCCTTTTCACTTTGAAATCACTTATTTAAAATATAGAAATTTCAAAAATATTAAGGATAAAATTTTATTTAAAAAAAACCTTGGAAACTTGTAAAGGAAGACTCAAAATATTTGATTATTCATGATGGTAAGAAATTATTTTCATTATGTGTATGTTAAAATTAAGACCCCTTTAACATATTTTGTTTAAAGTCAAAAGTACCTCGTTTAAGAAAAGACAAGAAGATTAATTTTTTTAAATAAATTAATAATGGGTAAAGGTGTCTTTAAATAATAATTTATAAATATTCAAAAAAATCTTGAAGACATTTTAGAAATCATGGATATGAAAGAACAAGGTTTTTAAACTAAAGAGAGAAATAAATTTGGTTTTTCTTAAAAATAGTATTTTGGTATCTTAAGTTCCTAAAGGGATAAAAATGAATGTAAAAAAATTTAATTTCCATAAATATATATATTAGAACAAAATTCTTGGGATTAGTGAGGGTTATTTCATAAAATTTCATCATCAGAAACTGAATTATATATAATCCTGAGAAACAATGAGATTATAACATAAATCCCTTACGTCAAGTTCAACTTGATTCGAAAGTTCTAAAAACTCCTGTAAAAGAAATTTAAATTTATTATAATTCTATAATAAAATAATTTAAATACTTATTATATCATATATGACCCACTTAATTTTTTTTGAAACTTATTTATTAATAATTCCTCATTAAAATCATTAGTTTAGGGTATTAACTGTAATGTTTTTCATGAGAATTTCAGTTTAGTAGTACATATCCTTATAATTTGATCTTTATTCTACATTATATAGAATAATAATCATGATATAAATATTATATATATATTAATTATATATACATATATAGAATCATCAATAAATGGTATAGATATAATAAAACAAAACACCATTCATGGAGATGGTAGGTTGTAAGTACACACGAACACCATTTTCACTTTTCAAAAGATTGAGAAAATTAAAGATAAATAATAATTAAACTTTATAAATTTTTTTTATATAATATATATCGTATATATTAATTTCATATAATCTTATTACTATCCATGTAAATACAAAACTAAAAACAAATCACATCTCTTCGTGGAGGTTGTAGTACATAATTACGCAAGAGCGACATTACAGTTTACCAATAGATCAGAAGGTAAGAAGGTAGATATGATATTATAATTATAGAAGAATAATTATTTCATAAATATAATTTATAAATATTAAAACCATAATAAAATCCATCCATAAATGATGGTGATGGAAAATGAATTATATCGCTATGTGGAGGCGGTTGTCTATACGTATGCCTGAGTGATACTTTCACTTCCCATTTGATGGAATAGATGGTAGATATTTGTTCTCCACAATCAAAATAATAATTTAGAATATTGGGGATATTTTATTTATTGTTTTATTATTATTAAAAAATATTTATTGGAGTTATAAGAAGAAATAAATTGAAATAGGTTAGGTAGGATGATTACCTCTTCTTCAGTAGGCCTCCTTTAGATCCTTTCATAAGGACACTTGGAATAGTTTTTTAAGAATAAAAGAAAATATAATTAATGGGTAAAAAAGTTTATAATAGATTTTTTTTGGTTTTGTTAGATATATATGGATTAAAGTGGTGTAAATAAGATAAAGGAGGGGTGTTCTTTTTTAAGAGGGGGAGAGGGAAAACATGGAATTTCTTAAAGGACTAAAATATAATAAACTCATACATATGACAAATACTTCAAAATTGGATAATTTTTGGAGATATAATGAGATAAAATATAAATATATTCATAAAATTGGATTCAGAAAAGTATTTAGGTAATTTCAACCCTAATATTTTTAGTTTAAGCCCCGTTAATCCCTTTCAACATTTAACATAGTAATAAATTTTTACCTCAGTTACTACTCATAATGAACAGAAATTAAGTTGTAATTATTATATATTATTAATTATTTTGATTCCAAATATGAAATTAATTTTACCAAATTAAATTTATATAATTACACGAATTTAATTTAAAATGAAACACAAAAACTGTGATAAAAAGAGGTTTTCTAGAAACAAAGTTCTTTAAGTATAAAAGGATTTTAAACAAAAATAAAACATATAATTGATTCAAATTAACTTAATTAGATTATTAATAATATGAATCAAATAATTTCAATTCTAAATCATTTTAAAACAAAATTAAATATTTTAAATTCTTTAAATGAAAAGATAGTTTTCAATAAAAATCACAATTTTCACTATTTATTAAAAAACAAATCTTTTCAGAAAATTATCCAAATTACACTATAATATAATTTTGGCATCATAATTTTTAAAATGAAGTAAAATTTCTCGAATCAATTTATAAAATTGTCATAAATTAATTATATTATTTCTCACAAAAAAATTAATAACCTTTTTTTGATGAAAAAGTATTTTTGAGGCATATGAACACTACTAAAAAATTGAATACTTATTTATCAATATATTTTGATTAACTAAAACATTTATTGTTTTTTAAAATGTATGTATTCTAATTATATAACCAATTTAATAGCTAGTTTATAATGATATACTATATTATGTTTTGTTTAGACACATGTTTTCATGTATCAGAAGCCATTGAAGAAATTAAATTTATTTGAAGATAAACATATCATAAAGTCTCAAGGTATAACATTATACCCCCATAAAATGAATTTATATCTCAAAATTATACCACTAATATACAAAAAAATTAAGATATTTCTGTTTCATCATATCCTTGGGTTCCCATTTATCTTCTTCAAAATCTTGATTCCTCTAGAGAACTTTAACCAGGGGAGTAGTCTTTTTTCCATAGAACTTTATCTCTATGATATAGGTTTTATACTAGTTTTTCTTTATATTAAATATAATTCTATAGTGGTAAAAAATTTTAGCTTAGTACATGTGATGGATCAGGTTAGTAATTTATCCAAAGAGATACATTTAACACATTAAGAACCTGAGAGAGGTTTAGTGGAAGTGCCAAATAATAAGATACCATTCCTACTTGATCAAGAATCATGAAGGGTCAAACATAACTATTAATCATATTTATATTTTTTCTATATCTTATAACATTTTCTATGGATAAATTAATAGAAATAACTTCTCACTAATTTCAAAATTATATATTTCTCTGATGATTGTCAACATAACTTTTCAATCGACTCTAATCTGCCTTGATATACTGATAAATATATCAGAATTTATGTATTATTTTATTAGATATATTAGGTCATAATAGAGTTATTTATCTATATTAATCATAGAACATTGTATTTATATTCTTATTTCCATAGAGGTCTTCCTAAGTATCCATGTATATGCCTGAGTGAAAGCTATTGTTATAAGAAGACTAAAATAAAAGAATGTGTTGATCCCAACCACATTTAAAATCCAAAGAAAATTATCTCAAAATATATTTTAGGGTTTTAATGGTTCTATTATAATGAAAATATATCTAATTATGATAATAATCACTAAAACACAACTCTAAATTTTGATCGTGCTGAAGAAATTTCCAGAACTTTGAGGTAAACTTCATATCCCTATTAGATACAATAGAATATGGTACTCAATGAAACCTTAGAATTTAATTAATGTATATTATAGAAATTTTATCAATAGATAAATATTATATGATAGAAATTATGTGTGCTGACTTTATAAAGAAATTGAATACAACCCAGAAATCATTATGGCATCTAGATGTTTTGAAAATTCTGATAAAAAAACTGACATGGTGTTTTCTCATTTCCATTCCAGTGTGGGTAATGGGCTTAAAATAAACATAAAATTATATCTCTCAGCCTTAACATTATTAAATACTGAGAACCAAGACATATACTCTACAAAATCTCTCTTCATATTATCCCACCAGAAGTACTCTTTCAGATCTGTATACATCTTCATAATTCCAGGATGAATAAAGAATAATGAACTATGGGATCTATCTAAAAAATACATCTTTAAATTTGGTGTGGATGAGACACATACATGATTTATAAACATTATTATTCCATAATAATCAATTTTAAACATAGGAATATTTCTTATATTATTTTTCAACTCGACATCTTTCTTTTGTGTCTCTTTAATCTTTACTTGGATAGATGGTTTAACAATCATTTGGGGAAGATTATATTTATACCCTAACTTTAATATTTATAGATAAATACTATAAAAACCCATTAATATTGGATATTTTTTAACCCTTATCATAGATAATATATCATGATCCTTTAGACTCAAATCATCGGCCACCATATTCGCTTTCCCGAGGTGGTAATTTATTGAGCATTCATAATCTTTAATCTGATCTAACTACATTATCCAGTTCATATTCAACCATTTCTATGTGATTATATACTTTAAACATTTATGATCAGTATATAAATCATACATTTCTATGTAAAGATAATTCATCCATATAATTAATTCAAAAATTACCACAATTAACTTCAAATCATGATTTGGGTAATTTTTATCATGAATATTTAAATTTCATGATACATAAGCTATTCCAATATCATTGTACATGAGAATTAATCCAAGTCCCTTCTTTTATGAATAACTAAAGATTAAAAACCCTTCTCTACTATAGCATAGTGTAAAAAAATGAAACTGAATAACCTTCTCTTTAGTTCCTTGAATTTTTTCTCACATTCATCAATACAAAGGAACTTGTATCCCTTATGAGTTAACATGGTGAATGGATTATAAATCCATGAGAAAGTATCCAAAAGTGTTGATAATATCTAGATAAACCATGGAAACTATGGATCTCGATCATAGTGGTTGGTCTAGTCTAACTTTTAATAACTTCCCTCTTTTATGGATCCACTTATATACCGTCTCATGAGATTATATAACACAAAAATGATTTTTTAGCTAAAATTAACACTTATTAAATCAAGTATAAAAATTATCATTATTTATGGTCATATTTAAAATAATCAAGTGATCTTCATTCTCTTACTATTATAATATATAATAATTTCATTTATAATGACTACGACACACTGATCAAGGTAACCTCTAAAGAATCCATTTATCAAATCCATGAGGATAGTTGGGTAATTAGTAAGACCAAATGAAATCACTACAAATTTATAGTGTTAATACCTCATATAGAATATTTTAATAGGTATGTATTCAATTTTTACCCTTAAATGATAATATCTATATAAAATATCAATCTTGGAAAAATATTTAGCTCCTTGTAATTGATCAAATAAATCATTAATACAGGGAACCAGATACTAATTCTTGATTTTGATCTTGTTAATTTCTCAATAATATCTGAAGATTCACATTGATACATATTTATTGTTAACATAAATAATAGGTTCACTCCATGATTATTTACATAATTGAATTAATCCCTTATTAATATTCTCTAAGATTTGTTTATTAAATTTCTATAGGGGATATTATATAAGGAGTATTTGAAATAGGTGTAGCACTAGGTACGAGTTCAATTAAAACTCAACTTCATAATTTTGAGAAATATGAGAAAACTCTTTGGGTTATACATCAAAAAATTTTCTTTACAATAGGAATATATTTAATACTGAGTTTCTCCCCAACCAACTGAGATAAATACCAATTTTAAATAGAATGAAATACCCATAAAATGGATTTTATTTCCATTGGAAGTTAATATTTATCATCATAATGATAAAAGATCATTGATTGGTTTAGAATATCAAAGGTGACTTTCCTTCCTCTGAAATTGATATGGGATTTATTTAAAGAAATCCAATCCATGCCCAAAATTTTGTGACTGACTAACACTACTAGAAAAATGACTTATAACCATAAACCTATAGACAAAGTTTAATTGATTCATGGATATAGGTTCAGTTATACCAACATTTATTTGAAAACCATGTCTTTACAAAACATATAGCCATGGGAAAAATATTCCTATGGAGATAGGGTCCTCATATTTTTCATATCCCTTTTGACTTTCATATCTTACCCACAATAACCTATATTGAAACCCTTCTCCCTCAGCCGATCATCACCAACATATACTATATCCATCGACTAATCTTTATTAAGCTTCCTCATCCCCACTACCTTCATGAACTTCCTCCCATGATGTTTCCACCCAACCTCCCTCCATCCTCCTTCTATGCAGCCACCCCACCTCCCCATTGATGCTTCTCTAATGCTACTCTAACACAGGCTCCCTACCTACTCCTTTGACACACCTCTAACATGGAAACTGCACCTCCATGTGATCCTCTTAGTCCAATGAGGCTCTGACATAGATTCAGCATAGTTCCAACATAGCCTTCGGTGTGGTTACCCCACCTCTGAGTATCCTCCTACTTCGACACAACTACCCATGATAATTCTCCTATGATGTAGCGAACCCAACTCCCCAATTTTTCTTTCAAACCAATACCTACCCTCATTATCCAACTCCTCCCATGATTTATCACTAACCCCATTTGGGAAACCCTACCAAAATAATCCCTTCTCATGACAAATCTCTACAGCATTCCCTTCTATTGAATTGCATCTACATAACTGGTTAGAGTTTCCCTAATTTTCCATATAATCTGATTTTTATTATACTATAATATTTTTTAGATATATATTGAACCATATTTATTTCATGAATATAAAATTTCATGATTTTATATGATAACCAATACCTTAATTGGATCCCATAGTATTGTAGTTTCATAATGTGATTTTTATACTATTTATACATGCTTAGACTGTGTCAAATTAATGAATTGGTCATATTTCATATTCTTCCATGTTTATATTTATTTTAGTTTATAGTGGGGAGATATAATAATTTTATGAATTATGTTTTCCAATTTGATCTTACATAACTTGAAATAGAATGATATTACAAGGAGATAATAGGTATAATAATGATTCAATGAACTACTGCATGATTTTTATCTCACCAGTGTTTATTTTATAGGACTTACTGAAAACATTTTATTGAACTTATCACTTATTGTAAGTGTTTTTAGAAGTATTTACATTTGAAATATCCTTTTCTAAAACTAATTTATGCATATTTTCAATAATATAATAAACACTTCTTATTTTCTAAATTTATTACCATATGTGATATATTTGTAAACATTTTTCAATAACAATATTTATTTTTCATGGTATGAAATTTTACTTTTATATATCTCATGATTTATTATTTTTTACATTATTTTTTTCATTTACTAGGATACATGATAATGTGGAATGTAATTCAAAATATGGATAAGAATTTTGTTTGTAAATGAGGTAAAGTTTATTCATGAATAATTATTGGGGATTTTTGTAATGGATAAGAATATATTATTTATGACCATTATTGATTTTTTCTTTTTTTTATTATTTATTCTAAATTTATAAATCTTTAAACATTTTCATATAAGAATATATAAGAAAATATAATATGAGTTTTGTAATCAGTTTTAAAATTGTATTATTCTAAAAACCAAACATAGGTGACTCAAATTTATTCAAAATTTTTATTCACTGGTTGAAGTTATTATTATAGCATACTGCCCAATTTGAATGTTTGATAATAGATATAATTTTGTCCTAACTAATGTTTATTTTTTGAAATATAGTTTAATCCATGTTATGTGGTGTTTTTTGTGTACCTCATTAAATGAAAAATTTATTGTAATGATAACATATACGTTAAAGGATTTTTTCTATTCAATTATCATATTTGTGGTTTTCATTGATATGGTAATTTGGGTTTCCATTAGTGTGTTTATTTAGTGAGGGTAGTTTCAAGTACAAGGTTTTATTATTACACGATTATTTTTTATTAGCTTCTTCTAGTAACATGTTTCCAAAATATGAGTAGTCATTCAATCTGACATTAATGTTTATTTCCTTATAGGAAACTGCTTTAGATGCAAGATCCCACACAATTGACTCAAGTACTATGTCAATGTCATCATTATACCTAACATTATGTAATAATTTATTTCATCTATAATTTTCTTCTATATTAAAAAATCATTCAAAGATGTTCCTTTCACTTAGTATTTATTTTTTTGTTATTGATGCTTCAATGATTCTATTTTAAATTTTTTCATGAAATTATAAGTTTATATGTTAATTTATTTATTTTTTTGAGTTTATATGGTAATATTTTTAAAAAAATTATACACCATAAATTGCATATAGTTTATATGATAATTTTATTAAACAAATAAACAACTGAATAAACATATAAACACAATTTAAATGTTTTTATTAAAATAAAAAATTTAAAATTTAGAAACAATTTATATATATATTTATTTGTTAATATAGTTTATATGCATATAAGATTAATATTCACACCCTACCACAAATTCTCTAGTTGAACATGAAAAACGGTATGCATTCCATGTAGGAAACTAAAGAAATCAACATCCAATTATTCAAAAGCACTATAAAATTCTCAATAGTATTTTTATCTATGAAAAATTTAGTTATTTTTTAAAATAAAAAATCAATTTTTGAATAAGTCAATGATTCTACACAAATAGGGGTCCTACACTGTAGGGGATCTTGTTAACAATAATTCATAGGGTGGTTTATTAAAATTTGAGATACCTTATTTCTCATCTTTATTTATTCTCATTTTACATCATATATATTCCTCATTAATAATTATCAATGATAGATAATGGAGTTATCAACTTATGAATATAATCTTTTAGATGCATATTATTTCTTCTGTTATACTAGACAAAGAAAACCAACTTCTAGAATTTTGTTGGGTTGTTTGAAGCTATGTTCTTCATTTATCTTGTCATTATAATTGTGTTAGTAGGTTAAGTTAGAAGTGTATTTTGGTCATGTTGGGATGTTTCTAATCCATTTATCTATTAGAAGTAGAATAATAAAATATTGGGAAACCTATAACATTTATTTTTTTCCAATGAAACATAACCTAGTGTAACAATTATTCTACTTAACTCACTCTTCTAGAAAAATTTAGGTTGTGATGATCTATTAAGTGTCTATACCATAACCTTGGATAATCTTCTAGTAGTAATTTAATTTCAGCTGTATTATTTATCTAAAACTAAGAAGAGTATAATAAACTATTAATGTGAATTAAAACACTCTCTATTTTTGGTATAAAGTCAAATGAAATATTTATAAATTATTGTATTAATGTTTTTGATTTTTTAACGGTCCATGAATTTATTCATGTATAGGTATGTTATGTGTGGTTGGTATTTTAAAATCAATAATATTTTAGAAGGATATAATATCATGTTTCCAAAATGATTTCATATTAGTCATATCTATATTATATTTTATTAAGAACATATATTTCATTTTTATTTTTTAGGTATTGAGGGGTGCATTTCAAATATAGATAGGATGTTCGTCTTAGTATAAGTACTATTCATTTTCTAAATTACTAATCTAATTAATCATAAGTAAATCCTAATCCTTATTTTAGACAATTAGTTTTTTTAAATCTATTTAGAAATTATTATTCTTTTTTAATGCATAACATGGCATGGTCTAGAGAACCATGAGACCAAAATGTCACTTTATTGGGTACATGATTATTATTTTAAAATTCCATTGAGATTAAGGTGTTTTGGGATGAAAAAATTGAAATTTATAAAATATTTCAATGCTATACGTTTTTTTTAAAAAATGGCATTATTTTTTAGTTGGTACTATTTGTATCTTATGGAAGATGTATACTTCTTATAAGGTTATGTAAGTCGTGTGGCAAAATTGTGTAATTTTTTATAAAATTGGTATTTTTTCATACTTATCTGGTTTTTGTTTGGGGATTTCTTTATTTGTATTCCCATATTGAATATAATACACAAGAACCCTTCTCTAATATTTCCTCCCACTCTCCTCTCATCCCATCATGCATTCTATAAGAAGATATCTATAAGAACGAAACTAACTTGATATACCCTAAGAGGTGGAATGAATTAGGGTCAAAACCAATTTGAGATTTTTTATTTTATTGGAATTTGTTTACTTATGGTTTTTATTTATATGTTAGTAGGAACACATCAAGTCTCTTTCTCTCAAATGCCTCTCACCTTGTTTATAAAACTGATGTAGAAATTAATGCATACACACAAATATATTTTAGTAGGTTTACCCTTAAGTTATAATCCAAGGGTTATAAAGAAGGTGTTGTGTTGGTCTACTAGGGGATTCCACTATAACTCACTATTGGGTAGATATAAGGTTTAGAATAGAATACTACCAATACAAGGGAACTCTCACTTCTTTCTTTATTATGAACTACATAAATAAATGACTTAAAAAATTTATTGATGATTTTATTCTCACAAAAAGTTTTTAAACATGAAAACATGTCATTAATTGTCCATCTTAGGTAACTGAGAAACCTTTCATATTTTTATAAAAAATATTTCTATGTTATGCTTTAATTTTTTTTACTATCCTTCTTATTATCTATATGTGATAAATAACTCGATGCGATGGTTTAATATATTATCTTATACAAATAAGAGTATCAACCATTATTCTTTGGGTGATGTTAATTCAAATCAAGAATTATCCTATTGAAATATTTCTTATTCAACTATATTTTACAAGGGAATCTTTTTCCCTATTCCTTATCCTATTCTTCTAAAATAGATCTAGATATAATATTGTTATTTCTTTATGAAACTCCCTTTTCATTCTATGAGATATATTTTTGAAAAATAATCAAGCTTTTTGTTTTCTAAAATTTTTAAAAAATTATGTTTTGAATATATTATATATTCTTATTTTCTTTTCCAAAAAAGTTATATCAGTTTTATAGATTCCAAAAACATACAACTTTCATTAATGTTTTTATAATCAATATTCTATTATTATTTTTACACAATCATTCTAGGTGTGTCACAGTATTTTATTTTGGTCAAGACATTTCCCACCAATTCATATAAATTCTCAAGATATTGTTCCATGATATTCTTTTTTTTTCTATTAGTGTTGTGATGTCCATTATTTCATGGTCTTAAAAAATGGTTCAGATAACTCCTAAAATTCCATTCCATTTGTTATTTATTTTGATCCTTACCCATATATATAATTATGGAAAATTTTCCATATTCCTATCATGGAACTTTGTTAATAACTAGTTCCTTTAATATCCAATCCATTACACATATCTAGTTCCTCAAAAATTACAGGATAGAAATTATAACCTTTAAATAGGGCATGAGATTCATCTTCCAATGACATATAATGTCTCAAGATGAAACACTTAATGATAAACCCTAAACTACTAGTTTTTCTCATACTTAAAAATCCATGATACTCACTAAAACCTAAAACCTAAAACACCTTGTGTTTTGTTTCTGGGGTTCTGAAGAATCCTTATTCACTTCACCTTACATAAGTACATCACAGTGAAAAAACAATAAGAGTTTTCCCCCATTTTCATAGATGAATATTCAATGTAACATGTTGAGGTTTGTGGAATGGTCATCCCTAGATTTTTATTTTTGTAGTTCTAGTTCTTCCATGTACTATGCATATCCATCTTCATAATACATAACACCCAAGTTGAGATTACCAATTTTGTATGAAAATTTTTAGTTTGAAACACCTTTGTTTACATTATATTGAAATTTCTATGGCCATTTTACACCCATTATGGTCATGTAAACTCCCTCCATGGAATTGTTTTTATTTTTTTATCTTCTAAAATTTTAAAGATTACATTAGTATTATCTAGGCTACTCATTTTTATAGAATAAGAAATTCATGATCCCTTGCCTCTATTTATTTAGTTTAGTGAATTATACTATGCCTAATGCATCCTATAGTGATTCATTGAACTATGACCATTTCTATACTATTGTGTTGAAACATGCTATGTCCACTTTCATTCCCATAGTGCCAACAAATTCTATTTGAGCTCTCCTCTGCAATATATTTTATATCCCTACATATTCATTCCAAATCAATGGAATTGGATATCCATTTTTTTCCATTTCCACATTAAAATTATATTATTAATGAATTCAACTATGAGAACCATTAATTCTCTTGAATTACCATGTCATGGGAAGTATAGACATTTTAATAAGTAGAATTATCAATTTAAACACAACAAAACACCATGTTAGATTCCTCTCAACCATTTTCATCTCAAAAATTTCTCAGCCTCATTCACTATGGAATGGTGTGGGTTATTGTGAAAGTCTCAACACTATATCACTTTTATCTTGCACTTGATAAATCATTATAAGAAAAACTCCTTCTAATGCCTGATTATTCTTTAATAAACATAATATACAACATCAAACACCATTTGAATTTCCACCTCCACAAGTGCATCCATATACTTTCATGTGAACTAATTATTCATATCTCCTTAGAACATTATCTTATGATAATGTCATTAATATATTACTATGCATTAAACATTTTACATATTTTTTAATTTTAAAAAAACCAACACACAATATCTTTGGTTAAAACATTCTTCTCTTTTGGGGTTCATTCTCAGCTCTACTAACCCTTTCAAAAGAAACTTCTTTTATAAGATATATGTTGGAAAAAAATCCTTCCATACCTTCTATTGTCACCAGAAAACTAATTTAAAAGATGATCTGAATTCTTTTATACTTGACTGAAGAGCATAGTCCGTTTCTCAAGCTTTGATTTGAGTGGTCACAAAGCCTAAACATATTTACAGATTAAAAGTTATGTTTGTTCAAATTTGGGTTGGAAAACTGGTTCGCGAAGCCCATTTATGAAGCTCCCTCCATAAACACATGAATGTATGTGCTTCACGACGTCCATTTTATCTGTAACACACTTGGGAGAATCACAGTTTGTGGAGATCCCCACTATGAACATATCTCCTCCACACATCACTTTTCCTCTACAGAGCTGATCACAAACATAACTACTATGTACTGTCACTTTTCCTTCGCAATCCGATCAAGAACATATCTACTCCATAGCATCACTTTTTCTTCATTGAACCCATTTGTTCTCTATGGAAAGCTCCACCGACCTCCATCGCCTATAAATAGCCAGCTCACCCCCCTCCATAAGCACAATTATGACACATCTTCAGTGGCCAATCTCCCATTTTGTGGTGCTCCCAAGAACCACGAAGTGATGTCCTTCACGAAGGCCTCCTCTATTTGTGAAGGAGGGAGCTTCTTCGGGTTTCTCGAGGCTCTGCAAATCCCCATGCTCCATGAGACCCTGAGCTCTGTGAGTCCCCATGCTCTAAGAGACTCTAATCTCCATAAATCCACATGCTCCATGAGACCCTGAGCTCTAAGAACCCCTTTCCTTTGCGTATCCCTATCCTTCACGAAGATCCTATCTTTGTGCCCACCAGTCCATTCCATCAGGATACACCCCCACACCACTACCCGAGATCAGTGCCGAGCTGTGGTCCCAACCCTATGGGCCGATCCCTTCATTACATTCACTGACCCCCATGAAAAATGGAGTCACACCGTGAAATTTTCAGTCTGGGGTAACATCATTATCCCTTGCACCCTTATGCACACCCACCTTCCACCTATAGAATACCATGATTCGAGATACTCCTCCACAATCCATGAAACACCTTGAGTCGACATATTCCTCTCGATCGAGTTCCAATGTTGTGACTTGAGATTATCATCTTTAATTCCCTAAGTACCTTGAGTCAAACAATTCCTCAAGATACTCTTCAAACCTCATCACCTAGTTCCAATGCTAGGTCGAACAAAAAAGGTCCACTCTTTTGTAAGTCCCAACACCATCCATTTCTAGGAACCTTATGCCTAATAGTCCCCACTACATGACTATAAACTGTAGCACACCCTATATTACAAACATAGGATGCCTCTTGTTCTAAATAAGAGATGAATTGTGCACAAGGAAAAAGATGCTAATAGTTTTCACTACATGACTATAAACTATAGTACAACCTATATTACAAACATAAGATGCATCTTATTCCAAACAAGAGATGCCTTATGCGCCAAGTGTAAGATTCCAATAGTCCTAACTGCATGAATTTCAACTGTATCATTCCCTATCATTCAATAATAGAATTCTTCTTGTTATGAAGAAGAGATATCTTATGTGGAAAGCATAAGATGCCTCGTTCCATGATTACAATGGTGTAATTTGAAGAGTGTTGGAATATGTTCAAACATACAATCACTACACCTCACACATTGCATGTCCTTCATTTGGATCTTCATCCTATTTCATGTCTAAAGGGACCCCCTAACGGCCTGGTCCCATGCCACTTCAGCTCACCCACCGTTCAATGCCAATGCCTCAGAAGACTTTGGACGACACTTTGAGGTTAGCCCTATGTTTCGAATATGGTCAGCAGTTGGACCTCGTTTTTTTCATATCATTCTAACATGATGCATATGTTGTGATTTGAATATGGTAAAACATTATCTCCCTTAGTCATGACACACCCATTGTGTTCGAATGTTGGGCATGTGATTCACAGTTTTCATCTCCCTTTGTTCGGAATGACTCCAATTCCCTTGGAATTATCCCGCTTGTGCACTAGTCTATAGGTCTAGTCCCCAATTATATTCCTCAACCCACTAATGAGTTGGGATGCCCTCATGGCTAGACTTGAGGAAGACTTTATAGGAAACTTCCATGCGTAAGAACCTTTCACCATTTCTACTCCTTAGTGGCACCCAAGCAGCTTCTATTGGTAATCCTCCTACACTATTTCTGCTCCATAGAGGCACCCAAGCAGCCTCCATGCATAAGACCCATTCACCATTTTCTCTCCTTAGTGACACTAGAGAAGCCTCCATGTGGAAGCCTCATTCACCATTGTCGCTCCTCAGTTGAACACAGGTAGCGTCCATGCATAAGCCCCATTCACCATTTCCACTCCTTAGCGGCACAAGATCAATGTCCATGTGTATGAACCATTCACCAATGATGCTCCTTAGTGTCACATAGGTAGCCTCCATGTGTAATCCTCATCCACCATTTCCATTCCATAATAGCACCTCAGGATCCTCCATGCGTAAGCCCCATTCACCATTACCACTCCTTAGTGGCACACATGATACATCCATGTGTAAGCCCCATTTACCATCACCACTCCTTTTAAGCACATGGAAAGAATCCATGCATAATCCCCATCCACTATTGCTGCTCCATAGTAGCACCTGGGCAACCTCCATGCATAATCCCCATTCACCATTGTCGCTCCTTAGCAATACCTGGGCAGCCTCCACGCATAAGCCCCATTCACCATTTCCACACCTTAGTGAAACCTGGGAATCCTCCATTCATAATCCTCATTCACGATTGCCACTCCTTAGAAACACTCAGGTGATGTCAATTCATAAGCCCCATTCACCACCCTTTGTGTTAGTACCTTTGTGCCACGATCGTCAGGTCTGTTGTTGCCTCTTATTTCTCACACCAAACCTGAATCACATGATCTTAGAGTAAAATACTGACAATGACACCCTCTTTGGGTCTTCTTATCAGGTAATCCCCATGCCCCTTATTCCAAAATACATGGAATTTGATCCTTCCCATTTTCAGGAAAGGTATGTAGAAATCCTCCCTGAGGTTTAATCCCATTACCGATCGGCCCCAACCACTTCACATCTGTTCAACCTCATCCCACATGATGCTAAACAATATTCACCTTTTCATCCTACATGACGTTAAACTGTATGATTAGTAACTACGTTGGTTTTGATCCATGTCTCATAGGCAAGGTACGTAGGAAGCCTCTATGAGGTTCAACCCAAAACATTGGTAAAATTCAGTGTCCCCTTTGTTGGGACTCATATCCTTGGTACACCCCTTAGTGGAATCATACCATTTCTTGGGAAACTAACCATGAAAAATACCCACACTCAATCTATACTCCTCCAACCAAGAGTGTCCCTCCTACGATGGGCTTCTAACCACGCATAATCCCTAGCACGTATTTGGGTTGTTATATTTTGTGTACACCCCAAATATATTCCCCCATCCAAAACTACATTGAATTTTATTCTTAACCCTTTTAAGAAAGGTACGTGGGAAACCTCCATTAGGTTCAAGCCCAACAACATCATCATCATGTTGGTTTCACCCATTTCATTTCACTGATTTCATTCAAATCCTACATCATCCACCCTGATTCTTACCCGGGCCACCACATCTCGGTGAGATCATTCCATCCACTTCATAGTTTCTTCGAACAACACCCAGGAAACTAACCATGCTTAAGTCCTGCACATCCATATCATCAAACCAAGAGTACCCCTCTTGCGAAGGGAAGCTAACCACATGTAAGCCCCAAACCACCCCTTCAAACTACATGGGTTTTGATCCATGTATTCTATACAAGGTATGTAGGAAGCCGCCCTAAGGTTCAATCCCAGACAATGGTAAGCCTTGGTGTTCCCCTCTTTGGGGTCCACCACCCTGATCCACCCTCAATAGTGTCCGGATCATCCATTGTGGTGTGACATATTCCCTTCTTGGGACACACCACCCTCTGTCTGCTCTTTTTGGGCATCCCAATCCATCCACCTGGTTCTCCCTTTTTGGGATACACCCTCATGGTGTGACATATTCTCTTATTGGGACATAATACCCTAGGTATGCTATTTTTGGGTGTCCTAATCCATCAATATGGTGCTCCATTTCTAGGATCCACTCTAATGGTGTTACATCTTCCCTTATTGGGACACACCACCGTGGGTCCACACTTTTTGGGCATTCTGATCCATCCATATGGTACTCCCTTTCTAGGATCCACCCTCATGGTTTGAAATATTCCCTTTTTGGTATACACTATCCTGGGTCCACTATTATTGAGTGTTTTGATCCATCCACATGGTAAACACACTAGGTACTCCCTCCTAGTGATGTAACAATCTAATCTGTCTCCATGGGGTGTTCTGATAACCCTCATTTCATGTATTCAAGACATTAAACTTGTATCCTACACTGTATTGAAAATGGGATGTCTGAGGAAAACCTTGAAAACTATGCCTTTATCATAATCATCTCCACAAGATGCTAAACTCGCGACCTACCCCGTGTTGAATATGGGATGTCTGAGGAAAACCTCTGAAACTATGACTTTAGCGTAACCATATCCACAAGATGTTAAAATCACTACATACCACATTTTAAACATGGGAAGATAAGGAAAATCTCAAAGACATGCCTCTAGAATAAGATACCCCACAATTGATGTGGGATGTTTCCGGTTCAACACCTTTGAGAAGCCCTATTATGAGGAAGAATACAAATGACCTATGTCCCAACATTCTGAGATGCCCAGTATGCATGATGTTACTATCTATTGCAACCAAAGGTTTCTACCTTATAAATACCCCTTTTAATGTCCAAATATAAGCACCATAGTTAATCAATGTCCCTAAAGATATGGCACCAGGAATAGTTTCACGAACAACGTCTTAATCTTTAATTGAGTCTCGGACTAGGAGATGAGTTTTGAGGATGAATCCACAGAAGGAGAGACCGAAATCCCATAATACCATTTTGATCAAGGAGAAGACATCCCTGAATAATTGACAGATTCCACCTACCTTTGGAAAGTGAGAATGCATGGCGACAGCCAGTGCGTCCTCCACAGACGGATGCGTGCACCCCGACGAAAGCATTAGAAACAAAAATAGTGAACCTAATGTGAATCTATTCTGCATCGTCTATTAGTATATGAAAAATGTTAGGCATGGAAAAATTGAGGAATTATCCATGTGAATCCCATCTTCTTCATGAGCGAGAGGATTAATAACATTAGGTGTGTGAGGACTACAGTCCATCAACCCCTCACCGACTCCACCGCCTTCATAGGCAACACCAGAGGCATCCACCCTTGACTCCATTGGCTCCTTGCGGACTCCGCCTCCTTCATAAGCCATGCCAGGGGAATCTTCCCCTAACTTCATCAGCTCCTTTCTTACTCCACCACCTTCATAGTCCATACCAGGGAATCTGCCCCTGACTCCATTGGATCCTCACCAACTCTTTCACCTTCATAGTCTGCACTAGGGGAATCGGCTCCCGACTCCATCGGACCCTCGCTGAATCCACCGCTTTCATAGGCCATGTTGGGGGAATCCTATCCCGAATCCATCGGCACCTCACCAACTCCCCCTTCTTTATAGGCAGTGCTGGGTGCATCCCCCCAACTCCATCAGCTCCTCACCAACTCTGCTACCTTCATAGGATGCACTGGGGGCATCCGTCCCCGACTCCACCACCTTTATAGGTTGTGCCGAGGGAATATGACCCAACTCCATTGGATCCTCGCCTACTCCACCACCTTCATAGGCCGCACTGGGGGCATCCTACCCACCAAATCCATCAGCTCCTTGCTGAATTCATCACCTACATAGGTCCCACCGGGGGAATCCACCCCCTTCCCCTCGACTCCATAAGCTCCTTGATGACTCCTCCACATTAATAGGACATGTTGAGAGAATCCTCCCCCAAACTCCATCAGCTCCTCACCAACTCTTCCGACTTCATAGGTCGAACATGGGGTATCCTCCCATTGACTCCATCAGCTTCTAGCCGAAACTGCTGCTATCATGGGACATAAAGGGGGAAACCACTTCCCACCTGACGACGCATCACCAAAAGCACCAAAAGCCGTTTAAAAGGTCCTCCCTGTAGTGTAATCATCAATCATGGAGGCACTCCCTTTCTCCATAATCAGCCGTTGTAGAGTTCCTCCCGACACTACAATCACCAAACACATAGGTCCTCCATGGGCCACCAAAAACCAACATGTTGGTCCTCCACGTGTCAAATCCATGCCTTGTACTAAATAAACAACACTGGGCATAGGTTGATTATATCCTCGGACCAGCTGCTCTTCATTATGAGATGTCACTCTAGACTTCCACAACTTCCAAGCTTCTAGGACTTCTAGGCTCTATCACCCCATAATATCAATGCTCCAGGCTTCCACACCTTCCGGCCTCCATCGCCCCGTCATATTGACGCTCCAGGCTTCCATGCCTTCCAGGCACCATTTCCCTATCATACCGACACACCAGTCTTCCATGCCTTCTGAGCTCCATCTCCCTATCATACTGACGATCCAGGGTTTTACAACGTCCGAGATCTATCACCCTATCATACCAATGATCTAGGCTTCCATGCCTTATGTGATCCATCACCCAATAATATCAACACACTAGGATTTAATGCCTTTTGAGCCCCATCACCCCATTGTACTGCAAATCCAGGATTCCATGCCTTCCGAGCTACATCGCCCCATTGTACTGATGATCTAGGATTCCAGGCCTTCCAAGCTCTATTGACCCATCGTATCGATGCTCCAGGCTTCCATGCCTTCTAAACGCCATTTCACCATCATACCGATAATCCAAGATTCAATTCCTTTTAAGCTCCATCATCCCGTCGTACTGATGCTCCAGGCTTCCACCCCTTTCGGGCTCCATCTCCCTATTATACCGATGATCCAGGATTTAATGCCTTATGTGATCCATCGCCCCATCATACCAACGCTACATGCATACAAAAATTTTGGGGTTCATCTCCCTATCGTACTGATGATACAAGATTCAATGCGTTTTGGGATCCATCAGCCTGTCGTATCGACAATCTATGATTCCGCCCCTTCTAGGCTCCATCACCCCGTTGTACCGATGCACCGGGCTTCCACTTCTTCTGGGCTCTATCACCTCATCATACTAACGATCTAGGATTCCATTACTTTTGGGTTTTATCACCCCATCCTACTAATGATCTAGGCTTCAACTCCTTTCGGGATCCATCGCCCCATCATACCGACGATCCAGGCTTCAACGCCTTCCATACTCCATCACCCAGTCATACTGACACTCCAGGCTTCCACACCATCTAGGATCCATTTACCCTATAGAATGAGGACATTATATCATCTATTACACCCTTGTGACACCCATTTTTATCCCAAATACTATGTTTCATCAACCACAGAGGTCATCCCTATGACTTTAACACCATTTTCTGGAATGTTCACTGTGAGGGAGCCCATCATAAGCATGGAGAACATCCAAGCATACATTGGTGGAATTTTAGGGTAATCCCAATATATAGATTCCCCCATCATGATCAAGGATTCCAAATTATCATAATGGGGTAGATATGACCATCCCTCTACCGATACAATCCTTATTGTTGCACGTCCTAGTTGTGTGACGTTAAACTATGCAACGACCCACATCCTAGTTGCATGACTTTAAACTACGTAACACCACACATCCTAGTTTCATGATGTTAAAATTCATAACAAACATCATCTTTTTCACATCAAATTAAATTTTGATACATTTTGGTCAAAGTTATGAGACCATAAACGATAGTCACTACTTTTCTTAATCACATAACATTAAGTTGTATGATGCATCATCCTTACCGTATGAGGTTAAAATGTGTATCAATAGTCCTTATCATAAGACATTAAACTGTAGCATTAGCCTATGTCGATTATAGGAGGCCTCATATGCAATTCATGAGATGGATCCCCATTCTTGTGGCATGATATAAAACTACATAATGCCATGATCTCCCAAATGAGAGAGTTCTCTGCATTCAACACTGGTCTACTACGACTTCACTCTCAAAAAACTACCTCAGGACATTTTTCCTTGATAAGGGGTTCAAATACCTCTATATGATATGCCATTTTGATGTTCTCAAATGTGTTGTGATGTAGGACCTCAGGTATTGGATTCCAAATGAGCATACAAATAGTAAATTTCCATGCTTTGTGACATACCTTTACATGGATTACCATCTTTTTCATTTCTGAAGGGAACCCCTAATGGCTTGGTCTCATGCCAGTTTGGTTCACCTACCCTCTTTGGAAAAAACCGCAAAATACATCAAAAAATATTTTGAGATAGGTTCCATGTTTGGAAAATTGTCAACGGTCGAACCTCATTTGTTAGTCCACATTTCAGGTAACACAATATGTGTGTTGTGTTTTGAACATG
This sequence comes from Viscum album, assembly GCA_963277665.1. NCBI lineage: Eukaryota > Viridiplantae > Streptophyta > Magnoliopsida > Santalales > Viscaceae > Viscum > Viscum album. Next base: position 777,311,220 of record OY728164.1, read on the forward strand.
GTCATTATATATCCTACATCGTTACACCCCCATCATTGTGATCCAGATCTCAAGAATCGTGATTCACATATTTTTACCTCCTTATGTTTAGGTGGAACTACAACACCCTTAGTGTTACCCTTCCGTTCATTTTTCCATGTTGAGTAATATGGCCATTGTCGCTAGGATGTACCCAGCCCGATACCTCCATTCCCCTTTATGTGTGGTTCCATGTGTTAGGAAAATCCCATCACTATGCCTTGTTTCCCACACAGAGCATGAATCAAATGGTCTTAGTAGTTTTGGTAGGATGTGCACTGATACAGTTGATAAATGCATGTTTTATTGTCCTGCATGACATTAAATTGTTCATATTTGTCCCGTATGAAGTTAAACTGCATTATTGTCCAGCATGGTGTTAAAATGCTATAAATACCTCCATGATGTTAAACTATTCATCTTCATCCTTCAAAACGTTAAACTACATTATCGTCCAACATTCCATTAAACTATTATATCATTTTACATGATGTTAAACTATTAATATTCATCCCTCATAACGTTAAACTGCATTATCGTCCTGTATGATTTTAAACTACTCTTATTTTTCCCTCATGATGTTAAAATGTATTAACATCACACATTACATTAAACGGTATTACCATCCTATAAGATATTAAACTGGTCATATCTATCTTGGCGGACGTTAAACTATCTATCCTCGTCCCACATGGTGTTAAACTATATTACCATCCTACAGGACATTAAACTTCTTATCTCCATCTTGTAAGACATTAAACTATCTATCCTCATCCTGTAAGATGTTAAACTGTAAATGGTATGATCTCTAAAACCATAAAATAAGATCCATTTCATCCCAAATGATAATAAACTGTTAACGGTGAATAGAACTCATGGTTCGAGATCTACAAACATAAACTAATATCTCCTTTATCCTTAGCACAATATGTTAAACTACATGGGTACCACCACGCTTCACGTGTCCTATCATTCAGGTCTCCATAATCTTTAAAGACCCCCTTAATGACCTGGTCTCACACCACTTTGGCTCACCTACCATTTTGGACCAACGTCTTCGAGGATCTTGAACGATAATTTGACACAAGTTCCGCGTTGCAAATATGGTCAGTGATTAATGCCCAATTGTTTGTTCCCATTATAGGTCACACAAGAGAGATACTATGTTATAAACATGGTTAGTAGTTATCCTCAATCATTTTGGTCATCCCCACGGTGACCCAAATGATGGGAACAATGATTTACCTTTTTTTTTTCTACCCTTTTATACCATGCACACGACATTAAACCGGGCATCTATGGTTCGAGCTCTCAACTTTAAACTAAGATCTCCCACATCTTTGTCACATGATGTTAAACTGTATGACATTTGTAGAACTACATATCGCTTGATTTCCATCCTTATGGGATATGTAGAAACACCTGAACCTTTCATCCATGGACTAGCTTAAAGACCATTGACCTTTCTTGCCTCTTGGCCCAAGTTCTCTCTTAAGATTGTGCAGTGTGATTCAATCTCTTTTTCCCCATTCACACCAAGATATTTTATCCACACCACACATATTCCCTTGAGACACTCCTCCTTTATATGTTCTTGTCACATGATGTTAAACTACACGAAATTTAAGAACTACGTATGGCTTGATTACCATCCTCATGGGATATGTAGGAATGGCCAGACATTTTTTACTTTGGGTCCAACACAAAAATATCTTCTCCCCCTCCGGATTTAGTTATCTTTGAGGGTTTCATATGGTGTGATGTTGACTTCTTTAGTCCCCATTTATGTTGGGTTTACAAGGGTATCACCACGTCCCCCTCCTTCCAGATTGTCCTTCATATCATATTCATCCTTGCCACATGAAATTAAACTTCATGGAATTTCTAGAAGTATGTATGGATTGAATCCCATACTTATGGGATACATAGGAATTCCTAGATATTTCATCTTTGGGTTCATCCTTGTTTTTTTAAAACCATATTTTCCTTTTAGCCCATTGAACTAGGTTTTTCCAGGGGGATGTGGTGGGGTATGTGGACTTATGTCCTCATTCACATCGAGTTTGTAATAACCATATCATGTACCTCTCTCTTGAGATCTCTCCATCACCATTTCCTCCACTCATCTCCATGAGTCATTTTCTCTCAATTGGGCCCCTAGACCATTTTTAGTGATTCAACAACATGCTCACATGCACTGTGGTTTAGGACATAGAGTTTTCGATTCTACATAGGCATGATTTCATCCATTTCCATGCTTCACACATCCCTTTATTTGGGGTTCCATCACCTTTCACATCTGGAAGGACCACCAGATGGTATGGATTCTCAGCCTTATGGATTGCCTACCACTTTGGGCCAAAATCCCAGAGGATTTTGAACAATGTTATGAGATAGGTTCCGTATTTCAAATATGGTTAGTGTTCAACCCTCATTTTTTGTTCCCATTTCATTTTACCTTCTATGGATGTTGTGTTTCGAACATGGTCAATAGTTTTCCTCCATCGTTATGCCACCCCATTAAACCCTAAATATTGGTCGCATGATTCATGTCACACTTTACTTCATCACGTCTAGGTAGAATTTGGACAACCTTAGTGTTATCACTTCGGGCACATTTGATCATTAAGAGGATGAATCAGTGTCATTGTGTCATCTTTGACTCCACATCATTTCTTCTTTTTGTCTATTCCATGTGTTGCAAAGATCTTATCCAGCCTTATTTCCCACATCGAGCACAGCTCGCATGGGCTTTGGGACTTGATCAAGGTTTACACTTTCTCAGAAGATTCTCACTTCTTTCAGTTCGAGCTCTACGACCTTAAACTAAGATCTCCCTATCTTTACCGCATGAAGTTAAACTGCATGGTGTTTTAAAAACTACATACAACTTGATTCCCATCCTTATGTGATACGTAGGAACTCCAATACATTTTTTATTCGGGTCCAGCTTCGGCTCCACTAATTATATATTATTTTAGACCTTTTGTCCCCAATTCTTATAGGATTGCATGGTGTGGAATATGTGGATATATGTTCTCATTCATGTCAGGTTTATAATGGCCACACCATATACTTACCCTTATGGGATAGTCCCTCCCATCTCCATCCTTACAACATGCGGTTAAACTGTATGACATTATAAGAACTACATTTGGATTGATTTCCAACCTTATGAGATACATAAGAACACCCATAAATTTCATCCCCAGGTCCAGCTTTAGGTTATTATATTCCTTCTCCCAGCCCTTGTCCCATGTTCTTTCCTAAGATCATGAATGGTGTGGTTTTTGGACTTCTTTGGTTCTCATTCATGTCTGGTTATTACACTATGCCATACACGTTACGCTCTTTAGAAACCTCTACCCCTTGTGTGTGACAACCGGGTCCCGGTGACAGCACAACCACCCCACCTTAACATTGCCGTCGGGTCCTGGCCCACCAGGTACCACCAGTTGCCCGCAGACACGTGAGGCCCACCCCAGGGTCCACCCACATGCCCGAACGGGTCATGATATTAAACTACACAAAATTTCAGAACTACGTATGGCTTGATTACCATCCTGATGGGATATGTAGGAATGGCTAGACATTTTGACTTTGGGTGAAACATAAAATATCTTCTCCCCCTCCGGGTTTAATTATCTTTGAGGGTTTCATATGGCGTGATGTTGACTTCTTTAGTCCCCATTTATGTTGGGTTTACAATGGTCTCACCACGTTCCCCTCCTTACAGATCGTCCTTCATATCATATTCATCCTTACCACATGAAATTAAACTGCATGGAATTTCTATAACTATGTATGGATTGATTCCCATAATTATGGGATACGTAGGAATGCCTAGACATTTCATCTTTGGGTTCATCCCTGTTTTTTTAAAACCTTCTGTTCCTTTTATCCCATTAGCCTAGGTTCTTCAAGGGGGATGTGGTGGGGTATGTGGACTTATGTCCTCATTCACATCGAGTTTGTAATAACCACATCATGTACCTATCTCTTGAGATCTCTAAATCACCATTTCCTCCACTCATCTCCATGAGTCGTTTTCTCTCAATTGGGCCCCTATACCATTTTTGGTGATTCAACAACGTTCTCACATGCACTGTGGTTTAGGACATAGAGTTTTGGATTCTACATGGGCATGATTTCATCCGTTTCCATGCTTCACACATCCCTTTATTTGGGGTTCCATCACCTTTCACATCTGGAAGGACCACCAGATGGTATGGATTCTCAGCCTTATGGATCGCCTACCACTTTGGGCCAAAATCCCAGAGGTTTTTGAACAATTTTATGAGATAGCTTCCATATTTCAAATATGGTTAGTGTTCAAACCTCATTTTTTGTTCCCATTTCATTGTACCTGCTATAGATGCTGTGTTTCAAACATGGTCAGCAGTTTTCCTCCATCGTTGTGCCACCCCATTAAACCCTAAATATTTGTCGCATGATTCATGTCACATTTCACTTCATCACGTTTAGCTGGAATTTGGACAACCTTAGTGTTATCCCTCTGTGCACATTTGATCATTAAGAGGATGAATCAATGTCATTGTGTCATCTTTGACTCCACATCATTTATTCTTTTTGTCTATTCCATGTGTTACAAAGATCTTATCCAGCCTTATTTCCCACATTGAGCATAGCTCACATGGGCTTTGGGACTTTATCAAGGTTTACAAATGCTTAGAAGATTCTCACTTCTTTTGGTTTGATATCTACGACCTTAAACTAAGATCTCCCTGTCTTTACTGCATGAAGTTAAACTTCATGGTGTTTTAAGAACTACGTACAACTTGATTCCCATCCTCATGTGATACGTAGGAACTCCAATACATTTTGTATTCGGGTCCAGCTTCGGATCCACTAATTATATATTCTTTTAGACCTTTTGGCGCTAATTCTTATAGGATTTCATGGTGTGGAATATGTGGATATATGTTCTCATTCATGTCAGGTTTATAATGGCCACACTATATACTTACCCTTATGGGATAGTCCCTCCCATCTCTATCCTTACCACATGTGGTTAAACTGCACGACATTCTAAGAACTACATTTGGCTTGATTTCCACCCTTATGAGATACATAAGAACACCCAAGAATTTCATCCTCAGGTCCATCTTTAGGTTATTCTATTCCTTCTCCCAGCCCTTGTCCCATGTTCTTTCCTAAGATCATGAATGGTGTGGTTTGTGGGCTTATTTGGTTCTCATTCATGTCTGGTTATTACACTATGTCATACACATTATGCTCTTGAGAAACCTCTACCCCTTGTGTGTGACAACCGGGTCCCGGTGACAGCACAGCCACCCCGCCTTAACATTGCCGTCGGGTCCTGGCCCACCAGGTACCACCAGCTGCCCGCAGACATGTGAGGCCTGCCCCAGGGTCCACCCACATGCCCGAACGGGTCATCTGACTAATGACAGTCCCCACAGGCCAACACATGTCCTTTCCAGTGTGCTTTGTACTCACTCACACACATTCTAAGAAATATATTTGGATTTATTTCCACAATTATGAGATACATAAGAACACCCATAAATTTCATCCTCAGGTCCAGCTTTAGGTTATTCTATTCCTTCTCCCAACCCTTGTCCCATGTTATTTCCTAAGATCATGAATGGTGTGGTTTGTGGACTTCTTTGGTTCTCATTCATGTCTGGTTATTACACTATGACATACACATTACACTCTTGAGAAACCTCTACCCCTTGTGTGTGACAACTGGGTCCCTGTGACAGCACAACCACCCTGCCTTAACATTGCCGTCGGGTCCTGGCCCACCAGGTACCACCAGTTTCCCGTAGACACGTGAGGCCCACCCCAGGGTCCACCCACATGCCCGAACAGGTCATCTGACTAATGAAAGTCCCCACAGGCCAACACAGGTCCTTTCCAGTGTGCTTTGTCCTCACTCACACACACCCTGAGAAACTTCCCAAGAGGTCACCCATCCTGATCACTACTCTAGGCCAAGCACTCTTAACTGTGGAGTTCTAATCAGACAGGCTCCCGAAAAGGAAGGTGCACCTTGTTGACATGAGTTATATCATTTAGTCATTTAACCCTTTATCATTTGAGGATGTTACAATCACCCCCCCTTTAGAGCACAATGCCCTCGTTGTGGGCCCTACATCTCAACCTAGGTAGTGCACCACACTTAAGGCTGGGTTCCTCCTTTGATACCAAATGTGACAACTGGGCCCCGTTGACAGCACAACCACTCCGATTTAACATGGTCGTCGGGTCCTGGCCTACCAGGTACCACTAGTTGCCCCGCTAGCATGGGGGTCCCACCCTAGGGTCCACCCACGTGCTCGAATAGGTCATCTGAGTAATGATTTTCCCCACAGACCAACACATGTCCTTTCCAGTGTGCTTTGTCCTCACTCACACACACCCCGGGAAACTCCCCATAAGGTCACCCATCCTGATCACTACTCCAAGCCAAGCATGCTTAACTGTGGAGTTCTAATCATGCAGACTTCCAAATCCAAGCATGCTTAACTATGAAGTTCTAATCAGGAAGACTTCCGAAAAGGAAGGTGCACCTTGTTGACATGAGTCATATCATTTAGTCATTTAACCCTTTATCATTCTGGGGTGTTACAATCACCCCCCCTTTAGAGCACAAGGCCCTCGTTGAGGGCCCTACATCTCAACTCAGGCAGTGCACCACACTTAAGGCTGGGTTCATCCTCTGATACCAAATATGACAACCGGGTCCCGGTGATAGCACAACCAGCCCGCCTTAACATTGCCGTCGGGTCCTGGCCCACCAGGTACCACCAGTTGCCCGCAGACACATGGGGCCCACCCCAGGGTCCACCCACATGCCCAAACAGGTCATCTGACTAATGAAAGTCCCCATAGTCCAACACACGTCCTTTCCAGTGTGCTTTGTCCTCACTGACACACACCCTGAGAAATATCCCAGGAGGTCACCCATCCTGATCACTACTCCAGGCCAAACACGCTTAACTGTGGAGTTCTAATCAGATAGGCTCCCGAAGAGGAAGGTGAACCTTTTTGACATGAGTCATATCATTTAGTCATTTAACCCTTTATCATTTGGTGATGTTACATTGTGTCCTTACCGCATGACGTTAAAACTACATTTAATTTTGAGAACTATGTATGGATTGATTCCAATCCTCATGGGATACGTAGGAACACCAAGACATTTCATCTTCGGGTCTATCCTCAGGTTCATCAACCCATTTTCCCCCTCCTTGTCTGGACTTCTTGACCTCTATTAATCCTCAAAAATGTACTCAGATACATTGTGGTTTATGACCTGGATTGTTGGATTCTACATAGGCATGTTCTCATTTATTTCCATGCTTTACATTTCCATTTATTTGGGTTTCCATCATCTTTCACATTCGAAAGGACCCCGAAATGATATGAATGCTAGGAATCAATACACTCCTACTGTCTTAGGCCAACATCCCATAGGATTCTGAAAGAAAATTTGATACAAGTCCCACGCTGCAAATTTGGTCAGCGGTCGATGCTCATTTGTTTGTTCCCATTCTACTCCAACACAATGTGTATACTATGTTTTGAACATGGTCAACAGTTATCCTCCATCGTTGTACCACCCTCATTGAACTCTAAATATTTGTCACGTGATTCAAATCTCTTTCCACTCTATCATGATCAAGTGGAATTTCGACACCCTTGGTATTATCCCCTCTGCACCTATGTGAATTTAAGAGGATGAATCAGAGTCATGATGGTCATCTTCGACTCCACACCATATCCCCCTATTGAGTATTCCATGTGTTGTAAAGATCTTCTCTGCCTTTGTTTCCCACACCGAGCATAGCTCACATGGGCTTAGGGATATGGGTACTGTTTTTGTATACATGGAATAACCACACTTATTTTGGCCCAAACCCTATGACATTAAACTAGGAGTTCATGTCTTAAACTAGATGCCCAAGTCTAGGCATAATGACTCTAAACTGTATGTGTGTTATTTTGGAAATTTGTGACGCGGTGTGGACTTATATGTCCTTATTCACATAGAGATTTATTTATAGCACCATGTTATATATTTCCACCTTAGAAGTCTCACCATATGGTCTGAGCTATATGACCATAAACTAAGATCCCTTACATCCTTATCATATGATGCTAAACTACACCTTCTTTACCCAAGCTATGTAATGACAAATTACCTAGCCATACGATGTCTTCACTCGAGGGTACATCACTCCATTTTTGGTATTAGTCACTATCCATACTACCTTCAATAACTACGTGTGGCTTGATTCCCATTATTATGGGATACGTAATGACACCTAGACTTTTGTTTGTGGTCCAACCGCATCACTATGAACCTTCTTATTCCATTTCAACTTGAGTTTCCCTGGAAGTATGTGGTGTGGTGTGGACTTATGTCCTCATTCATGTTAACTTTTTAGTAGCCACTTCATGTACCTCTCTCAAGATTTATTCATTTTTTTGTCTTTATCGCATGATAATAAACTGCACAGGCATGTCCCACACACATGAAATTAAACTAGTCACCTTACGGTTTGATCTCTATGACCGTAAACTAAGATTCATATAATCTATGTTTGAACATAGTTAAACTGTGTAACAATTATGATATTCCTCTTTAAAAGAGTATATCTCCCCCATTTAGTATTGGAATCCCTCCATACTACCTCCAAGAACTACGCATGTATTAATTCCCATACTTATGAGATATGTAGTGATGGCCAGACTTCTTGTCTGTGGTCCATCTACAAATACTTTCACCTCTTGGACCCTTCTATCCTAGGTTATCCTAGAAGCATGTTGTGTGGCATAGAATTATTTGGTCCTCATTCATGTTGAATACTTCTTTATGTACTTCCTTCGAGATTAACACTCCTTACGCTCGTCCTGCATGACACTAAAATTGCACGGGTAATGTTTTCACTTTTCACATTCCTTAATCTAGATTTTCATTATCTTTGACATTTTAAGGGACCCCCTAATGGTATGGATTCTAGGCCTCAGTGATATCCTACCATCCTGGGCCAGTGCCTTGAAGGATCACGAATGAAAATTTGACACAAGTCCTGCATATTGAATATGGTCAGTGATCAAACCTCATTTATTCATTCCCATTCTAGGCTAGTGTGAAATGGATGTTGTGTTTCGAACACGGTCAACAATTATCCTTCATCATCATTCCACTCCCATTGCATCCCAAATATTTGATTATGTGAATCACATGTTCAATGACCCTTTCCGTTTTATGAACCCTTGACACCCCTAATGTTGTAAATCTACTCATTCGAATTTGTCGAGTAGGAATGTTGGTTCATCTGGGATTTTCCTCACCTGACATTTCTTTTCCACCGCTGCATGCTCTCAGAAAATTCCTAACAATGATCATTGTTCCCTACACCAAGCATGGCTCACATAGTCTTAGGAGTTATGGTAAGGTAATATCCATATATGAGATGGTGTGACCAATTGGTCCTACCCTAGGACCTTAAAATGTGACACCATCATCATCCCCATGTGATGTTAAACTATTCGGAATAAAAAGAACTATTTAAGGCTGGATTCCTTTCCATGTAGGATACGTAAAGGCGTTTGGGCATCTGGTCCTTGGGTCTAGCCAACTAAATGGTAAACTCCCTATCTTGGCCTTCTCAGCCCCAACTTACCTTTTAAAAATGTGTGATGTGGTTTGGGCCTCTCTAGTCCTCATTCACGTTGGGTTGTTAACCACACTTCACATTTCTCCTTTGAGGTATCCATGTCCTTGATGCATGACTTTAAACTATGACCCTATCCTGAAAAAGTTCAAGATTCCCCATGATAATTATGGGATGACTTATATTCATCACCAGAGAGGATTTCCACCACCAACATTGGTCTCTTACCACACTACATTTCAATTACTATGTATGGATTGATTTCTACCATTGTAGGATATGTAGGAACACCTAGGAATTTTGCCTTAGACCCAGCCACAGGTTCATTAACCCTTATGTCCCTTTTTCCCCAATATTGTTCTAAACTCTATGACCCTAATCTAGGAGTCCCCAATTCATGTACCACAATTTTAAACTATTGACCAGGGTCCTTGTAGTATGACATTAAACTAAGAGCAATGTCTTGGTTATAGAATGTTAAAATATTCCATGCATCATCCTCATTTGTATGATGTAAAAGTACAAGCCATTCTAGGCCCTAAACAGAGAGGTCCTATATAGTCCAGGTTTGATCTTTGTTTAGAACAATATGCTCATTCAATGTGATTTATTCATGGTGGTTTAGTTTCAAGAGTGTTGGAATCTGTTTGAACATTCCTTCATTCCACCACCACACTTTACGCGCCCTCTATTTTGGATCCTCATTCCCTCTCACATCTGAAGGAACCCACTAATGGTTAATATTTTCATCCTTAAGGCTCGCCTACCATCTTGGGACAATGTTACGAAGGACATCAGAAGAAACCTCATGTTTGGACACATTTTTTCCAATATATTCAGTGGTTAACCCTTTTTTGTTTGTTCCTATTTCCGGATAACGTGATGCAGATTCTATGTTTCAAATTTGTTCAACAACTATCCATAATCTTCATTCCGTCCTCACTGTGTTACAAATTTTTGGTGTCGTGATTCAAACTTTTCATTCCCCCTTTGTTCAAATTGATTCCAATACCCCTGACATTATTCTGATCATGCACTAGAGCATGTTGGGAGAATAAAGTTGAATATTAAGAGACCCATGTTCTCCAATCACAATCCTTCTCGTTCAGGATACTTCCAGTGGTGATCAATGTCCCATTCCAATCCCATCACATATTCCACTATTTAGTACTCTTGTATAGGTGAATGAACTTATATTATCTATTTTTCCCACAATGTGTATGACTTATGTGGTCTTAGAGTTTTAGTTGGTTTTTTACTCAATGCTATTGAGATACAGTGGACCCCAATGTAGGTTTTTTCCTTAGATGTTTCCTCAAAACGTGGTCTATCTCGCCCTCCTCATCCTCGTTGAACCCTATTCTTGGGGGGGGGGACAATTTTTATAACTCTAAAGTGCATACAAAAGATGCACCAAATTATTCCATACTTGATCCAATAGAATATTCCATTTCAAAATATTTTATTTGAGTGGTCACAGATACTAAATGGAGTTACAGATTAGAATTTATTGACGTTCAAAGTTGGTTTAGAAAACTGGTTCATGGAGCCCATTCACAGAGCTCCCTCCACAGCCGCGCAAATGTATGTTCTTCACGATGTCCATTTTCTTTGTGGTACGCTTGGGAGCATCACTATTCTTGAAGATCGCTACCGCAAATGTATCTCTTCTACGTGTCACTTTTACTCCATGGATCCAATCACAAATGTATCTGCTTCACAATGTCCCTTTTCATTCATGAATGTATCTTTTCTGTAGTGTCACTTTTTCTTTGCGGTGACCATTTTTTCTCTGCAACAAGCTCCGCTGAACTCGGTTTCCTATAAATAGTTATATCACACCCCTTCATAAGCACGGTTACACCGCCCCTTTGGTGGCCATTCTCCCAGTTCATAGTGCTCCTGAGCACCGTGAAGTGAAGCCCTTTGTGAAGGCCTCCACCCTTTGCAAAGGAGGGAGCTCCTTTAGGTTTCTCAAGGCTCTATGAATCCCCATTATCTGTGAGATCCTGAGCTTTGTGCATCCCCATGCTCTGCAAGACCCTGAGCTCCAAGAATCCCCATGATCCGTGAGACCCTAATCTCTATAATGCTCTATGCTCTATGAGACACTAAGATCCATGTACTGTCACCGAACCCAATGAAAAATGGATAGTCGCACTTTGAAATTTTCAGTATAATGTACCAACATTTTCCCTTGCACCCTTATGCCCACCCACCTTATACCTATAGAATACCATGATTCAAGATACTCCTCTACACTCTTTGAAACAACTTGAGTCTATGCATTTCTCTTGGTATCCTTCCCATGTCTTGAGTCATGATTCTCATCTTCAATTCCCTAAGTACCTTAAGTCAAAACATTCCTCAAAAGACTCCTCAAACCACATCACCTAGTTCTAATGCCGGGTCAAACCAAAAAGTGCCTCTCTTGTATAAGTCCCAACACTAACCATCATTAGGTACCTTATTCCTAATAGTCATCACTACCCGACTATAAAATTTAGAACACACTATATTAAAAACATATGATGCATCTTGTTCTAAACAAGAGATGCCTTGTGCCCCAAGAATAAGATGGTAATAGTTCTCACTACATGACTATAAACTATAGCACACCATATGTTACAAAAATATGATGCCTCTTATTCCAAACAAGATATGCCTTATGTGCCAATCAAAAGATGTCAATAGTCCCAACTACATGAATTTAAACTATAGAAAGCCCTTTCATTCAATAATGGGATGCCTTTTGTTTCGAATAAGAGATGTCTTATGTGACAAGCATAAGATACCTCATGTCATGATTAAAATGGAATAATATCAAGAGCATTATAATCTGTTCAAACATTCCATCACTCCACCTCACACTTTTCATGTCCATCATTTGGATCTTCATCATCTTTCATTTCTAAAGGGACCCATAATGGCTTGGTCCCATGATGCTTTGGATCACCTACTATTTTTTTCCAATTACTCAGAATACTTTCGACAAAACTTTGAGTTTGGCCCCATGTTTTGAATATGGTCAGCGTTTTTCCTCATTTGTTTGTTTCCGTATGAGGATTACATGATGCAGATTATATGATTCAAATATGGTTAGTAGTTATCTCCCTTCATCATTCCCCATCCATTGTGTCCCGATTTTTGGGCATGTGATTCAAACTTTTCATCTTCCTTTGTTCAATCTGATTTTGACACCCTTGGCATTATCCTTCTTATGCACTAGTGCACAAGTCTATTCCAAAATTATATTCTTCAACACACCAATGAGTTAGGTTTCCCTCATCTCCATACTTGAGGAAGACATTACATGCATCTTCCATGTGTAAGCCCCTTTCACAATTGCCTCTCCTAATCAGCACATGGAAAGACTCCATGCATAAGCCCCATTCACCTTTGCCACTCCACAATGGCACCCGAGTAACCTCCATGAGTAAGCCCCATTCACCATTTCCACTCCTTAGAAACACCTGGGAAGCCTGCATGTGTAAGACCCATTCATCATTGCCACTCCTTAGCAGCACACAGGTTGCATCCATGCATATTCCCCATTCACCATTGCCAATCCTTAGCGGCACATGGGTAGAGTCAATGCACAAACCCCATTCACCAATGCCGCTCCTTAGTGGCACATGAGAAACGTCAATGCGTAAGACCCATTAACCAATTATGATCCTTAATGACACACAAGTAGTGTCTATGTGTAATCCCCATCCACCATTTCCACTCCATATCAGCACCCGGGCATCCTCCATGCATAAGACCCATTCACCATTGCCGTTCCTTAGCATCACACATGCATCATCCATGTGTAAGACCCATTAAACATTGTTTCTCCTTAGCATCACAAGGGAAACACCCATGCATAAGCCCCATCAACTATTGTCGCTCCATAGCGGCACCCGGGTATCCTACATGCGTAAGACACATTCACTATTTTTTCACCTTAGCGATACTCTTTCAGCCTCCATGCGTAAGCCCCATTCACTATTTCTACTCCTTAGGGACACTCAGGAAACCTCCATGTATAAGAAACATTCACCATTTCCTCTCCTTAACGAAACTTGGGGGACCTCCATGCATAAGACCCATTCCCCACCCTTCATGGCTACACCTTTTCATCACGATCGTCAGGTTTGTTTTTGCCTCTTTTTTCTCACACTGAGCTTGACTAACATGATCTTAGAGTAAACAAATGACCATGATATCCTATTTGGGCCACCTTAGCATGTAAGAACCAAGACCCTCATTCAGAACTACGTGGACATTGATCCTTTCCATTTTAAGGCAAGGTACGTAGGAAGCCTCTCTGAGGTTCAAGACCATTACCCATCGGTCCCAAACACTTCACCTCAGTTCACCCTCATATTTCATGATGCTAAACTACATGCCACTTTTTTCCCTTCATGATGTTAAACTATATGCTTGCGGACTACATGGGTTTTGATCCCTGTCTCCTAGATAATGTACGTAGAAATCCACCCTAAGGTTTAACCCCAAACACTGGTAAAATTGGGTGTCCCCTTTGTTGGGAACCATATTTTTGGTCCTCCACTTAGTGGAATCAAACCAGTTCTTGGGAAGCTAGCCATGTGTAAGCCCTATGCTCAATCCATACTCCTCTAGCTAAGAGTGTCCCTCCTATGATGGGACGCTAACCACATGTATCCCCAATGTGTATCTGGGTTTTTGTCCTTTGTGTACACCCTGATTATATGCCCCCATCCAGAACTACAATGACATTGATCCTTACCCCTTTCAAGTAAGGTATGTAGAAAACCTATATGAGTTTCAAACCCAACACCATTTTCTTCATGTCGGTCCCACCACTTTCATTTCATTGACTTCATTCAAATCATCTATCATTCACCCTGATTCTTACTCAGTATACCACATCTCAGTGATATCATGCCATCCACTTCATTATTGCTTCTAGAAGCACCCAAGCAGCTAACCATGCTTAATACCTATACATCTATGTCATCCAACCAAGATTTCCCCTCTTGCGAACGGTAGCTAACCACGTGTAATCCCCAAACCACCCCTTCAAACTACGAGGGTTTTGATCCTTGTATTCTATACAAGGTATGTAGGAAGCATCCTAGAGGTTCAATCCCAGCCAATGGTAATCCTTGGTGTTCCAATATTTGGGGTTCACCACCATGATCCTCCTTCAGTGGTGTGTAGACCATCCTTCGTGGTGTGACATCTTCCCTTCTTCAGACATACAACCATGGGTCCACTCTTTTTGGGCATCCTGATACATCCATATGGTGCTCCCTTTCTAGGATCCACCCTTATGGTGTAACATATTACATTATTGGGACACAACACCATAGGTCCACTCTTTTTGGGCATGCTGATCCATCCATCTGGTGCTCCCTTTATGGGATCCACCCTCATGGTGTGACATCTTCCCTTCTTGGGACAAACCACCCTAGGTACGCTCTTATTGGGAATCCTGATCTATCCATATGGTGTTCCTTTTCTGGGATCCACCCCCATGGTGTGACATCTTCCCTTTTTGGAACACATCAACTTGGGTATTCTCTTTTCGAGTGTTCTAATCCATCCACCTAGTAAAAACTCTAGGTGCTCCCTCCTAGGGATGTACCAATCTGATCCATCTCCATAGGGATTTCTGATCACTCTCATTTCATCTCCAAAATATTTTAAACTCATGGACTACCCCATGTTGAACATGGGATGTCTAAGGAAAACCTCAAAAACTACATCTTTAGCATAATCTTCTCTGCATAATGTAAAACTCACAGCCTACCCCATGTTGAACATGGGATGTATGAGAAAAACCTCAGAAATTATGCCTTTAGTGAAACTGTCTCCTCTAGATGTTAAACTTGCAGCATACCCCTTGTTAAACATGAGAAGACAAGGAAAACCTCATAGAAATTCCTCTAGAATTAGATACCCCACAATCTATGTGGGATGCCTCGGGTTCTACACCTTTGAGAAACCCTCTTATGAGGAAGAATACAAATGAAATAAGTCCAAACATCGTAATATTCCCCAACATTCCTGCTGTTACCATCTACTCTTACCAATGGTTTTTGCCATATCAAGACCCCTTGGAATATCTAGACATAAGAAATGAAATTAACTGGAAACCACAAAGATATGGCACTGGGAAGAGGTTCATGAACAATTTTGAGACCCGAACTAGTCGATGAGTTCTGAGGAGGGATCCACAGAAGGAGAGGCTGACATCACATCATCCTGCTTCGATCAAGGAGAATATTTCCCTGAATAATAGATAGATGTCAAATACCTTTGGAAAGTGGGAAATACATGGAAACATCCAACGCTTCCTCCATAGAAGTATACACATGCCCAAGTGAAAGAATCGAAAACACATCCAAATATGAATTTTATATTTTTGTCCATTTTTTGGATATAATAATTTCAGATTTTATAATTTTTAATTTTGAAAATACTTTCTTTAAACTCTTATACACTTTCCACAATAAATTTCAATTAGTGAATTCTACACATTTCATTGAGTTGTAGAAAAATATTCCCATCCCAGTGAGTTGTAGATATATGTATGCAATAATATTTTAATCCAAAAAACTCAAGTTTTATGTTTCACTCACCTCTTTTCGTGGGTTCTTCATCCACAATAGCTTATAAAAACGATCCAGTGGATTTCCAATCTAAATATCCTTGCCACTACTTGTTTGGATTTTTATGACACACTATATAATATGGGTTTTAGTTTCTTTTGACATAAATTCTTGATCCCTTTAACAATTTAATTTTATAAGTATCTTCACTTGAGATTAAAACCCATTTATACTAGATTGGGTGTTATTAGAGAGCTTGTTAATCGTTGTTTTCATACTTGATAAATTTTATTGACTTACCTTGATGTGGTGCTTATTGATTTAGATCTTTCATAAAATCTTTAGTCTATGATGGTCTTCAAATAAACATGTTGTTTAGTCTATGAACCTTCCATAAACATGTCAAACAAAGTTCACAAACTAAACTAGTTGTATATATCAATCTGAATGTTCTTTTTTCATTCTTGATTATTGATTCATGTATCATTTATCATGAATTGTTGACACACTGATCACATACATATAAGAAGTCATTATATCAAACTTTTGGTCCCATTATTTTCTTACATGTGGTTTCTTAAAATGCAAGTTCATGTACAATGAACTTCTGTAATTAGACCAATGATATCTATTTACTCAATGATTCATATTTCACACCCACTATTTTACCATTTCTGCTTCATAGTTATTTCCAACGTTTCAAATCAGTTGTGAAAGTATTATAGTGGTGAAATTTTAAATTTGTGGAATTCATGAAAGTATTCAGATGAACGGAATTGATTGTATTGGGTTTTGTTTCTATTAATTAGTCTCTATGTGTGTGTGTATTGTCTTTAGTATTTATAATTCATTAAGTATAGATTAATAACAATTAAAATGCCTTATAATTATGTACAATCAAATTGTAATCCTGAATAACCATTTTTTATAATTATTTGGATAATAAAATCTAAGAGCATATCCATAAGATGGAGTGTATGACCTACAAGTGTGAGGTTGGTTAGTCCATCTACCTTTCAGTTTTGAGATGTATTAAGGAGCATAAATAGTATTTATCAATTAAGGTGAAAAAATAATGCTGATCATGCAGGATAACCATTATCATTAGTGTTAAATAGTTTTGAGTATATGTTTCCTCTTTGAGTTTCGGTTTTTGTGACTATAGTTTTTGGGTAATGTTGTTTCTATTAGTTATTTAAAGAAAATAAAGTGAGGAGTGACAATTTAGATAAAAGTATATTTTTCGAGTATAGGTTCATGTGACATTCATCATGTAATTCTTATGTATTCTGTATATTGTATAAAGGATATGTGGGCATGTTGAATGAATCAATAAAAAATATATATATATATATATATATATATATATAGAAAGTCAAAGGTAGGAATATCTATACAAGTTTGGATTGTCTATAGGTTCAATTCTTAGGTTGGAGCTGAAGCAGGAGTCTGAATAAGTTTTTTTTGAATTTTTAGAGTAACAAGGTATCATTATAGAAGAACTTGAATGATTTTCCCAATCAGTGATAAAAGAACATTTATGTTATATTTTTTGTATGGTAGCTTCTGAAGAGGATATGAGTGTTAAAAGGATATAGGGTGGTGTTTTTTTCTTGAATCTAGATTCTATTTCTATAGTTATAAATCATGGTAGTAGAACTAGTGACATGGTTTAAAACGTGCCTATTAGCCTAGTTCCATGGTTTATAACCATATAAATAAGTCTACATGGAAGAGGATATATCCATGATTATAAATTGTGGCTATATATCTATTTACATGGTTTATAAACATGGAAATTGGCCTATATCCATGGTTAATAACTATGGATATAAGTCTGTGTGGTGGAGGTTATTTCCATAGTTGTGAACTGTGGCTATATCACTATTCAAAATGTTTAAATCATAGATATAACCCTATAGCCATAGTTCCAGCCATGGAAATAGCCCTATTTTCATAGTTCTAAACTATGGCCATAGGTTTTTCCCTATAGCCAAGCCAGTAGAAGCCACAAACCATTAACCTGTGGCTATTATCTAGATCCACGATTACAAACTGTGGATATAGCCTAGTTTTCTAGTAGTGTGACAATTTAATTTTTTTTATTTTTGAAATTTTTTAGGGAATGTTAGAACCTAAAAAGATAACATGAAACACCAAGTTTTAGACCACATAATACATTTCCATGAAATTCAAAAAAATCATTAAAAGGTTTGAACCAATCACCATATGTAAATTCTATGATATAGTGATTACCTTATGTTCTAGATATCATTAAGGATATCTTCCAAGTGGTAGGACATCATGTCCAAGGTCTGAATATATTACAACATATTTATTTTTCCCTTGTTAATTCCATGATCTAAAATCTGATCTTGTTATTTTATCCAATTTGTTTACTCTTCATTAAGATCAACTCAAATTTATATCTCATACATTCTATCAAAATATGATGTTTAAATGTTGATATTGAAATATTCCTCCAAAATATCTTCCTTTAAATTTAAGAGAATCTTCAAGTTGACATTAACCTTCATTGCATCCTTTTAGACACCACTAGAAGCCTTTAGATCCAATAACTAGTTAGGAACCTCTAACCTACCAACTTTAGGAATTTTATTTTTAAATAGGGAATTGAATTAGATAATTCCTAGGTGTCCCACATTTTAGAAAATGAACTATAAATGGTTATTTAGGATGAAATTTATCTCCTTTCATCATACTCATCTTTTTTCTTCATAAATTTGTTACTCAATAACCTTATTATCTATATAATAATCATTTTCATATTTCTTTAATACATTCTCCTTGGTGTATCTTACCACATTTTTAACATAAAGGAAATTGAGGCTTCTTTCATCCATGGTCTTCATTAAGCTCCATTTTTCTATTATTAGGTGTGTTAGGAAACTCACCCATGTTAAGGACATTAATTATATTATGTGATAGCTAGTTAAAAATAGTCACAAGTTTTCACATTCCATATCCCATTTCCTTTAGTTTATCAGGAGGAAAATCATTGAATTGTACATTAAATTTAGTATAAATATGGTTTTTTCAGGTTCCAAGCATTGACTAAAATAAAAAAAAATAGTGTGAGAAAAAATAATCATAGTGAGAAACCAAATTATCATGGAAAATAATATATAGGATGTTTAAATTAGGACACCTTATTTTAAATATATGAAACCTTAGGTTTAACATAGGTCACTTTTTTTCATCATCTATTCAAATATATTATAATATATCACAAAGGAAATGTGATTTAACCCATGAATATCCCACAAAAGTGTCAAACTAGGTGCACAGTAAGGGACCAATCACCATGTAACATAATGATTTTTAAGATATACTTCACCGAATCTTTCTGAGGTTATTACCCATAGAAGTATCTATAAAAAAACTACATCCACTTTTAGTATCATGACAAAGATATTTTTTTTAGGAAAACTACACTCATTTCTTTACCATAATAGAGGAAGTTCTCTTATACATAGGATTATATTAAGGGTTCTCACAAAATTTTCTCACCCTATTTTCTAAAGGCAACTAAAAATGTCTCTAATAATAACTATATTGGCACATAATTTTAATATATAAATATTACATCTTATTATACAAATACTCAGTACATAATATTACGATCCATACCGGAATCGTATAGTTTTAGTGTCTTTGGAAATTCAAATACATAGAAAAAATTATTCACAAGTTGTCTACATCATATCTTTCTAAGTTCTTCATAACTAGCACCCTTCATAGACATATTATATTTATAACCATTCTTCATAAATTGGGAAAACAACGAAAAATAAAGGGTGAGATTAGATGCTTATTATGGGTAAACAAGGAAAACAAAACTGATCACTTAAGAATTAAATTATTATAAGGTTATGTAGACATGGGATTAACATTTCAAAACCATACGGTTAAGTTATTTAACTTCTAAATAGGTATGATTCATTTATGTTTTTGTTTAACTCTTTATTTTTTGTATAATGAAATTGTTATTGGGTGTATGAGGATGCTTGGGGTGTTTTGTGGGTTTGGGACATTTAAAAGGAAGAGAAGAGGCTTTACTAGGTAGGGAAAATGGTTGGAACATGGTTATTACTAACCATGAATCTTAACTATGTATCCTATAGGGGAGGGTTCATGGTTGAAAAACAATGTAGATGGAGCTAGAAAACTATTCAAACTTGGAGAGATCCATTTTCCACGGCCACCGTACAATTTCTCAAGCTGTGCGATGTATGATCACAACCTTTTTTGGAGATGTATTGAGATTGTTTTTAGGTACTATTTTTATTTTTTTTGAGTATATCTTGTTTTTTTATTTTACATTAGAGATTTTTCATGTGAAATTGGATAATTTTAGATGGAAGAGGGGTAGTTCATAGTTTTCCCAAACAATGTACCCATGCCAGTAAACCGTGCAAGCCTAAAAGAGGATTTTCATGGTTGGTGCATAGTTTTTCAAACTATGTTCCCCCTTAGTAGTAATCGTTCAACCCCTAATAGTAGGTGCTCAATTTGGCGCATGGTTAGGGAAAACCATGTTCCCCCTACAAGAAACTATGAATGTGTAAAATTAAACCCTTGAAAATTAGATTAAAAATTCATGAACCCCCCAATCTTCACCCTAATTCAACCCAAATCGACCCTAAAAGTTTTATATAATTTTTTGAGGCTCTTAAATGGATTATAAGGCATTTTATACTCCTTTATTATAAAATTGAAGACCGTATTGAAGATCTACACCTCTCTAGATAAGAGTCTATAATCCCATTTAGTTTCCTCTCTCTCTCTCCCCCCATATTGATCTCATATTTTTAAGGGATGATTTCCCCTATTAAAAATGGTTTATATCTAGATTTTATTGGATCTAAACATTATGGTACTATATCTTGGTTTGGGATCAAGATCTTGTTCTTTGTTGTGCAATTAAATGTTCTGCTTCAATTTGTGGATTTTTGTTGGTGAGTGTTCATCATCAATATTGTGGTATGCGGTCTAAATTTTAAATCCAATAGTCTTGATTTAATTATGGATATGAAATTGTTAAATTTAAATTTTCATGGTTGGGAAATTGAATTAGAGTTTGAATGGATTTAAATTAATTTCCATATGATAATGAATTGGGTTAAATTTGGGGAAATTGGAATTGGTGGACTTTGATTAATTAATAGATTAATTAATTAATGGAATATTTTTATTGTTGAATTAATGGGATATTGGGATTTTGTAATTAGTTAATACATGTTATTATGAATTAATTTTCAATGAGGATTATGAGATGGTTGGCTTAACCATAACGAGTTAATGGGGTATATGGTTTAAATAATGAAAAATGGTGTAATGGTGAATTATTCATATAATTCCATGTGATTAAAATTAATAACCATGTTTGTTGTGATAAATTGTAATGGAATACCATAATGTGAAATGGTGATAAAAGGGTTAATTTTTATTTACCATGAATGGTGTGATATATGGGATATATGTGTGATTGATTGATGTACGAGGGACACATAATGGTGCTCTAAATACCCATATGTGATTGACCTATATATGAGTGTGGGATATGGACTAATTCTTTAAATAACCATACGTAACTGACTAATAAATGGGATGTGGGGCAGATAATGATGCTCTAAATACTCACGGGGTGATAGACTTGAAATTTTAGGCCCATAACGTTGGCATTATATTATGGTTCCAATTGTCCATGATATAAGTTGAAATGAAATGATAAATGATAACCATGGTACTGTGATATGTGATATCCCATGGGGGTAGTTCAGACATCAGTAGGGGATGTAGCAGGTACTGATAGTATGGGTATCATCATGAACCCAAGTATTTATATGGTTAATTAAAGAATAGTTGAGATTGTGATGATTTTTTACATATGAATTGTAATTTATTCATTGTAAAAATGTATACACTATTATTTACTAGATAATGTTTTAGACACTGTTGGTTGTGGACTACTAAGTTCTACACACACCCTACTTGTAATTCTTGGTCGGTACCCAAATAGAATTCATGTTTGTAGGAGAGGATAAGGGAAAGATCCCTATATTAGATGGATTAGTCGAGATAGAGTATGGATGAGGGAACTGGACATGGTGTCAGGACCTGCTAGGGGATTTTCCTGTGTCTTATTTTGGGTTTTTTTGTTTTGACACTTGACACTTATTATGACATGAAATATTAACTATTTGGTTTGGATATTGTTTTCATATTTGGTTCATCATGTGAAACTAGTTTGTTCTAGTTATTTTATCATTTTGGTTTTTAGTTATTGTCTTAGTTATTTATAGGTTATTTATGTTGTTGTGATTATTTTATAATGATGGTATAGTCTCCCTATGATCAATATTAGACCCTCACTGCTAGTCAGTAGCCTTTATAGTATGAGGAGGTGTGCCTTAGGTCATCTTACCAACTAGATCGGGGCACATTTGTGTGTCACCCAGGTTGGGATTTCACAAAGTGTTATCAATGGAGTTTTGTTTTGTTTTGTTTTTTGTTACTATTTGGGTAAGGTGGATAGGATAATTGGATGATTAAAGACTTGGTTAAGATCTCATTCATGGGAGTAGAAAACCCATGTAAGAGGGTAAAAGCCATGTATAGAGGGTGGGATTTTTTACTGATGTGTTTTGTTACAATTGGATGTTATTTCAACTTGAATGATGCAATTGTTATGTGATGAGATAATTGTTTAGGATATTTTTTTTGAGATTTAACTCATGGATCAAAATTAAATAAGATTTTAGTACAGGGGAATCATTATAGGCACTCCGGATTTATTATGTCACGCATAATTTTAAGAACGCATGGGAAAAATAGGTTCTTGGGTAAGTTATTTGAAGGTAAATGATTTTATTTTCTTTTATAAATTTAAATTAAAAAATGTACCTAATATGAATTGAAAATTTTAAATGATGCAAGTTGTGATAAATTGAAATGGAAACTATTTTTATAATGATAAAATTGATTAATGAGAATGTATTTACCCTTTGGTAACCTAGACCTAGACAAGGGATGGTTAAGGGTAGTGATAGTGCCTTAGTTTTCACCATGTAGAGAGGTTAAGTGGAAATACTTATTATGGATTATTGTGAATCCATATTATGAAATTGTGATAATAATTTTATGTAATGTTTCCTAAAATTTTTATTTGGCATTGTAGATACATGCATCCATGATGTTTCTTATTGAGAGGACGACATGAGGTTGTAGCTGGAAATGATCCTTCGACAGTGGAACCTGAGGCACCAATAGTGCCTGGTGAGGAATTCTGAGAGAAGTTACATGATTACTTTTCCCAGTTTATGCAGTTTATGGACAGATACATAGGGTGGGTTGTGAAGAGTATGTTAGACTTGACATGGTAGTTTCAGTTGCATCACCCTCCAATTTTTACCAGAGAGGGTGAACTTGAGGTAGCTGATTTCTGGATCCAGTCTATCTAGATGATACTTGACCACATGGAGAATACTGTTGATAAGAAAATCAAATTGGGTAATTACATGCTATGTGGTCAAGAAAATAATTGGCGGGAGATCTGGACTCAGGATGGACAACTAGACAATATTGAGTGGAAAGACTTTCAAGAGAAGTTCTTAGAAAACTTTTGCCCTGATATTCTTAGGTTGGAGAGGAAGTATATGTTTATGAGGTCGACCTAGGGGAGTATGTATTTTATAAACTATGTTGTCCAATTTATATAACTGAATCACTTTGATCCAAAGTTGTCATGAGATAATGTTTTGGAAACAAAAAAGTTTTGGTGTAGGCTTAAATGTAAAATTAAGTCTTAGGTGAATATATTTTGGCTGAAAATGTTTTTTGAAGTGGTGAATTAGGTTCTTATTTTAGAGGGTAACCTAAAGTAGAATTCAGAAAAAGGACATGCAGTTTCTTCTAGATGATCAGGAGGTTCAAGTTTTGAGATAAGGTAGCATCATTATGAAAATATTAACCAGACTAGTGGAAACAAGAGTAGCTCGGGGGAAGGATCAATTACTCAGGATCTTACTCGAGTGATCTTTTAGCTATGTGGTAGGCCAGATAACCTTCATAGAAAGTGACCCCTACCATTGGTAGAGTTCCAAGCTTGTGGATGGATGAGACATCTACAATGTTTTTGTAGGAACCCATGACATATGGGTAATGCCAATGTTGGTAGGATGAATCTAAGTGATGGAAGGGGGTATTCAACCCCTTACCAGTCAAGAAATTAGAGTTCTATTGGCCATGGAGGTCAAGGTAGTGGACAATATTATTATATGATGGAGATACTATATCAGTAGAGTGGTAAAACTTAGGGGACTCAGACTGCATCACAGGGAATGTGAATAGGATAGTTTCATGTAGTTCAGCCTGTACTTGTGGATAGCGATACTTGAACATCGACAATCATAGATACTATTCTTATAGATTCTATGTTATCTAGTGAATTTTCTGATACTAGTTCATATCATTATTTTCTATCTGTGAAAATTATGAATGGTTAGATCCAAGAGATGAAGTTCATGATTGGGGTTATGATGATAGATAAACATTTGGGATTATGGTTGAGAGTAATCTATTTGTTCAAGGGGTATTCTCTCGAGGTTGGGGAGTATCATTTCAGTTGGGATATTTACATCCTTGAAATGGAAGGCTTTTATTTAATTATGGGTATGGTATGGTTAGTATAATAACAATACACATTGATTTTAACCAAAGGAGAGTGACTTTTATGTCTTTTAAGGGTGAAAATTATATTCACCATAGAGAGTGGGATATCAAGGATGGTTATGTAGGTCTAGTTAATCAGTAACTGGGGGAGCTCACCGCCCAGGATTATAGTCTCTTTATAGATCATGGAAGTGTAAAGAAGGATGTATTTCCACCCATAGTGGATAAGTTGTTTGATGTGTTTCTTGAGGACATTCCAGGGCTGCCGGTTGATAGAGATGTGAAATTTATAATTGAACTCATGTTGGGGATGATCCAGTTTCTATTCCACTATACAAAATAAAACCAACATACACTATTGTAAAAACACCCTATACCCACAGTTTTAGGAATTTTGGCCTTGGGATCCATCAGGATAGAGCTATACCCATGGTTTGACCAAAGCATGGGTATAGACCACCTATACCCAAGATTATTAAACTGTTGATATAGAAAATTTCAATGGAAATACCTATACACACAGTTTGAAGAAACTGTTGGTATAGACCTATACCCACAGTTTGTTCAAATTATGGGTATCGTTCCTTAATTAAAAAAATCTTCCACTAGGATTTGATCCCAGCACCTTCCACCTACACTTCAACAATTTTACCACTATCCTAAAACACATTTCTTATTCTTATATTAAAAAATATGTATATAATATATATATATAATTTTTTTATATTAAATTATTCATTATTATGGAAAAAATGGTCCATCCTATACCCATAATTATTTCAAACCATGGGTATAGGTCCTTATTAAAAAAAATCCTTCATTAAGATTTGATCCCATCACATTCCGTTTACAATCCAATGACTTTACCACTATCCTACAACATATTTTTAGTTATTATATTAAAAAAAATATTTTATAAATATTAAAATTTATTTATATTAGATTATTATTTTTACTATTATTATGAAAAAATAATGGGCCTAGCTATAGCCATTGTTTGGTCAAACTGTGGCTATATGTTTTCCCACAAATTGTTTTTCCCCCACACAACCTATTGCCAAAGTTTAAAAAAATAGTGGGTATAGGGGTGACCAATACCTACAATTTTTGAAGAACTGTGGGTATAAGTCCTTCCCAATTTTTTTTATTAAGAAACCTATTTCCATGGTTTTGAAAAATCATGGGTATAGGGGTGACCTATACCCATGTTTTTCGAAGAACTGTGGGTATAAGTCATTCAGTAGAATTTTTTTCCCATAAAACCTATTCCCATGGTTTAAAAAACTATGGGTATAAAGGTTACCTATACCTAAGTTTCTTTGATAACCATGGGTATGGACTTGTTTTATTATTGAGGGAGATTTGATAGTATAAGAATCAAATAGAATATTTTAAGGAAAAAGGTTTTATCAATACAAGTACGTCACCTTAGTTTTCTGTAGTTTTGTTTTCTAATACGTTTGAGGGGACTCTACATTTATATGTTGATTAATGAAAGTTGAACTGGATGATAGTAAAGAAACACAATCCTCTTCTGCATATTGATGATATCTTTGACTACTTGAGGGGAGGTTGTGTCTTCTCAAATATTGACTTACGATAAGGGTATCATCATTTGATAGTTAGACCTTTCGATAAACCGTAGACTACTTTTAAAAGAAGGTATGACCTCTATGAATTTTTCATGATATTATTTGGTTTAACAAATTCTCATTCAATATTTATGGTTGATGAATGGAATCTTCCACTCATACCTATATCCTGTTATGGTTATATTTGTGGATGACATCTTGGTGTACTCCAAGACTCATGACGATCATACCCAAAATATTGACATCTTTTTGAGTACACTAAGAGAGAATCGACTATACACTTAGCTATCTAAATGTAAATTATGGATCAATAATGTACATTTATTGGGGTACAACATCTAGGAGGAAGGTGTGTCTGTGGACCTAGAGAAGGTGTAGGCAGTGATTTTTTAGGAGCAACCCAAGAATGTTTTTGATATCCACAGTTTTCTATGATTAGAAAGATATTATTAGAGGTTAATCCATGAATTTTTCCATTTAGAAGAACCTATTTAGGGATTGACCAAGAAGGGAATAGATTTTTAATGTTTTGGATCATGTAAGAATGATTTCCAGGAGCTAAATAAGTGTTTGAATATTGCACTGATCTTGCTAATGCGTTAAGAAGGAAAACATAGACTGAGGCAGTTAAGGAGTCTAGATTTGAGTGAAAGATGATGACCTTGATGTCTGAGATAAATGTTGTCATTCAGGGGTCCAGGATCATATGACCCTCATATCAGTTTCTGTGGAATTTAATATTGTGAGACAAATCATTGAGAGGAAGTATGAGGATCCAGAGTTTTTGAACATGAGGTAAAGCCTTGAAGGTGG
Source organism: Viscum album (assembly GCA_963277665.1). NCBI lineage: Eukaryota > Viridiplantae > Streptophyta > Magnoliopsida > Santalales > Viscaceae > Viscum > Viscum album. The sequence continues at coordinate 777,338,595 of OY728164.1, forward strand.
GGAGTCACATTCAGATTAGAATTTAGATGAGGATGACATCATCTATGTAAAGAATCATATTTTTGATTCTTTGAGAATGTGGGGGGATCATTTTCATGAATTTCATACCTCAAAGTGGGTGGTGCATCCAGTTGTGACCAAAATGTACCATTACATATGAAGACAATTTTGGTGGCTGGGCACGAAAAAAATATAGCAGGGTTCATGAAACAATAATATAATTTTTAATAGGTTAAGGTTGAGTATCAGCAATCTGGTGGTTTACTACAGCCATTGGCCATTAAGGAATGGAAGTGAGAAGAAGTTACCATGGACTTCATGGTTGGTCTTTTGAGGATTCCTTGGAAGAATGATGCTCTCTAGGTGGTTATGATCTGAATGATGAAAGTAAAATAGTTATTTCCTATAATAGAGACTTTCTCAATGGATCAGTTGGAATATTTTTATATTTTGGAGATAGTCCATCTGAATGGGGTTTCATAGAGTATTGTTTCAGACCATGACTCATGCATTACTTGGTTATGCTTCTAGAACTTGCAGAAGGTACTTTTAACAAAGGTTTTATTGAGTACGGTAGCCCAACCACATTAATATGGGTATTCAGAACATATTATATAGGTTCTTGAGGATATTTTTTGGTCTCGTGTCCTATACTTTGGTGGGTATTGGGAGAATCACCTAGAATTGGTGTATATCTTCTATAAAAACAACTATTAGGAAACTATATAGATGAAACCATATAAGGATATTTATAGTAGGCCATGAAGATCACCTCTATGTTGGATGGAGGTAGGCGAGTCAGTGTTGTTGGGACCTAGTCTCATGAAAGACATGTTGGAGTAGGTTCATCTGATTTGAAAATGTATGGATACAACTCAGATTTGGTAGAAGTTGTATGCTAATAGAAGTTAATGACCACTTGAGTTTTCAATGGGTGAACATGTATTCCTTTCAGTGTCTCCTAGATTGGATCACCATAAGATTCAGAGACAGGGAAATTTGGAACCTAGGTTTTTTGTACCATTTAAGGTTGTGGAGATAATCAGGCTAGTAGCATACAAATTGGATCTTCTATAGAGTTATAGTTCCATGCCTGATGTTTTTCATGTGTCACAATGTTATCACTATCAACCTGACCCTTAACAAGGGATATATGTGGATGATATTGAGCTTTAGACTGATGCATCCATTTAGGAGCATCCAATACATGTGTGTGATCATAGTGAGAATGTTTTGGGGGTAAAGACAATGCCGATAGTTCAAGTATTATGGAAATGTTCATGAGAAAACATGGGAGAGAGAAGAATTTATGAGGGATCAATGGCCCGATCTTTTTACCTCGGAATCCTAGAGATACTTGGGATTACAGCTTTAGGATGATCTATTATATAGTGGAGATATTGTAAGATACCAACCTTTTATGAAAATTTATTGATCTCATTTTTAGGTACTATTTTACCTTGCTTGAGTATATCTTGTTTGGGTTTTACCATTGGGAGTTTTGGGGTGAAATTTGATAATTTTTTAAGGAAGATGGTCAGTGTATGGTTGGCACACAGTTTTCCCAAAACATACACCCATGCCAAAAAGTTGTGTGAAACCAAAAATAGGGGATTCACATGGCTGGTGCATAGTTTGTCAAACCATGTTCCCTCTTAGTAGTAAACATGAAAATCCTAACACTACTGGAAAAGTAGGATATACCAATGGTTTAAAACTGTTGGTATAGACTATACCAACGGTTTTCCAAACCATTGGCTAGTAAGCTGTGAGGAAAGCCCTATACCAACAGTTTCACTTAAACCGTTGGTATAGGTGTTCCAGAATTCTGGAAAAGTCTATACCAACGGTTCTGAACCGTTGGTATAAGCTTTCCAGAATTCTGGAAAGACCTATACCAACGGTTCAGAACCGTTGGTATATCTTTTTCCAGAATTCTGCAAAAGGCTATACCAACGGTTCAGAACCATTGGTATAAGATTCCCCAGAAAAAGATATCCCAACGGTTTAGAACCGTTGGTATAAGATTTCCAGAATTCTGGAAAAGGATATACCAACGGTTCTAAACCATTGGGATAGCTTTTTTCTGGAAAATCTTATACCAACGGTTCAGAACCGTTGGTATAGCCTTTTCCAGAATTCTGGAAAAAGATATACCAACGGTTCTGAACCGTTGGTATAACCTTTTCTAGAGCTGCTGCACAACAGCCCCCCAGAAGCCCTCCAGTAGCCCTACCATCCACCTACATAAAAAAACATTGCACAACAGCCCTCAATAATCCCTCCACTATACACCTGTATAAAAAATATCACAAAAACCACATACATATTTCAAACAGTATAAAAAACACCGAAAATAGCCCAAAAAACACATATGACAACAATCATCCTGTGGTAATTCACCTCACCCATGTACAACCCCCCAACCAACACACCTCCCCATGAAATTCTAATAGGAAGAATAGTTTGATAAATATCTATTAGAGTTGAATAATAATTTCAAATTGGCTATAATCCCTTTTTTTGTGATCCTAGGTTTGGGTATGTAATGATTTGTGATGAATTTTGCATTGAACATGTATTGTTTATAATATATGGTGAAAAGGTATTTTCTTAGGAGTCTCATCAGTTATGACCCCATTAGTGAAACTACCCAACTCATGAAAAATAGTTTGAGACTATCATTGATGAGTGTAAATTTCAGTTGTATTCACTTAAAATGATTTCCTTTTGAAATAAAAGAGAGACTTTGAGTGGGGTCATCCACACCGCACCTCGGATTGAGGCAGAGTTGACTCGTACACGTCACAAATGACCCATGGATCGTTTTCCTAAAGTATCAACACAATTCGAATGCGTTTGGTTGGTTTCCTGTATGCCGGTTGTTTTTACATAAAAGCGTATCCATTTTAAACAAAAGAAATACACTTTGAGTGATACCAACCACACCATGGCTCGGATTGAGGCAGGGTTGACTCGTAAACGGCACAAATGAACCATAGATCCTTGTCCTAAAGTATCAATAGTATCTGAATGTGTTTGGTCCGTTTTCCATATGTCAGTTGTTGTTTATACTTAAACTGTTTTCCATTTCAAAAAATAGTTAGACACTTTGAGTGGTGCCGCCCACACCTCGCCTCGGATTGAGGCGGAGTTGATTCCTAAACATCACAAATTACCCATGTATCGTTTTCCTAAAGTTTCAACAGAATCCGAATGCGTTTGGTCGGTTTTCCGTATGTGGTTTTCTTTACTTAAAAGCGCATCCATTTTAAACAAAATAAAGACATTTTGAGTGGTACCGGCCACAACGACCCTCAGATTGAGGCGGGGTTGACTCCTACACATCAAAAATGACCCATGGATACATGTCCTTAAGTATCAACAGTATCTGAATGCCTTTGGTCCATTTTTTGTATGGCAGTTGTTTTTTTAACTTAAACTGTTGTCCATTTCAAATAAAAGTGACACACTTTGAGTGGTGCCGGCCATACTGGCCCTCGGATTGAGGCAGGATTGACTCATACACATCACATATTATGCATGGATCATTTTCCTAAAGTTTCAACAGAATATGAATGCCTTTGGTTTGTTTTCCGTATGTTAGTTGTTGTTTTTACTTAAACTGTTGTCCATTTCAAAGAAAAGTTAGACACTTTGAGTGGTGTCAGCCACACCACACCTCGGATTGTGGCGGGGTTGACTAGTACAAGTCAAAAATGACACATGGATCATTTTACTATAGTTTCAATAGAATCCGAATGGGTTTGGCCGGTTTTCCGTATGTCAGTTGTTGTTTTTACTTAAACTGTTGTCCATTTCAAAGAAAAGTTAGACACTTTGAGTGGTGTCGGCCACACCGCGCCTCAGATTGAGGTGGGGTTGACTCGTACACGTCACAAATGACCCATGGATACATGTCCTAATGTATCAACAGTATCCGAAGGCCTTTGGTCCATTTTCCATATGCGGTTTTTTTACTTAAAAGCGCATCCATTTTAAACAAAGAAAAGACACTTTGAGTGGTACCGGACACACCGGCCCTTATATTGAGGCGGGGTTAACTCGTACACATCACATATGACCCATGGATCCTTGTACTATAGTTTAAACAGAATCCGAATGCGTTTGATCTATTTTCCGTATGCCAGTTGTTGTTTTCACTTAAAATCCTGTCCATTTCAAATAAAAGTTAGACACTTTGAGTGGTGCCGGCCACACCGCGCCTCAGATTGAGGCAGGGTTGACTCCTACACGCCAAAAATGACCCATGGATACATGTACTAAAGTATCAATAGTATCTGAATGCCTTTGGTCTGTTTTACATATGTGGTTTTTTTTACTTAAAAGCGCATCCATTTTAAACAAAAGAAAGACACTTTGAGTGGTACCGGCCACACCGGCCCTCGGATTGAGGTGGGGTTGACTCGTACACGTCAAATATGACCCATGGATCATTTTCTTATAGTTTAAACAGAATCCAAATGCGTTTGGTCTATTTTCCGTATGCCAGTTGTTGTTTTCACTTAAAATCCTGTCCATTTCAAATAAATGTTAGACACTTTGAGTGGTGCCGGCCACACCGCTCCTCATATTGAGGCGGGGTTGACTCCTACACACCACAAATGACCCATGGATACATTTCCTAAAGTATAAACAGTATCTGAATGCCTTTGGTCCGTTTTCCGTAGGTGGTTTTTTTACTTAAAAGCGCATCCATTTTAAACAAAAGAAAGACACTTTGAGTGGTACCGGCCACACCGGCCCCCGGATTGAGGCGGAGTTGACTCGTACACGTCACATATGACCTATGGATCATTTTCCTATAGTTTAAATAGAATCCGAATGCATTTGGTCTATTTTTTGTATGCCAGTTGTTGTTTTCACTTAAAATCCTATCCATTTCAAATAAAAGTTAGACACTTTGAGTGGTGCCGGACACACCGCACCTCGGATTGAGGCGGGGTTGACTCCTACATGCCAAAAATGACCCATGGATACATGTCCTAATGTATCAACAGTATCTGAATGCCTTTGGTCTATTTTCCATATGTGGTTTTTTTACTTAAAAGCGCATCCATTTTAAACAAAACAAAGAAACTTTGAGTGGTACCGGCCACACCAACCCTCGTATTGAGGCGGGGTTGACTCGTAAACGTCACATATGACCCATGGATCGTTTTACTATAGTTTAAATAGAATCCGAATGCATTTGGTCTGTTTTCTGTATGCCAGTTGTTGTTTTCACTTAAAATCCTATCCATTTCAAATAAAAGTTAGACACTTTGAGTGGTGCCAGCCACACAGTGCCTCGGATTGAGGCGGGGTTGACTCATACACGTCACATATGACCCATGGATACATTTACTAAAGTATCAACAGTATCCGAATTCATTTGGTACATTTTCTATATGTGAATTTTTTACTTAAAAGCGCATCCATTTTAAACAAAAGAAAGACATTTTGAGTGGTACCGGCCACACCGGCCCTCGGATTGAGGTGGGGTTGACTCGTACACATCACATATGACCCATGGATCATTTTACTATAGTTTAAACAGAATCCTAATGTGTTTGGTCTGTTTTTCGTATGCTAGTTGTTGTTTTCACTTAAAATCCTATCCATTTCAAATAAAAGTTAGACACTTTGAGTGATGCTGACCAATACTTCAAAGCACATTTTCCATATCATTTTCCACATGCATAAACATGAAATACATGGATAACTAAGAAAGCTAAGTAAAAAAAATAAAAAAATGGGTATCACAGTACCAAGGAATACTAAAGGTCTAGGTAGTAGACTAATCATACAATAAGAATCAAGTGCAAAAAACAGAATCTGAATGCAACGCCCCTATGAAGAAGAGGAAAACCCCAAAGTGGAAAACCATGTTAAAAAATAAAGAGTTATACAGAATTAAAAAATGTAATGGATCAATCTGCCTCTGATCACCATCACCATCACCACTATCATCATCAGCCTCATCCTCGCCACCATCTCTGTCCTCGTCGTCGTCCTCGTCATCGTCCCCATGCTCATCGTCAGCCTCATCCTTGTCCTTGGCATCATCCTCGCCCTCGGCCCCATCCTCGCCCTCGGCCCCATCCTCGCCCTCGTCCACATCCTCATCCTCGCCCTCTTCCTCTTTAGCATCCTCGTCATCACCAGGAACGTCATCATCTCGATCACCACTAGATCTGCCACCTGGTGCATTGGATGATGCACCCATCGACGACATAAATGTCTGACAAGCCGCACTAGCCTCTGGAGGAAGTGCTGAAGATAATGCTTTCATCAGTTTCATAAATTCTCTGTCTCTTGTTTGAACTAGTACTTACAACTCTGTGACCCTTTTATCAGACTGTCTTGCATGATCCTTGACCTATTCCAACTCGGTGGTACTAGAACGGATACCTGGAGACGACCAATACCTCTTCGGGACTATATTCTTACTAGGTCAGCAGCGTACTCGACCAGAGTGCTCATCTCCGAAAACCTGATATAAATGATCGTGTGGCCCAAAATTGTGAGGCTCCTGGGCATCAAGAGCCTCTAAAGCAGCCTGTAAAAAATATTAATAGATTATTAAATTTAAAATTAGATATTAAACTTTGAAATAAACAAATTAAAACTTACAATCTTCTCTTGGGTCGGTTCATTTACCGCAGTTCCATATTTTTTTCTTCTACTCGAGCAAAACAATTTTGGTCAAGGGATACGTCCTTCAATATTCATTTTGTGCTTCTGTAATGACATTGAAACAATATAAAGTGAAAGTATAATCATATATTCATTATTCAATAAATCACATAATTTAAGTAGGATCCACTAAAAAGGGAAAGTCCTAAATAAAAATTATAAACAACTATATCGTACCTGCTGTCTCTCATGATCTGACATAGTTTTGCGCCCCAAAGTGTGGAGGTATTGATTTGAATCAATGTTTTTTTTTGTTTTTTCCAGAAGATTCCTAAATAATGATTAATAATTAATAATATTATATTAATGAAAAATATGAAAACTCTCATTTAAATAACTCAAATGAGATTAATACCTTAAATTTGGCAGTCGCCCAATGGGTAATCATTTGGCGATATTTCTCTATCGGGCAGTCATCCATGATAGGTAATGTCTCTAACTCCGTTCCCACTCTATCACACTAGCCAACATACAGATCATGCTTATAAGATCTCCAAATCTCTCCTAGCTCTTTTAAACGCGCTGGTCGTGCACCTTCGCCATCAAGGAAGTTAAACCGAAGCTGAAACCAAATTGATTAGTTCATTTAAATACAAAAATATACTACATTAAATCCAATAGATTTTTTACCCATATTTGTTCCCACGCGTTATCCTTGACTTCGGGTGGAAGATGTCTCCAAGATAGAGGGCTGACCGGAATGATATCATAGTATTTGTCTAGCGTCGCCAAAAAACCCCGACATTGCTGCCTAGATTTCTCAATCATTTGTCCATCAACATTGTAATCAACCATCAACTGTGTCTGGCGGTTCCATACCGCACGCAAGCGAGTAAGCCCCCTCCCCCACCTCCTATCTGTAGATGAATCTATTATTAAAGAAAAATAATATCAATACAAGTTATAATAAAAATAAATTTTGGTATAAAAATTTGATAGAGTTATATAAATATACATGTGGTAGTCGGATCAATGGGTGCAGAAGCTGAAGGAATATCCTGTACAGGTGGACTGTCCCTCAGTGTATGCTCCTCAGCCACATACTATGTCGCAACAGGAGTCGAAGAAGGTGGAATATAATAGCCCAGAGATAATGAACCAGAAGAAAAAGATGATGGAATAGACATCTGGCCAGCTGGTAGTGTAAACATCGGAGGTCTAAATATCTCATATGTCCCTGAAGACACACCAGGATCAAAATAGGGCGTAGAAGATACGTTTGTGGTAGTGGGTCGTCTAACTCTCGCCCCATGAGCCCTCGTACCACCGGCCTCAGTACCGGGACAACTAGATGATCGTCCATCTCTGACACCACCCCCCCTCTTACCACCAACCTCTCTACTGGGAGCAATATCAGGCTCCTCGTCAGATATCTGTCGTCTAGGGGGTGGATCCTGAAAAAAATTTGACAGAAAAGTAAACACATGATATTATAAGTTATTGAAATATTAATATTTGAAATAAAATACTCACAATAGGGATGAGTGGAGGAACACCCATCTGTACCATGCGACGATTATTATCTGTCATCTTTTTCCACCGCCTCTCTTAAATGGGTGTCATTTACTGCAATGAAAACAAATATGGAAGTAATTAGAAATAGATAACTAATGTGTAACCCAAAAAACAAAATATAGAAAAACCATTATGATAAAAAGAACATAATGAAACAGAAGATTTATGGTGTTATGAAGGTAAGTACTAGGATACAAACTCTGAATGATGTAGGTTAAACATGTAGGTGAGAACATGACTGTATGATTCTATATATTTCCCACCACAACTTCGGGTTCACAATCAACTCTGACAATTGAGCTATTGGGGTTATCATAAGTAATAAACGGATTGCTTCCAATTGCAGTAGGGATAGTATCAACTTCATCATCACCATCATAAAAAACATGTCTGGGATTTACTTCAATAATTACACAGAATTTAGGATGACGATGATCTTTGACATAAAAAACTTGTTTCACCATTGATGCCAATACGTATGGTTCATCGGTGGAAAGAGTTTGAGTCATGTCAATAACTCAAAATCCACAATCATTAATAAAGGTGCCTTGCCTCGTCATTGAATCAAACCATTGACATTTCATCATTGTGACTCGACCATGCGAGTAATAATCCAAAATTATTATTTTCTCCACAACACCATAATAAGCAACATTTTCAGAACGAGGTCTAGTGTCTGATGAACTAGCATAACAGTCTGTTGTGGCAGTTATCATAACACCATTATGCTGTGTTCTCATGTTTCTTGCTCGTTCAGTGATAATAAATTTGTATACATTGATCACAAGTGATTTACAAGCACGAACCATGGTATTAGGACCAAAAGACAAAGCTCTTATTTCCTCAGAAACAAAGTCTATAGGCAAACTCGATACCTGAAATATAAAAAAATAGTAAACTTAATTAAATATTATTTTTATTTAGTTATTATAGAAATATTTTTACCTTCAATTTCAACCAAGCAGAAAACCCTTTGCTATGCAAAGTCTCATTCTTTCTCAAAGATAAAGAACGATGCTTTCTATATATCAATTATTTATGTTCCCTGTAGATAAAAATAATAATAGTTTAACAAATATTTAAAATTACAAGAGATAAGATAAGAGATACATGTACAATTAACTTACTTGATATACTCATCGAACAAATCACAATTGAAGAACACTGTGCGATGTGCCATCTCTCGCTCTTCAAGGCTTAATGTTGTCAATGTATATGATCCCGAAATTCCTCCTGTCCGAGGAAGTGATGGTAAACTGGGTTCAATTTTCCCATACTGTTCTTCTTCATTTCTCATTGGTCTATTTATTCTCGTAGTATGATCAGACAAATACATTGAGCAGAAATCCATACATTCTTGATCCAAGTAACCGTTCACAATAGAACCTTCGGGATAATTCTAGTTCCGAACATATGATTTCAATGTGCACATGTTTCTTTCAGTTGGATACATCCAACGGAAAGCAATGGGTCCTCCAAGAAGTATTTCGGTCGTAAGATGGACAGTCAGATGCAACATGCATGTAAAAAATAATGGAGGGAATATTTTCTCTAACTCACACAAAACTAATGGTGTCTCTGCCAACAATTTTTTCACAAGGGATTTGGACAACCTCTTAGAAAAAAGATCTCTAAACAAATAGCACAACCGAATAACTGAGACTCTAACATTATTGGACAAGAGATGGCGGATTGCTATTGGAATCAACTCATGAAAAAGGACGTGATAATCATGAGTCTTCAAAGATTTCAACTTCAACTCTTTTCTATTGACCCATTTTGATATATTGCTTGAATAGTCATAAATAACTTTAATAGTCTCTAGCACTTCTAGAAATTGATTTTTTTCAGCAGGAGTCATCACATAAGAAGCACATAGAACTTGCTGTTTATTTTCACTGATACAGACAGGATGCAATTCTAGTCTGATCCCCCAATCTACCAAGTCACGCAGAGATCGTAAATCATCTTTTGTCTTCCCCTTGACATTTAGAAGAATCAAAAGCAACATATCACATATATTCTTTTCAATGTGAATTACGTCTAAGAAATGACGTAACAAGTTGGTTGACCAATATGACAACTCAAAGAATATACTCTTCTTCTTCCAATTGTAACAGGTATCATTGAAAACATTTTTCCTCTTTCTATATTTCATTACACTCTTCCCAAATGAATAACTGAAATCTTTCAATTCATTAAGCACATCAGTTCCAGACATATGCTGAGGTGGATCATCATTCTCCATGGTATTGTCAAATCTTTGACGATTGTTTATATATGGATGGTTCATTGGAAATAATCGTCGATGTCCCATAAAACTAAAACTACGACAATATTTCAGTCTTCTCGATCGATTATTCTTCATACAAACAGGACATGGAAATTTTCCTTTTGTGCTCCATCCTGACATCATTGTATAAGCAGGAAAATCATTGATAGTCCACATAGGTTTAGTACACATCTGAAATATGTATTTCGAACATGCATCGTATGTGGGCACACCCACATCCCAAAGAAGTTTCAACTCTTTTATTAAAGGTTGCATGTATACATCTATATCATTGCCGGGATCAGAAGGGCCAGATATCAGTATACTCAAGAAAGTGTAAGGATTTTTCATACACAACCAATGGGGAAGGTTATAAATTTGTGTGAAAACCGGCCATGTGCTATGCGAAGTAAGCATCTGCACAAATGGATTAAAACCGTCACATGAAAGACCCAGTCTCACATTACGCACATCAGCAGCAAATTCAGGATATCGAGCATCAAATCTCTGCCATGAAAATCCATCTGCAGGGTGAACCAACTCATCATTATTCTTTTTTCTCTCGGTGTCATGCCATCGCATTTTTACGGATATTTCATCAGACATGAAAAGGTTCTGTAATCTGAGGATCAATAGAAAGTTCCACATTACTTTTTGTGGCACACGAGATGGTGTTCTATCATCTTTTGGCTTCCATCGGGAGGTTCCGCATTTTATACAATCATTTATTTTAGCAGTTTCCTCCCAAAATAAGCTGCAATAATTCGGGCAAGCATGATTTTATTTGAGAATCCAAGTTCATCAACCAACTTCCATGACATATAGTTGTTTGAGGGAATATCTGCATCATCTGGAAGTAAGTCCTTCAAGAAGGTAAGAATTTAATCAATTGTAGTATTTTAAATCCCATATATAGTTTTCCCATGAAACAATCGGATTAAAAATTCCAACTTTTTCATTTTATCACATTGCCGATATACTCGAGTCGTCACAGCATCATTCAATTTTTTTCACCCTATCAACATCATCATTTTCATTGGACGCATCATGTGTGCTTGTATCGAAATCTTGTTGGATGGACATCCTTTCCTTCTCATGATGTCGAATAAATGGAAACCGATCATATATCAAACTCTCTAATTCAGTCCTATCATTTGGATCATCAACATTTTGAGATTCCATTTTCTCTTCATTTTGATACCATACATAATAGTTTGTTTGGAAACCATATTTGGTTATATGATAGCTAACTGCTTCACGGCTCAACCAAGGTCTTCCAACACAATTAAAACATGGGCAGTGTGTGCGACCACTATCTGAAGCCTTGTCAAATGAAAAATCTAGAAAGCAGTTCAAATTATTTTGAAAATCAGTTCAAATCCGATCAGTTTCGTACATCCAACTTCTATCCATTTTGTAAAAAAATCGCAATAAGTCATTTCAAAGCAATTCAATAATATTAAAGTTTAATCAAAAAAATATTTATGTAAATGAAAATTGTTTACTCTATATAAAATCATAACTGACACATTACTCTATATGAGAATCATATTAAGAAATAAAACAAAATATAGTGTATATAAGAAAATAAGATACAAAATTTCTAATGACTATATTCAAGGATTGACTAGTAAGATATTGGAAGTGGATCAAGGAATACATAATCCTTAAGGGTCTTGTTGGGAGTATATGAGTTTTATACTTTAACTTCTTCAAGTAGATCAGGATGAGGAGTAGGATGAGGATCATGGGAGTGGCGGAACTGTCCAAGGGGGTGTGGCATGTCTAGGGGGGGTTCAGGGTGTCTAGGGGGTGGTGGGGCCGTCCGGGGGGTCGGAGGTGTCCATGGGGTGGGGGGCTTTCTAGGGGGGTTGGGGTGTCCAGGTGGGAGGGCTATCCGTGGGGGTAGTCTGGTTGTCCAAGTGGGTCGGGGTGTATAGGTATATTTATATGAAAATAATACCCCCACAATAATCACACAGCCCTGTCATTAGTCTAAACCCCCAGAACACATAAAAGAAGCTAGTATGGACATTTACTAAAGTATTTAACACCATATGAATTAAAATACACTCTAAATATAGTTTAAGAGGATATAATGGTGTGTGTGAAAAAAAATGATATTAAATCAATTTAAACGAATATGGAACAAATGAGGGTTTATAATACACTAAGAGTACCTCAAACAATCCAAAACCACTATAGCACCACATATTCAACTTCATGAAACAGGACATGAAAATATTACCTACGACTTTACTGATGACCACCTAATTGGAACACTCTATTTATGGTTCTCGAACATAAGGAACAAACAATTTTTGGTCTCTACCAACTCAATCACCCCCTTGTAGATCATAATCACGTTTCCCCTTATACTAAAATGGTCTCACTGGAAGCTACTATTAATACCGGACCTAAACCATTCATTCTCCATAAAAAAATGATCAAAGAACCATCAGTGGTATCTCTCATATAACCACAACCATTTTATCTATGATGTAACGAAATTCACAAGAATAACTTTTATTCAATAACCTTTTGGTATATAATTTTCATCAACAATGGTTCAATTATATGGTTCATCACATTCCAATTTATTAATCACCCATACAGAATAAAAATTGAACATTGAATTTCATTTAATTACAACCAACATATTTCATTTAATTCTTAACAAGCATAGAAGCATGGAAATTGGAATCTAATAACTTTAATTAGTCCCCAAATTTTTTTAATAAATTTAACATGAAAAATAAAACACTTTGAAATCTAAATAATTACTATGAAGTAACATGAGCTTGGAATTCTATTGCACAAGTAAAAACACTCAACGATGGAATATATGAAATGATTATTAATATAAATTATTGACACAAGATAATAAAGTAACTATGAATGTTAAAACTAAACATGTGATTGAATTTTATAACATATAATAAAAATTTCATGGTAATGAAACATGGAAGGCACATCAAAAAATTAGACAACCGTCTAATACAATCTATATGGGCTGGAATATGCATGGAATTTAATAAAGAACCGAAACATAAATAGGGATGGAACATAAATTGGGTGGGAATATGAGAATAGAAATTGGTCTCATCCTAAAGAGAAACATATACACATCAAAATCGAAAATAAAAACTAAAAGTTAAAGAAAATAACTCACTTTGGATGGGATGGAGGAAGAGAACCGGAACCACCTCAAAAATCTCTGATAGCTCCCGTTTAGGGCTCTGGATCGCGAATGGGGGAGAGGACGGGCTACTGCCAATTTGGGGGAAATTTTTACCAACAGTTTTTAAAAACCGTTGGTATATACATTCAGCCCAAACATTTACCAACGGTTCAATGAGAACCATTGGTAAAAGGTCACCAAAATCCAACTTTTACCAACGGTTCTCATTGAACCGTTGGTAAAAACTCCTCTATACCAACGGTTGTAATGAACCATTGGTAAAACTGTCTATAAAACCATCTATACCAACGGTTTCTGAGAACCGTTGGTATAGATGGCTATTCCCAACGGTTTAGTAAACTGTTGGGATATAACCATTGGTAAAACTAGGATTTTCTTTAGTGTAAGAGGAAGAAAATGGTTAGGCACGTGGTTAGTGAAAACCATGCTCCAAATACAATAATAAATGTAATAATTGTACTATAATAGTTTTAGTTTCTGAGAATGATGTTATTTTTTTTCAAATATTTAACAACCATTTTTTAAAAACTATCACTATGTGCAATGATTTTTTTAAAAAATCATTTCCTCCCCTCTCTAAAAGCCCCAATATCAACTCCTACATATCTCCCCTGAGCCACCTCTCCCCAACCCCAAGACCTAGCCCTCCTACCCACCGCCTGGTGCACCTCACCGCCACACGTTGCACCTCACCACCGCTCCCCGTTGCACCTCACCACAACCGCCACCCCATCCCCCCTCTCTGATCTACCCTCTCACCACCGATGCCCATTACACCTCACCTCCACCACATGTTTCACCTCAGTGCTACCCCCACCCCTTATTCCCCCTCTCCACTCCTCCCTATCTCCCCTGATCCCCCCTTATCATGAGCTCAAGACTTATCCGCAGCCACCATTGCACCTCACCATCAACCCCCCATTGCACCTCACTACCACCCTCTCATTTGGTGATTCATGATCCTTAATTTATTTATTTTTTTATTTTCATAACTTTTAGGGTTCAAGGAGTTATGGTTTTAGAGAGTTATTATTATTTTAGTATTTCTGATTGTTTATTTACTATGATTTTTCCTTCATTGGGTGGATGATTGAATTGATCTAATAAAAGAGAATATACCATTTAAATACATTTACTAGAAAAGGGGTGGTTCATATGTGATTTACCATATTCCATTTCATTTATTGCAGATTTATGATTCTTGTTTGATGTTGTTTCTTTGAAACAAAATTCTTGTTTCCCTTATGATGTTATGATCACCTCTTCTAATTGGTTAATCAATGAAATAAAATAAAAAATTAGTTTTTTAGAAGTATGTGGTTGTTTTGACATTAATTTTTCCCTCAATGAAAGTTTAATATGTAAATAATTATTCAAAGAAGTTTTTAAAGAGTTTTTCAGTGTATTAACAAGTTTTATCACATTTAATAATTGGATAAATACTTAAATCTGAAAATTAATTAGGTTGTATGGAAATATATAACGTTGATAATAAATGATAGTCACTATCAAATAGTTCTATAAGATCCAAAAGTGTCAAGTTATAGTTTTAATTTCATTACATAGCTAGTAGTGTTCAATAGTTTAACATATTTCAGAAGGGGGTTCCAAATCAAAAACTGATTTTTCATAAGATTGTTTTAAATGATTACAAAGATATTAATTGTTTACTTTTAATATCATTATTATAAAGAATTAATTTCCATTATAGAATTACAAATATGATATCAATTGATTATAAATATTATATTCAATCATTAAATCAATTTTGAATAAAATACATAAAAGGTTTATGTGAAACTTTAATATCATCACTCACTTAGGTATTGTAGAACCACCATGGTGAATGATGTTTTTTAGTATTTTAAGAAGGGGAAACTAATATGTATTTGTATTATTGAAATTATTATATTATAATTCACATATTTTCTTATAGTTAATTTTAGTGATCAATTATATTTTATAACGGGAAAGAGGAGAATCCGAATAAAAATACTCTAGGTTTGAATAATTTTATTTAAAAAAGTAATGGCTTATGAAAAGGTCATGATGAGAGGGAATCCATAATATCTCAATAATAATATAACCAATGGATGAGAATACCATGTAATTATAATAATTAAATATATATATATATATATATATATATATATATGTTTTTGATATAATATTATAACTAAATAGTTCAAAAATTAAAGCGTTGAATAAGGAACCCTTACCATGCTCTTTGATTCACCTACTTTAATAATCACATTGAATCCTGGTTTTATATATTTTTTGGGTAATTTAGAGAAAAATTTTTTAAAATTATTTCACATTTACATAGTTAATGTGATATTATTGGTGTAGGGTTATAATGTTTATTTAAATATTATTTAAATATGTTTAATGAGTTATGTATGTTTTTTTAGAATTTATGCTTCTAAACAAATGTGTATTTTTTAAACATCAAATTTTAGTAATTTTAAAATTATATTTCTTAATGTATAATTTTGTTATATTCTATAAGAACTATTCTATGAGTTGAATGATTAATTTCAACATGTTTGGATGGATTAAATGATGACTCGTGATATGTGTGATAAAGTAAAATATTCACATGAAAAATAGATAAATAATATAATATTATGTCTTGTGTTAAAAGTTTAACAAACATTGTAAAATGTTTCATTGTTATTTTGGGAATAGTGATAAAAAGGTTATTTTTTTACTTATAATAAAAATATGGAAGTAAAATTATATATATTTTGTTTTGGATGATATTTTAGGATCATAATTTTATAAATTTTATCTCAACATTTTCATTTTTTGGAATTTTTTATTACTGTTTTGATTAACATTTCATTAATTTTTTTAAAGGGAATGTCAATGTGAATTATTTAGTGATAATTAAGCAAGTTATTGAATTAAATTAACTCAATGATGTTAATTTTGTAATAAATATAATGTGGGTTTTGATAAATATGTTATGTTCTTTTAAAGGGGAAATTAAAAGTGTTGTAATGTTTGAAAATTTTGATAGGTGGTTATTAAATTGTTTAAAGAAGGAGAAATGAATGTAGTGAATGAGATAAAAATAGATATTTTATTTTGAATCATGTTTAGATGTGTAGTATTATTTACTTTAGATAAAAAATATACATATCCAATTTATAAAACATATAATTAATATGGGTTGTATATGTTTAAAAATAATAATTAAATTATTTCTATAAGATAATTGTTTTGATTCCACATAAATAATTATCTATTTTTTATGAACTTTTATAATCCATCTTAAATTATTTATAATCATGAAAAAATATTTTTATGTGTTTTATTTTTTTAATAAAGTGTAGGTACATTTTGATATATATGGATAAAATCTGGTTCACATTACAGAAGAACACACCTCAGTATGCTAAGGGTTTAGAGGTTTTTTTTTATTTTTCAATTATTAATCAATCCGTTGATGGGAGAATAATATATCCATTTTCAAAATGTAATTTTAAAAGATGATTGAAGAAATATAATGTTTATAAACAATTTATATTGAATAAATTCCAAAATCAATATTTTTTTTTGTATTTGGAATTAAGAATCGAGTGTTAAAAAATTATTGAGCACTGATGTCAATCAACAAGATGAACTCCCAACTTCATAGACAACGAAAAATGAAATGAAAAACCTTATAAATGATGAATTCAACATTTCAATAAAACAAAAGAAACATTAAAACATATCATAACAATGAGTTTAAGGTGCTACAAATATAAACTGGACAAGTGATGTTCTTGGGACTATATGACAACAATATTAAGATTGAAACATATCATTGGATCCAAATCTTGATTATATGGAGGCTAATGTAAGTGAGGAATTCACTGAGCAGAAAAATGTGTTTCATGGTTTAGTTTATGATGGATATCAAGTGATGTATGGTGGATAATTGAAATATTTAAAACATTATTTTCTACTGAAGTTGTGCCATATGAAATTCCTATACGAAATTATAAATAAGGCGATGCCCATGATATTGGGATTTTTGTGTGATGAATTTCTTAAAGCTAAGATCCCTGATTTATTTTATGATATGAAAAATGTTATTAACAAGCATGGTTTGAATTATAAAAAAAATACATGATTGTCCTAATGATTGTATGCTTTATTGGGAGAGGATTTAAGAAGACATGATTTAAACAATGTTCTTCTTTTAGATGGTAGTTAATGGGAGATGTTGGAAGTCTAAATCAATATACTTATTTGAATAAGAATAAAAATAATGAGCTTTAAAAGGTTTTACATTTATTTTCTTTAAATCTTTTATTTTAATAATTATTCAGGTTATCTGAAACTTTCGAGTACATGAATTGTCATTGTATAGATAATAACAACGATGGGTTAATGAAATATTCAAAATATTAAAAATCATGGAAGAAATTTGATTCAATTAAACTAGAATTATAATTTAATACTAGTAATGTGCAATTGGAATTGGCTACAAATGGATTAAACTCATTTGGGACTTTGAGAAACAGTTATAGAATTTGGCTTGTTGTTTCGATTTCTTATTATATGCCTACATGGATGTGTATGGAAAAAAATTAATTTATCATTTTAATGATTATTCCAGAGAAAAAAATTCTTAGAAATGATATTGATGTATACTTTTAGCCTCTAATTGAAGAATTATAGGTGTTATTGAGCAATGGTGTTGAGACATATGATGTATCTTCTAGAAAAATGTTCAAAATTAATTCTACTCTAATGTGGACCATTGGTTACTTCCCTAGACCTAGGAATTTAGTTGGTTGGAATAATTAAATGAGGTGGATTTTTTTATTTGTATCTTTGATTTTGAGCCCGAAAAACTACCTCATAGTAAAAATGGTGCTTCTTGTTTCATCAAAGATTTTTTGATGCATCTTATAAATATTGGCTGATCAAGTCAAAATTCAATGGTTCTATTGATAATAGACCACCTATAAATTTATTGATAGTTTCTAAAATAATGGAACAACATGAAAATGTTGAAACAAAATTTGGGAAGGTGCATCATTTGAATGATAGTGGGAAATTAGTTTGAAGTGCATCGTCAAGTGAAATCGGAATAAAAAATGGAGGAAAAAAATATTCTTCAAACATTAATTTTGGGAATATAATTTTTTCTGGCATAATCTTGATTTTATGAATATTTAGAAGAAATTTTATGATATTTTGATCTTCACATTGCTTAATGAGAATGGAAAATAGAAGGGATATCTCAATTCTTGGAAATACATACAAACAATGAACATAAAGCCTGATCTCTGGCCATATGAGAATGGAAAGTATGCTCTGGAATCTTTTGAAATGAAAAATTAGGATAAAGATAAATTCCTTCAAATTTTAAAATATGTGAAGGTATCTGATGTGTATTCAAGTAACATCTTATAAGAACCCAGTTTTTTAACTCATGTATGAATCCTCAAAATTTGGGTCTATTTCACTTTTATGGATATAAAGTGGATTCCTAATGAGTTCATGATGGTATGAGGGGTGTCCTAAGATCATTTGAATCCCAAAACCAATATTTTTGGAAAAAATGGTGCTATCACACAGTTAGAGTAGACCGTGTGGGGAGGAAACAAGATTAGTCTAAACTATACAGATGGTCTACATTTTTGGGAAGATCCATATTGAATGGTTGGTTTAAGGTTTCTCAAACTATGTGAGTGAGCCCTTTTCTATATCTACCCATTCATGGTTTGCACATGATTTGGAAAAATGTGCGGCCAAACTGTGTACAAGCTATTTTTTTGGATAATTTTATGATTTTACCCTTAATGATCTAATTATCCCCGTCCTTCTTACCTAATCTGAATTCCAACTGGATAAACATCCATTTCTCATGTTGTGGTGTTTTTTAAGGCCAAATATAAGGATTGAGATATCTCCCTCATATGGGTTCTGATCAATCTTCCATTTTTCACATTGGATGCACAATGGTAAGTACTTGAGTCTTTTTTGTCATTCATCGTTTCTCTTGCTCACAAAATAGTTATCGAGGTGTGAGTCCTTATACTCGTTTTTCAGATCTACTATGATACAAGCCAAATTAGAGGCCAAAACAAGAGGAGTAGAGTCATATGAGTACTAGGTGGGTGGTCTATAAATCTTCCCTCAAGTTCATTGATTTTGGAATTGAAGTGTGGGGCCCACTGATTTCACTGAGTGTCATTTATTAAATTTTTATGACAACCTTATATTCATTAGAACAATATGGTTATCATATTTTCATAGATTTGATTGGTTATTGGTGGTTACATCAATAAATCCTAACACCCCATGTAGGGTGATATGAAATAATTTAGTTTTTAGTGTTTTAATAATTTTGAGCCATCGTTCCAGTGTGCTAGAGCTTCACCAAAATAGTGGTAATGTGTCTTATATTAATTGCCTATTGAGTCATGATATTGTGAATAGCTTATTCCTTGTCACTTCCACTTGACCAACCTAAGGAAAGTGCCTAAATTTAAGTAATACATTCAAATGATATTATGGAAATCATACTTAAGTATATGACTTGGTCTTATTAAATGTAAAAGAATGTTTGGTTGCATGTCCGTAGCACACCTTACCATGTTCATAGAAGGTAGCATAGAGAACATTATAAATTAAGCATGAATTTAATGGTTTTAATTAAAAGTTTGTATGCTACTTGGACTTTTCAAAATAATAAAAGGCAAGTATTGAACCAAGTGGATTTTTTAATGGCATAGTTATCATAGGACCAAATTAATCATAGTGAATTAAATTTGAGGTGACCCTTTATGCACATGGAACTTAAAATATTTATAGGAAGTATTGAATCATGTCAGCTCCTGGATTTCTAAGGTAAATATTTCACTTTTTTTAATGGGGGAATATCTGTTGGTAAAAAGTACAATTTCTATTGGTAAAATGTTTTACCAACATATATGTTCCTATCACTAAACTGTTGGTAAAAATTCTATCACTACATGTTTTTATGATAGATAAAATAATTCTATTATAATTATAATAATACCAACAGATAATGTATATGTTGTTTAAAATGTGTAGCAATAGGTTTTAATGATTGTTTTGGTAATAATATTACCAATATGTTGTATATGTTTATAAATTACATTTGAATAAAAATTTATAATTTTTTATTTATAGTAAAATGTCATATTATATATATTAATTTATCATATATAATACATCCATTTTAATTACTAAAAAGAAGAATATTTTAACATAGGTTAAAAATTAGAAAAAAATAAATTATATTAATAATGAACTTTAATAAAAAATGATTCAACACAAAATCCATCCCCCAACATATCCATCACACACCCCCACCAACCCAAACCCCCATCCAATTCCAGAGAGGAATGGGAAAACCCGAGAAACCCATACAATTCCAGTAGCCCATCCATGCCATGGTGGAGACTAGTGAGATGTAGTAGACAATCCATGTTGTAGGACCAACGAGCTATTAGAAGACCATCCATGTTAGTGAGCCAGTAGTATTCCACCCCTATCACACCCAGGACCAGTGATCACTGATCTTCTTCTCATACTCCACTAGCATCCATCCATGGTATTCTAACATAAACCCATAATCATTTCATAATCAAGAATTATATAAATCTACAGAAAAGAAGTATTTCACCATCTTCTAATAAAAAACAACGCAAAACATCCCTAAGATTAATTGAAAAAATTAAAAATTTAAAAAACATGAATAATGAATAATCCATTTACAAAACTAATATACCATGAATATCAATAAGTGATTTCTAAAATAAAATGTTTATAACAAAGAGATTCCCATAATATTAATTTCTTCCTTTTTCATTAAGAGAAATAATAAGCATAAAAATGAATAAGTTGGGTAGGAAAAAGGAATAAACATATTGAGAGTGAAACATGCAAGAAATATGACTTCCCGAAATCAGAACTTCATCCTTATAAAGAGAAAATAGGCATGGAGTTGTAAAACCAACTAAAACAATTACTAAAAAATACCAAAATAGACTGCAAAGGATAAAAAGTAAAATGGTTCCAACAAGCTGGGAGTGAATGTTATAAGAAATAAATATCCCAACGTACCTGAGTATTATAGAATATCTAAAATTCCCTTGGCCTCTAATGTCAAATCAGTAATTTCCAATTTTAGACTGTTATAAAGTAAAAAATAAACAACAATCATACCTTTCTATCCTCCATTCAACAATTTTTATATGATACAACAGTTGTTGTAATTTCATCCCTCCATAGCTAAACACCTTTTATACTATCAAACACTATAATTAATTTTATTTGGGTTCATATATTTGTGATTATATAACTTATAAAGGAGTTTAAAAATTGAAAATTCAACATTTATAGGAATCTAAAACTTCAACACTTCTATGTTAGGTTCTTGATCATATCTGGGACCTCATTTATTTCTAGTTAATCTCAAGTAATCCACAGTTATATTGGTAATTTCTTCAAAATAAAGCTATAAATTTACATTTTAATCTATATTATGATAATTAGATGATGGGAATAAGGTGTCCAGTGTGATCACTCAAACATAAATTAAGGCTAAATACATTACATTAAACATGCATTCCTCGACTTCTCTGCACAATCTATCACCAAATAAGTCAAAATATGCATTCAAAATTAAATAAAGAGAATGATAATGAGATAATGGTAATAAATAGATATGTGTGGTCACTCAAACAGTAATTAATACTCAATATGTTACCTTAAACATGCATGCCTCTACTACTCCACACACTCTATGGCCAACTACTGATGAAACTATAACATATGGATTCTTCATGATATGCATTATTAAATATTAAATAGAATATTGAATGTCCATGTGAATATATTAAATAAAATTCAGCATATCATCCACAAGAGACATATGAATCTGCAAGTTAAAACACAAGTAATCATTATTCCCGTGTCATTATTATCATCACTTGACACATTGTAAAGCAGATTAATCAAAACAATTTTTTTTTCACATCTATGAATTTATCCTCTCATTTAATTGGTAAAATTTGAATTTAATTCAATGTGATCATGAGGATAAATCCTTTTAGTGTTTTTTCCCTACTATATATACTTTTCACATAATAGAGAATGTAATAATCAAACCATAAGTTGATGTTGAATTCCACCATTATTTCATAAAAATTAAATATCCCTAAGGAATTGAATATTAAAAGATAATATGACTATAAAATAAATTAAAATTTCAAAAAAATTGATTCTTTAGAAATAATAATGCATCTTATAAAAATAAAAAGAAGTTTATATAACCAGTGACCACGACACCTGTGGTTTTTTGTTTAAATTTATTCAATGACATTTTATGTGACTAATAAATAAATTTTAGTTTTCGATGCTTGGTTATCTTGATGGAATTCAAAAAAAAATATTTATTCAGTTGAACTAAGTAAAAATATCATTTAAAATAGATACATATATCATTATCTAGTTAAAAAACTGTAATGTTTATCTATGCATCAAATCAGAGTCTTTGACATGATAGATAGTGGTTTCAAAAGTTTAGGTGTAATATTTTTTCTTGGGAATAAAAGTAAAAGAAATAGAAAGATGTCTAGTATCAATTTATATAGTATAGTAACACTAATTTAAATTTAGAATGAAACCTAACTCAATATCTAACAATGCATTTAGTGTAATGAGAACTTTATCTATTTAGTATATTTTTTAAAATATAGTCTTAAATGTCCTTTTCAAATTTTAGAAATATAACTGGGAACTTATTGAGTAAAATAATTAACAAAAAATTAAAAATTCAATATTTATAAAAATGAATATAATATTTTAAAGTAGAAAGCTAGATGTTATGTTGCTGTGTGGTTCTAAGACCATCTCAAAAAGATTGTGTACCGAAGAGATGGATTCTATGATTCAATGTGACCATGAGGAGAAATCATTTTAATGTTTGTGTCCTTTCTATATATACTTGACACATAACAGGGAATGTAATAATCTGACCATAACATCATTGTTGAAGTTTATATCATCCATGATTTCAAAGAAACTCAATCTCCCTAAGGCATTGAATAACATAAGATAATATGACTATAAAAAAATTAAAATGTCAATCTGACCCAACATGAGTTGAAAGAGCTTCAATCACACCACCCATTGTGACCACCTACACTGTTGTTTAACCTAAAATTTGACATGAGTATGGACTCAATGGAATAAATTCACCAAACAAAGGAGACACATATTTTCCTAGAACTCTAATTTGGGATCCAAAGGAGGAGGTTTCTTGATCCAGAAAAGGTACCTTCTTTCCAACTTCAGCATAATCTAATACACAAAATGATTTATTCAGATCAATAAAACCATTAGAAGAACTACTATTCAGAATAGGATTATAGTAATCCTTACAAATCATGTTATGCATTGTACCAGAGCTCAAGGCATCTCTTTTTATAACCCCCTTGGTAGGACATTGATGGAAAAGCTGCTTAAGGTGGACCTGTCTCTTATAGGAAGAATATTAGTCACCCCCTGATTAAAAATACCCCCATAGAAAAAAATAAATACCTCACCGACTTTGATCCACATAGATTCAACAAGGGCCTTGAAGACGTCCACTTGGACACATATACAAGGAGATATAAGATGGAATAATGACTTTGAATTTCTATAAAAAATCTACTGTGATACACTTTGGTAATGAGGGAATAGTCTCCCCATAGACACACCCTAGTCCCTCAATTATAGTCGGTATCCTCTGGCGTTCGAGGAAATGCACTTTGGGCCATGTGGCCCACCAGGCCTGGGGCACCTCCTAAGTGGAATCTGGGTTAGGGATGTCACCAAGTGGTATCAAATGGGTTTCCTTTCTTGATTTACTATTTAGAGACAATAGATTAGAGATTAGGAATGCTTGTAACTTGGTTATAATCCATGTTTGGGTGTCAAGAACCCATGTTCAGGGTAAATGAAAAGTTTCCTAAATTATAATTGTTATTATCCTTTTTCCTACTATAGTTTATATAATTTCACCATTGGGTGAGGCACATGTTGTGTGTATTTTTTATTATTATTTTGATTGATAATTTGATTTCATCCTTGTCCTTATGATATGTGGTCAAGAGTCATTGTTACATGCATCATATTGGAACCTATAATTCCCATGTCATGCATATTGACATGCCATATCTATGCATTTCACATCTTTTCATTGCTTATTATTCTTATGATTGATGAGTGAGACTTTCCATGTTTATATATTTCTTGTGCTGCTATAGGATATGATTGAGTGGTTTCTTATTTGAATTCATGTGGTGTTATGGCCCCTCATGGGTTGGAATGAATAATTTTCCAAATCAATATTTTAATTAGAAATTCAAATGGGAATCATTTTCAGTGATAAGGAGTATGTGCCCTATTTCACTGGGAATGATAGTCTATTTTAAAAGAACGTTGATATAATTTATAAGAAAATAAAAACATAAAAGTGTAATTTTTGTTCCTCATTATCCTGCCTTATCATGCTTATGAAAGGTAAATGAGTGAACCTAGTAATTAAATATAAAATGAAATGAAACGGCTGCCAATAAATGATGAGGCAAGGTACTATTGACCCTTCATCTATTAGAACCCCTGGAATTTATTATTGAGCACTAACCTATACCTAGGCTCCTAAGAAGGTAGTTTGGGTATCATGCCTTTTATATTTAGTTTTTATACATTCATATTCCACTAGTGATGTTATATTTATTATTCTAAGTTTTTTTGAAGCTCATGGTTGAAATTTGTAGACCAATACTGCCACAACGTACTTGTGTCATATGCTAGGAAGGTAGCGCTGACCATGCTCTGGATGTGGTGAGCCTTGAGCTGCCGGTATTACTACCAAGAGTGAAATTTGGGGAATTTCCGGCTATACCTGATCCATATATTGATGGACAAGTCCATGATAGTTTCCTAGGTCTAATGCAGTCCATGTATGGTGCTCCAAAAGCTGCACCTATGATGGATGATCTAAGTCATGAGTTCTAGCTGCATCATCCTCCCACCTTTTTAGGGGATGGTAGTTCTTAGTATATTGAGTCTTTTCTAGAGTCCACCTTGTCTATTTTTGAGCGTTTTGAGATGGATCCATAGTAGAGGATAAAACTTGTTACTTACTTGTGGTGTGATTCAGCCAAGCGATGGTGGGATGTGATTACCCAAGCTGGTCATCATCGGGGTATGTTATGGGTTGATTTATAGACTGAATTCTATGATTAGTTCATTCCTCATATGTTGATAGATGACAAAGTTAGTGAGTTCATGAATCTCAAATGGGTGTCTATAAAAATTATGGAGTATTAAACACGTTTCAATGAGTTATAGTGCTTTTCAATGCTTCTAGCCAGTGATGAGCTTTCACATTATAGAAACTTTGAGGATGGGATCCAGTTTTCTATCTATACTTAGGTGAATGTATTTAGCCTACCTACATTATCTAAAATAGTAAATTAATCTCTTATCACTGAGCACAACCTGATGGATGGTGATAGTACCAGGCATATAGGACCAATTCTGTGTCATTCCATTAATTATTCCAGTGGAAGGAAGTGTTCCCTAGATATTTATCATTGGGGTAGTGGCGTCCAGAGTACCAGTGTAGGTATATTTATATAATTCCACCAATTTGGACATATAGGGAATCTAAAGCCTCAATGTGATAGAGACCCATTTGAGTGCTAGGCTTGCATCTATATAGGGAACATTCAATGTTTTTTTGGACCATGCCATTAGCTTCTAGTGGAAGAGGGTCCTCACTTGCTCCTCCTTCAGAGGCTGGTTCTTTTACACCACATCATGTGAAGAGTTGGAGTAGCACCAACAGGAATACCCATAAAGAAGGTCATGGCCATTGTAACCAGACCATTGATCACCAGCATCACCAGTGGAATAGTTTTTGTCAGGGTAGTCCAACTATTACATAGGGCCGTGGATCAGGCCATATGGCTGATTTACAGCTGATACCTGAGGATCAGGATATAGGACCATCTATAATACAAGGTATTATTATATTAGTCTCCATTATAGTATATTATTTATTTGATATAGGTGCTTCACACTCTTTCATCTCTTTATCTATTGTGGAAAGCTTTGGGATTGAAATACATTATTACTATGGTGTTATGGACCTAGATACACCATTGGGAGTCTGGTCAGAGGGCATATTCTAGTGTAGGTAATGTCCTTTTTTGGTTGGCAGTTACCCTTTCTTATTTGAGCTTTCATTCATTGAGATTATGGGCTTTTATAACAATCTTAGGATGGATTGGTTGGTTTTGTATCATGTATTTGTATAATACTATCATTGAAGGGTATCATTTACATAACCAGAAGGAAGTAGTTATCAATATAAGGTTGAGTGGGATATCAAGGATAGAAGGGATGGACTAGAGAATCATGGTATTGGTTGGGTGACTTCCCAGATTTACAATCTCTTCATAGAGGATCAAGGTTTAGACCATGATGAATTCCCTCCAGTAGTAGATCATTTTAGGGATGTTTTTCCTAATGAATTTTCTATATTACATCCTAATAGAAAGGTAGGTTTTATAATCAATCTTGTTCAGGGAGATTCTTCAGTGTCTATTCCTCTGTATAGGATGGCACCTACTAAGATCTAGGAGCTCAAGCGATATTTAGAAGACTAAGAGGCCAAATGTTTAATACAAACCAAAAATTTCTATTGGGGTTCGACCATTATTTTCACCAAGAAGACGAATGAGACCCTTCACCAATTCATGTATTAAAGATGAATGAACCATCTTATGGCTATGAATTGGTATCCACTTCCTTGATTGGAAGATCTTTTTGACCATATCCAAGTAGCTAGGGTCTTCTATAAGATTTTACTAAGATAGGTCAACCATTAGGTGAGATTAACACTATCATACATACCTCATACAATGTTTCATATCAGGTAGGGTCTATATGAGTACCTTGTTATACTGTTCGGTCTTACAAACATTCCCACCATGTTCAATG
Source organism: Viscum album (assembly GCA_963277665.1). Lineage (NCBI taxonomy): Eukaryota > Viridiplantae > Streptophyta > Magnoliopsida > Santalales > Viscaceae > Viscum > Viscum album. Next base: position 777,366,317 of record OY728164.1, read on the forward strand.
ATCTGCTGAATAGAGTGTTCCAACCCTATTTGTATTCTTTTATTTTAGTCTTTGTGGATGAAATCTAGGTGTATTATCACACTCGTAGAATATATTCCAAGAACCTTGAGATCATTCTGAGTACACTGAGAGAGCATCAGCTTTAAGCTATTCTTTCTAAGTTCCACTTTTGGATCAAAATAGTTTAGTTCTTAGTTCATATTTTCTCAGAATAGAGAGTCTATATGAACCCAGAGAAGGTCAATGTTGTTATTTCCTAGGAGAAACCCAAGAATATGTTTGATATACATAGTTTATTGGGGATGACTAGATATTATAGGTATTTTATAAAGGACTTATCACACCTTTCTTCACCTCTTATTGCCCTTATAATGAAGTGTGTTATCTTCATGTGGTCAGAATCATGCAAAATATCCTTCTAAGAGACGAAAGGGAGGCTTGTATCAACACCTATTCTAATTTTTATGGATCCTAGAAGAGGTTTTATCATATTCTATAATGCATTAGGCATTATATTATGAGTATTGATGATGTATGAGGATAGATTCATTGTGTACAGATCTCGGCAGTTGAGGCCTCATGAGATAAATTACTTGATTCATAACCTTGATCTAGAATCAGTTGTCCATGAATTACATTTCTAGAGACACTATCTATTAGTTGAGTTATTTGTGGTGTGCATGGATAACAATATCCTAAAATATATATTTTTATAGTGTGACTTGAAAATCAGATAGAGAAGATGGTTCGAATATCTTTAGTCCTTCAATTTTAAGATTGAATATATGCCTGGAAAGGGAAATGTAATCACTGATGTGTTGAGTCAGAAAAATCAGGCACATACTATATGGGAAGCCAATAATGAATGGATGTTAGTAGCTCTCTTTTCTAAGATGCATCTAGAGTTTCATGAAAATCACGAGTAGGCCTACCTCTCATCCTTGACAGTAACCCCTTTACTCCTTGAGAAGGTGAAGACAATTTTCAGATCATAAGGGCTTGGTTCTCCATGAGAGTATACTAGGAGTTGACCCACCTCCAGGTTGGTCTATGGATAGAGATGATGTTCTGTGTATTCATGGTCATATCTAGGTTCTTATATACTTAATAAAAGAGTTGATGCAAGAGTCCCATGATTCTAACTGTTCAGTTCATCTAGGAACCTCTAAAATATACTGAGATATACAATGATAGTATTGGTGTCCTAGGATGAAACATCATATAGATGGATTTATCACTAGGTGTTCCACCTATCAGCTGGTGAATTCAGAGAAGCAGAGACATATAGGCTTGTTACAACCACTTCCAGTCCCAAAATTGAAATTAGAAGATATTTATTTTGATTTCTTAGTCATCTTACCTAGGTTCATAAGGGTTAGTAACACTGTATTAGTAATTATTGACCGACTAATGAAAGCATATCACTTAATTCTTATTCATGAGACTTTATCAGTTGATAAGATGTGAATATTTTATATTTATGAGATCATGTTATGACACATGGTACCTCATAATATTATTTCATATAGGGATTCTTATTTCATGTCACGGTTCTAGAAGGGATTGTAGAAAGCTATGAGTGCACATGTGCTTATAATCATAGCTTTTCACTATCAGAATGATGGAAAGTTGGAACAGATGATACCTGTTCTAGAGGAAATTCTCCAAGCATGTGTCATTGACTTCAGCGATTCTTGGGAGAAGTATATCCCAATATTTGAGTTCTCAAATAATAACAGCTTTTAGGAGACAATCCAGATAGATCCTTTTGAGGCCTTATATGGTAGGTCATCTCGTTCACCCCGATTCTGGATCAAGGTAGATGAGGTTTCTCTACTAGGTCCTCATCTCATACAAGATTCTTTAGAGTAGGATTAGACGATTAAGAAGAGTATGTATACTGCTCAATCTAGACATAAATATTTGGCCAATCACCATTGACGACATCTAGAGTTTGAGGTCGGGGATCATGTTTTCTTATGGGTATCACCCAGGCTCGGGCATAAAGGGTTACAAAAGAAAGGTAAGTTTTCACTTCATTATGTAGGTCCATTTGATATCTTAGAAAGAGTCGGGCCAGTAGCCTATCATTTGCTACTACCTCAGAGGTGCCATTATATTCATGATGTATTCCCTACTTCACATATTTTCCATTATCATGCCTACCCATCTCATACTTTTGATCTTGAGGAAGTTGAACTTGATGCTAATGCTTATTTTGAGAAGTATCCTATACACATCGTGTATAGGAACATGAAGGCTCTCTTAGGTTGCTCTTCCCCTCTAGTATGGGTCCTATAGAAGAAAAACCATGTATATGATGAAACGTGGGATTGGGAGGTCAATTCACATTCCTAATGGCCAGATTTATTCTCAAACAATGTTTCAGAAACCTTGGAAGGTGAACTTTGGGATGAGTTCCTTTAATGGGGAAGACTTTAAGAACCTATTTTTTAATCAGGTACAGATCCTCAAAATTTTGGTATATTTCACTTTTATAGAACTAAAGTTGATTCCTAATGAGTTCATGAAGGTATGAGGTGTTTCTGGGGATCATTCAGAGCCCAAAACCTTGCTTTTTGGAAAAATAACTTTGTCACACATTTAGAGTAAACCATGTGGGGAGGACGCACGGTTAGTCTAAACCATGTGGATGATCTGAATTTTCGGGCATAACCATATCATATGGTCGGTGCATAGTTTCTCAACCCTATGGCCTAACTCTGAGAGTGCCCCCTCTTTTCCATGTACTCATGTAGGATGGTTCATCGTTTTTGAAAATCATGTGGTCAAACCATGCACATGTTAATTTTTGGGCAATTTTACTATTTTACCCTTAATAATCTAATTATCCTCATTATTATTTTCTAATATGAATTCTAGTGGTATAGACCTCTATTTCTCCCATTTTCAAGATTTTGAAGTCCAAATATAGGAATTAATATATCTCCCTCATCTAGGGTCTGATCGAGATTATTTTTGACATGTTGGATGCACAATGGTATGTACTAAAGTCCTTCTTAGCTATTCTTTGCTTCTCTTACCATCGACCTAGTTATCAAGGTGCGAGTCCTTATACTCATTTTCAGATCTACTCTAATAGAATCCAAATTATAGGCGGATACTAGAGGAGGAGAGTCATATGAGTACTAGGTGGGTGTCCTATGACTCATCCCTCATGTTCATTGATTTTGGAATTGACATGTCGGTCCCACCGATTTCATCGGGTGCCGTTAATTGAATTTATATTCCATGATTATATTCATTAGAACCATATGGTTATGGAATTTCCATAAATGTGGTTGGTTGTTGGTGGTTATGTCCATAACTCCTAATACCACATGTAGGCTGATATTCCATAATTGAGTTTTTAGTGTTTTAACACTTTTTGAGCCATCATTCAAGTGTGATCGAGCTTGAAAAAACTAATGGAAAGACTCATTATATTAATTGACTATTGACTCATGAAATTGTGAATAGTTTGTGCATTTTCACTTCCACTTTAACCACCTAGGTTAAGTTCCTAAATGTAAGTAATTCATTCAAATGTTATTATGGAAAACATACTTAAGTATATGACTTGGCCTTATTAAATGTAATGGAATGTTCGGTTTCACATCCATAGCACACATTCCCATGTTCTAGGAAGGTATTAGAGTGAACCTTATTAATTGAGCATGACTTAAATGGTTTTAATTAAAAGGTTTTATGCTATTTTTCCTTGTTAAACTAATGAAAGGCAAGGCTTGAACCAAGTTAATTTGTTAATGGCATAATTATCATATTAAAAAATTAATTATAAGAATTAAATTCATGGTGACTATTTATTCACATGGATGTTGACATATTTATAGGAATTATTGAATCATATTAGCTCTTGTATTCCCAAGTGAATTCCTTGGGTATGTGATGATGTCATTCCAATTCAAGGATGTCGGTTGCCTTGGGTGAGACCTACCTGAGAACCCAATCCTTGTCTACCTTTTGATGCTCGGTATGAAATCGTAGGATCCATTAATTATTATTTTAGGATTCCTTTGATACACTCCTTGGACCCAGTGTGTTATACGGTGCCTTGGTTACATCATTGGGAATGTTCACTGCATATCTCATGTTTTACCTTGGATGGATTCCTTGGACTTAGTAAGAAATATTATTGTGGGAATTCCATGGAAGATGCTCTGTGGATTACACTATTACCCCTTATATAGACTCAGTTATTAATAAGTCAATGGACCTTGAGGTATAGGTTTCCTTGGTGATTACCATGGAACCAATTCATATTTAGTTATCAATCATGGTTTTCTTTATTACATCTTAGAACATTTACTATTTATAATATCACAAGGTGATGATAGTGATGGATATGACTCACATGAATGATTAATCTAAATTTTCAATTAATTAATTAAATAACTGATTACATGTTTAGACACCAACTAAGGGCAGATAAAGGTACATGGAATTTAGTTACATTGTACTTCTTTTCTTTATATATGCATGGTTTTATACTATTACATTTCCATTACAGGGGTTGAATGTTTTTGACACTATTGGTGGTGGCGCAATGAGATTTTTCTCACACCCTCTCCAGGTTCCATTTGGTACCTTGGGAAGATTACCTACATGAAGGTGTTGATTAAGGTAAGTGTATTTCTTTGAACAACTGATTGTTTGCTATGATAGGATGGAGCTTGTATCAGATGACCAAGCTATTTCTCAGGATGTTTAGGATAGTTTATGTATTTCTTTTCTACATTGGGTTTTGAAAGTATGCCTGCTAATTTGTATAATTTTTTCCATCTTTTTAGTGACATGACATTTATCATCATAAGCTATTGTATGTTATTGTAGTTATTGTAGTTATTTTTATCCTTATCTATTTCCACTATGCATTTTTTTACTTATTGCTTCTGTTATTTACCTATGTTTATAATTGTCTTCTATGATACACTTTAGTAACGAGGGAATGGTCTCCCCATAGAAAAACCCCTAGGCCCTTGCTTCTAGTTAGAATATTATGGTATTCGGGGAGATATGATTGAGGTCATGTGGTCCATCGGGCTCCTGGAACCTCCTAAGTGGCATCTGGGTCCAGGACGTCACATATCTCAAGGTGTATTGACCTAAATCATCATAGGTTACACTGATTTAAAATTAATGATTCACATATTTTGATACAGTAGTTACTACTAATGGAATTTCATACTTTATTACATAAAAAGGTTACTACGGTTGTACTCTAATTTTTTACATTATTCAGACAACTATGTGAGAAAACCCTATAACCAATTGAGATTGACAACCTTCAAGAGAGATTTGTATTGACAATTTGTACAATGGAGATGTTATTTCCTCTATAATATTTTACTTTCATGATCCATTTAACTGTGCATTCGGTTGAGGAAGCTAAATTAGAAGGCCTCATACATTATTGATGGATGTATCCAACTAAGAGTTAATTTATTTATATGTTTTTCTTCTTAAGTATGAAATTATTGGTACTTCATTAAATAAACAATTATGTTTTATTAATTTATTTAAAATATATCTTGAGAATTTGATATCATATGTGAAAAATAAATCTCAACATGAAAGATATATTTCTGATGGAAATTTGGTATAGGAGTGTGTTAAATTTTATTCTAGATACTTGGATTATAATGAGACAAGATTCAATTAAGTTGGACATGTTTAAGACACATCGAATCAATCTAAACTACATGAGAAATAAAAAATCTTTCCTCTAATTATCCGATCAGTTGAGAGGAGCTGAAATGTAACACTGAAAAAAAAATGAATTATTTCAGGCATATAGATATGTGTTGCTAAATAGTGAAATTGCAGATTCATTTATTGAAGAGCTAAGGACAGAAACAAATAGATGAATGACAATCCAAACACAAAATAAGAAATATATAAAAAATGCTATTACAAAAAGAGATTATAAAATTGTTTACATGATAAGTAAATTCATAAATGTTGAAATCAATACATATACTATGAAAAAACATATATTTTGTAAATATTATAATGTATATTAGTTTTTCTAGATCATGAATACTGATAATCGAGGTAAGTTTTCATAAGATTTGATGTTTCTAGCTCGAGGTCCTCTAAAACAGGCTAAAAAGTTCGATGCTTACAATGAGAATGACATTAAATTTCATGTATTCAATCAGGAAGAGGGTTTTAAAACATAGAATAGTGGTATATATACATTTTCTAAAGTGAGATACTATGGAATGTAGAATGATATTATTGAATTAAACTACCACATGAATTTTTAAATTATTTTATTCAAATAAAATTGGGTCGATATTATCAGGGTTGTTAAAAGAGATCCCTTCCAATTTACTTATGTGAAGTTATCTCACATGATTGACATTGATGACCATGAATTACAAGATTCACATATCTTATCATTGTATGGGAAAATGGTATATTTGGTGTAAGATGTTGTGGATGAAGGGTAGAGTGTAGTTGTTCATGTAAAAAAAGTGACTTGTATAATATGGATGATGAAGTGGAATATTTGACCCCTGACATTGAATATCATCAACAACAAGATTTGAACTTATTTTTCCATAATGATATTGAAAATATTACTCTTTCAATGGTGGATGAATTATATTATGTAATGGAGTAATAACATGACATGATTGAATGGAAAAATGATTGCCTGTGAACTCATCCATTCATTTATCAGCCACTTATGTTATATGTGAAGTCATTCATTATCATAGCTATGAATATTGTTTTAGTACTGTGCATATATTATCATTTCTAATTTTTTTATGCATGATGTTTTTTGAAATATTTGTTCTAAAGTTAATTTTATTTGATTAAATAACTGGAATTCAAAGGAGGAATTGTTTTATTGATCCTAGTCAAATCTTAGTAGAAGTTCCATCGACCACACTGATTGATGATGATCCATCAGTCTCCCTCCCAAAAGCATTTGATAAAACCTATTCCTTCATCTTATGAAACACCGTTCGTTAGGGTCCCATTAGTAGCTGAGATAATGCTTCCCCATTCAACATGCTTAGTAGGAAAAGAGAAGACCATCACTACTATTTATTCATGGAGATATTATAGGGTGATAGTTATAGATAAAAACTTTAATATGATAAAGTTATTTCAATTTTATTATAATGTTAAATGTTCTTTCACAAAAGATGGAAAAATGCTACTATGGAGAGAAATATGAACAATTCAGATGTCTGTAATCTGAATATACTAAAGATAGTTGTCCCATTTGACTATTATGGGGTCTCAATGGATAATTTTGTAGTATTATTTGGCTAGAGGGAGTTTTTTCCATGAGAAACACAATTCATGAATAAGGGGATCATATAAATATGAAAGATTCAAAGGTCTTCACTCTATATAAAGCATTTGTTGAATTATAATAGAAGATGATTGGATATTTCTCTAGTGATATTGAATTAATGGAAAGCAGTGTAGGGGTAAATCACATAACTTAAAATTCATTTATCATAAAAAAATTTATTATTTTTAAGTTTAAATTTAAATATACAATTCTATTTAATTTTCAAAACAATTTTCATACAGGTTCCGGTAGTAATAAGTGGATATTGAGATGGAGAGCGTATCGAGAAGAGTTCATTGTGATGGTACATGGAGTAGTGAATATAAAACACCTATCAATGTGAATTTTAACTACTTCATTTTTAGTTTAAGGGGTGATTTATTAGGCCCCTTTCACTAGATTACCCAAAATACATTACATACTTAATGTTATTAATGTGGTACATCAGAAACTCATTGATTTGTTATAGTTGAATATATCGATGTGTTATAGTTGAATATCTAATTATGTTTGTCTATTTTGGGGTTAAAAAATGGTTGTCATATTTTTATTTTAAATTGATATATAGTGGCAGTTTCAATCAACACTATTTATAGAAAATTATTTTTTAGCTGTGGTTTAAACTGTTGCTGTTTAGGGTAAATTTTTGTTTAGTTGTGGTTTTTTTGAGTTTTAGCGGCAGTCTCACTTCACAAAAAATTCATAATGTGTTGTGGAAGTTCAAACTACTACTATATTTTAGTGATTTTTTTGGAAGATAAACTAATTCTAAAACCCAAAAAAAAAGTCGCTAAAAAGGTTCTATGACAGTTCCTAGAAACCACCATTAAAGGCACAAAACTGATGTGAGTTGACTACTAATTCCAACCTTAGCAGCAGTTTGTGGAAACCGTCGTAGAACCATATGGATGTGGTTTAAACTACTTCCAAACAAAAAAAACCACCACTATATATCATTTTTTTGTAGTTCCCCATATAATAAACCATGTGCACAAATAATTAAAACCAAAAAAATTAGATTAGAAATTCTCGATCCCCCCGATATTCACCCTAATATGGATAAGATCAATGATGAACACTTTTTTGTCATCTTTAGAGGTTCTTGGATGGATTTATAGTCTTTATAAACTATTTTATTGAAAAAAAAGAACAAATTTAAGATCTTCACATCTCCCAGTAATAGTTTATCATCCTATTTAGTTTTCTCTCCCTCTCTCTCTCTCACACAACCTTCTCTAATATTTTTAAGGGATGATTTCCTCTATTTTTGATGGATTAGATCTAGGTTTTCATGGATCTAATCCATTTGATTTGAATCTAGGTTTTGGATCTAGATCTTATTCTTCATTTATCAATTGAACGTTCCACTTCAATTTTGGGATTTCTTTTGGTGAGTGTTCATCATAAATCTCAAGGTAGGTGGTCTAAATTTAAAATCTCAGAGTATTGATTTGATTACAACTATGTAATTGTGGGATTTAAACTTCCATGGTTGGGAAATTGAATTGGATATTGAATTTATTTACATTAATTTCCATGTGATAATGAATTGAGTTAAATTTGGGGTAAATGGAATTGGTGTAATTTGAGTAATTACTTGGATAATTAATTAATGGAATTTTGTGATTGTGGAATCAATGGGATTTTAGGATTTTATAACTGGTTAATTAATGTGATTATGAATTAGTTGAAAATGAGGATTATGAGGTGGTTGGCTTAACCTTAATGGGTTAATGGGATATATGGTACAAATAATGAAAAACGGTTTAATGGTGAATCGTTCATATTATTCCACATGGTTAAATTGAAGAACTATATTTTTTGTGATAAATAATAATGGTGTACCATGATGTGAAATGATGATAAAATTGTTAATGTTGATCTAACATTAATTATGTTATGTATGGGATATATGGGCGATTTATTGTTATAGGATTTTGGGACATAAGATTATGCTCCAAATACCCCTATGTTATTGACTGATATAAAAGTGCGGGATATGAACTTATAATTCAAATACTCATATAGTATTGAAAAGTAAACTGGGTGTGAGATGGGTACTGATGCTCCAAATACTCATAAAGTGCTAGACATGGTGTTCCAGATTCAGAATGTTGGAAATGGACTATGGTTCCAATTGTCCATGATATGAATTTAATTTAAATGATAAATTATAAATAAGGTATTGTGATATGTGATATCCCTTAGGGAAAGTTCAAACACCAAAATTGGCCAAAGTAGGTATTGATAGTATGTGTGTCATCGTGAACCCAAGTATTTATGTTTTTAATTAAATATTAATTGAAATTGTGAAAAAATTTTACGTATGAATTGTTATCTATTCTTTATAAAACCTCATAAAATATTATTAACTCGATATTTTTTTAGATTCTATTGGTGGTGGCCTACTGAGTTGTACTCACACCCTACTCATGTAGTCAAATTAGTACTCGAATAGAATTTATGTTTGCAATATAATATAAGGGAAAGAGTCCTATGTTAGATGGATAATTTTGGATGAGACATGGATGAGGGAACTAAAAATAGAATTAGGTCCCTCTTGAGGAGTTTTCTATGTATTAATTTGGGGTTTTCATTTTTAAACTTGACACTTATTATGACATGACATATCTACTTTTTAGTTTGGGTATTGTTTTCATATTTGGTTCAACATGTGATACTGGTTTGTTATGGTTACTATAAAATTTTGGTTGTTAGTTATTATCTTTCAGTTATTGATTTGTTATTTACTCTATTGTGATACTTTGATAAAGAGGGTATAGTCTCACCATGATTGATATTAGAATCTCACTACTAGTCGACGAACTTTTTCATATGTGAATGAGCACCTAAGGTCATGTATCCAACTGGATCAAGGAATTGGTGTGTGGCACCCAGGTCATGACGTCACATGATGTCTCCCAAGAGATCGTGTGACACAAGCCATCTAGGATAGTGGGTGGTGAATGGTTGGCACATGATTTGTCTAACCATGCATCCAAACCATGTGTCTCATTAAAGAGGTGGAAAATTACTATTACCCCATGGGATTTATAATTTCTAACATGAATTTCTCCAAATTTTATCCTACAATAACCTAGGTGATTAACTCCATCCTCATAACCTTCCAAGAGATGGTTATCCCTCAATTATTGACTATTTTGGAGTGTGTTTGGATGAGAATAAAAGATCCAAGTGAGTCTAATATTCATATTTCCTCAATTTTTTTGAAAAGATCCTTTTTAGTAATTCTTATCCTTCTAAATCCCTAAAACCTTATTTTTACAGTAGATTCTAAGTTGGGTATTTGAAGGGTGGTTGAGTTCGAATCAAATGATAAGGTTAAGTGAGCGTATGTCAATGAATTTGAGGTATGTGGTCTATAAGTTTTATCCCATATTATTAATTCTCCATTGAATGTGTATTTGATTGTCTTTGGGTACATTCTTTCTATCCATTTGGTTTCCTTGGTAATTTATGATAACTGGGTTAATTTATTGATGAATTGAACCCCTCATGATCCCCATGGGATTTGATTAGGATGAGTATTATGGGCCTATGGACACCCATGGGGTGGACTACTCCCTTGGATAGGAAATATTGGGATGTTGAAAGATAAATTTTGGGGTTCATGATATTGAATAAATTGTAAATGTGAATAAACCAGTAACATGGAAAGATTGGATGTTGGCTTGACTTGAAGAGTATGATAAATGATCGTATTTAAATGGATAAATGTGATACTTGGTTAATGGGGCATGAAATCATGGTTAAATTTCATGGAAAGGGGAATAAATGGTATTAATGTTTTAAATGGTAAAATGGGATTGTGGTGGGTATTTAAAATAGGATGATTATAAAGTATCATGGAAATGTGAATAAATAGAAATGTTTCTCCCTTGTTGTTTTTATTTAATAAAATGATTAATTATGATGAGCCTATGTTAATTTGATAAATGGTAGTGGGATGTTGGAATGATGCTTCACTCCAATGGTTATCCTAAAATGATGCTCTAGGAGCCCCTATACCTAGCAGTTTTTTGGGGAATGGACTGATGCTTTTGAACCTAAGGTCATGGAAATGGAATTCCATGTCATGGTTGGGATGGTCAAACATGGAGTGCTGAATCCTGGTCACTTTCATGGGATGAGGCTCCATGTTTGGTGACCCGTGAGCACTTTGAAACATGGCTTAGATGAAAAACATTAGATGAGGTAGTTTTCATGAAAAATGGGTAGAATATAGAACATGGAATTTAAGTAACTAGATTAATAAATTATAAATGATGTAACTTATTTTAGTTTTCTCTTCTCATTATTTTATATACTACTTCATAAACTGTATTACACCAGATCTTTTTTAGACAACATTGGTGCTGACCTACTAAGTTTTACTCATACCCTTCTTGGGATTCCATTAGGTACCAGAGTATACTTTATGGTTGAAGGTCATGATAAGGGTAATGGACATATATTAGAGGTGTGATTTGGGGATTAGGGAGGTGTATGGATGAAGGGACCAAACCTGACATTGGGACACATTTTTTGAATTTTTCATCATTTCCTTATTTTGGGTTTAGTGTTTGACCTGGCACTGTATGTAATGATATAGAATATTAACTATTTAGTTATTGAAATGTACATAGTTTTGGGAATTCATTCTGGAAATACATGATTATCTCTTATGTTGATTCTTTTTTATTCTTATTTTTTCTATTGTGGATCACTATGATAAAGAAGTGATAGTCTCCCAAAGTGTTTTATCAGATAATCAATGCTACATGGTAGCCTATGGGGTATGGGGAGCTATACCTGAGGTCATGTAATGGACTAGATCAGGGAACCAATTATTGACTTTTAGGTTGGGACATTACAAAATAATATTAGAGGGATTTTTTTTCTGTTGTTTATTTTATTCGGGATAGGCAGATAGGAGATTATGAGGTGTTAGGATCCATTATTGAGCTCATTTTTGGGATTATCTAACCCATGAATTAAAAAAAACCCCGGTTCCTGGGATGGGATTGATGTTCTTGATGATTTTTATTATAGTTTTATTTTAATTCATCTCAAGTGATAAACTTTTAGTGTGATGTTATAATTTTTTGAGATTTCATTTGTGACATGGAATGGAATAAAATTGTATATTAATGGATCATTCTAGGCACATAGGGATACATGTAACATTCATCATACTAGGAACACATGGGAAAATGGGTTATCGTCGAGTATGGAAGTTGATACTTTTGTAATTTTAAGGAAAATGAGCATAATAAAAATGTAATAATTGGGAAAGGACTGGAAGATGGCTTTGGAAATTTTTATGATGGTGAATAATGTAAAGTGAAAATTTGGGAGTTGGTTTACCCCTTGTTTGAAATGAACCATGTTTGGGTTGTATGAGAATGGCGATGGGTTAGTGGTGTTTGTTGGGATAGTTCATGCAAGGTGACATGTTTTATGAGATGTAAGATCTCTTTTACATATTTTTGAAAATACCATGTTATGTGTTTTGATATATGAGTTTGAAATTGTAGAGAGATAACACCGTGATTATTTCTACCAGTTGGACAATAAAAGAAAATTGGTGATAATTCTTCTCCAATAGAGGGTTAAGAACCCTCAGTGATTCTAGGTAATAGGGGGAAGATAAATTACGTAAGTGATTTTCCTATTTTATGTAGTTAAATGTGGTGATACCCTAGGAAGGATGAACCGAGTATGATTTACATGATAAGAGAGCTCCAACTGTAGCCCCCTACAATGTTTTATAGAGATGGTGGAAGAGAGGTAGCAAAATTTTCGATTGAGTCAATCCAGACAATTCTAGATCACTTCGATACCCCATCCAAAATGACAGTTAAGCTATATACTTATAGTTTATGAGGTCTGGTAAATTATTTTTGGGATATATGGTTACATGATGAGTTTATGGAGGGAATGTAATAGACGGACTTCTAGGATAAGTTACTAGAACACTTTTACCATTAGACCTTGAGAAAAAGGAAGTATTAAGAGTTTATACACTTAAATTAGGGGAGTATGATGAAGATGGATTATGCTGGATGCTTTATATATCCACAATTTTTTTTCCAACATTGGTAGGAGATGAGATGATTATGTATAGGTGCTTTCAAAATAGGCTTATATGGGAGATCAAGTCCGAGTTAAATATCTTCAACTTGAAGATTTTGGTTGAGGTGGGGGATCAAGATCTCATTTCCGAAGGGTTCCTGAATGATTCTTATAGTAGTTGAAAGGAAATTATAATTGGGATATCTGGTGGTACATATTATTATAATAGGAAGCACTAATATGAGATTTTTCACCACAGTAGTGGTGTAAAATGTAGTCGGGGAAGAGGGAGCATTTCCCAGGGGAGTATCTCAATAGTCTACTTTCTGTGTGGAAGTCCATGCCACATGAGAGGTTAGTGTCCAAAACCATTAGTGGAATATCAGGAATGTAGAATGATGGGTCATATATAGAGGTTATATTGAAACCCATATCAGGAAGGCAGTGGTGGAGGATCTATTCCAATATACAACACTGGTAGGGGGTCGACTACTTCATATCAGTCAAATAGTTAGAGTTATACTACCCAAACCAGTCGGGGTGGGGGGAATTTTTATTCAATAAAAGAGAATCCTTATCTTAAGGGCAGTGAAACATAGATAAATCATACTGAATCCCAAGGTCTAGGGACAGACATGCTTCATGCAGTTCAGCCTACACCTGGAACTAGTGAGGCTAGGCCATCAACTATTCGTGGTACGATTCTTGTAACTTTCACACTTTCTAGTGATGTATTTGATATAGGTTTCTCAGATTATTTAATATCTACTTAGTTCTTAAATGTTTTGGGTTTATTGGTGGAACTTGTGTGTTGGGTTATATCAATTGACACACCATTGAGTGCACAAGCAGAGAATATCCGGTAATGTATGTAGTGTGCTCTTGTGGTTGGTGGGTACCATTTGATTTAAGAATTATTTATGATTGAGATGAATGGTTTTGACCTGATATTATGGATGGATTGGTAGGTTTTGTATCAATACCATATCTATTGTTACCTTTGAAGGGTAACATTCACATACCTTAATGGTGTCACTTATGTTCACTGTGGGGGAATGGGATATCCAGGTAGGCTGTGTAGGTTTAGTTCATCAGTGGATGGGTGAGCCCATAGCCCAAGTGGAATGATTTTTGATTCATGATGTGAGGGTATATAAGGGTGTATTTCCTCATGTGGTAGATTTTTTTTATGATGTTTCTTCCAAGGACATATTAGGGTTTCCTCATGAGAGAGATATTGAGTTCATGATTGAGCTGATGCCTAAAGATGAGATGATTTCCATACCAACATATAGAGTGTCACCATCAGATCTTTAGTAACTTAATAATTAGTTGTATGAATTATATAATATTGGGATTACCCACCAAATTACATCACCTTGGGGTTCACCAATACTGTTTTCCTAAAAATAAGATGGATCATTACAGTTTTGAATCAATTATAGGAAGTAAAATAGGATGAATGTTGATAACTGGTATCATATTCCACATATAAATGATTTTTTTGAAAAAACTTAGGGGTTCTTGTGTGTTCTCCTAGATCAATTTGAGTCCTGGATATCATCAGATGAGGGTGAGACCTTATGACAAAAAACAAAATGCTTTCAAGAGAAGGTATGGGTTGTATGAGTTTGTTGTGATGCCTTTTAGGTTAACTAACACACCAAAATTTCGTATGGAATTGATAAACCAAATTTTCCACCAATTAACGGATAATTTTGTGGTAGTTTTTATTGAATACATTGCGTACTCCCAAATGTATGACAATCATGATAAACATCTTCAATTCGTTTTGAGTATACTGAGAGAGCATAGAAAATATTCTAAGCTATCCAAGTTTTTTTTCTAGTTTGAAAATGTAAATTTCTTGGGTAAAATCATCTCTAATGAAGTTGTGTTAGTAGACCCAGAAAAAGTGAAAGAAGTTGTATCTTGGGAGTAGCCTAAGAATATTTCCTAAATCAGAAGATTTCTAAGTTTGGTGGGCTATTACCAAAGGATCATGAATGAATTATCTTCCTTCGAAGAACCACATTAGGGATTGACCAAGAAGGTCTTAAAGTTCAAATGGTATAGGGAATATGATAATTCCTTCTATGAGCTAAAGATGCATTGGACCACCACTCCGATTCTGACCCCACCAGAGCCAGGTAAGGAGTACATCTTGTTTTTTGATGAACATATGATCAAACATAGAGTAGTGTTAATATAGGTAGATCAAGTCATGATATATATATATATATATGTTCCAGCCTCCGAAAGATATGTAAAAAGACATGATCCCAGAACATTAACTCTAGAGGTCTTCTATGATTATAGGTATATGATTTATGTTGAGACTATATTGTATCCCTCAACATCTTGGTCAACTAAATCTTCTCAAAAGTCTTTTGCATGATAGTGGTCCTAGTAAAAATACCTAACCATCCTATAACTTGAAAAGGGGTGATCGACATGACCTACCATACAATGACTCATATGGTTTCATATGCATAGTCACTAGATAACTATTATTATAGTAGAACATCACTAGGGGAATATGCCTCTTCCAAGAGCCCCCAAAATCCAGGATTCATGGTCAAAACATTTCCTCAATCATATGTATCATACGATCTGACTGGCCATTAGTATGAGGGTGGCATGTCATGCTCAAAAGCACCTAGGTACCAATGGACTTCTACAAAATCTTCTATAAACGAGATGTTAAATGATAATACCTATCTGAGATGATAGAACTAGGGAACCCATGAAGTCATTCTATATCAAATACATAAAACCTTCCAAGATCATCCACAATGAAGGTCTCCATAATTGGAAGGAAATGAGAAACCTTCATGAGCCCGTCAACAACAACCCACACAACATCGCTACCTCAAAGAGACCTTGGAAGGCTGGTCACAAAATCCTTACTGAAATTATCCCAATTACACTCATGAATAGGTTACTGCTATAAAAATCTAGCTGATCACTAATGCTATGCCTTCACTTACTGATTGGTGGAACACCTCATAACAAAAATAGATTCCTCACATTTTTTAGCCAGCCACCAGTACTAATGATGTAAGTCACGATACATCTTGGTGACGTTGGGGTGCACTGCCCAAACTGAGGCATGAAAGTACCACATCATCCCATCACATATGTCCACTAGAACCCAAAAATGATCATGGATACACATGATCTCATCATTTCCTATGGTCCAACTAGGAGGTGGGTCCCCACCTAACACACTCTCTTATAGGACTAAGCCCTTTGAATATGATAGCTTCCACATCATCAATCAATCCAGTAGGGTAGAGGTCACAACTAAGGATGAAATAAAAGTCCTTACCAGACTGTCCTGTACTTCCAAGTTCATATTATTGAACAAATCCACAAGTTACCACCTGCTACTGGCTTGCTAAACTACCTGTATCTGAATCCTGCAACTCAGTGCATCGACCACTACATTTTCTTTTCCAGGAGTATAAGAAATCTCATAGTCAATATACAATATGTACTCAAACCACCTTCACTTACTCAAATTCAGATCATGTTTTGTAAATATATACTTGAGGATTTTTGGTCATTGTACACCTCAAAATTGACACCCAGTAAGTAATGTCTCCAATAAAGGAAAACATGAACAAATTTAACAAACTCAAGATCGTACATTGGTAAATTCATCTTGTATGACCTAAAATGATGAGAATCATATTCCATGAATCTATTAACCTATATTAGCACTACAAAAATCCCAATTCTTGATGTATCAAAATATACAATGTAGATTTTTACCTACTCTAGAATAATCAGGATTGATGCCAAATTCAATGTCCCTTTTAGCTCCTGGAAGGTTGTCTAATAGGTATCTAAGCATATAAAATTTACAAACTTCTTAGTCAGGACTATCAGAAGTGCTAATAAGAATGGGATGTTTAGGATGAAATGTTTATAATATCTACTTATCCCTAAGAAACTTCATATTTAAAAGAATTTCATAGGATACTCCTAAGAAACTAAAGATCTCTCCTCCTTTGAGTCAACTGATTATCCTATCTCTGAGATAATTTGACTCGAGAAGTGAATTTTATTCACCTAGAAGTGGAATTTTGTTATATTTTAATATAAATGATTCTATATCAGTGTATCCAAAATGATATAAAGATATTTTTCATGTTCATGTCAATTGTGAGAATACACCAAGATATATTCCATGAAAACCACAAAAAATGAATCAAGGTAAGGATGAAAATCTTAGTTACTTAGTGCCATGAAAATTTATGGTACATTCAAGAGACTAAATGAAATACCTAAATAATCATATTGACCATACATTCTATGAAAATATATATGAGGTATTTTTGTAGTTTGAACACTCATTTGATGATATTCTGACATAAAATTATTTTCTAAGAACAACCCAGATCCTCTAACATGATAAAAAGGCTATCTATCCATGGAAATGAATATTGGTTCTTAACCATTAACTAGTTAAATTTTATATAATCCATGTATAGACTAATGGTACCATCCAACTTTTTCACAAAAGAACTGGAGAACCTCACCGAGAAGTAATGGGTAAAATAAAACCCTTTGCCTCCAAATCCTCTAGCTACCTCTTGATTTCCTGCAACTCCTTCATAGCCATCCTGTAAGGAGAAACAGATATCATATTAGATCCTGGAACCAAATCAATGGATAACTCCACCACTCTTTAAAGAGGTAAACCAGAAAATTCATCTAGTAAAACTTCCTTGAAACAATGAACCACTGGTGGAAAGTCCGCCTATCATGCTCCCTGATCATCCAGATAAAAAATAGAAATTTGGGCTGTCATCCCACCCATCCCTCGATGCTCTGATCCATCTTGGATTTCCTAGAAATTTCATTCACCCATATGAGTATAACTGATCCATTTGGTGATGTCAAAGTCACCCTTCAGTGATAATAGTCAACATAGGCTCAATAAGCTACTAACAGTCCATCCTGAGTATGACTTCAAACCCTGTCATCTTGATGGAAAAAAGATTCTAGGAAAAGTGAAACCCACCAATCTTACTGGGGAAATCCCTGTATTGGCATACTCTCTCCATTATAATCCCAAATGGGGTTTCAAGCATCATAAATCCCTCAGAAAACTGAAAAATATTCCCATGTCGTTCAACCATAGGTAAAAATATAAAACTATGTGACACACCAATTTAAAAAAGAAAAGATACAAGGGTAGAGGCCACTGATATTACACCGTTCACTATAGAGGGTCCATTTCCTTTCTCCTTAGGGGTTAGATTTAGAGAATAGACATGGAATTAATAGTGTCCTTATGACACAACCAAAAATCTTGGAGTAGGCCCATTCTGCTATCTCGGTACAACTCGTTCCTGGATTCCTCGGCCACGACCACCCCAACCTTATCCTAAATGACCGGTACTACTCTAGATCCCTCTATAACATGGAGTATTGATATCCTCTCTTGAACCTGGTGTTAGAGATGAACCCCTACGACTCACTACTGGAGTGATGGTCCTATAAAAAAGTTGCACGTGGCCCATCTTGTCTCAAGATTGGCACTTGACTAGGTCACGATCACACTAATTCCTCATGTGGACCCATCTGCTACACTAATAATTAAAAACTGAGCTATCGATACTCACATACTAACTGGTACTCATCTCATGGAAACCTCAAAATGTCACTTCCTTCATAAAGACAATAAACCCCTTGGTTGATATACTTCACTGGTCTTCTCTACACCCCCATCTTTTGTCAGGTTACACTCATTAATTAGCACTCGATTTACCAAATCAGTAATCATCCTCAACCTAAACACATTGAACTGAGATCTAATATAATTTAAAATAAATTCCTAAAAGCATCTCACTCTTGAAGCCTCATTGGTAAGATATATTGTTGAAAAATTATATAACATTGTAAATAATGATGTATATTCCATAACTATTATAGAACCCTACTCTAGATGCATGAACTCACTAGTATACTCTTATTTTAGAGTCTTCGGGAAAAATTATTTATATAATCTGGTTTATAAATCCCACCAAACCATATCGCATAGTGCATCAACCTGGTTCAAAAAATTCTACCAATGATTTTCTCTTTCTTGAAGCATGTAAGTTGTGAGTTTCAATATACTCTCAAGAGGTGTCTCTTGATGCTAGAATATGAATAGGGTAGTCTCAATCCAAGAATTAGTAGAATGTGGATATCTATCCCTTGAAAATGTGGGAGGTTAATTCTTCTCAAAGACCCATGTTAGCTCATCCATAGACAAGGAAGGATGTACTGGTCTATGAAATTTCCATGTAATGTAGAAAACCCCTTGCAGAACTGTGCCTTAGAACCTATGTTTATTAAAATAGTTGATACCATAGATGGTACTAAAATAGAATTCATCGATAACCCATGGACCAACATTTTTGAAGCATGGTTGTTTCCACCCTCCTAGTGTACGACTAGAGGTTATAGTGCTGGAATGCCTCTACAATACCAAATTCACACATATGAAAATATTGATATTAAAGATCATAGTTAAAATTTAAGGACATGTCAAAACAATCCTATAAATAGGAAGCACAACATAACTTCTCAAAAATACAAGACCAGTAAAAAGAAATTGTTGAAATAGTCACTAGAGACACTTCCTCTTTCCCACCTAAAAGCTAGGCCTAGGTCGAGTTGCCTATTTATCATTCCAATTTTCCATTTGAATTCATATTCTTTTCACAATTCATTTTAAATGGTTAAAACAAATGGTTCACCAAATATCAATCCATAAGGGCCCATAATCCTCATGAACTGAAAAATGACATCCACATATTCAACACCATAACATGTTCTAGACAATGCAACTCTTGGTCCATGACTAAACATGCCACAATTGGCAAATTATACTGTCTTCTATAGCCTAATAAAGAAAAAACTACTTAGGTTAAGAAAGGAACTCTAATTACCAACCATGTTTTCCAATTCCCTGCATAATATTTCTATAACAACAGTTGATTTATCTATTAAAACACCTATCATAACATCATGAAAAAAACAATGCATTCTATATGGTATGGAATAATACCTGACATGTGATTCCTATAAGGTGCATAAAATGATTCATGTGATAGAATAACTTCATATCACCAGGTTTCAAAAAAAATAGAACCCTAAATAATATTAATGAAAACATCACAATTCAAGTTCATCACCCAATAGTAGAATCAAATAAACTATAATATCCCAAATAAAGAAAACATTAATTTTTATTCATGGAAATTTTATATTTTCTTGTATATGGGTTAGCTATGCCCAAGTAAAATCATTACCAAAATCTATTTCCCCCCAATCCTAGGCTATTATCACCAAATAATAAGCTAGGAAAGAAAAACCTCTTTGGTATGACTTTGTAACATCCCAGACCCACATGTCACTCAACAGTGCCCTAATCTCGACTAGCCACATGGCCTCAAGCACATCTCCCCAAAAATGTGTGGTATTTTATTTTGTACTCAACAAAACTATATCACTTTATTAATTAAGTGAGTATAATTTTAAATGAAACCATCAGGTTTCGATGGTTATATAACCATTGGTCAACATGACTATTGGAAAATATACTCTTAATAATAATCTTTGACGTTATAATTAGTGTTTGTAAGTAGAATCGATAAAGGATAATTAATGCAGAATGAAGAATTGATGACCTTAACCAGTAGAGTAGTTCCTTATGAAGACTGTTTATTAGATCTTTGTAGGGAGGTAACATATTTGTGGTTCACTCAAGACCAAGCCCAAGTCGAGCTTCATCAAGTTAATCTTGAATGAAATCGACTGTGTGATAAGTTCAAGTTAGTGGAAATTACCACTCGGGTGATGTTAGTCGAGCCACCCTACGAATCTATCAACATTGAACACCTTACCCTTTGGTCATATGAAGGTGTTATAAGGGGTTATGTATTGAATCCTTATCTACTTAAAAGTGAAATTTCATTGTAAATATAAAATTTTTATTCCATCAATTCAGTTTTAATAATATTTTTTCTTAATGAAATTGAGATTGAATTTGATAAATTGATTTTTTGAACAGAAATTTTACTTTCTAAAAAGAACAAAAATATTTATAATAAACTAAGATATTATGAATAATACTTATTTTAAAGAATTATCATGATGAAAACACTCTTATTTAAATATAAATGATAAAATAATTTTTTTTTCAAGTTTCATAAATTGTACTATGCATTTTCAATCTACTATTATTTTTAATAAATAATTATTTTTATATTTAAAAGTTAGATTTATCATATTTGGAAAATTTTTATAATAAATTAATTATAATTTTTTAAATCATCATGTCAAAATTATGTTAGGGTGAATTTAATATAATGTTCTAAAATATTTAAATTTTTTTCGTGAAAAGTAAAAATACAGTTTGAGTTTTTTCATATATTTAACGACTTCATAATTATTTCATAATGATGTAATAAATAATTAACCACAATCCAAATCCTAAAATAGGTTATTTTATTAATATAATGTATTTTAATATATTTTTATAAATTTCTAAACCTATAATTTACTTCCCAAAGTCTAAAGCAGAAACTTTAACATTAAAAACATTATTTTTGTGGAAACATTACTTTTCAATGACAAAAGAATTTATATAAAATTATGGTCATATATTTTGGATTAAAAAAAATGTATATAACCCAAGTGTCTAAAACCATGGGAAAATACCATGGTAAATTCCATGGTTTTTCATTTTCCACAACCTAGGTTTCCAAGGACATTATTTGGTAATTAATAAACAAATCCTTCACCTTTGCTATAAATACCAACCCATTTATTGATTTAAACTCACTAAAAATTCATCCTTCAAGAAAATATAATATTTTTAACACCCAAGTAGTTTTACCAAGGTTTAATCAATCCCCCGAGGTCCCAATATTTATGTTTTAGGAACAACTCTTCAAGTTAAAAGATATATCCTTCTTTTCTCTTCATTTCAAGAAACTAATTTTGTATATGTTTTTTTAATGTTATAGTCAATCTATATTTTTTTCTATTTATTTATACCATTAATAAAAAATTATTTTTTATCAATGGAATACCCTTTTCCACTATTTATTTTACCCTTTTCTAGAACCACATTTTATACTCATTATGTTGCTGAAGTTACTTCTCGAAATTTCTCTATTCTTCTCAAGAAATTATATTTTATTTACTTTTTTATTAATAAACAAACTATTTATTTTCCAGGGGTATTCAAATAGATTTTAAAATTATTTATTAAACATTTTAACGTACATGAGACCTACATTCCCTTTCCATGGATTAAAAAAGAAATAACAAACTTAGCTTTGAACACTTTTAAAAAATTCCATGATTTTGATACAAAAACTATTTCTTTTTTTCTCAATAGGTAATTTATAAAATGTTTTATTATGATATTTTTGGCTCAAGTTAATTAATATATATCATGGGTGTGACCTGATATTTCTCTAATGCATTGGGTAATGAATGTAATCTTTATAGATGGTATGTTTTACGATACATTGGTGAATAACCTTGGTAATATTTATGGCACCTCGATAAAAAATCATAATGATATGATTATAAATGTATAATTTAAATGTTTTATCCAAATTTTAATTCTAATAATAACTTATTTTTATTATGATATACCTCATTTTCCCTTTTCTCATTCCTTTATGATATTCTTCTAGTTCTTACTGATAATTCTTATGGTCACATGTAAACTGTTTCTCTTGCTCTCCTTTACTGGGCCTTATACTCACCCTTTCCTTGGTATATGTACCCAGGTTATGAGATGTAATAAATGTACTTAGAATGAACCTATGATGAATCATTTAATGTGGATTAGAATAATGATTTAAGTTTTAATGTTTTATGTGACTTATTTCCAAGAAGAAAAACATTAAAATATCCTCTATTTTTACCATGTAAATGAAAAGTTATGTAATAAAAATACAGGATTCCATAAATAGTATAAAAGGTTGGTTTAGGTTTTTTGGAAATGAGGACTTAAAAACTTTAATAAGAAACATGGGGAAAAGTTAAAATATAGGAAACCATCATGGTATTTTGGTGAATTATTAAGTAAGTGGTTTATAAGAAATGAAATCCATGTCTCGATATGAACAAATGGATGTGGATATGAATATATGTGTCTAGGGGTAAACCTGAAAACACCTCTTTGAGCTAGAATTGAATGATAATTGGTGCATGATAATGGGATTAGCTGCACTCTTGGTGGATATGTTTGGTAAATCAAAATATTTTTACAAATAATTATGAATGATTCATAAAAAATTGTATTTGTTGTTAAATAATAAAATATTTAAGAATTATGTCTTAAAACAAATATCTACTTTAGAATTATTAAATTTTTAAAAGAAACAAGTCATAAAAAATCCCTCTAGGAAACATTGATACATTTTTTGGATGGTTGTGTTTGTTGATAAAGAGGGATTCCATGGTTAGTTGTGGACTTACAGAGATATTTTTGACATGTTATGTTGACAAAGACCCATGAAAAAGGAATGGATACTCTGGAGGCAGTACAAAAAGATCGTATACAAGGTTGCACTATTTCCCAGTGTTTGCCAATTTTTTGGGTCCAAATTTAGGGAATGGAGAAAGGTGTTTTTGTAAAATAAAGTTGCGTGCAATATTGGATATGATTTGGAAATTTTTGTGCATGTAATTTTATAAAATAAACACATAAAAATATAGTAATGGAAAGAATCGTGTGAAATATTCGAATTTTCATGAAATATGAGGTTGCACGAAAGAGTCTAACATGCCCAATGTAAAGTCGAATGTGGTTTTGCATGATTGCAGAGGATCTTATGCACAGAAAGGTAGACTCATTAGGATGTTATGCATAGGGTCCATTGGTCCTATAAATATATGGCTTACCACTCTCATTTTTCATGCTCAACACTTAGATAAATTCATGATTTGGATTGCGCAAGTAGTGTGTGTCCTGCAAGTAGGGAGTGGCCACCCAAGTAAGAAGATGCGTGCAAGTATGGAGTTGCACACAAGAAGGAATTTGAGAACATGTATTAGGTTACATGATAAAATGGAGTTGCAAACAAGTATTGAGTTTCACATAATAGTTGTGTGGATGTAGAAAGTGTCACAAATTTTTTTTCCATGAAAAAGGCACATGTTGCACACAAGGCATTAATGTAGTGTGCAAGACATCCAAGAGTTGCATGGAAGTTTGAAATTTTCCAGTACACAAGTGTTAAATTAGTATTCATCAATTGGGAGAAAGTGAAACTTCATCACAACATCTATATACTATTGAGGTTGTCTGCTTTCATGAAAATTAAGGGACCAAAAAGTCCATAAAATTTGAGTGGATACCTTCCAAGTGTAGCTAGCAAAAGAAGAGGAAGATGGTGACCCTTTCCACTAACAGTGATCCAGAGAAAGAGACATAGGAAGTGACCCTTAGGAATAAAGTGATAATATCCTAAATCTTATAAAGGCAGTGATACTGGGCATAGAAGTGATCTATCCCAAACATTGCAATTTAGCAGTGAGGCTTAGTGGGTTTGGTACATCTGAACATTCTCGTTGTAAGCTCCTTGGACGTAGCTTAGTGGGGGTGAAATAAGAAAAATCACTATGTCCTACAGATGATTTCATTCATTTTCATATATTACTATGATAGAAGGAGAGAATTGGTTTTTTTAGTGATGAAAAAAGATCTAAAGGTGTAGTTGTTTTAATCTATCATACCCTGATTCACCCCATATTAGGGTATTTGACCTAGTGGACCTATCAAAACATGTTTATCACTATGATTTTTTTATTTCAGAAATTATATGGAGATAAGAGTAAGCACATAAATGGTGAGTGAAATGGACCATGCACTAATGATCCTACGATGTAAGATGAAATACAAATCTTTATAAGAATGATGAATCAACTGACTCTAGTAATAGACAATAACTTCAACCAAGCTGAGAGAACATATTCACCAAGAAGTGAAAATTATTACATTGAGTCCTTTATGAATCAATTATTACCTTATTTCAGTGGATCTATCAACCCATTGATAGATGAATAATGGATAATCTCAGTGGAAAAGATCTTTTTTGTACTCCATTGTTCAGAAAAAGAGAAAGTCACCCCAGATGTTTAGTACTTAGAGGGAGAATAAGATCAGTGGTAATCAGTAATTAAAATCATTAATCCAAGAAAGGATATTGACTTTATGGAGTGGGAAGAGTTTAGGGGAACCTTTTTAAAAATATATTTTACCCATTTGATGTTATTTAAAAAGGATAAGAAATTTCTTGAAATGAATAAGAAGGAAAATGAATCTAAGGGAATTATGAGATGAACATTATAATAATTTCTAATTAAAACTCTTTCTTTTTTCATGGATCCAAATAGAAAGGTTGAGAGATTATTTTGTGGACTAATAACCCATTTATAACGACCCATAATTTACATACAATTTTATTACTTAAAAATTGAAGCACACTTATTACAACATATAACAAAACCATGAAAGGACCATATAGGTATAGTGTCTTTAGAAACAGGAAAGCATAAACAACTGGTTCATAAAACATCTACTTTACCTCCCATTTATTTCATCATATCTAGAGTTTCTTTTTGGCATATTCTACTTAATAACCTTCTTCCTGACCTGGGGAAATAAAACATACAAAAGGGTGAGCTCAAATGCTCAGTAAGAGTAAACAAAAGAAATATCAATCACATCATATACATAAGCACATAACTTTTGGAAATTTTAACCTGCAAAAGATATCATAATTTCATAACATGTGATAAATTATAGTAGTAAAATGTAATCAAAATAATCATAACTTAAAACATGAAACTTTTTGGCATACACACATAATAATTGAGAATCATTTCTTGTTAGTCAAGACACATTTCCAAGACTATCTTAGTGGACAAAGTCCACTTCTGAACCGAGTTTACTCCTCGTTTTAGTCCTGTTTCACTGAACCGGTTTAACCTTCCGTTCCAGCCATGTCTATCTCATGAGATATAAAATCTTTACCCAATGCATTGGAGGGAGATATAGGTCCCACCCATCTCATAATGATACCATTCTTATGTGCGCCACAAAATCAGAAAACCAAACATCATAGCATAACCCATGTAATAAAAATGGGAATCTTAAACATCGTGACATCATAAAACAATTCATATAAGATAAAGGAATTCATAAAAATATAATTCCATCACAACATAATCAAATAAATGTAATAATAGGGATAAAAATAGAACCCTTTATTATCTTTGATGGAAAATAATTTTGATAAAACACTTGAACTCCATTCTTGAGGAAAATATCCTTTCTGCTTCAAAAACACTTTTCCTTTCGTAACATGTTGTACAATTATAAACTAAAATAAGTTTATTAAAAATAAAATTGAAAACTTTTAAAGGAAGCTTCTTGAAATTAATGTTTTAAAAATCCATTCATGCCGTATAAGTTAAAAAAAAATTCTTCGTACTTTTCTCGGAAAAGTCAAAAAGTACCTCGTACGAAAAACGACAAAAGATTCCTTTCATATCCTTTACTAAAAACTCACTGAAGGGTAAAATTGGATTTAAACAATTTTAGGTGGATGGAAAGAATATTACATATTGAGGAAACATGGATGTGGATGATAAAATACACCCTAGTAAATGCCAAAGTATAAACAATCTCGGATAAAAATGAGATTGTGATGTTTCCCTTACCTTAGGTCCGATTTGCCTCGTAAGTGTCCGAACCTCCTGTATAATAATTTAAATAATATTATTGACTTATTAAAGAATAATAATTATTGTTATGATATCATATATGGTCATATTATTAGCTTCTTATTAGTAATATTTCATTACAACTTGTTATTCGGGTGTTTATTACTTTTTGTTCTTATGCGTGTTTTGTCGAATAAATTCTTATTCTTATCTTTAGGTTATAGATACCTAATTTCCAGAATGTTATTAGTGTAATATATATCATATTCATTCATTCAATTCATTTATATAATCATTATGCAATGAAGATCATGTAGAACGAGTTGCATCACATCGTGGAGACGGTATTCCGTACGTACGTACGAGCGATGATATCATTCCCATGATCATGGAATTATATTGGAGTGTATCTATAATATTTGAGAATCAATATCAATTTACAATAATCATACATAGTCATTATTTACACCATTATACCCATCCAAGTAAGGTGGTGGTGGAATGTAGATTACACCACGGCGTGGAGACAGTATTCTGTACGTACGCACGCGCGGTGATTTTATTTTCCGTAGGATGGATAGATGGTGAAATAGGGTTGTTTCATACTTATAATAACATATCAGTATATGAGTGATATTGATGTTATTACTTCATAATGAAAAAACTAAAGAAGAAGAAGTGGAAGAATAAATAAAGATGAAAGAATCGGTAACAGACATTACCTCTTCTTTGAAGTGATTCTTTGAGACCTCCTTTTAGGGCACTAAAATTGGTCTTTGAAAAATACCAGAACCTCTAGGATGTCTCTAGGGAAGTGTATAGGAGAAATTGGCAGGGGTTGGCCGAGCTTGAAGGCTGAAAGTGGTGTAAGGAAGAGAGGGAGGAGGTGCCCTTTCATAAGGGAGGAGTGGGGCACCTTTGGAATAACGAAAAATATCATTTTTTTATAAAGCCAAATTTGGTTTTAAATAGCTCCAAATTGATTTATTTCGAAGCTAAGGTGGATATGGGTCGAAATAATCTCATATAATAGAATTTAGACAAGTTTAGGTTCCTATTTTGACCTTATCATTTAGATTTAACATTAAGTTAAATAATTTTACTTTTACCGTGTCTTCTTGTGTTTTTACACTATAAGGTTAATAAACTTACTATAACAATCCAAACGAACCCCAAGTTGTTTATTATTAATATATATAACCTTATCTAAGTAATTTGGCCAAACCTTAGATTTTTAGGAATAAAATAACAATTAATAATATAATATTTTTTAAGAACTATTTTATGTCAATTTTGACACTATTTAGTAATTGATTTTTGTGAAAATCATAACAGAATGATTAGTTCGAACAGAGTTAATTAAATCAATAATAACATGTTAGATTAACCAATAAAATTAGTTTAATTCATAAAAAGTCTCAAATTACATTTATTTGGGTATTTATAACATCAATTATGTCAATATTTCATTAATAAGATAATTACTGCATCATCTTTGTGTCATAAATAAATTAAAGTATTTAATGTATAAAAATTACAAATAAAATACCATTTTGTAGGAAATCTTTTCAGCTTTCTAATGAATATTTATAGTCTAATTTATATTATATATAAACTTATATTAAAAATTATTTACTTATTAAACTTTGATTTTAACTATTTTAACCCTTCTTTAAATAAATTAATAAAAAATGTCCTAATCTAATCCAAGTGGGCCTAAATGGTCATATTTTATTCCTAAGTTTGTTTTTGGTCGAATTAAACTTATCCAATAGAATTAGGACATGTGTTAGGGTAATAATAATATCATTTTTACCCTTAATTACCTTATTTACTTTTAACCGTGGTAAATAAAAGTAAAAAGTTACTATTCACCAAAAATTATTTTCATCTCATTGAACCACATTTTACTTACTAACATCAACCGTGTCTCTCACATTTTTGAAATTCCACTCACAGAAGCGGTAAAATTAAGTTTTATGAAAAATTCAGTTTTTTAACTACCACTTAGTGGTTTCACTATTCATCAAAAATTGACAGTTTTCAGAAAAATACCAAAATTTTACCCTAGGATAATTTCGATATTCCGAATCCAAAAATGAAGTCCATTTTGAAAAATAAAATTTATAAAATTTCAAAAAGTAGTTATTACTATTCATAACGGCTAGTTTTAATAATATTTTATTAGCATATCATTGTTTAGTGAAACTCGGTATTGCGTACGACGCAAGCTATCGAGGAAGGTCGCGATTTCGTGTAAAGTAATCCAAGAAAGTGTTGTGTGTAGAAAAAGATTCCTTTGATGATTTATATAACATAAAAGTCTCGGGTGTTACATTCTACCCCCCTTAAAATGAATTTCTCCCTCAAAATTCGTCGCTTTGTAACAAACAGATGAGGATACCTCTCCCTCATCATATCCTCAAGCTCCCATATAGCTTCTTCTAATTGGTGGTTCCTCCATAAAACTTTCACCAATCGAGTGGTCTTATTTCATATGATTTTTTCACTATGATCTAGAATCTCTATCGGTTGTTCTTCATAAGAAAGATCCTGGTCCAGCGGTACAACTTCTGAGCTGAGTACATGTGAAGGATCAGGTATGTACTTTCTTAGGAGAGATACATGGAACACGTCGTGAAATTGAGAGAGATTTAGTGGAAGCGCCAATCGGTAAGCTACCTTCCCAACACGATCCAGTATTTCGAAAGGACCAATATATCTAGGGCTCAACTTCCCCTTCTTTCCAAATCTCATGACCCTCTTCTAGGGAGATATTCGTAAGAACACTTTATCACCTAATTCAAAATCTAGGTCTTTTCTTCGGTTGTCGGCATAACTTTTATATCGACTCTGAGCAGCTCTTATGTGTTGTTGAATAGATCTGACCTTTTCTGCCATTTCATCAACGAGATCGGGTCCTAATAGCTTTCTTTCCCCAACTTCATCCCAGCAAGTTGGAGTCCTGCATTTCTTTCCATACAGATCTTTATAAAGAGCCATCTGAATACTGGAGTGAAAGCTATTATTATAAAAAAATTCCACCAAAGGTAGGTGTTGATCCCAACCACCTTTGAAATCCATAGAGCAAGCTATCAACATATATTCTAGAGTTTGAATTTTTCTCTCAGACTGACCGTCTGTCTGAGGATGATAAGCAGTGCTGAAACTCAACTCTGTATCCAGAGTATACTGAAGACTTTGCCAGAACATCAAGGTAAATCTCGGATTCCGATCAGATATAATAGAAAGTGGTAATCCATGCAATCTTACCACTTACTTTACATATATCCTGGCAAGCTAATCCAGAGAGAAATCCTCTCTAATAGCAATGAGGTGTGCAGACTTTGTAAGACGATCCACTATGACCCAGATAGAATTATTGCCTTTGGACGTTTTAGGAAGTCCTATGATAAAGTCCATAGTTATGTTTTCCCATTTCCATTCGGGTATGGGTAATGGTTGTAACATCCCCTTAGACTTCTGTCTCTCAGCTTTAACTTGTTTACAAACCAAGCATCGAGAGACATATTCAGCAACATCTCTTTTCATGCCATCCCACCAGAAGTACTCTTTCAGGTCCCTATACATCTTTGTGCTTCCAGGATGAATAGAGAATGAAGAACTATGAGCCTCATCTAGCAGCTCCTTCTTTAATTCGGGGATGGGAGGAACACAAACCCGATTCCTGAACTTTATTATCCCATCACAATCAAGGTTGAATTCAGGAAAATTTCTCACCTTCTTTTGTAACTCGACATCTTCTTTCTGTGCCTCTTTAATCTTCACATGTATAGATGGTTGAACATTCATTTGAGAAAGATATGATTTTCCCCCTTTCATTATAATTCCAAGATCCATCCTTTGTAAATCCATAAATATTAGATCTTTTGTGATCCTCATCATGGATAAACTAGCACGGTCTTGTCGACTTAATGCATCTTCCACCTTGTTTGCTTTCCCAGGGTGGTAATGAATTGAGCAGTCATAGTTCTTAATCATCTCTAACCATCTTCTTTGGTGCATATTCATCTCCTTTTGTGTGAAAATATACTTTAAACTTTTATGATCAGTATAAATATCACACCTCTCACCATAAAGTTAATGCCTCCAAATCATTAATGCAAAGATTACTGTAGCTAACTCCAAATCATGAGTTGGGTAATTTTGCTAATGTATTTTCAACTGTCGTGAGACATAAGCTATCACCATATCATTTTTCATAAGAACAGTCCCCAAACCCTTCTTGGATGCATCACTGTAGATCACAAACCTTTCTCCACTACAAGGAAGTGTGAGCACAGGTGCACTAGATAACCTTCTTTTCAACTCCTTGAAATTCTCTTCACATTCCTCCATCCAAACAAACTTAACTCCTTTCCGAGTCAACTTGGTGAGTGGATTAGATAATCGTGAAAAATCTTTCACAAAACGTCGATAATATCTAGACAAACAAGAAAACTTCGGATCTCAGTTACTGTTGTTGGTCTCGACCATCTTTTGATAACCTCGGTTTTTGCTGGATCCAAAGATATCCCCTCTTTTGAGATTATGTGACCCAAAAATGAAACTTTTTGAATCCAAAATTCACACTTGGTAAATTTTGCATAAAGCTTCTCCTTTCACAGGGTCTTCAATATAATTCTCAAGTGATATTCATGTTCTTCCTTGCTCTTTGAATAGACAAGAATATCGTCTATAAAGACTACCATAAATTGATCAATATAGTCTCTAAAGACTCTATTCATTAGATCCATGAAGATAGCAGGGGAATTAGTAAGACCAAATGGCATCACTATAAATTCATAGTTTCCATACCTTGTACGGAAAGCCGTCTTTGGTATATCCTCCCTTTTGACCCTTAATTGATGATACCCTGAACGAAGATCAATCATGGAAAAGTATTCAGCTCCGCGTATTTGGTCAAATAGGTCATCAATGCGCGGGAGCGGATATTTGTTCTTGATAGTGATCTTGTTAAGTTCTCGATAATCAATACAGAGCCTCATTGATCCATCTTTCTTCTTAAAAAACAAAACCGGTGCTCCCCAAAGTGACGCACTAGGGCATATGAACCCCTTATCAAGATTCGCTTAGAGTTGCTTCTTCAATTCCTGCAACTCAATTGGGGCCATTCTATAAGGTGTCTTTGAAATAGGCAAAGCATCCGGTACGAGTTCTATTGAAAACTCAACTTCACGATTCGGTGGAAGACCTGGTAATTCCTCCGGAAAGACATCATCAAACTCCCATACAATAGGAATATTATTAATCGTGAGTTTCTCACCAACCATTTGAGATAAATAACCTTCATTTAGTGGAATCAATACCCATAAAATGGAAAAAATTTCCAATGGATGGTTATGTTCATCCTTGCATCGATAGACAATCATAGATTGATCTGGAATATGAAATGTGACTTCCCTTCTTTGGCAATTGATATGATATCCATGTAGAGAAATCCAATCCATGCCAAAAATCACATCAAATTCCACTATAGGAAGGATCAGAAGATTTTCATGAAGCACTTTCCCACAAACTACAATCGGAGAAGAATTATAAACTTTTGATGCGACTGTTGTGCCATTAGGGGTTGTCACATCTAACTCAACATCTAACTGTTGAGGTAATACGGTGATATCCTTAGAAAATTCTCCAGAAATAAAGGAGTGGGTGGATCCAGAATCAAATAAAACATTTTCTACTTTAGTGTGGATGGTAAGTGTACCTTTCAACACATCGTTATCGTACTCCACATCGCTGATATAAATTGCATGTTACTTTCCTTTTTCTTTAGCCTTAATATTTTGTTGACGTCGACCATCATCATCAACCCTTGGATTTGGGAATTGATTGGCATAATGCCCCATCTCCTTGCACTTGAAACATTGAAGTGTAGTAGGGTCATTCTGTGTATCCCTTCCTTTGTTTTAATCAATAGAAATCTTCTTCCCATCATTGTGGCATTCAAATGCCTGATGAACTTCCTTTCCAAATTTGAAACATTTAATTGTCCCTTTAAGACAACTCCCTCCATGTTTCTTTCCACACTTTGAGCATAAGGGAAAGCTCATCTTCTTTTCACTGTGCTCTTTATATTTTCCTTTGAATTCCATTTTCCTCTTCTTATCAAACCCATATGACTGATGGGTTACTCCAATCTCCATCTCGACTTTGAGATCACATCGAATTATTTCCTCGTAGTTATTGAAGTCCCTTATGGCTAACGCCCTTCGAAGAATTGGTTTTAAGACACTAAAGAATCGATCAATCTTACTCTCAGGTTGGATAATAATACCAGAAGTGTAACTTGCAAGTATTGTAAAATTTTCTTTATAAGTACCAACAGATTCATCATCGTTTTGCTTCAGTTCAAGAAACTCTTTCTCCATCTTTTTTCGGAGAATACAAGGGAAGTACTTATTGAAAAATAAGTTCTTGAACTCGTCCCATTCCATGGACTCAATTTCATCCCTTTGCCTCGTATTCTTAATAAGATTCCACCATTGATCAGCATCTCCTTCCAAACGATACACTGCTAGGATGACTTTATCATGTTCAGAACATTGAATAACTAAAAATATCTTTTCAGTAGTACTAATCCATTGTTCATCAACTAATGGATCAGTAGACCCGCTGAAAGAAGGTGGACGCTGCCTCATGAAGGATTCAACAGAATGTTGCTCCTTCCTTTGCTCGTTTGGAAGTCCTGCATGATTAATAGCTTGAGAAAGTTGTGTGAGCATGGCTACAAGATTTTTCATTTCGGATCCCATAACATTTGGTTGCTCTGGGGGACAATCATTGCATTGCCCACCGCATTTCGCATTAACACGGTTCTTTCAGGTTCCAGCCATTGACTAAAACCAAGAAGAATAGTGTGAGAAACACTAATTATAATAGGAAAAAAACATAATCAAGAATAAAATTTCACACTTACGGTCTTATCCTAGGTTATTCATGGTCATTTATAAAACACTAGGATTGTGTTCTATTCTTAGAATTATCCTTAGGGTTCTTACTAAGGCTTTCACATCCTAGTTTCCAAAGGTTGACTATAACTTTCCTATGATACCAACTGTAATGACCCATACTTTACATACAATGTTATTACTTCAAAATTGAAGCACACTTATTTCAACATATAACAAAACAATGAAAGGACCGTATAGGTATAGTGTCTTTAGAAACTGGAAAGCATAAACAACTGGTTCATAAAGAATCTACTTTGCCTCCCATTTATTTCATCATATCTAGAGTCCCTTTTTGGCATATTCTACTTAATAACCTTCTTCCGGACCTGGGGAAATAAAACATATAAAAGGGTGAGCTCAAATGCTCAGTAAGAGTAAACAAAAAGAAATATCAATCACATCGTATACATAAGCACATAACTTTTGGAAATCTTAACCTGCAAAAGAGATCATAATTTCATAACATGGGATAAATCATAGTAGTGAAATGTAATCCCAATAATCATAACTTAAAACATGAAACTTTGTGGCATACACACATAATCATTGGGAATCATTTCTTTTTAGTCAAGACTCATTTCCAAGACTATCTTAGTGGACAAAGTCCATTTCTGAACTGAGTTCACTCCTCGTTTCAGTCCTGTTTCACTGAACCGGTTTAACCTGCCGTTCCAGCCATGTCTATCTCATGAGATATAAAATCTTTACCCAATGCATTGGAGGGAGATATAGGTCCCACCCATCTCATAATGATACCATTCTTATGTGTGCCACAAAATCAGAAAACCATACATCATAGCATAACCCATGTAATAAAAATGGGAATCTTAAACATCGTGACATCATAAAACAATTCATATAAGATAAAGGAATTCATAAAAATATAATTCCATCACAACATAATCAAATAAATGTAATAATAGGGATAAAAATAGAACCCTTTATTATCTTTGATGGAAAATAATTTTGATAAAACACTTGAACTCCATTCTTGAGGAAAATATCCTTTCTGCTTCAAAAACACTTTTCCTTTCGTAACATGTTGTACAATTATAAACTAAAATAAGTTTATTAAAAATAAAATTGAAAACTTGTAAAGGAAGCTTCTTGAAATTAATGTTTTAAAAATCCATTCATGCCGTATAAGTTAAAAAAAAATTCTTCGTACTTTTCTCGGAAAAGTCAAAAAGTACCTCGTACGAAAAACGACAAAAGATTCCTTTCATATCCTTTACTAAAAACTCACTGAAGGGTAAAATTGGATTTAAACAATTTTAGGTGGATGGAAAGAATATTACATATTGAGGAAACATGGATGTGGATGATAAAATACACCCTAGTAAATGCCAAAGTATAAACAATCTCGGATAAAAATGAGATTGTGATGTTTCCCTTACCTTAGGTCCGATTTGCCTCGTAAGTGTCCGAACCTCCTGTATAATAATTTAAATAATATTATTGACTTATTAAAGAATAATAATTATTGTTATGATATCATATATGGTCATATTATTAGCTTCTTATTAGTAATATTTCATTACAACTTGTTATTCGGGTGTTTATTACTTTTTGTTCTTATGCGTGTTTTGTCAAATAAATTCTTATTCTTCTCTTTAGGTTATAGATACCTCATTTACATAATGTTATTAGTGTAATATATATCATATTAATTCATTCAATTCATTTATATAATCATTATGCAATGAAGATCATGTAGAACGAGTCGCATCACATTGTGGAGACGGTATTCCGTACGTAAGCACGAGCGATGATGTCGTTCCCATGATCATGGAATTATATTGGAGTGTATGTATACTATTTCAGATTCAATATCTCTTTACAATAATAATATATAGTCATTATTTACACCATTATACCCATCCAAGTAAGGTGGTGGTGGAAAGTAGATTACACCACGGCGTGGAGACGGTATTCCGTACGTACACACGCGCGGTGATTTCATTTTCCGTAGGATGGATAGATGGTGAAATAGGTTTGTTTCATACTTATAATAATATATCAGTATATGATTGATAATTATGTTATTACTTCATAATGAAACAGCTAAATAAGAAGAAGTGGAAGAAGAAATAAAGATGAAAGAATCGGTAACGGACATTACCTCTTCTTTGAAGTGCTTCATTGAGACCTCCTTTTAGGGCACTAAAATTGGTCTTTGAAGATGACCAGGACCTATAGGATGTCTCTAGGGAAGTGGAGAGGAGAAAGTGGCAGGGGTTGGCCGAGCTTGAAGGCTCAAAGTGGTGTGAGGAAGAGAGGGAGGAGGTGAACTTTTATAAGGGAGGAGAGGGGCACCTTTGGAATAACAAAAAATATTATTTTATTATAAAGACAAATTCGGTTTTAAATATCTCCAAATTGATTTATTTCAAATCTAAGGTGGGTATGGGTCGAAATACTCACATAAAATAGAATTTGGACAAGTTTAGGTTCCTATTTGGACCTTAACATTTATATTTAACATTAAGTTAAATAATTTTACTTTTACCGTGTCTTCTTGTGTTCTTACACTATAAGGTTAATAAACTTACTATAACAATCCAAAAGAACCCCAATTTGTTTATTATTAATATATATAACCTTATATAAGTAATTTTGCCGAACCTTATATTTTTATGAATAAAATAACAATTCATAATATAATATTTGTTTTAAAAACTATTTTATGTCAATTTTGACACTATTTAGTAATTGATTTTTGTGAAAATCATAACAGAATGATTAGTTCTAAAAAAGTTAATTAAATCAATAATAACATGTCATATTAACCTATAAAATTAGTGTAATTCCTAAAAAGTCTCAAATTACATTTATTTGGGTATTTATAACATCAATTATGTCAATATTTCATTAATAAGATAATTACTCCATCATCATTGTGTCATAAATAAATTAAATTATTTAATGTCTAAAAATTACAAATAAAATACCATTTTGTAGGAAATATTTTTATCTTTCTAATAAATATTTATAGTCGAATTTATCTTATATATAACCTTATATTAAAAATTATTTACTTATTAAACTTTGATTTTAACTATTTTAACCCTTCTTTAAATAAATTAATAATAAATGTCCTAATCTAATCCAAGTGGTCCTAAATGGTCATATTTTATTACTAAGTTTGTTTTTGGTCGAATTACACTTATCAAATAGAATTTGGACACGTGTTAGGGTAATAATAATATCATTTTTACCCTTAATTACCCTATTTACTTTTAACCGTGGTAAATAAAAGTAAAAAGATACTGTTCACCAAAAACTATTTTCATCTCATTGAACCAAATTTTACTTACTGAAATTAACCATGTCTCTTGGATTTTTGAAATTCCACTCACAGAAGTGGTAAAATTAAGTTTTATGAAAAATTCAGTTTTTTAACTACCACTTAGTGGTTTCACTATTCATCAAAAATTGAAAGTTTTCAGAAAAATACCAAAATTTCACCCTAGGATAATTTCGATATTCTGAATCCAAAAATGAAGTCCATTTTGAAAAATAAAATTTATAAAATTTCAAAAAGTGGTTATTACTATTCATAACGGCTAGTTTTAATAATATTTTATTAGCATATCATTGTTTAGTGAAACTCGGTATTGCGTACGACGCAAGCTATCGAGGAAGGTCGCGATTTCGTGTAAAGAAATCCAAGAAAGTGTTGTGTGTAGAAAAAGGTTCCTTTGATGATTTATATAACATAAAAGTCTCGGGTGTTACATTCTACCCCCCTTAAAATGAATTTCTCCCTCGAAATTCGTCACTTTGTAACAAACAGATGAGGATACCTCTCCCTCATCATATCCTCAAGCTCCCATGTAGCTTCTTCTAATTTGTGGTTCCTCCATAAAACTTTCACCAATAGAGTGGTCTTGTTTCGTAGGACTTTTTCGCTATGATCCAAAATCTATATCGGCTGTTCTTCATAAGAAAGATCTTGTTCCAGCGGTACAACTTCTGAGCTGAGTACATGTGAAGGATCAGGTATGTACTTTCTCAGGAGAGATACATGGAACACATCGTGAAATTGAGAGAGATTCGGTGGAAGTTCCAATCAGTAAGCTACCTTCCCAACACGATCCAGTATTTCGAAAGGACCGATATATCTAGGGCTCAACTTCCCCTTCTTTCCAAATCTCATGACCCACTTCCAGGGAGATATTCGTAAGAACACTTTATCACCTACTTTAAACTCTAGGTCTTTTCTTCGGTTGTTGGCAAAACTTTTCTGTCGACTCTGAGCTGCTCTTATGTGTTGTTGAATAGGTCTGACCTTTTCTGCCATTTCATCAACGAGATCGGGTCCTAATAGCTTTCTTTCCCCAACTTCATCCCAGCAAGTTGGAGTCCTGTATTTCTTTCAATAAAGAGCTTCATAAGGAGCCATCTGAATAATGGAGTGAAAGCTATTATTATAAGAAAATTCCACCAAAGGTAGGTGTTGATCCCAACCACCTTT
This sequence comes from Viscum album, assembly GCA_963277665.1. Taxonomy (NCBI): domain Eukaryota; kingdom Viridiplantae; phylum Streptophyta; class Magnoliopsida; order Santalales; family Viscaceae; genus Viscum; species Viscum album. The sequence continues at coordinate 777,404,934 of OY728164.1, forward strand.
GAAATCCATAGAGCAAGCTCTCAACATATCTTCTAGAGTTTGAATTGTTCTCTTAGAATGACCATATGTCTGAGGATGATAACCAGTGCTGAAACTCAACTCTGTATCCAGAGTATGCTGAAGACTTCCCCAGAACTTCGTGGTAAATCTCGGATCCCAATCAGATATAATAGAAAGTGGTACTCCATGCAATCTTACCACTTCCTTTACATATATCCCGGCAAGCTGATCCAGAGAGAAATCCTCTCTAATAGTAATGAACTGTGCAGACTTTGTAAGACGATCCACTATGACCCAGATAGCATTATTGCCTTTGGACATTTTAGGAAGTCTTGTGAAAAAGTCCATAGTGATGTTCTCCCATTTCCATTCGGGTATGGGTAATGGTTGTAACATCCCCTTAGACTTCTGTCTCTCAACATTAACTTGTTGACAAACCAAGCATCGAGAGACATATTCAGCAACATCTCTTTTCATGCCATCCTACCAGAAGTACTCTTTCAGGTCCCTATACATCTTCGTTCTTCCAGGATGAATAAAGAATGAAGAACTATGAGCCTCATCCAGCAACTCCTTCTTTAATTAGGGGATGGGAGGAACACAAACCCGATTCCTGAACTTTATTATCCCATCACAATAAAGGTTGAATTCAGGAACATTTCTCACCTTCTTTTGTAACTCGACATCTTCTTTCTGTGCCTCTTTAATCTTCACATGTATAGATGGTTGAACATTCATTTGTGAAAGATACAATTTTTCCCCTTTCATTATAATTCCAAGATCCATACTTTTTAAATCCATAAATATTGGATCTTTTGTGATCCTTATCATGGATAAACTAGCATGGTATTGTTGACTTTATGCATCTGCCACCTTTTTTGCTTTCCCAAGGTGGTAATGAATTGATCAGTCGTAATCCTTAATCAGCTCTAACCAACTTCTTTGCCGCATATTCATCTCCTTTTGTGTGAAAATATACTTTAAATTTTTTTGATCAGTATAAATATCACACCTCTCACCATAAAGGCAATGCCTCCAAATCTTTAATGCAAAGATTACCGCAGCTAACTCCAAATCATGAGTTGGGTAATTTTTCTCATGTATTTTCAACTCTCATGAGGCATAATCTATAACCATATCATTTTTCATAAGAACACACCCCAAAACCTTCTTGGATGCATCACGGTAGATCACAAACCTTTCTCCACTACAAGGCAGTGTGAGCAAAAGTGCACTGGATAACCTTCTTTTCAACTCCTTGAAATTCTCTTCACATTCCTCCATCCAAACAAACTTAACTCCTTTCCGAGTAAACTTTATGAGTGGATTAGATAATCGTGAATAATCTTTCACAAAACATCGATAACATCCAGCCAAACCAAGAAAAATTCAGATCTCAGTTACTGTTGTTGGTCTCGACCATCTTTCGATAACATCTGTTTTTGCTGGATCCATAGATATCCCCTCTTTTGAGATTATGTGTCCCAAAAATGAAACTTTTTGAAGCCAAAATTCACACTTGGTAAATTTGGCATAAAGATTATCCTTTCTCAGGGTCTTCAATATAATTCTCAAGTGATCTTCATGTTCTTCTTTGCTCTTTGAATAGACAAGAATATTGACTATAAAGACTACCACAAATTGATCAAGATAGTCTCTAAAGACTCTATTCATTAGATCCATGAAGATAGCAGGGGCATTAGTAAGACCAAATGGCATCACTATAAATTCATAGTGTCCATACATTGTATGGAAAGCCGTATTTGGTATATCCTCACTTTTGACCCTTAATTGATGATACCCTAAACGAAGATCAATCTTGGAAAAGTATTGAGCTCTGCGTATTTGGTCAAATAAGTCATCAATGCACGAGAGAGGATATTTGTTCTTGATAGCGATCTTGTTAAGTTCTCGATAATCAATGCAGAGTCTCATTGATCCATCTTTCTTCTTAACAAACAGAACTGGTGCTCCCAAGGTGACGCACTAGGGCGTATAAACCCCTTATCAAGATTCTCTTGGAGTTGCTTCTTCAATTCCGGCAACTCAATTGGGGCTATTCTATAAGGTGTCTTTGAAATAGGCAAAGCATCTGGTACAAGTTCTATTGAAAACTCAACTTCACGATTCGGTGGAAGACCTGGTAATTCCTCCGAAAAGACATCATCAAACTCCCATACAATGGGCATATTCTCAATCGTGAGTTTCTCACCAACCATTTGAGATAAATAACCTTCATTTAGTGGAATCAATACCCATAAAATGGAAGAAATTTCCCCTGGAAGGTTATGTTCATCCTTGCATCAATAGACGATCATAGATTGATCTGGAATATGAAATGTGACTTCCCTTATTTGGCAATTAAAATGAGCTCCATGTAGAGAAAGCCAATCCATGCCAAGAATCACATCAAATTCCCCTATATGAAGGATCACAAGATTTTCATGAAGCACATTCCCACAAACTTCAATCGAAGAAGAATTATAAACTTTTGATGCGACTGTTGTGCCATTAGGGGTTGTCACAGCTAACTCAACATCTAACTGTTGAGGTAATACGGTGATATCCTTAGAAAAGTCTTCAGAAATAAAGGAGTGGGTGGATCCAGAATCAAATAAAACATTTTCTACTTTAGAGTGGATGGTAAATGTACCTTTCACCACATCGTTATCGTACTCCACATCGTTGATAGAAATTTCATGTGACTTTCCTTTGTCTTTAACCTTAAGAGTTTGTTGACGTCGACCATCATCATCAACCCTTGGATTTGGGCATTGATTGGCATAATGCCCCATCTCCTTGCACTTGAAACATTGAAGTGTAGTAGGGTCATTCTGTGTATCCCTTTCTTTTGTTTTCATCATTAGACATCTTCTTCCCATCATTGCGGCATTCAAATGCCCGATGACCTTCCTTTCCACATTTAAAACATTTACTTGTCCCTTTAAGATAACTCCCTCCATGTTTCTTTCCAAACTTTGAGCATAATAGAAAGATCATCTTCTTTTTAGTGTGCTCTTTAGATTTTCCTTTGAATTCCATTTTCCTCTTCTTATCAAACCCATATGAATGATGGGTTACTCCAATCTCCATCTCGACTTTGAGAGCACATCAAACAATTTCCTCATAGTTATTGAAGTCCCATATGGCTAACGCCCTTTGAAGACTTGGTTTTAAGCCACTAAATAATTGATCGATCTTACTCTCAGGTTGGATAATAATACCAGAAGCGTACCTTGCATGTCTTGTAAAATTTTCTTCATAAGTACCAACAGATTCATCATCCTTTTGCTTCATTCAAAGAAACTCTTTCTCCATCTTTGTTTGGAGAATACGAGGGAAGTACTTATTGAAAAATATGTTCTTGAACTCGTCCCATTCCATGGACTCAATTTCATCCCTTTGCCTCCTATTCTTAATAAGATTCCACCATTGATCAACATCTCCTTCCAAACGATACATTGCTAGGATGACTTTATCATGTTCAGAACATTGAAGAACTGAAAATATCTTTTCAGTAGTACAAATCCATTGTTCAGCAACTAATGGATCAGTAGACCCGCTGAAAGAAGGTGGACGCTGCCTCATGAAGGATTCAACAGAATGTTGCTCCTTCCTTTGCTTGTTTGGAAGTCCTGCATGATTCATATCTTGAGAAAGTTGTGTGAGCATGGATACAAGATTTGTCATTCTGGATCCCATAACGTTTGGTTGCTCTGGGGGACAATCATTGCATTGCCCGCCGTATTCCGCATTAACACTGTTCCTTCGGGTTCCAGCCATTGACAAAAACCGAGAAGAATAGTGTGAGCAAAACGAATTATAATAGGAAAACCACATAATCAGGAATAAAAATTCACACTTAAGGTCTTATCCTAGGTTATTCATGGTAATTTCTAAAACACTAAGATTGTGTTCTATGCTTAGAATTATCCTTAGGGTTCTTACTAAGGCTTTCACATCCTAGTTTCCAAAGGTTGACTATACCTTTCCTCTAATACCAAATATAATGACCCATACTTTACATACAATGTTATTACTTCAAAATTGAAGCACACTTATTAAAACATATAACAAAACCATGAAAGGACCGTATAGGTATAGTGTCTTTAGAAACTGTAAAGCATAAACAACTGGTTCATAAAGCATCTACTTTGCCTCCCATTTATTTCATCATATCTAGATTCCCTTTTTGGCATATTCTACTTAATAACCTTCTTCATGACCTGGGGAAATAAAACATACAAAATGGTGAGCTCAAATGCTCAGTAAGAGTAAACAAAAGAAATATCAATCACATCATATACATAAGCACATAACTTTTGGAAATCTTAACCTGCAAAAGAGATCATAATTTCATAACATGGGATAAATCATAGTAGTGAAATGTATTCCAAATAATCATAACTTAAAACATGAAACTTTGTGGCATACACACATAATCATTAAGAATCATTTCTTGTTAGTCAAGACTCATTGCCAAGACTTTCTTAGTGGACAAAGTCCACTTCTGAACTGAGTTCACTCCTCGTTTCAGTCCTGTTTCACTGAACCGGTTTAACCTGTCGTTCCAGCCATATCTATCTCATGAGATATAAAATCTTTACCCAATTAATTGGAGGGAGATATAGGTCCCACCCATCTCATAATGATACCATTCTTATGTGTGCCACAAAATCAGAAAACCATACATCATAGCACAACCCATGTAATAAAAATGGGAATCTTAAACATCGTGACATCATAAAACAATTAATATAAGATAAAGGAATTCATAAAAATATAATTCCATCACAACATAATCAAATCAATGTAATAATAGGTATAAAAACAGAACCCTTTATTATCTTGGATGGAAAATAATTTTGATAAAACACTTGAACTCCATTCTTGAGGAAAATATCCTTTCTGCTTCAAAAACACTTTTCATTTCTTAACATGTCGTACAATTATAAACTAAAATAAGTTGATTAAAAGTAAAATTGAAAACTTGTAAAGGAAGCTTCTTGGAAATAATGTTTTAAAAATGCATTCATGCCGTATAAGTTAAAAAAACATTCTTCGTACTTTTGTCGAAAAAGTCAAAAAGTACCTCGTACGAAAAACGACAAAAGATTCCTTTCATATCCTTTACTAAAAACTCACCAAAGGGTAAAATTGGATTTAAACAATTGTAGGTGGATGGAAATAATATTATATATTGAGGAAACATGTATGTGGATGATAAAATACACCCCAGTAAATGCCAAAGTATAAACAATCTCGGATAAAAATGAGATTGTGATATTTCCATTACCTTAGGTCCGATTTGCCTTGTAAGTGTCTGAACCTCCTGTATAATGATTTAAATAATGTTATTGACTTATTATAGAATCATAATTATTGTTATGATATCATATATGGTCATATTCTTATCTTCTTATTAGTAATATTTCATTACAACTTGTTATTCGGGTGTTTATTACTTTTTGTTGTTATGCGTGTTTTGTCGAATAAATTTTTATTCTTCTCTTTAGTTTATAGATACCTCATTTACAGAATTTTATTAGTGTAATATATATCATATTAATTCATTAAATTCATTTATATAATCATTATGCAATGAAGATCATGTAGAATGAGTCGCATCACATCGTGGAGACAGTATTCCGTACGTACGCACGAGCGATTATATCGTTCCCATGATCATGGAATTATATTGGAGTGTATGTATACAATTTCAGAATCAATATCACTTTACAATAATCATATATAGTCATTATTTACACCATTATACCCATCCAAGTAAGGTGGTTGTGGAAACTAGATTACACCACGGCGTGGAGACGGTATTCCGTACGTACGCACGCGAGGTGATTTCATTTTCCGTAGGATGGAAAGATGGTGAAATAGGGTTGTTTCATACTTATAATAACATATCAGTATATTAGTGATAATTATGTTATTAGTTCATAATGAAATAACTAACGAAGAATAAGTGGAATAAGAAATAAAGATGAAAGAATCGGTAACGGACATTACCTCTTCTTTGAAGTGCTTATTTGAGAACTCCTATTAAGGCACTAAAATTGGTCTTTGAAGAGAACCAGGACCTCTAGGATGTCTCTAGGGAAGTGGAGAGGAGAAATTGGCAGGGGTTGGCTGATCTGGAAGGCTCAAAGTGGTGTGAGGAAGAGAGGGAGGAGGTTTCCTTTTATAAGGGAGGAGAGGGGCACCTTTGGAATAACTAAAAATATTATTTTATTATAAAGCCAAATTCGGTTTTAAATATCTCCAAATTCATTTATTTATAAGATAAGGTGGGGATGGGTCTAAATCATCTCATCCAATAGAATTTAGACAACTTTATGTTCCTATTTGGACCTTATCATTTAGATTTATGATTAAGTTAAATAATTTTACTTTTACCGTGTCTTCTTGTGTTCTTACTCTATAAAGTTAATAAACTTACTATAACAATCCAAAAGAACCACAAGTTGTTTATTATTTATATATATGACCTTATCTAGGTCATTTGGCCGAACCTTATATTTTTAAGAATAAAATAACAATTAATAATATAATATTTGTTTTAAAAACTAGTTTATGTCAATTTTGACACTATTTAGTAATTGATTTTTGTGAAAATCATAACAGAATGATTAGCTAGAAAAAAGTTAATTTAATCAATAATAAAATGTCATATTAACCTATAAAATTAGTGTAATTCATAAAAATTCTCAAATTACATTTATTTGGGTATTTATAATATCAATTATGTCAATATTTCATTAATAAGATAATTACTACATCATCTTTGTTTCATAAATAAATTAAATTATTTAATGTCTAAAAATTACAAATAAAATACCATTATGTAGGAAATCTTTTTATCTTTCTAATGAATATTTATAGTTGAATTTATCTTATATATGACCTTATATTAAAAATTATTTACTTATTAAACTTTGATTTTAACTATTTTAACCCTTCTTTAAATAAATTAATAATAAATGTCCTAATATACTCCAAGTGGGACTAAATGGTCATATTTTATTCCTAAGTTTGTTTTTGGTTGAATTACACTTATCCAATAGAATTAGGACATGTGTTAGGGTAATAATAATATCATTTTTACACTTAATTACCCTATTTACTTTTAACCGTGGTAAATAAAAGTAAAAAGTTACTATTCACCAAAAATTATTTTCATCTCATTGAACCAAATTTTACTTACTGACATCAACCGTATATCTTGGATTTTTGAAATTCCACTCACAGAAGTAGTAAAATTAAGTTTTATGAAAAATTCAGTTTTTTAACTACCACTTAGTGGTTTCACTATTCATCAAAAATTGAAAGTTTTCAGAAAAATACCAAAATTTCACCCTAGGATAATTTCGATATTCCGAATCCAAAAATGAAGTACATTTTGAAAAATAAAATTTATAAAATTTCAAAAAGTGGTTATTACTATTCATAATGGCTAGTTTTAATAATATTTTATTAGCATATCATTTTTTAGTGAAACTCGGTATTGCGTACGATGCAAGCTATCGAGGAAGGTCTGGATTTTGTGTAAAGCAATCCAAGAAAGTGTTGTGTGTAGAAAAATATTCCATTGAGGATTTATATAACATAAAAGTCTCGGGTGTTACACCATTTATGGAAGAATCTGTCCAATCAATACTATGAAAACTATGAGGAGATAATTGGAAGTGCTATAAAGGTTAAACTAGAGTTCTAAGAGATGCAATGGTCCCATATATTGAATGAAAAGATGATATCAATGGAGACAAGATTAGGGATAAAATTTGATCATATAAGAGGAGGAAATCCAGTGAAACTTTCCACATGAAACAAATATGTAAGGAATCATTTGGGGAACTATTTTCTTAGGAGTAGGAAATGTTACAAGTGTGAATTGATTTTCGTATTTCTCGAAAATTTCATATTGAGGTGAAGCCTCAACTTATCAACACTAAGGACAAAGGGGAGATGATTCATACCCAAACTTAAGTCCAATTCTATAAGTGCGGACATCTTGGTCACTTTTATGACAATTTTAAAAATCATAAAATAATGGAGGGGAATCACCATCAACCTCACCACAGGCCAAAATAGTAAGGTTTGAAATTTTCTACCACAACAACTGAAGTAGATGCTCTAAATGATGTGTTGGTAGGTAATCTCACTGTTCTCTTAAATATAACAAGTAATTTGGTTGATTCAAGTTCTATGCCTCATTTTTTCATCCATGTTTTCAATGAATATTGAATCAATCCCTGAAATTCTAAAATTAGAGTTATCAGTCAAGACACTTAGAGGGATTATCCAATCATCAATAGTGTATAGAAACTCTAGTATTAACCTCGGAAATAAAAATCTCATCATAAATCTAGTAGTAATTCCCACGGTGGAATTCAACTCTATACTTGGGATGGGATGGATTTCAAAGTATAATTCCATGATCAACTATAAAATAAAATAAATATCAGCAGTCTTGAATGAAAAAACTACAGTTATCTTCAAAGGAGAGATATCCTGACCCGATATTTGTCTAGAAGCACCTCCCATTGCTTTTTTATGGAGATGATCAGGGAATATGAAGAAGTAAATGAAAGTATACAAATTTAAAATTTCCCCTTTTTTAGGAGTACATGAAAATATTTTTTAAAAAGTTACCCGAACCTTCCCCAAAAAATAGGTAGTGTTATCCATTAAAATCATGCTTGGATCCAAGATGATATCAAAGACCCCGTATAGAATGTAAAATGTAAATCTAGAGAAATTAATGAAAAAATATCATGTTCTTTTAGGGAAGGGGTTTATTTGAACTAGTGTGTATCTTTGGGGATCACCAATTCTATTTGTGAAGAAGAAGGATGGATCAATGTGAATATGAATTTAGTATAGAGAACATAATAAGATCATAGTGAAGAACAAGTACCCACATCCAAGTATTGATGATTTATTTGATCAGATTTGTGGGGCTCAATTCTTCTATAAGATTGATATTTGATTTGGTTATCCACAATTGAGGGTGAATAAATAAGATATTCCAAATACTTCTATCCAATCAAGATATGGGCATTATGATTTTTTTGTTATACATTTTCGGTTGACTAATGATTCTAATATATTTATGGATTTGATGAATAATTTAATTAAGGAATGAATTGATAAATTTTTGGTATTTTATTGAGGGTATTTTGATATATTCCATAATTTGAAAGGATAATGAGGATAATATATGGGTTATATTTCAAACTCTGAGGAAGGAGAGACTTTTTGGAATGTTCAGAAAATTTGAATTTTGGTTACAATGAGTTGATTTCTTGGGGAACATTGTAACCAATTAAATAATCTCAGTTGAACTTGTGAAGACAAAGGTTTTAGAGGAGTGGCCTCATCCTATAATATTAACTGACATTCATAGTTTCTTTTGATTAGTAGGATATTATAGAAGGTTTGTGAAAAAAATTCACATCTTTCTAATCCACTAACCAAGTTAACTCGAGAAGGGGCTAAGTTCATATGGACAAAATAGTGTGAAGAAAGTTTCCTAGAGTTCAAAAAGAGATTCGTTACTGAACCTATTATAACTCTACCCTATATCAAAGAAGGATTACTTATTTTTAGAGATGAATATATGAAATGTCTTGGGTGCTTCCTCATGTAAAATGACAAGGTGATTTCTTTTTCATCTCAATAGTTGAATCCTCATGAGCAGAATTATCCTACGCATAACCTGGAGATTTCTAAAATTAATTTTTCTATTAAAATATAGAGGTACTATATTTATGGAGATAACTGTGATATATATGTAGAACATAAAATTCTGAACTATATTTTCACAGAAATGGAATTGAACATGAGGCATTAGAGATGGTTGGAACTTCTTAAAGACTATGACTGTTCAATTCATTATCACCCCAGAAGAGAAAACAATGTTTTTAATCCATTAAGTAGGAAAGAACTTGATGTTTTGGAAGGGACAAGGATTCAAGGAGATCCATTAATAAAGGACCTATTAAGGTTATACATGGGAATCATGAAGGAAGGGACATCATCAACCCTATTCCAAATTATTTCTCAACCATCATTAATAGAGAAGATAATGAAATATCAAAGATAAGATCCTTTGTTATAGAAAAAGAGAGTGGTTATGAATAATGGTAAGTTTTTTGAGTTCAATATTGATCAGGAAGGGGTAATAAAATTTCATACAAGTATATGTGTTCCATATATTCTGAAAATAAAAAATGAATTAATGGATTAAGATCATATCTCTGCCTTATCTATACATCCTGTAAGAACTAAAATGTATATGGAACTTCATGATAATTATTGGTGGGATAACCAAAAATGGGATATTTCCCACTAAGCTACAAGGTTCATGGTGTGTTAACAAGTGAAGGAAAAGAAAAAAAATCATAATGGGGTATTGAAACCACTATGCATACCAACATGGAAGTGGGACAATATCATTGTGGAATTTTTCACTGGTCTCCCAAGAACATCGAAAGGAAAAATGTGATATGGGTTATAGTGGATCATCTCACCCAGACATCCCATTTCATCACTATCATAGAATATTAATCTCTTAAAAAATGTTCTAGGATTTATGTAAAGGATGTGGTAAGGTTTCATGGGGTACCAATTTTTATCATTTTAGATCATGATCTAAGGATCAAAAATAAATTATTGAAAAGTATTCAACATGATATAAATGAAAAATTGAATTTTAGTATGACCTATCACCCCCAAAATGATGACCAATTTTAATGGAATATTAGTAAACTCTTAGAAATGCTGAGAACATGATAAATTGAATTTAAAGTTAGATAGGATCAACACCTCACACTATTTGAATTCTTATACAACAACAACTTCTATTCAAGTATTCAAATGGAACCCTATAAAGATCTCTATGGAAAGAAATGTATAACTCTTACTTTTTAGGATGAATTTGGTGATATAATCCATCTTGGTCCTAATATTGTGAAAGAGATGATAGAAAAGGTTCATCCCATCAAACAAAACATTAAGGCTTCTCAGAGTTAGGATAAGTGCTATAGTGATAATTGTTGAAGGGACTTGGAGTTTGATGTTGTAAAAAAGAGTTCCTTTGAATATCTCCATAGAAGAGAGTCATGTTGTTTGGGAAGAAAGGGAATCTTATACCAAGGTACATTAGACCCTCTGAAATCATTAATTGTATAGGAGAAGTGGCCTATCTGCTAACACTTCTACAAAATATAGATCAGTTCCATGATGTATTCCACATATATGTCTTGAGGAAGTACACACCTGACACTTCACATGTACTGAATCCATAAGTGGTACAAGTGGAACATGAAATCTCTTAAGAGGAATAGTTGGTAGTGATCTTGGACCATATATACAAGGTTCTATGCAAAAATACAACCAACCTGGTCAAAGTGTTATATAAGAACCATAAATACGAAGAAGAAATGTGGGAACCATAGGAAAAAATGCCGCAGAAGTACCCCCACCTTTTCTCATTAGAGAGAATGAGTTGAAATTTCAGGGATGAAATTTCTTATGGGGGGAATCATGTAATGACCCAAACATTTTGAATGACGTTTGTTTCCTAACAAAATATATGTTTTTTTGTAATCAAATAACTATATCAATTTATTAATGAAGTGAGTATAATTTAAAATGTGACCATCATGTTTCAACTGTTATATGATTGTTGTTAAATTATAACTTTTGATCAGTATGACCATTGTAAACTAAAATCTTAGTAATAATTTTTAATTTTACAATTAGTGTTTATAAGTAAAAATGAAGAAGGATAATTAATACAGAAAGGAGAATCGATGGACTCAACAAGTAGAGTCATTTTATATGAATCCCATTTGTTGGATCGTGGTATGGAGGTAATAACTTTGGGGTTCTAACTTGACCAAACCCAAGAAGAGCTTCAATAAGTAAATATTTAATAAAATCACCTATGAGAGAAGTTCAAGTTAGTGGAAATTACCACTCGGGTAATGTTAGTTGATATGCACCATGAATCTATCATCATCACACACCTTACCCTTGGGTTATATATTAGTGTTAGAAGGGGTTATTTATTGAAGCTCAATTACCTAAAGTGTAATTCCATTGTATAAATAAAATTTTTATTCTATAAATTGTATTTTAATAATAGTTTTGCTTAATAATATTGAGAGGAAATTTGATAAAATTATTTTTGGATAGAAATTATACTTTAAATAAAGATATTAATATTTATAATAAACTAATATATCATTTATAATAATTATTTTAATGAAATATTATGATAAAACACTCTTATTTAAATATAATTGATATTCTTTTCAAGTGTTAAATTTTACTAGAATTTTAAATATGCTATTATTTTTAATAAATAATTGGTTTTATATTTAAAAGTTATAATTATCGTATTTAGAGAATTATTTTGATAAAATAAATATAATTTTTGAAATAGTCTTGTAAAATTTAGGTTAGGGATAATTTATTATAATGTTCTAAAATACTTTATTTTTTTCATGAATAATAGAAATACAGTTTGAGTTTTTCCGCTATGTTTAATTTTTTCTTAATTATTTCATAATTATGTAATAATTAATTAACAACAATCCTAGGACTAATTTTTATAATTTTTTTAATTTCAATTATTTTAATATATTTTATTCAATCTATAAACCTATAGTTAATTTATCAAAGTTTAAAATGGAAACATTAAAATTAAAAATATTGTTTTTTTGAAAACATTATATTTCCATTCTAAAAGAACTAATATAAAATGTTGGTAAAATCTTATGGATTAGAAATACACAAAATATGTACCAAGTGTCAAAAAACAAGGGTAAATACCATGAGAAATCCCATGGGTTTTCATTTTTGAAAACCAAGGTTTCTAAAACCAATATTTGTAAATTAATAAAAAAATCCTCCAACATTTCTATAAATAACCACCCATTTCTCCCTTTACATTCACTCTAAATACATAATACATGATTATATAGAATTTTTACCTCCTAAGGAGTCCTCCTAATGTGTTATGAATCCCCCAAGGTCCCAATACACATGTTTTAGGAACAACTATTCAATATAAGGGAATTATAATTATTTTCTCTTTATTTCAAGAACCAATTTTTGTATATATCATATGAATATTAGGGAAAATATATTTAATTTATTTTGTATTAATTCCCTTACATCTAAACTATGTTTTATTAGTGATATAACCTTTTCCCCTCTCTTTTTACCCCTTTTAAAACAATGCTTTATACCAATTTTGTCATCAAATCCACTTCTCAAAATTTCTCTCTTCTTCTCAAGAAATTCCCTTTTATTTATTTTTTTTGTAAATACCCAACCTTTTTATTTTACTAGGTTATTTAATTAGTTGTTAAAATGATTTATTTAGGGATTTAATTTACATGAAACCTACATCCCCTTTCCGCTGGTTAAAAATGACATAATAAACTTGTCTTTAAACACTATTTAAAAACAACATGATATTGATAAGAAACCTATTTATTTTATTCTTCACTGGTAATTTATGAATTTTTTTTATTATGGTCTCTGTGGCTCACATTAATTAATAAATATTAAGGTTGTGACCTTCTTTCTCCCCAATGCATTGGGTAAGGAATTCAATCTCTAGAGATGATGAGTTTTATGATGCCTTGGTAATGTATATGAAACCTCAGTGAAAAACATTGGTGATATTATTTTGTATTAACCATTTAAATGTTGAATCAACATTTTCATGTGATAAATAATATCCTTTTTATGATATATATCATGTTCCCTTTATCATTATTTTATGATATTCTTCAAGTTCATATAGATATTTCTCATGGTCACATGTAATATGTTTCCATTGCTTTCCCTTATGGGGAATTATAGTCACCCATTCATTTGATACATGGCCCCGGGTTATGAGATGAAATAAATTTACTTAGGATGAACCTATGATGAATCTTTTCAAGTGTATTAGATGATTTTTTTTATGTTTTAATGTATTATGTATCTTATTTAAAAGAAACTAAACATTAAAAGATTATATATTTATACCATGTAAAGGATAAGTTACGTAATAAAAATGTGGGATAGACTCCATTTATTCCACAATAATCCAGTTTGTTATGAAAAATAGTCCAAAAATAACATTTAAACTAAAAACAAAAAGATTTGTACCTCATAGAAAAACTTTAGAGCTAACACAGTGCCCCTTATCTACACACCCAGTGTGGGGGGGGGGGTTCATGGTTGACAAAACATAAAAGGGGGAGCCTAAAAACAATAAAAATATAGATAGAACCATTTAACATAGCCGCAAAAATTTTTGTTAGACCGCATGGGATATGAGGAGACCGAGTGTCCTTGGCCCCCCTCGGAAAGAGGGTGGCACACGGTTTGGCCAACTGTGCAACCAAACCATGAACCTCATTAAAGAGGGGTAAAATTCCCATTTACCCCTTAATTATTTAGGTTTTTAACCACAATTGCCTCCCATATTACACTAAAATAACATAGGTGATGAAATTAATCCCTATATTCTTATAGGGGATGATTCTCCCTCAATTATTGACCATTTGGAGTGTGTTTGGGTGTGAATAAAATATCTGAGTGAGCCTAACACTCCATTGTACTCTATTTTCTATAAATTTTTTTTACAGTTCTTTCTCTCATTATGAATCCATAAAACCTTAATTTTATAGTATATTCTAATTTTTTTCTTTTAAGGGTGTTTGAGGTAGAATCAAAGGTTAAGGTTAAATGAGCATCCATTTATGAATTTTAGGTTGATGGTATACAAGTTATATCCTATTATCTTGATGCTCTATTAAATGTGTATGTGGTGGTGTTACAGAAAAATATATCTTTCCTTATGGATTCCTTGGTAGAAAATGGCAATTATGTTAATTTAATATTTAATTTAACCCCTCATGATCCCTATGGGATCCAATGAGGATGAGTATACTAGGTTTATGAACACCCATGGGGTGGACCACTCCCTTCAGCATGAAATATTGGGATATTTAATGATAAATTGTGGGGTTTTTGATATTGAAAAAATAGTAAAAGTGATTAACCCTAAAACATGGAAATATGGGATGTTGGATTGACTTGAAGAGTAATATAAATTATGTTTTGTAAATTTATGAATGTGATAATTGGTTAATGAGGATTGGTTTCAAGGTTTAATAGATTGGAAGAGGGAATAAATGGTTGTAATGTGTTAAATATTAAAATGGGATTGTATTGAGAATTGAGAACATGATGATTATAAATGATCATATAAATGTGATTAAATTGAAATAGTGTTCTGTTGTTCTTTTATATAATTAAATGGTTAATGATTATTAGCAAATGTGATTGTGAAAAATGGTAGTGGCGTATTGGAATGATGATCCACTCTCATGGGTGGGTGAGACTGATGCTACAAGCACCCCTATGTAAAGTTTTTTTAGGGAAAAGATTAATGCTCTTTAACCCTAGGGTATGTAAAAGACATTCTATATCATGATTGGGATTGTCAGACATGGAGTTCTAAATCCTGGTCAGATTCATGGATTGTCACTCCGTTGTTTTCACAATTGTGACTCCTTTGACACATGGATCAGGTGACCAACATAGGTCTACAAAGGTTGTTGAAAAATGTAGAATATGGAATGAGGAATTAAATAAATTTACTTTATAATTGATAAATTATGTAACCTATTTCAGTTTTTTCTTTTCATTATTTTCTCTACTTCTTCATGCACTGTATTAGACTAGATATTTTATAGACACTATTGGTGGTGGCCTACTGAGTTATAATCACTACTTTCTGAGGCCTACATTGGGTACCTAAGAAGACTTGCAGGTCATGATAAAGGCAAGGGATATTTACCCGAGGGTTGATTTGGGGTTTTGGCAGGTGCATGGATGAGGGGACCCGACCTAATTTTTAGACATTTTTTTGGGATTCTTTATCATGTACTTATTTTGGGTTTACTTTGTCACTTGGAATTGTATGACATGAAATGGAATAGTTATTATTTTGTTGGGAATGTACCCAGTTTTGTGAACTCATTTGGTAATGAATTATTATCTATTATAATGATTTTTTTAGTTCTTCATTTATATATTTCATTTTACTCTGATAAAGAGGGTATAATATCCCCACTTTTTTTATCAGATCCTCATTAATAGTTAGCAGCCTCGAGCAGATGAGGTGACATAACTGAGGTTATGTAATGGAAATTCTTGGGGAACCAGTTAGTGCCTCCAAGGTCAGACATTAGAACACCCATCATATCATAGACAATAATCTTGATCCATGAGATAAATATTGTTAGTTCATATGACATGAATCATAATGTAATAAAATAACATGATCCGTGATAGCGTAAAATTAGAATAAGATATAATTTTGTGTCATAAGAATAACTATAGAAAATAATTTCCACGGTTAAGGATTACTTCCAATACTATCATATTGGATTGAGTTCACCCCACATTCTATCATATCCAAAGTTAATATTCACTCCCAAGATTATTATAGTGGATAGAGTTCCTTACTGAACTAGGTTCAAGCCCCATTATAGACCTTATTATCTCATGAGATGTCTATGTTTACCTAATGAATTATAGAAATATATAATTCTAGGTCCACCTATCACATAATCATAATACATTAATATGTGTTTCATACGATCATAAAACATCCATCATATATCATAACCTTTTGAAATTAAATTAGTTTCGTAAACATTTCGACATTTTATCATTACATAACCCATGAAAAATAAATGGTTTTCATAATAATATTATCATCTTAATCATAAACCATCCAGAGAAAGAAAAATTATGGTATCCTTGGATCATATATCTTTTAAATCAAAATTAACATCAAAATATATTATCATGAATGAAAAATTTATTTAAAATATCTCATAAATATTTCTTGAAGAAAATACCCTTTTCATTTTGAAATCATTTATTCCAAATCTTGAAATTTCCAAAATATTTAGGAAAAATTTTTATTTGAAAATAACCTTGGAAAATTTGGAAGAAAGCTTCAAAGCATTGAGTGTTCATTATAGTGAAAAATTTTGTTTATACTATTTGCATTAAAGAAATATTACTTTCACATTTTTAGAAAAAGTCACAAGTAACTTGTTCAGAAAATGACAAGAAGACTCCATTAAATTAATTTTTTCAAAATTATATCATGATTAAAAAATGAATTTAATTACTTTTATTAGTATCAAAATAAATTATTGAAAACATTTTATAAAACATTGATATGAAAGAAAAAATTTTTCAGACTAAAAAGAGAAATAAATTCAGATTTCCTTAAAAACATTTTTTCAGTATCTTGAGTTATTAAATAGTAGAAAATTATAGTAAAACATGTAATCTATATAAATTACTAAATAATAATAAAATTCATGGGATTCTTGATTTATAGGTAATAAAATTTCAACATAAAAAACATAATCATAAACAATACCAGTAAACATTGAAATTGTAATATAATTCCCTTACCACAAGATCATCATACATAGAAAGCACCCTATAATAATACCTAATAAATATTAAATTATTATAATTCTATATAATTATCATTTAAATACTTATAAAATTATATATGATCCATTTAAAACCTTTAAATACCCATTTATTAATAATTTATTATTAAAATCATCGTTTACACGTGTTAACTATTTCAATTTTCATGTGAATTTCGGTTTAGTAGTTCTGGTCATTATGATTTGATATTTGTTACATCATATAAATAATGTTAATAATGATTTAAATAAAATATATATTCATTATATATATATATATTTATATCTATCCACAAAATGTAGAGATAAAAAAATGAATTACACCATTTATGGAGACGGTAGACTGCACATACGCATGAATTCCGTTTTCACTTATCGACAGATGGAATGAACGTAAGGTATATAATAATTAATATTTTAAAAATAATTAATATATGATATTTATTTATTAAAAATATCATTATTACCATCCATGTAATGAGTAAATGAAAAATGAATCACATAACTTCGTGGAGGTGGTAGTCCACACGTACGCACGAGCGACATTATTTTTTCCAAAAGACTGGAATATAAGAAAGTAGATTTTATATTATAATTAAAAAATAAAATTATATCATAAAAATAATTTATAAATATTAAACCCATCATAATTACCATCCATGAATTATTTTTATATAGAATGGATTATATTGTTACATAGAGGTAGTAGTTCACACGTATGCATGAGTTATACTTTCACTAATAATTTGATGGAATATAGGGTGTATATTTTTCATTAAATAATAATAATAACGTGTAAGTAAATTTAGTATAATTAATTTATTATTTTTAATATTAATAACACTAATTTAGAGGAGTTAGAAAAAGAAATAATTTGAAAGCGGTCGGGTATGATGATGACCTCTTTTCTGATAGTCTTGTTTTAGATCAAATATTGAGGAACTTTGTAATGGTATTTTAAGAAGAAAATAACATTTAATTTGTTTATGAGGATGTTTTGAAGATAATTGGACATGTTTTTTACAAGACAAATGACTCAAATTTATGTAAATAAGATAAAGGAGATGTGTAGATGTGTCCTTTTTTAAGTGGTGGAGATGACACACTTGTAATTTCTTAAAAGTTTGAAATAAAATAAATTCATAATCAAGATTAATTTTTAAAAATTGAACAAATTTTTGATATAGGATGAAATATAAAAAAAATCATCTAATAGCATTTATATAACATTTTATGTTAGCTTAAACCTTATCTCTTTAGTTTAACCCTCGTTAATCTCTATTAATATTTACCATAATATTGAATTTTTAACACAAATACTATTAATAATCACCAAAAAAATAAGAAGTAACTATTTTATAATATTAATTATGATGGTTAAAAAAATGGAATCCATTTACCAAATTAAATTCTTAGAAATGGAATAATATAATTTAAAATTAAACTCACAAATCATGATGAAAAAAATTTTTCCGGAAAAAATTGTTTTCCTAGGTAAAAAATGTTTTATACAAAAATACAACATAAATTTGATTAAAATAACATTATTTGGATTATTAAAAATATAAATAAACTAATTTTACTTTTAATAATTTAAAAACAAAATATAACTTTATAAATTTATGAAATTAAAAGATATATTTTAAAAAAAATTAGTATTTTTCATTATCCATTAAAAATAAATATTTTAAAAAAATTATAAAAAAATAACTCTAAGATAATTTTGACATGATTATTTCTAAAATTAATTTAATTTTTTCAAATAAATTTTCAAAAAGTCTCTAAAAATATATATTATTTTTTTCATAAATATCAATAAAAACGACTATTGAGGAAAAATTAATTTTTGAATCATACAAAGCCTTTTCTAAAATATTGAGTACTTATTTATAAATATATTTACATTATCTAAAAAAATTATTCATTATTTTTAAATTTTGGATATTTATATTCATTCCACCAATTTAATGGCTATTTTATAACAATATAATATATCATGGTTCATTTAGACTTGGAGTTTCATGTATTGAAAGCTATCAATGAAATTAAATTTATTTAAATAGAAATATAAAATAAAATATTATGGTGTTACAAGATTATTATGTTACATTAAAGGTGGTTATGTATAATATAGGATTATGAATTTTCAATCCATTACTATCATAGGAAGGTGAATACAGTGGAATATGCTCTAAGTAGAAAGGATAGAATAACCCAATCCATGATGATGGTTGATAGAGATATAATATTCTTGATCATGTGAAGGATGGTCCTTGTAATAATGAAAGGAACTTGATTCTAATTAGTCAAATAAATTCTCAGCTATATATTCTTGAGATAACCAATGAGGCCCAAAAATATGGTAAGGTGATAC
Organism: Viscum album; assembly: GCA_963277665.1. Taxonomy (NCBI): domain Eukaryota; kingdom Viridiplantae; phylum Streptophyta; class Magnoliopsida; order Santalales; family Viscaceae; genus Viscum; species Viscum album. The sequence goes on from OY728164.1 coordinate 777,424,854, forward strand.
ATAGGAAGGTAACAAATATTTTGGAGTTAAAATTTGTTAAAGATAGAGCCATATGTTTTGGAACCTGGATATGCATTCCATATAAATCAGATTTAAAGAGGAAAATTATGTATGATTATTATTTCTCATCCTTATCAATTCATCAAAGAATAACTAAGATTTATAGATATTTGGATCAATATTTATGGTGGGATAACATGAAGAGGGAGATTGTAGAATTTATATCTTGAGGCTTGTTATGTCAAAAATTCATGGTTGAATGACATAAATCTAAGGGACTGATGCAACCATTTTCTATACCAGTATGGAAATAACAAAACATTATAATGGATTTTGTATTAGGAATCCTCATGACTTCCAATGTCCATAACTCCATTTGGGTGGTAATAAATTTCCTTACAAAGTCAGTTCATTTCATTACTATAACAGAATATTTGTCTCTTTACCAAATTTATAAGATAAAAATAAGAGTTTTAACACTTCATGGAGTACCACTATCCATTTTATTTGATATATATCAATGTTTACCATGAGGTTTTAGACAATACTTCAACAAGCGTTAGATAAAGATATATTTTTTAGTAATACAAATCAACCTAAGATAGATGGTCAGTATAAGAGAACTATTCAAACTCTAGATGATATGTTGAGATCATTTTAAATCGATTTACAAGATTTTTGTGATTAACACATCCCCCTAGTAGAGTTATTATATAACATTCAAATTAAACCTTATGAGGCTCCATATGGGTAGAGGTGTTAGAACTCAACATGTTGGGATGAATTTAGAAATTGGAAGCAGATGGGACGTAACATTATCAATGTGATGGTAGAGAAGTTTTAAACTATTCAACATCATATGAAATCAATAAAAAGTTGATAGAAAATTAATGTAGATAATTGTAGATGAGACCTAGAGTTTCCAGTCAGAGATATGAGGTTTCTTTATATATCACCGTGGAATATTGTCATGAGGTTTTGGAAGAAGAGAAACCATAGACCTAGATACATTAACCACTTTAAAATCCCATATCACATTGGAGTTCTTGAATATTTACTATCACTCCAACATAACCAATCTAAAGTACAAGATTTTACATTTATCTCTATTAAGGAAGTACATACCAAACCCCTAACATATACCGAATCCTAAGGTGGGACCTTTAGATAATGAAATTTATATGGGGAGTATCTGGTGAATATATTATATCATAGATAAAATGTTGTAAAAAAATAAAACTCATATATTTAAATTACTGTGGTGAAACTACATGTTTTAGGAGGAAGTAGGAGAACCAGAAGTGGCGATGAAATAGAAGTACCATAATCTATTTTAGTATATGAAATGAAATTGTGTGGGTGGAAATTTTAAATGTAGGAATAATGTAACAACCCATAATATTATAATTTTTTATGAATGAGTACTTGACTTATTATTTATTTTATTTATAGAAAACACATGCTCATTTTTTAATTTTCAATTTTGGGATATTATAAAATACTAGAATATTTTTCCTGTTGGAATTAGCAGACATTTAATAATCATAAATTATATTAATATTCCAATATAAAATGACCTTTATGATTAGAATATATTATGATTTATAATAAAAAATTATTGGCATAGAAAGAGGAAGCGATGCCCTCGACCAGTAAAACCATACCCTATAAATCCCATTTTTTAAAGCTTATGAGGGAGATGGAATCACTGAGATTTTCCCTTGAATAAGAGAACACTAAGATTTCAATAACTAAAACTTCAGTGAAACCTTTTATTTGATAAGTTTAACGTCATAGTGATAACTGAACAAAAATTGTTTACCGAACAACCCTAAGAAAGTAATACTATCACACACCTTGCCCTTAGGGCATACGTTGGTGTTATATGGTGTTATGTATCCAGACCTAAGTAGTGTTTTTTTATATTTTATTTTTTAATTAAAATTTGAAAATATTTTCCCATTTTTATTATTAATTTATATATACATTATTATTTAATTATTTTTATAAAAATTATATTTTGAAATGAAAAATTGTATTTATAGGAAATATATAATTACAAAACTTCTTATAATAAATCGAAGAGTTTTTAAATAAATTTTTATTTTATGAAATAGTAATATTAAATAATAATAATTTAAATATAAATGGAAATATAATTTAACAGTGTCCCGTGTAATTTATATAAGGATCAAAATTTTGTTTGTGTTATAAAAACTAGTATTTTTCTATAAATAATGAATTTTATGTAAATGAAAATTTAAAATATTTATAATTTTTTTAAAAATAAATATCATTTTTAAATTATCATGTATAAATTAACCAATGGATAATTTTTCAAAATTTTCCAAGACAATAAATTTTTCTGGTTAAAATAAATATAGAATAAATATATGGTATGTATCATGACATAATAATAGATAACAAGTGACCTAATAAATAGTATAGAGGGAATAAATTACCAAAAATAGGTTTTCAATTTAAGATAATCTATTTTGGAAGCTATTTGATTAATTTTACAAAAGTATAATGAATCCGTCAAAACCTATAATAACGATATACTATTTATCCCCTCTCATTATATCATTTACCTAAGTGTTTATAAATATTCATCTACTTTCTAATTTTTTTATAATAACGATATACTATTTATCCCCTCTCATTATATCATTTACCTAAGCTGTTACTATGCCAAAGCAAGGATTGCTCTCTCCCTTATTTTCTATTCAAGAAAATTCTTTGTACTTATCCTTTTTATTTCTAATTTTTCATATTTTAATGTTTATTTACACTCAACTTTACTATCCTAATTATTCCCAAGTAATGACAGGCCAAATTTGACAATCATTAATACCTTCCATGAACCTTTATGTATACCCATTTGGATTAAAAAATTATCAGATTATTTTCCATTCCGAACTTTTTTATTGTGAATACACATCCCCATTTCTAATCAAGAGTATTAACCTAGATGTAAATTTCCTCCATGGATTGGTGAATTCTATATAGAAAATTCAAACTCTTTAATCCTGGTATTAAAAGTGAAGAGAGAATTTATTATGTTATATGATCTATATGGAAGACCAATTCATGTACATGATATGATTATAAAGTGTGGACCTATAATTATTGTTGATCCCTCTGTGAGATGGTTATTTAAATAATCACAAATCATTGTTATCTCTATTTATACATCAATTTAGTCAATTATTCATTCTGTTTTAAATGTTTTTTCTATGAATAATCAAGTCTAAAGATGTTTATCTATGATTATTTATGGTTTATGATTGACCTGGAAGTGTTCTAGATTGAACAGACACTTTGTGAGCATTTCATGTTTTTGACTCACCGTTAGTTATTTTCTTGCATCACTGTTAGTAGAACTGATGAGAACGGTCGCACCGATGAAGAACGGTCACACCGATGAGAACGATCGCACCGATGAAGAACGGTTGCACCGGTGGAGAACGATCTCACCGATGACAACTGTTGCACCGATGACAACGATCGTACCGATGACAACGGTCGCACCGATGACAACAGTCGCACTGATGACAATGGTCACACCGATGACAACGATCCCACCAATGAGAACAGTCGCACCGATGAAGAACAGTCACACCAATGACAATGATTGTACTGATCACATGTCCTACCGATGCCGATGCTGATCATGTTTTTTACCGATGGCGATGCTGATCATGTTAACTACCGATGCCGATGTTGATCACATGTCCTAACGAAGCTGATGCTGATCATGCGAACTACCAAAGTTGATACTGATCACATGACCTACCGATACCAACAGTGATGAAAACTTATTGAATTTTTATTAACTCTTATTTAATTCCAATGGTCATATTTGCTTAGTTTAATGAACCTGCTATTAATTAATGATAGTTGTTGGAATTTCAGGAACCATACCTCATACTTATAAAAAGGTAATCATTCCCAGTGTCAGATCTGAAGGTATATAAAGAATCACCTCGAAAGCATCAATGAAAAAAATATACACAACAATACGAGTAGTGATTGGTCAATATTTTCCATGCACATACGAGACAATCTTCTGGAGATACACAAGGACTCACATTCATAGAAGAAGAAGGAAGAACACATTCTAAATCCATAGAACTTTATCACTCAAGGAGAAAAGCGCTTCAAAAAGTTCACCTTCACTCAACCTGATCAAACTAGGATCTAGAAGTCAAATACATAAACGACACACTATTTTGTGACAAAAACCAGAGAAGGACTCAAATTTCATCTGCATCAATCCAAATAGTCCAAAGATTCACTCAAAACACATCGAGAATTTTAAACTCATCTTTATCTGTTTAGCTCTATTGTGTTTCATATATTTACTTTTTGAGCAGTGTGTGTGATTTGTATTTTTATAAACACACTGTCTCATGTACTGAACTGGAGGATTTCTAAATCCTCACTCAATATTTCCCATACTCTCTAGTTTCCCACTGTGGATAGTGGTAGAGGTCAAGTGTGACCTGGATAGCCTGTGTTCTATTGTTTTTTTTCCCAAAAAGAACAGTGGTAGATGTATTTGTACTTAGAAAGTCTCTGTACTGTTGTAAAACCCTCAATCAAGGGTGTGGATCATAGTTTATATAAACTGTTTGAGAGGACTACGTCTCATATTGAGACTGAACCTCTTGTTTTACAAATTTCTGTGCATTTTTTCTTTGTCAAAACCTATTTTGAATATTCCACTGCTAATTAAATTAAATATAAATTTGTTTTAAAGTAAAATTGATAGTTGAACTAGAAAGTGTATATACTTATTGTGAACCAGTAAGTTAGTTTCAAAATCTAACATAATCTTCAGATTCAGTTAACTGATAAGTAATCAATCTTTGAGAGACTTATTGAACATTTACAATCTTTATAAATTCACTATAGTTTATCTTTTTTTATAAATTGGGGGATTTGAATAAAAATATTTTTAACAGAAATTTTAATTGGAACTCAATTCACCCCCCCTCTTGAGTGTCCACTTCGACCCATAATTATATAGCCCTATAATTTATTGGGTAATGTTTTTATCTGATGAGATACCATGTATGGTGAATGAGTGGTTATCATAAGAATACTATGTTATGATTTCTCTGTGGTAAGCCTCAACTTATTCCAATGATGTGATGTTTTATATTATTTCCATATTTTTATAACACCTTCATGTTATCATCTTATGTCATTATTTTATGTTTATGATTACAATTCTCACTTTTTTTTATTTCATCTTGTTATATTACTTGACTAACATTTACTAATTTAATTTATTATATGCTTTTTTCCCTTACTAGGCTTAATATCTCACTTATATCTTATGTACGCCCCCACATTATCATGGGTTTATTATAAAATTAATGTAATTTTAGGGTAATTTACAGTGTTTTTAAACAATTTAATTGTATTCCTATTTCATGTTATTGTGATATTCATATATTTAACTAAATACTATAGGACTCTTGATCTTTTAAGACTATATTATGAGTATCTTTATGTGATAATTCATGAAATAAAGTGTAATAAAGATATGGGTTGTAATATACTTAACATTATATTATACCAATAACTTTGATGTATATTCAATGATATCTATGTTTATATTTTTCCCATCAGAAGTAATATCAGAGATCTATATGAATCTTTATGGTTCCTAGGTGTATAAAGAAATACTATCAATGTATTTAATATAATAAACCCTTCTTAAAGTCAATATAGAACCTAATTGGCAAACCATTCATATTGCATTAAATTTTTCAAGGGTTCAAACTATAATAAATATGCTTGTTCCCAATTTGAAAAATATAAATGAAAGTTAATTTCTATTTCTTTATTTCCAATACTGATGGTATACATAATCATATTCCAAATAACAAAACTCTATCCTTATTAATTTTAGCTTTGAGAATATCCCCATCATTAATGGTTCCTCTTCATTTTTTCTCCCCACATAATCTCTTTCTTTAACCTTAATATAATATATGATAGATGGTAGATTTAATTATAATAAATATAGGCTTTTTTATGATTTCTATGTCTATAATTTTTATATCTAAGAAGTTTAAATCCACTTAATTTCTCATCATAGATAAGTTTATAATATCTTTTCTACATTCATAATCAACCACATTGTTTAAATTTTTAGAAAGGTAATTAATTATGAAATAAAAATCATTTATATTTTCTAAACATATTTTTTGAATATTTTCAGCCCATCATATATGAATATATAATTTAAAATCTTATAATCAGTATATATTTCATAGTTCTATCCATTTAAATAATGACCCCAAATATTTAAGGAAAATATTTCTATTTCAAACTCAAGATCATATATAGGGTAATTTTACTCAATAATCTTTTAATAATATTTATTTATATAAAATAACATTATCATTTTTAAACAGGACACAACCCAGTCCCTTTTTTGAAGCATCATTTTATATCAAAAACCTTCCTCACATGAGTATAGTGTGAGAATATGTGTAGTGACTAACCTCTAGTTTACCTACATAAATTCTTATTGATACACAACAATCTGAAAAACCTTTACTCCTTTTAATGTTAAACTAGTAAGGGTGTTTAAAAATAATGATAAGTTTTTCAAAAACCATCGATACTACCCATTTAATCAGAGTAAACTAAAAATATTCATAACATATATAGGTTTGGGACATTATTTAATATCCTTTTTATTTATAGGATAAATCAATATCCCCTTTATTGTGGTTACATACATAAAAATGTAACTTTATCAATATATAAGATAAATATTTTATAATTTGAATAAAACTTCACCTTTTTCAAATTTTTTTACACAATACTAAAATTCACCTCATGTAATTCCTTTATTTTGGTCTATATGAGAATTTCATCTATAATAAACACACAATTATTTTCAAGGTAATATCTAAATATTATATTCATAAATCACATGAAGACTATATGATAATTTATGAGTCTAAATAACAACACTATATATTCATAGTGCTTATTTATTATATGATTGAAAGTATTTGAAATATGACTATTATCATAATTAACTGATGATATCTATATCAATGAACAACCTTTGAAAAATACTAATACATTTATAATTCTTCAAATAATTCATCGATCCATGGTAGATGATACCAATTCTTTATCATTATCTAGTTAATAACATGATAATCAACATAGATATGTATTTAAACATATCTATTATTAACAAAAAGGATCATTACACCCATTTATAAAGTACTGTGGTGTATAAAACCCTTTTCCGTATTCTATTATACATAATTTTTCAAATTAATTAGTTTAATTTCATTATTTAAAATAGGGCCTTTAACAACACTAGTAAAATGGGATTATCAATTCTATAGAAGTGCGGATAATTTAAGTGATGTTAAAAGGTTAGATTGAACTGTTCTTATAAAAAGAGATGATAAAGGCTCCCTTTATTAGTGTTAAAAAAGCTCTAATAATGGGGGCCTTTATCAGGGATTTTTTAGTTATATTAATGGCCCCCTTTAATAGCACTACAAAAATTGATGATTTAGGACCCATTGATAATGGGTATAATTTGTTTACGAGAACCACCACCCCCCTTTATCAGCACTTCCACCCCCTCCCTTGCCCCCTTTATTAGCACTTTAGCACATGAACCTGCTTCTAGCGGGTTTCAATCCTAGGACCTATAACTTATACAACAACACCTTTTTCAGTTCCCTACACTATTTTATTTTACATATTATGGTATATTGATATATGTATATATATTTTATTATATTCTGTTATCCATATATTTATATATATGTTTATTTATATTTATATATATATATATTATATAAATTTATATATATTTTAAATACATATTTGTTTATATATATGTTTTTTAAAATAGATACTAAATCTAAAAACCCTTAAAACAAATCAAATCATTAAGAAACTCTGAAAACCATAAAACCCCTAAAAACCCTGAAATAACCATAAATTTTGATCCAAGAGTTAATTTTAGCTCCACAAAAAGTAAAATCAAATCCCATGAAATGATATTAGATATGATATGTAATACATGATGAATAGACACCTGGATCAGAATTTATATCCATTTTAATTTTTAGAAATCAAGGTCGGTGACTAAGAACTCTATTTTGGAGGCCTTGTGGGACTTTTTATGTGATAAAAAAGGGAAAATGCTCAATGCACTTGTCTTAGAAATACATGGAATAAATTTAATCACAAGATTCAATTTGATATGTGTTAGATCCCAAAAGGACAACCAACTAAAAACTTGTGACCATTTGAAGTTCATGTTTGATTTCTGACTTCTTTGAAACTATAATAACATTTATTCCTTTATTTTTCATGAAAAAAGAATATAACTTGTTTCTAGATCATTTCATAAGCTTGGATTTTACTACTTTTGGAGCTGAAATAGACTTCTGGATCAAAAGTTATGATACTTTTTGGGTTTTAAGTGTTTTAAGTGTTTGTTCACATTCAACGACCTTTCAAATAGCCAATTTTTTTGAACTGGGTGTCCAGTTTTCCTCTAACACATATCAAATCAAATCTTATGATGAGATATATGCCTCAGTGACCCATGGGATCCCTTAATCACCTATATTGATGCAAAAAATCCTAGAAACCCTCCAAATGGTCATAAATGTTTCTAAGCGTGTCTGTTTGGCCTCTATCACATATATTATTTTTAATGAAATAGATATATTTTTTGAAATATAACCTTTATCAATTATTTTTTAGAAGAATTGATAAATTCTAATTTTATTAGTTCCTTTTTACTAGTTCTAATAAATGGGGTGATTTTATCATCACTTTTTTACAAGCACTGATAAAATTACCCCTTTAACAATGATTTTTTAGCACTATTAAAGACCCCATTTAAAAATGATAAAAAAGCACCGTTAAAGACCCCCTTTAACAATTTTTTTTTATAACTGATAAAGATGGTTTTTAAAGTTATTTTAGCAAGATTTTTTAAAACCCTACAACTAGATAAACTCTGTTTTTTAGTAGTGTGTGGGTCATTATATAGGGGATATTTGATATAGAGAGATTTTTGGGTAAAATTTCTATTAATAACTCATCCTCTAAACTGAGGATAAGAGAAGGAAACTCTTCTAGGAATACATAAACATATTCTCTCATAATAGGAATGTCTACATGGATTATTTTTTATTTTTTCTCAACCATCTGATTAATATATATTTTATTATAATATAATAACATCAATACTTGAGAAAGAATTTGATAAATTTATTCCTAATTATCCTATAATTTCTATAGAAATTGAGGATGATATGGGATATGGAATGATATTTTATACTCCCAAAAGTAGATATTAGATCAATAAAAGTATAAATAATACACGCACAATGCAGATCCCAATTAGATTATGATGACCATTTTCATTGGTTGTATTTGTTATCAAAATTTTATAGTAGATTGAAGTCAATATATGTTGAAGATAGGTTATGTAGGAAGATCCCAATGAAGATTATTGAGATTATTCCAATACATAAATGGCAAAAGTAAATGTAATAGAGTTTTTAACATTACTAATGAAATACTAGGAGATGAAGATGAGGTCGGTGCTTGTAATTACCCTAAAATATATTCAATAAAACAACATTTATATCTAAGGATTGAATATCTGAGCCTCATGTTCATAGAAAGTAATAATAAAAATATAATAATGTTGTCTCTAATAAATTTTAGGTGTTTTTGAGTTTTTATAGAATCCTTGAGATGATTTGAAATTTATTTGTGTATCATAGGTTTATGTTCTATTAGTTATAGAATATTTAGGAAAATAAGCTAAGTATTTTGAGAATAATATTGAATTATATTATGTGTAAAAATAATTCCTTAGTGCATACGAGTCATTAAAACAAGTTTTTACATCTATTCATGAGTCCTATTATACTTTTACTATGTTTAAAATCTTGGATGTTTAGTTTTCTTGAATTCACTTAAAGAATGTAAGAGTAATCTGTAAAGTCATAAGAGTTATTTAATTAACTTATAAAGGTCATTAAGTTGTGGATTGTAAAATAAGAAAGATGGAAGAGACCCACTGTGATCCATAAGTGTCATCAACACCTATTTCTAGGGTTATCATGAAAAATCAGAAGGGTCATCACTGGTGAGAAGATTTAAAAATCTAAGTGTTAGAGGTTATAATGAGAGTGTAAGGTTCAACTTATTTCTTCATAATATTCACTAGAGGAATCATTAATAATGTGTTAGTGTCACCAAATAACAAAATATCTATTTTCATACAACCCATATGATACACTAACAAACTTAAAGTCTCAAATATAACTTGTTTATAATCATGTTTTGATTCAAGATATATATTTTAATGTTAATTCTCATTTTGTGAGAAGAATATCACACTATAAAACTACTGAGGATTAAATTAAAGTTGAAGTTGGTTCCTTAAATTCAGTTGGGGACACATCATTAATAGTTTTCCACATTATAATGTGTGATGAAGTAGAGAATTATAAGAGTTATTTCTGTCACAAAAGATGGATATTTTAACACAAAAAAAGCAACCACATGTATTCATGTAGTTTTCAAATTTTAAATAAATATTATATTTTTGGGAATATAAATGTGAGATAAGGGTGTGATATTTTTAATTATCACATCAAGTTAAATGGACGAGTCTTTAGGATATTTAAAGTAATAATATCTATGATTAATTCGAATTAGGTACAAGGATAAAACAGAAGTATAAATAAAAGTGATAAATATTATAAAAATAATATTTACATGGTTTTTGTGAATAAAATGAAAAGATGTAAGTAGGATAAGTTATTGAAGAATATGATAATAAACTTTTTAATAGAACTACTTTATTAAAGATAAAATTGAAGATAATTAGATAATAATATTATTTAGAATAAAATATAGTGTATTGAAGAAGAGGAGGCTCGTAACATAAAAGATGATTAACTTTTTCATTAAGGTATCAGAATAATAAGGAAGAAGAAAATAGTGAAGAAGGTGATGATACATGTTCTATGATATCCCAATATCATAGAAGAAGATTGAAAGAAATCAAAAATATTCATGTTGTTCATGATATGATTATAAAATCAGTTGAAGAATAATTTAAGGGGAATATAATATGTAATTTATAGATATCTATATTAATCATTATTTCCAATATTAGGTTAAAGAATAAGGTTGATGTGCATAATATGTCGTCGATTATAATCTCGTAGTCACATAACAATTCGTTTGGAAACAAAATCGTATTCTATTTGATGCGGTGTCAAAAAAATAAGAGAAAAATTTCATCTATATGTGTTTGTGGAGGATTATTGAAGAATGGAGACTATTGATATAATCCATGATCAACCAATTGGTGGATTAAATATCTTTTATGAGATAACTATTGCTTCTTTATAAAGATCTAAATATGTATGCTACCCTTATCATATATTTTTTTAGATATATTTCTAGGAGTTTGGGATGAAAATTACCCTCATACTGTTGCATTCACTTGTGTAATATAGTGGATACCTATTTCTCAAACTCGACCCAAACACATCATGGAATAGGTATCCACATTGGGACGAAACCTTATAAAAATCCATGTGTGTTGTTTTTATCTTTTTCTATCATCCATTTGGTTAAGGTAAGTATAATAAAATCCTATATTGTCTTAAAAAATAGTGGTTCGAGTAATTCAGAGGGGATAATTTAAATTCAAAAAAGTGAAATTCAGTAAAACATGTCATCCTAAATCAACTCTTATTAGGTAAATGCTATTACAACCTATGATTTTGGACCCTTTAAATTAAATACCATCTTTAATTTCTTGTGTCACACACAACACCAAACAAATGCAACATATGAATAAAATGAAACTGTAACATATTAAAATTACATGAATAATATAATCATTTGTAGATAAAAATATAACAACCAATTAAAATAATTATATATTATAATTTTCTTTGAAAGATATTTTAGAAAGGACACCTTTAGAAGAACCATTAAAAAAATGAGGAAATGTATTTTAACTTAAAAAATAAATTGATAATATTTAAAAGTATATTATAATAAGTAATATTTATATTTATAAAATAATATATCAACATTAAATAAATTTTAAATTTAGATAAAATAAGATTAAAGACACATGAAGTTTAAAAAGGTATTTTTTAATAATAATAGTTTTTATTTACATATTTAATTTTTATTTAAAATATTAATTCATGAATTTGAGAATTTTAATTTTACATAGATAACTTTATTTTTGGGTTCAACATGTAAATATTATCTTAGGATAAATTTTTTATATTTTTCTAAAATAATTGATTTTAATTTGAATATTGAAAAAATACCGATTTTTAAAAATACAACAAATTTAGGAATTTAAAATATTTTAAACTTTTTTATATAAAAAATTACTTTTATGAGTTATATTATAAATTTAAAAGTATTTAATCTTGTTTATAAACCTATATTAATTTTTTACAACTTTAGTAATATTTGTCTCAATAAATTGTTTTTAATACATTATATACTTATTATATTAAAATTATTTTCCATCAAATATGGAAATTTTACCCAATAAAATGGATGTTAAATTTTGAATTAGTAGGTAAAAATTATATAATAATGTCCATTTAATTTTTAACCATAAAAGACAATTTACTTAGATAGAAACTAGTTATTGCAGAAAAAGTTAAAATAGTAAAAGTAAAAATCTAAGAGTAAGTGACTTAAAACATGTTTTTAACATGTATGGGAATGTGTAGTTGAGGCCTTGATAAATATTATAAATCATCATCTCCATTATTTCCCAATTTTGATTCAATTTTCTTGAGAGTGACTTATTGAAATGTTTTTGTTATTTATAAAAATGCCATCCCTTTTCACTTATAAAAGGCCCTCTCATCTCTTAACTTCCCCTCATAATAAATACCGTAAGTTCAGCCCAAAATAAAACAAAAAATAGTCTAAACACTTATATAAATCTTATAGATTTTTTTTCTTCTCAAAATACTATCCCTAAAAGGTTTATCCACATTCACAAATGAGATAATCCAAATAGCGTGGTATAAATTTCTAAATACCCCTATCTATTTTCTATTTATTCATGTGTGATTCATCTTAATAAAATTATATGATACCATATTAATTTAGTAACATATGTATCACTATTATGTGGATATTTTGATATAATAATTTTAAAATCATTAACCACCCTCCCATGTTCTATTTAAAAAAAATCAAAAAATGCATGTTCTATTTAATAAAAACAAAAATGTGAATCATGTATGTGTGCTGACAACCACCTCCATGAATAAATGTGTTTTTTTTCTTCACATAATAATATGGATGTTCTAGAAAGTTTATTTAATAAATAAGTATGCTATACATTACATGTTGAATAATATTAAATAAATAATGATATTACTACCCTGTCCAATTATATGAAAACAAATCATTATTCATGCGTACATGCAAACTAATGCCTCCATGGATTGATGTGTCCCATTTTTAATTAAACCATTTCATGAATTGTTATAATAATGTTATTAAAGGATAAATATTATTTCTATGATATGAAAAATGTTTTTTAAATAAAAATTTAATAACCTATTAATGATATGAATGATAAATAATGATTATAAAATTAACCATCTTAAAGAGGAAAACGAAGAGGGAAAAATATTTTATTCATAATATGTAATTTTTTCATATATATAGAGACCATATATTTTTCTTTTAATACTTTTCATTATATCTATAATTTTTTTTGGATTTAATGGATAAGGTGACATGTGATTCTATGTCCCGTTGTGCACGAAATTTATTTTATAAAAAATTAAATATATTTTATGTTATGTGGACATGATTTATTAATGGAAATGGGATAAATCTTAAACTGAATATCAGATAAAAAAATGAGACCATGGTTGAGTATTTAATGAGTGGTTTACCCTATTCGTGACCTCAAATTGGTCAGCACAATAAATTCATATCTCACAACCATTGACGAGTACATTTAGTTAAAATAAATAATTAAAATTATTTATTTTAATTAAATGAACTAGTCTAATTTCATTTATAAATTCTCTATTATGTATGATCTCTATAATTATCTACAAAACCCTATGATCATTTAGATTTTTTCCTTCTACCTATAGTTAGAAAATCAAGATCTGATAGTGAAAAACTCCAAATCTAGGAATATCGATGTGCAATGAATGAAAGGAATCATCTTCTTAATTATTGAGCATGTTATCCATAATATAATTTTCCATTCAAATTAGTACTCATCAATTAATGTATTATACACCCATTGATTAAATTTATTGAGATTGATTTATTCTACTCCTTTGATCTATGCTAATCGAACCTTGGAAGGAACATATATACTGGTTACATTTGTTTAATCAATTTCTCACCCAAATATCCCTAATTTGTATACGTTTTCTAAGAACTCTTGGAATAAAATCATTGAACTTTTTTTATTGTGATTTTCCACATCCTGTTCTTCAAGTTCTTCACCATTGGGATACAGGGCAATGTATCGACATTTATGGGTAGGAATGACGCAGATCAGACCCCCGAAATCATGGAATATTCATGTGTGATAAACTATGTGGGGAATTAAGGATAAACATGGGGAATTTTTGGATCTGGTTGATCATTTTTTGGATCTTGGATCCAAAGCAACAAATACATAGCATGAGTGATGAACATGGAATGTAGGGTGTGCGGTAACTTCATGGGTGAATAAGAAACCAATTTCAAGCCACTGAATGGTAGGAATTGAAGAGTGGAGGAAATTTCCTTTGATTTAGGGAAGTATGAAAGAAAGATCCAAATAATCAAAGGATGGATCTATAATAACAGAATAATATCTAAATTTTTGTGAAAAAACTAACTACACGACATGTATTGTGATGAACACATGCTGTGTAGTGCCCATTAGCTATGCCACAAGGGTTTTCAAGAAGTGAATGTTTACATGCTATGTGGCTGAAAAACATGCCATGTATCTCTTCCCAGTTATAAAAACCATGTGGTGGAGCACGTGGCTAGGATCCAGAGTTGAAGGATACATCGTATACCTAAATACACAAACATAAGGAGACTTGCGCAGAAATGACCAGGAGCACAGGTAAGACCTTTGGTGGATGAGGCATGCCATGTAGTCCACCTACATGACATGTAGTGATAAATGTTTAGTGATCCATATACTAGTAGGGAAACATCCTTATAGAGAAGTGGGACCACATGCCGTGTGGGTCCCCTTACACATCGTGTACCCATTCTTTCTTTTCGAGAAAAATTCTACCTCTCATATTTCTTTCATTTGGACTCAAATTTTTTCTTGTGAGTAGCATATCCTGAGTGTTTTTCCATGTAAAATGTGATGGTGGAAAACTTAGTGGATTTTGAGATACTATCTATGATTTTCTATGAGTGATTATTTTTTAGGTGTCATTTGACAATGACAGTGGTCAAGCATGATCCTTAGAGTGGTAGACCCTATAAAATTTAGGAATGGGTCCTCTATCTACTCCGTGGTACCACCTACGATGTTAGGGAATGGTTCCTTTATCTACTAAGTGGTACCCCCTATGGAATTAGGGCATAGGTCTTATATCTTCTGAAAGGTACCCCTTATGGAATTAGTGAACGAGTCCTATATTTACTTAGTGGTACACCTCCATGGAATTATAGAACAAGTCCACTATCTATCAAGTGTTACCCCCTATAGAATTAGGGTACAAGCCCTCTATCTACTTACTGGTACCCCCATATAGAGTTAGGTCGCGGGTCTTCTATATATTGAGTGGTACCCTACTTTGGAATTAGGGTGTGGATACTCTATCTACTAAGTGGTACCCCCTATCGCATTAGGGTGTGGGATATCTATCCACTTAGTGGTACCCTCTATGGAATTAGGTGGAGAGTCCTCTATCTAACAATTGGTACCCCCTGATGCTCCATAGCATGAGTCCTCTACCCACATAGCATGATTCCTCTACCCACCTATAGATCTCTTTTCTATCTCACTTGGGAAACTATGGTTTGAGAATATATATATATATGTCATTAGATTCTGTTTACTCTCTTTTTTAGGTTGAGATTTCAATCAATTCCTTTTAAATCTCTTACTACCCCATTCAAATTTCGAGGAATCCTACTAGGTATGTATATACTCACCCCTACATGGGATATTCCCTCACACATCATGTCTTATGTAGACGATGAACAGGTTAATGAAGATTACAAAGGATATTAGTGATACCTAGTGTATTGGACCGTGTTTGATGTTTAAAGATTATAGATTTGGATCCAGGCTCTCCCAACATTTTTCTTTTCTAGTTTTTTCAGGTTGGGGAATTTTTATGGATGGGTGTGTGTTCCCCATTTTACTTTTTAGTTTACAGTATTTTAATATTTTACTCCCTAGAGGTTTTACATGTATGGATTATACTCTAGATGTTTCATTTTTATTGTTATTTATCTACAATTATGCTATGAGATGGTTTTTTGTGTGCATACAAGTACATAATTAAATGGCCTCCCATATTAGTTATACCTTTAGGTGCTTGAATCTAGAACCTAACCTATGGAGGTGGGATTGGGGTAGTTTTGGTTCAAGTCCCATTGGGTCGAGTCGTGATATATTGGTATTAGAGCTGGTTCGATCCATAGGATGGTTTTTGAATTATTCCCATTATAAGGATTTGGATGGAATTTAGGGAAACAATGTGAAAGTGTCTTGATTATGTATTTTAGTCAATAGAACATAGTGATAGAATATGTGGCTAAAATATCTATTCACCAGGACTCCGACAACCTAGTTTTTGACTCAGTATATCTGGACATTGGTTTCATGGATCGATGGCACATGCATCCATAGGATTGAGTCTTTAAATTTTCTTCTTGAGTGATCTCCCCATAGTATATATATATATTCCAATTTGACCATGGTATCTCTTGATTAAAATTATAATATTATTTTGTGATGAAAAACAGCCAAGTTACCAGTTTCGGATCATGATGATCATATGATGTGTGACGAGGCCTTAGTTCAAGGTCCATCCACTGAGATTACTTCTCTATGTGGAAAATAAGTCATTACCCCACCTACTGAGTATTAGATCACACAAATAGACCAAGATGAGGATTCACACATACTTAGCGCATTCCATGGGGTCTAGCACTAGAGGCAGCTGAGGTTCTATGGTGAGCCAGATCCCCAGGTAATAGAGGATTGTATAAAGTTGGTGGTCATTGTGTTAAGGCTAATATAGACACCAACAGATCAGTTGATTTCATTTGAATCTATACTTTTCCATAGAGTTGTTGGATGTTGGTGAATCCTAGTTATGTAGATGCATGATGAGTTGAAAATATTGTGGGCCAATTTCAAGATTATGTTCTATGAGGAGTGCTACCCATCTTTCTTGTGTTTAGTTTAGATTCATGAGATTAGAAACCTATAAAAGGGAGGGATAACAATTGATTATTAGGATATGAGTTTTATAAAACATATGTGGTAATCCGTTGATATTATATGGGATGGATAATTTTGAGCACATAAGTTTAAGAAGGGTCTACACAGAGATATCTGTTCCAGTGTGGTAACCTTGTGCATTCCCACCAACACTGGGGTGTTAGAGCGGTCATTAGTGACATGGATATTCTTTCTAGAGGGATTCTAGTTAGAGGGAGTTGACAGTGATTATTATGGGACTGATTTATATGTAGTAGCTAGATTATTCCATTCAGTAGGATTATAACACATGGGACCTCCCCAAGACTAGACTTAAAAAAAATCACGCAGAACAATGACCATGAAGATGACTCAGATATACCAGATAGGGGTTTTTATATGCATGTGACATATGAGATCACATAAAACATGATTTTCTGACTAGACTTGCTAAGTAGCATAGGAATATAGCATACAAACCTCCAAGATAAGGATAACACTATGATTGAGGGTCTCCTAGATGAGGGAAGGGTGACCCCTGAGGAGTTGGAGTTGGCAGAAAATTTGGTTGATCTCTAGGAGGAGGATCTGTGGTTGGTGGATTTTTCAATGATATCCTTAAACCACCACTACCAGGTGGACCACATTAGGCTCATGGAGTTGGTGGTCAGGGTCCTGGAAAACTTTAGGCTATATATGATTAAAACCAAGTGACACATGAGATTATTAGAGGTATGATATGTGGTTATTCTAATATTGTTTTAGTATTATTAGATATAGGTTTGAGTCATTCCTTCATCTCTTCACTATTTCTGTAAGAGTTAGAGCTCCCAATTGAGGTATTATCCCAATAGTTTCTTCTTGAGGTTTCTACAAGGAACACTTCATCTATTTATTTTATCTATCAGCACTGGAGTATATCTATTGGTGTATATAGGTTCTTTGAGACCTTTTAGTCATCATGATGGGACCTTATGATGTCATCCTAGGTATATATTGGTTGTCCATGGTTCAAAAATAGATGTACTATCATCGCAAATGAGTCATATGCCTTTGTAATGATGGGATGGTACTATCATTTGTGTGTGAGAGAGACCTCATGGAAGGGTAAGTGGATTTTTTTAGCAGGATTCTGAAACCAATCACACATCAGTAGGTGAGTTAATCACTTGGTGCAGTAATTTTTTTAAGGATATGTATTCCTTCAGTCATGGATGATTTTTTGGATGTGTTTCCCAAGGATGTTTTAGAACTACCTCCAAAGTTAGACATTGAGTCTTATATCAACTTGCATCCTGGGACTACTATGATATCTTATGAGACATATTTGATGGACCCTACTATGATCTGGGAGATGTAGTTATAGTTGGAAGACCTTCGAGAGAAGGGTTTTACTAGGCCTAGTGTGTCCCCCTTAATAGCTCCAGTGTTTCTCACTAAACAATGAGGACAAAATCTTATGGATTTGTGTGGATTATCATCACTAGAACCATAACACAATAAAGAAAAATTAAACCTTGCTGAGTATTGATGACCTCTTTGATTAGTTGTAAGGCTTGAGATGGTTCTTGAATATTTCTCTTTGATCTGGATAAAACCAGTTGAGACTTCATGAGTCAGATATTATGAAGCTAGATTCCGATTTTATTAAAAACACTACGAGTTACTAGTGATTCCATTTATTGTGATGAATTACCTATCAATGCTTATGGATTTGATTATTCGGATCATCCAGCTATATTTAGAACAGTTTTTGGTTTTATTCATTAATGGCATACTCATATACTCTATATTAGTGGAAAAGAATAAAGAGCACTTGAGGATGGTCCTAGAATTTCTTTAGAAGCACCAATGTTATGGTAAGCTTTCAAAGTGCCAATTTCAGTTTAAAGAGGTTCACTTACTAGGGAATGTCATCTCTGCACAAGGATTAGATATGGATCTAGTGAATATTGATGTAGAGATTTCCTGGAATGCACCCAAGAGCGTGTCATAGGTATGAAGTTTTCTTGGATTTTTGGGGTACTATCAGAGGTTTATAGTATAATTTTCTAGGATTTCATCCCCTTTTACCACCATGATGTGGAATGGTTTGATATTTACTTAGAATAAGTAGTGATAGGGATCCTTTGTGGAGTTGATGTTGAGGCTGACAAGTGCTCTTGTTTTGAGGTTACCAGAGGAGGGAATGGACTACATAGTGTATTACGATGCCTCATGAGCTATGATTTACTGTGCATTGGTATAGAGATAGGAATTTATCACATATGGTGTAAGTTTTATGAGACCCCATAATAATAACTACGTGAATCACAACCTAGAGTTGGTAGTGACATTCATCACCCTAAGGATGTGGATGCACTATCTTCCAGGAGAGTGAATTGTTGTTTACTTAGACCATCAGAGTCATAGGTATTTCTTCACTCTGAGAGACTTAAACCTAAGAAATAGGTGATAATTGAAGTTATTTCTGGACTATGACTTTGAGATAGTATATACTCTAGGTAAGTGAAATTTGGTATAATATTTCCTTAATAGGAATTTGTAGGATCATTTGGGGAAGGAGGCATCTAAGTAGTCAGCTTCCTTGAATTTAAATCTTTTTGAGTATAAGGGTTCAGTTATTATTTAGTTGATGGTGTTGAATCCTTCAATTCTCTAGTGTGTGAGATATTTTTAGTTAGGATACATCAATTTTGAGGTCTTTCATGACTAGATATTCTCAAGATATTCACCCAATGGATTTTCTGAAGGGGGGAATCATGTATTCCTTTTCTTGGGATATATGACGGTCTTAGTCATAATTCGAGATGATGTGATGAAATAGTTTCACACATATCCTTTGGCTATACATCCTGATGTAGGTAATATGTATATAGACCTTCAATGGATGTTTTGGTGGTCCAAAATGTGATGGAGTGTGGATGATTTCATTTCATGATGCCTCACCTATCAGCAGGGGAAGGCTGAGCACTAGGTTCTAGTAGGTTCGTCTCATCACCTTGAGATACATGAGTGGAAATGGGACATCATATCCATGGACTTCCTAACAGGACATCTATGGATAATGAGAGACTATGATCCCATCTAGGTGATAGTTGAATGGATCCTGAAGTTGGTACACTTTCTTTCTATCTGGGAATAGAGTTCAATGGATAGTTTTGGGTAGATGTTCACATGGGAGATCATTAACCTTCTTGGGGATCCCTCAACTATAATCTCCAATCATGATGTGTAGATCACAACATAGTTGTGGAGAGTCATGAATGAAGAATTTGGGACCCATATGAGGATGAGTAAAAACTTCCACCCCAGACAGATGGTAGAACAGGAACACTATCTAGGTGCTGGATGATATATTGAGGGATTATGTGTTTGAATTTTTTATGAGCTGGGAGGATCACTTATTCTCAGTAGAATTCTCAAACAATAATAGCTACCACTATACTATTCCTCTGACACCTTTTGAGGCCCTATACGGGAGACCTTGTAGGTCACCCTTGTGTTGGATAGAGACCAACCAAACATGTCCATAGATGATGTAGGTGATGATGGAGAAGGTCCATTTCATCCATGAGAAGATAAGGTCAACCTAGAGTATAAATGTTTTTTATGCAAATAGATGATGTATGCCATTGGAGTTGAGAATGGAGACTATATTTTCTTGAGTGTCTCCCCATGATGAGGATTTTAGAGATTCAATCAGGGAGTTAAGTTATCCCTAAGTATCATTAGTCTATTCATGATGCTGTAGAGGTTTGGAATGGGTTTTTATTGCCTCTCTCTACCACCAAATTTGGAGGGGGTGCACGACATCTTCATTATGTCATATCTAAGAAGATATATATATGAACCCATGCACATTATTTACTGGGGAAAGTAATACATCAAGGAAGGAGCCAATTTATCAGAGCACTCAGTGGATTTTGAGGATCAGAAAGAGAGGATCCAATGTGGATGGACCACCCCCTTGTTTTGTGTGTTGTGGCAGCACAATAACATACAAGAGAGATCCTACGAGTGGGAGAGACATATGAAGGCTCATTATCCCAAGTTTTTTGTTAAGTGCATTATTTTTTGGGATGAAAATATTAATTTAGTGAATGATTTAGAGATCTTATTTTTTACTTGTAATACATTGAAATAAATCTAGAAATATTTTTGGATCCAGGAAATGAGATGACTTGCGATTCTATATCCTAGTGTGTCAAAAATTAATTTTAGAAAAATATTTATATATTTTATATTACTCATGCACAATTTATTAAAGTAAACTAGGTAAATATTAAACACAATCTCAAATTTAAAATCTAATACTAGGTTTGATTTAAAAATGTGAGGTTTACCCTAGGTGTGATCTAAAATTGGTTGGAATGAGGTGTTCAGTGGTCATGACCATTGGGCAGTGAATTTAGTTAAAATAAATAATTAAATTTATTTGTTTTTAATTGAATGATCTAATAAAATTTTATCTATAAATTACCTATTATAGAAGATTACTAGGTTTAACTATATAACCCTAGGATCATTGGGAGTTTTTCCTTCCACCCCTTATTGGAGAATCAAGATCTGATGATGAAAAAACACAAGATCCAAGAAGATCAACGTGTAGTGAACACAACAAATACTTTTCTTCATTGGTGATCACATTCTTCCTCGATGAATGATCAAATCTAGAAAGAATTAATAAATTCACGAATTATTCTCCTATTGATTAAATTGATTAAGAAAGATGGATTCTACTTCTTTTATTTGAGCTAATTGAACCTTGGCATACACCTATATACCTGTTTAATTTTTTTAATTAGTTTGTCACCTAAATATCCCCAATCTGTATCCATTGTCCATGAATTCTTGGCCAATAATCATTTAATTTTTTTATTGTGATTTTATACCACTCGTTCTCTGCATTCATTATCTTTGAGTTACAAGGCCATGTATCAACATTTTTAGACTAGATCGAGCCTAATTAGACCCGTAGAATCATGGAGGATTCACACACAATGAAAAAGATAGAGAATCAAAGATTATCAGGGACAAATCATAAGAAACATGTGATATTTTTGTTGATCCAGGGTCTAAAACAAAAATGGTGGGACAAGAGCGATGAATGAGGTCTGCAGGGAATGCGGTGAACCCCATGGGTGAATCCGAAATCAATTTCTAGACATTCTATGGCCAGAAACAATGAGAGGAGGCTGATTAATTATATTTTGGGAGTCCCAGAGGTAATATACATAGCATCAAAGGCTGGATATGAAATTCCATAAGCATATCTAACTTTTAGAAAAAAATACAACTACATGGTGTGTACTCTAATGAACACACCCTGTGTAGATTCCCTTTGGATGCATCACTAGGGTTTTGGAAAAGTTAAGGATGCTACGATATGTGTCTAGGGTAAACACCATGAATCTATTCCTGAGTATAAAATACAATTGGCTAAGTTATTCCATGTAGTCCATGTACACTCCATGTAGTTCCACAAAATCAGTGATCTGTGTATTGATAGGGACATGACTAGAAAAAGAAGTGGGACCACAAACCATGTGGGTACCCTTCCACAATGTGAACCCCTTCTTTATTTTTGGGGAAAACACTACCCTTCACATATTATTTATTTTTACTCATATTTAGGATTTCAATTAGCCTATATTTAGTGTTCTTCCCCCTAGAATGCAATTATGTACACTATAGTGTATTTTGAGATATGGTGTAAGATGTTATGAGAATTATGGTTATTTAAGTGGTGTTTGATGATGATAATGATTTGGAAAGAACCTTAGAGTGGTACCCCTTTTGGAATTAGGGCATATATACTATATCTAATGAATGGTACCCCCTATGTATTTAGGGCATTATTCCTCTATCTAGTGAGTAGTACCCCCTATGGCATTAGGCGATGAGTCCCCTATCTATTGAGTGGTACCCCAATGGTGTTAGGGAGTGTGTCCTCTATCTACTATGTGGTACCCCCTATGCCTTTAGTATTTGAGTTCTATATCTACTAAGTGGTACCCTGTTATAGAATTTGGGAACAATTCCTCTATGTACTAAGTGGTATCCCTATGGAATTAGGATGTTGGTCTTCCATCTACTAAGTCATACCCCTATAGCATTAGGGTGGAGGTCCTCTATCTACTAAGTAGTACCCCTCTATGGCATTATGGTGTTGGTATTATATCTACTGAGTGGTACCCACTATGGAACTAGGGCTCATGTCCTCTATATAAATATTTTTACACCTCTAATTCACTAGAGCACATGTACTTTAGACATCGAGTTGTACCCATATAAAATAGGGTGCGAGTACTCATTACACAGAGTGTCACCCCCTGATAGACTAGGGTGTGGGTCCACTACTTTGAGATTGTGACCCCTCACATGTGTGTCACAATGTAAAGGTGTGGTACCTCTACATGGTTACATCTATATACAAAGGGAAAATATTCTAAAAATCATTTATGGACATTTTGGAACTGATATCACTCTTTCCTAGGATGGGCTTTGAGATTGAGATCACCGTTCCCTCTTGTTTGGTATTCTTTGATTTGAGAATATATATATGTATGTATGTATGTATCCATGTAGTTGGATTATATTTACTCTATTTATCTAGGTTTATCTTTCTATGTATTCTTATCATGTCTCTTACTTCTCACCCTTCATCTTTTGGGGAATCCTACTGGGTATGTATATACTCACCCATGCATGGGATTTTCCTACATGTGTCGTGTCTTAGGAAGATGACAGATAGATTGATAGTGATTAAATAATATATTAGGGATACATGGTGCATTGGGCCATATAAGGTAGTTATATCTTGAATATTTGGAGTTAGACTCTCTCAACATATTACTTTTTTAGTTTTTTTTCGGTTGGGACATCTTTATGGTTGGGCATGTATTTTCCCACTTTTAATTTTAAGTCTACGTTGCTATACTCTTGAACTCCATAAATGTTCTAAAATCATGTATTATAATCTTAAAGTTTCATATTTTGTTATTAATTATTTTTACTTATGAATTGTGATGGTTGGGTGCTTACGTATCAATACATTATGAAAATACCTCCCATATCAGTTATGCATTCTGATGCTTGTCGCCAGCCCTATGCATATAGAGGCTTTCCTGGGGTAGTTGCGGCTTAAGCCCTATTGGGTAGGGTCATGAAAATATCCATCAATAATTATCCTAAATCATTATATTTATTATATATCACACTAATAAACATTAAATGATATCATTATTCCACCATAATAATGACATTGTTACTAAATCACCTCATAATCATCCATTAATCATGGTATATTCATGTTGGGTTTGGTTTGACTACCTACATTAAAAATACTAAGAAATTATATCAAGGATGAATATAACAATAAATTAAATTTTATAATATTATATAAATATTTAAATAATTATTTTGTTTTTGTTTTGGAAAGGATACATTAAAATTTAATGTATTAATTAACAAATACATTTCGTTTTTTAAAAAAATCATCGAAGTGTGCTTATTATAGATTTCATATTCATGAATAAATAATGATACACTCATAAAAGTAAATTGAAACATAACATATAATTATAAGTTATCCATTATAGTAACTTTAATGATATCATAATGTTGAACTTTGTAATAAAAACAATGACGCACACCTATCCTCAAATCTAGTATTGACGAAAAAACAATAAACATCTTATGTGAGAAAATATGTAAAAACTAATTAATATATATGTAGATAATTATTATTATAATAGAAAATTATAAATATTATTAGGTATAAATATGATTATAAAATAAGTTATTAAGATATTTATGTCTGTTATGAAAGAGGTTAGGGTGAATCTTTGGAAGATAAGATAAAAGGTAAGGGTGTATTGTCTCATATTTTCACCCTTTGATACATATTCTCCATTATACACTATTTTTTATTTGGAATTGTATACCTATTGAATAATAAATGTATTTTACCAAGTTCATGTGATTTTTAGTAGACATATTATGTTATATTTTAGCTATATTTTGACTCAAAATATTCCAAATTTGAAAAGGAGTTCTGATTAAAATGTTTCTCAATCCATAAGGGTTTTATTGCCAATATTATTTTCAATTCATGATTTTTTTGAAAGATAATCATTTTTTTGAATTTATTCTCTTTAATAAGCCTCTAAAAATATTATTTTTATACTCATCTTGTTTTACATGTCCCTTAAAAATTTCTATTCTCCTTAAATCATATTTTACTCCATGTATTTTTTGTAATTAAAACCAACACCATCTCTCCTTCATGACTAATAATGTCACCATTTTCCACATGCATATTCCTTAGATGAATTTTAATATTTCCTTATCAATGTATAAATAATTTATTAAATACATTTTCCACTACTTGACCATATTTTATAAGTTTTAAATATATTTTTAAATTTTCCATAGGGTTATTTTCATGAAAATTTGAAAAGATTCTATTTTTAAAGTTTACATGTGAACATGTCATTCTTCCATTTTTTTTATTTATATTAAGATTTATCTATATATTTTAATTGTTTCCAAAGAAAATAATTTTCTTATAAATTTTAAAAAAATTATTTTAATTTTTTATCAACAGATGAGGAATATTTCTTATTTCCCAATAGATTATTTTCTAAAATATCTACAATGTGTTTTCTATATAAGTCATTGTCTTTTGATACATATTATTCTTGATCAAGGATATTATTCAAATGATAATAACCACATTGTTTCTCTAGATTAATTATGTAATGCTCATTTCTATAATGTAAATTACACATCATTGTCTTTATCTATCATAGTCATTGAAGTTCTATAAATCTAAATTTTATTCCAATGAATTCCCTTTGCGAATAACATATTTTTTATTTTTTTGAATTAATGGTGTTCACCATGTTTCCATACATTGGTTGGTTAAGGAAATTATTGTCTTAATCATACACCGTTTATTTATACTATATAAATACCACATGCTTTATTATCTTGATTAAATAGTATTTACCTATAAAGTTACATGATGTCATTTCATACCCATTTATTTTCAATGGGTTTATCATTTTATGATTATTTATAGAATTATTAATTATTTAGTTCTATGAATCTAATTATAATTGATAAAAAACCCATTTTACTTCCTTGGGTTCTTTATGATTTATTCAAAGAAATCCAATTTTTATCCATGGGTTCTTTATATTATAAAAAGTGAATGATTTTCATTGTAATATTTTAAAAAACCAATTAATATTTTTAATTTTTAGTAATGTGGTGTTTATATGTTTTCTTGTGGAACATGCATGTATGGTTAATCTTTGACTGATGGGTGGTCCTTATCTAACACTCCAATTTATTGGATAAATATTTAAATATCTTAAGATAATGGGGAAACAAGTAGAGATTCTGATCTAAAATGGGAAACAAGTCTTCATGCTTGATATTATATAGAAAATAGGTGAGTGAAGCCTAATACACTAAAGGAAACAAGAGAGTGAAGCCTGATCAACATGGAGAAACATGTTGTGATACCTAAACTACTATGTTATGATTTCTATCCTTATAGATGAGCCATAATCCTTAGGTATGTCTTGTTTATATGAAATATAAGATTTTTATGATGTATTATTATGTTATTTCATGATTTTTGATCTATGATTTATTCCGAATAACTTCCTTACATATACCTAGTATACCTAGATACTCATATTATGCTCACTTATGATCTCTGATTTTTATCACTTATCTTTAAATTTACTGAGTATATGATCTCACCCATTTCTTATGTTTCTATTTCCTTATATTATAAAAATAATTAAGTATGAAATGTAAAAATTTGGATCTAATGAGTATAATTAGTGGGAGGGAGGGAAGGAGGACTCATGACCTCCTCGCTTTGGTTGAAGGCACAGATTCTCCTGCTTCACAGATCCAGATTTGATTATGTATTTCCCTAAGATTAATCTTGGTTCGAAGGTCCATGGTTCTCGAAATAGAGAGCCCGTGATTCCACTTTCAGTGTTGGAGATTACAGAGGCAGAGAACGTCTTGAATCAAACTCTGGTTTCCCGATTCAGAAAATATCGACCTTCAGTGGATGATTTTGAAAGGTTCATATATAAATCATAGGGGATTCAGGATTGAGCAATCATTGGGTTATTGGACAAATGACATCTGATGGTTCGATGTTCCTCTTTGCAGGATCTGGTTCGTGCGTTGTTGACTGCTCCCAAAAAGTGTGGCGGTAGAGTCTTATTTTTTCAAATGGAGTTATGATTTACATCTGAATCATGACTCTCCGATCATTCTGGTTTGGGTTAGTCTTCCTCTTCTTCCTCTGTCCTTTTAAAATATTGCGATTATGCACTTGTTAGGGAACATGGTGGGGTACTATCTTTGTGTTGATGCCTGCACTGCCTCTGTGAGTCACCCAATCAACCCACGCATGTCTGTGGAGGTTGATGTTTCGAGGGCACCGGTTGAGATTGTGTGGATCGAGGCTTCTAAATAGATTAGGTGTAAGCAGACAGTGATATTTGATCATTGGGTGGAGTTTTTCTCTAACTGTAGAATATGGTGTCATTCAGAGGCACTCTGTCGACGTGGTGATCACCAGGAGAAAGGTGCAGTGAAGGTAAGGGAAGGAGATGTGGATGAGAAAAAGGATAATGAGATGAGTTATGTAGAGCAGACCATACCTTCCGTGAAGCTGGTTGGAAATACTTCTGTGTCCAATGTATTTGATAGGATTAAGGATGACCTGAGAGCGCATGATTTGAGTAATCCAATAGAAAATGGGGCTGCTTCATCCTCTTTTCTGCATCAAGAGGATAGTGGGAGTGTTAACAATATTTTAGTTGGGCATCAGTTCATGGGCTGAGGTCTTGACTCATCAGTAGATCTAGAGGGTTATGAACTGATTCTTCAGGTCAATTCTAAAATGGTTAAGCCTGATGGTGTTGATCCATGCTCTTTGAATCATTTTGTAGTGCTGGAGGGGGAAAATGTTGTTGAAGCAGATGTAGGGGAAAAGAAATGGATAGTGGGGGTAATGCCTTAGATATAGATATTGTGTCGAGCATGATGGTGGAAGAAATGAACAGTGGGGGTAATGACTTTGATATGGAACCTGGAAATGTTAATTCCTCTTTGGGTAAACATGCTGAGAAAACTATGTAAAATGAGCCTCCCCAGATAGATGATGAGCTAGCTAACCACTCATTGTCTGTAAAAGAAGAAAGGAATGAGGAATTTAACTTTCAAGGAATTAATATCCACATACAGTGTCTAAACCCTATTGATATAAATTTTAATACATTGCAGGAGATTCCAATAGATAATATAGGAAATATTTATGACACAAGACATATGGAAGGTGATGGAAAGTGGGGTGTGGCCTCCAATGGTGGAAAAGAAAATGATAGTGAATTCTCTAAAGTTTCATATAGTGATTTCGTTCTAGGGGAAAAGAAAAAAAATGATAATGAGGATTCCCTTTTTCATGGGAGAAATGAGAATGAAAAGGGGGGAGCTTCCAAAACTCCACCTAAGAGGAAACCTAATAATGATTACTCCAATATTCCAAAGACCATTTTTACTAGGTCCACTCTCAAGAATTAAAAATGGAAAGATACGGACCAAAGTAAGGGACAGAGCAACAAATCATCAAGTAAGTCTTTAACCCTGGATGAATTAAGTTTGAGAAATTAGTACATCACTTTGTTCAATATTTATTCTCTTCAATATGAATGGGAATCGGCGGATCCGGAAGATCTCTCAGAAGATGGTGGTGCTGAGGGCTTTGACACTTTTTGATTTGTGTTTTTGTTGGACTCTCTTTTTTTTCCTTTATTTTCACTCTGAACTTTATTTTTCTTTAATAATTTTTTGGAGGACTGGGCACTTTTCCCAGGCCTGGGCCTTCTTCGTTATATATTAATCAGTTACTTACATTGTGGAAGAAATACCCTTTAGTTGAAAATAATTTTTTTTGTTACTTAATGCTTTATCATAATTCTCAAAAACTCTAAAACTAAAAGGTTTTCAAAATGTATGTAATGAAATATTTATTTCAAGTCATGTAATTTGGATGTCCACATTTATGGGAAATCATAACTACAATATTCACTAGGAACTTCAAGAGGTATTAAATCTTACAAATTTTCATTAGATTTGATCTATTTTATTTTCCAATTGTTTTTAGAATATATATATTAGGTTGATATTTTAAGAATATTTACAATTGTCACAAATAGAAGATAAAAGTCCCATCGCTATTAGTACTAATATAAATATTTCATCCAAATACATCATGAAAATAAGGAATAAATAGGAAAATAAGTTGAGTAAGAATTCAAATAATAAATAAGAAAAACCAATAATTTATGGTTGTAATTATTGTAGGTTATCTAATAAATCAATTAAATAATCAACCTATTTAAGGATCGGGATCATATAATGAAGAGGAAAAATCTATAAAATTAGTTTAGAACCTCAAATATGAGGATAAAGAATATTTTAAGAGGGGTTTGATTAATTTTTCAATCATATATTTGAGTTCATAGAGTATATTTATGATGATATCTCCTAATTGGTAACAGATACAACAACTATGAAAACAACATTAGTTAATAACTTGCAAGAGTGCAACACTCTCATAAAAAAGAAGAATTATAGGGAAGACCATCTATTTTTCATTGATTAAAAATTTCCCCCAGCTAAAGAAGAATTTAAAAAAGTTAATTAAAAATAATATATAGTAAAGATCAGTGAAGTGAAGATATATGGTTAAAATGAAAATCGTAAACCAACCATTAGGGTTATGGATGAAAAAATAGAGACCATAGAAAAAACAATTATATAACTTTATAAATTTTTACAAGAAGGTATCAAAAATCATGATGACCATTTTAACATGATGAATATAAAATGGGAAGATAGATTGAGTATAGTTTAGATTTATAAAAACACCCTAAATATAAATTATTTTTAGATGGAAGTTAAAATTAATAATTTGTAAACAACATAATTATTGTATTCCAATAAAGATTAAAAGATAAGATATGTTACCACAAAAATTTCCGAGAAGAATAATTGTAAATAAAGACTTCAGATTTTTAGAACAAAATATTGATAAAATTATAATAAATCTATTATTGGATCAAACCAAAATGTATCATCTTTCTAGGAAAATAAAATATGTACTAAATCCATTTTTATGAAATTTTCTAGATTAAAATCAACATATAAACACATGTTTGTGAATAAAACTAATTAGGAATACACCACTACATCTTTGGTGGATGAAATAATGTATATAATGAGATTCACCCAAAAAAACTTCAAAATAATCATTGTTTTGTCTAAAAAATGTAAGAGTGAAAATATATCTTGATTAAATCTAATTACATAAGAACCATGTTAATTGGACACTATTGGTGTTGTGGGAGATTTGGAAAAAAATCACTTTATTTTTGGAATAATATATTAATGGATATAAGTAAAAAAAATCCTATATCAATTGGGGAGAATAGTTGAGGTAAATAAAATTAAATATAAGAATAATAATAATCTATTAACATTAAACATTTTTGAGACATTTGAAAAATTATATGAATGATTCAACAAGAGTGGTCACTTTGATTATGATTTCTAGTTTAGATATATGAAGCATGAATCTCATGTTTCTAAAGAAATAATACCACGTAATCTAATATGGAAATAAAAAAGGGATAAAAACGAGCGTGTCTTGTTGTGTAATCAAGTGATGAAATGTGGTTAAAAAACACACCCCAGTAGAACTCAGATAAGGATTCTTCAATAAAGAGATTATTTTTATACTATGGGTTAAAGAACCAAGTCATAAAAAATTTCAAACATGCCATTTATGTATAATTTTGAGAAATGAATTTGAATAAAAAATTTGAATCTATCCAAAATTGGAATAAAAGAATTTTTTTAGGGGAATGGATCCCGTATTGAGAATTCAGGTATCAGGAAAAGTTTCCTAAACTTTCTAACTTGATTTTTTATGAGAAATTATTTACAAAAACCCATGATGAGATGTTTTTAAGAAAAAAAAACTAGCCACACTCCTAAAAAATATAATACATTTATACTAGGATTGTTGGAATTAATAGAAGACAAAGGGAATCAACTACTAGAGACTTGTGGAAAATTAAATAAATCTGAGCATGTTATAAAAATATTCTTTACCATTTATACATCCTAATTATAGATATAGTGGAAGATTTAGAAAATAAAAGAGTGTGTAATTATCTTGTTAGCTAAGGTGAAAAATTTTATACTATAAAAGGTGAAAGATAAAGACAAAAGGAAGATCTTGCTGTCCAAGGATATTTATGTTAAGATAGTCAATAGTCAAGCATAAAGAGTTCTCCAAACCATAGAGTTAAAAAATGAAGTATCTTGGTTGAGAATCAATTCTCAAACAAATTTATCTCACAAAGAATAACATTTACCCACTTTATTTATTATTAATTTTTTGTTGGGTTAGAATACATATAATTGATAGTGATGAAGAAAAAGAGAGAAATAAATGATGTGATGACTATATAACCTATGGAGTTTTCTATCATGAGGAAATCTGGAAAGAATAATAAATTTCATTCTTACAACATTTTTAAATTGTATCGACCATTATGTAGTGTTATAGAGTTCATATACTGAGGGGTAGAAAAAAAGATGAGTAAGCTTCCTTATAAAATTAATTCATATAAATCAGAAAATTTTGACAATTAACCTAAAAAGTTGAAGCTTGAGGGATCAAGACCACTTTCCATCCTATTTTAAATATACCAAATTTGATGGTTAATGGGGAGTTCTTGATATGTTTGAAAAGGGGAATCAACTACATTTCACTTGAATGTTTTGATATGTTTGTTTAGTTTATTTTTAGTGATAATATTTCTTATGAATTGTTTTTTATTTTCCCCTATATAGAGAAAACTGAGATTGGTATCAAATATTTAACTGTTTATTGAAATTATTTACACCTGAGTTAATTAAACATATTTTCTAAATTGAGAATTGATTATTTGAACATAGATTTTATTGATTTAAGGAACATTTCTATGTGATATGTGATTCCATTCTTCTCTTAATTATCAAACTGATTTGTAACTAGCATGGTAAGAGTGAAGGAGAGAAGATAATTTTATTTAAAAACATGGATAAAATCATGATGTGAAAATAATTTTCCCTTATATTATTAATCTCACATTTATTACCAAATTGGGGATAAATATATTTACTCTCAATATTAATGTTTCTTCTTAACAAACAATAAAAATGGGGAAGATTGAATATCCCTATTTGATTGTGAGGAAAAGATATATTGACTATTTTGTTATCAATTTGAAATAGGAATAAAGTTAATATTCTCTAAAGTTGGGTGATATAGGAAGAGCCTAATTAATATTATTGATATGATACCTAAACATAAATTTCAATAGGAAAGGAAACTGAGTGAATGCCACTATGAATGAATAGAAAAGGAGATAAAGATTTGGTTGCTTCTAAGAAATTTCTAACAAAAATATTCAAGACCATATCAATTACATATAAATATTTAAGAACGACACCTTATGTTCAAGGAAAGTTCTAATAAAAATAGAATAATCTTTTTTATACCATATTTAAGGTGTTTTGGAGTGGTTGGTGAATCATTGGAATGATTTGATATTTACTTTAGTATTGTAGATTTATGTGATGAAAGATGCGGAATATTGAAAAAAATTAGTTAAATATTATGAGCATAAAACTTAATATGATCATGATTAAGGGTCGTTACTTCGTGTTTATGGGTATTGGAAAAAAATTCATAAAGGTAATATTAAGGGATACCATAATTTTACTAAGTATATAAATCTAAATTTAATGTTTTTTGGAGGTCAATTGATGAATGTAAGATCAATATGGTAATGTGTAAGGGAAATTTTCTAAATTAATAAGGGTCATATTTTCCATGAAAATTAAATGCAGAAATGGAAAGAGACTCATTTTAAATCATAGGGGTCATCAGTAGTAACAATAAGTTTCTTCTTGAATAATTATAAAGAAAATCACAAGTGATTATATATGAAAATATCACTATGTTTTGGAGGTTATCTTGAAAGTATAAGGGTTAAATTACTACTTTATAAGAGTAAATAGAAGACTCATTGATAACCCCTAAGGGTCGCCAATTAAAAAAATATATGGAGACATCTAATCCATATAATTTTTTATTGAACTTAAAGTCTAAAATATCATTTATATATGGATAATATATGATTGAAAAAGAATAGTATGAAGTTATTTTTCTTACTATGAGAATAATAATACACTTTAAAAAAGATTAAGTATTAAATATTAGTTGATTCTTAGTGACATTTTTTGAAGGATTATCTATGTCATGGTGCATTATAAAGTGAATAATTTTCGGAGAGATTAATGCTAAAATAATAGGTTCCATGACTGTGACATAATCTGATGAAAAAATTGGGGTTGTTGTAATGTTTCAAAGGAATATGTATTTCTTGAAGTCTAATTGAGATTGAATGGTATGATATATATAATTATCATTTAATTTAATTTTTTTAATATTTATGAGAATGTAAAGGAAGAGCCTTTATGATTGATTTGAAGCTAATTAACGATTAAAAAAATAGGATAAATAAATATATTGAATATTATAAAAATAATATCCACATAGTTTTTTTGTAAATAAAATGAATAAATAGACGCAGAAGAGGTTCTTGGAGGGTATGATTCCATGTGTTGTTGTAGAACTACTATATCATAGAGAGAGTTTACGGAAACCAACAATGCTATATTTGGGAAGAACATCCAGTGTATTGAAGAAGAATATGTGAAAAACATCTAGGAAGAGGATCTTCTGTGTTGACATATTATAAGAAGAAGGAGAAGTTTGTGTTGAGACATGTCCTATAATTTCATATATCACTACTGAAAATAAAGGAATTTGCGACGGGTCATTTGTGTCGGGATCCCGTCGCTAATAGGCTTTTGCGACGGGGTCCCGTCTCAAATAGCCCGTCGCAGAAAACGGCGTCGCAACAACAATTTTTTGCGATGGGTCCGTCGCTAAAGGTATTATTTGCGACAGAGATTCGTCCCGTCACAAATATTAGTCCGTATATTTGTAAAAACGTTTAAAAATCGTAATTGCGACGGGCCCGTCACAACTACTAATTGCGACGGGCCCGTCGCAACTACTAATTGCGACGGGTCCGTCGTAACTGGTAATTGCGACGAACCCGTCGCAACTGATAATTGTGACGGACCCGTCGCGAAAACTAATTGCGACGGGCCCGTCACAATTAGTTTTTTAAAAAAAAATTAAAAAATATTAATAAATTATTTTAATCAATATATTAATAATACTATTTGCGACGGACATAGTATCCCATCGCAAATACTAAAAAAATAAATTATTAATAAATTATTAATAAATTATTTTAATTAATATAATAATAATCCAATTATAATTCAAAAATAAAAAAATATTAATAAATTATTTTAAAGAATATAATAATAATAGAATTATAATTCAAAAATAAAAAATAATATAATATTAATAAATGATTTTAATTAATATAATAATATTAGAATTATAATACATAAATAAAAAAATATTAATAAGTTATTTTAATTAATATAAAAATAATAGAATTATTTTACATTAAAATATTAAAATAATTCTAATATTACAAAAAAATATAATTAAATTATAATATTATGAAATTTTAATATATATATAAAATTTAATATTATAAAATATAAATAATATTATTATTCATATTAATATTGTTATTTCAAAATACAATATTATTAATATTTTATAATGAGACAGAAACTACGAATAAAAAAAATTTATATTTTGATTTAACAAACTTTATAACATAAAAACAAACTCTAATCTGAAGGAGGGGGGGGGGGGGGAGGGGGGGGGGATCTGTAGATGCTGGTGGAGGAAACTCCATCCCTAAAGCATGAGTGAGTCGTCGCATGTACTCCATCTGCTCCTGATGTTGCTGCTGCCACCGACTCATCTGCTCCTCGTACAGCTGCTGCTGGCGTCGACTCTCCTCCTCATGCTGCTGCTGCTGTTGACGCATCTGCTCCTGCTCCTGTCGGAGACTCTTTATCAGTGTAGTCTGAGATCACAACTGATCCTCATACTGTGTAGCAGAAGAAGATGCACGAGCTCCTCTCGAGCTGGACGTCGACATCACAGCACTGTAATAATAATCTCCGGGAGTCAGTCGAGAGCTGATACCAACTACCCGACCCTTTTTGAAGGCATACTGGGTGGCCTACATCCATGCCGCCTCATCAAACTGACAGCCAGTGGTTTTATCTGATGACTCGGCCTGACTCTCAGGCCAGGTCTGTGACGCTGCGGCCTCATATGACTCTTGTAGTTTCAATTTAAAATTAAAATTGTGAATATATTATATGCAGTTAATTTTTAAACTTGAAAAAAAATAATACTGACCACGATGTGACGCTGACGATCACCTATGAGCTCCCCAGTAGTAGGATCACTATACATCTTCCGATATACGTCGTACTTTATAATATCGGGGTGCTCGACAACCTATAAGAATAAAAAATAAATTGTTAATATTTATAGTTATATAAAATATTTATAAATAATGTACATATCAGATAGGAACACAGCCTATTTTCATGCATGCTTAAGGGAGAAAAGGCGGGAGGTTAAGCCTAACATGGAGTTGGAGGACCGCTCGTTCTCGGATGACAGGGAGGTGGTCGGGGGTAGAGCGATGGAGTATTTCAAGAATCTGCTGGCTGGCCCGAGAGGTGATGGGCGTGAGGGGTTTCCACCTGGCGATTCCAGGTTATGGGAAGCGATACCGGAGGTGGTGTCAAGGAGGGAGAACGAACAGTTTGAGGTCATTCCCGATGAAAGGGAGGTGCAGGCGGCAGTGTGGCAACTGAACTCGGACAGCGCGGCGGGGCCGGACGGCTTTCCGGGGTGTTTTTACAGAGGGTGTTGGGCCTGTGTGAAGAATGATCTGGTGCTGGCCATCCAGGATTTTTTCCGAGGGGGATTTCTTCCTCGGGTAGCCGTGGCGACTACCTTGGTCCTGATACCTAAGTGCAAAGACCCGACTTCACTCAGCCACTACAGGCCGGTTAGTATGTGTAATTTCCCGTACAAAGTCTTAGCGGCGGTGATCAATAGTAGGCTGTCTAATTTTCTACCGAGGTGGGTGTTGTCAGAGCAGCATGGTTTTGTCAAAGGGAGGTCGATACAGGGTGCTATGGCGCTGGCTCAGGAGCTGATGAGGGATTTAAACATGAAGGTCCGTGGTGCCAATATGGTGGTAAAGCTGGATATGAGTAAAGCCTACGATAGAATGGAGTGGGGTTTCATGAATGGAGTCCTGCGAAGGATGGGGTTCTCGGCCGGGGCCTATGATATTTTCTTCAGATGTGTTAGCTCGCCGTGGATGGCTGTATCCTTCCTGGGGAGATCGCATGGTTTTTTCAAATCCGTTCGTGGCCTGCGACAAGGGGACCCTCTATCCCCTAGTTTGTTTATACTGATGCAGGACTCTTTAAGTAAACTTATCAACAAGGGAATTGGCAGGGGGGAGATAGTGCCTTTCCGCAGGAAACAGGGGCGTCTCTCGGTATCCCACCTCATGTATGCAGATGATACTATTGTGTTTTTGAATGCTGTAATGAGGTCTGTGAGGAAGTTTAACGACTTTCTGAAGGATTACTGCAAGTGGAGCGGACAACGGGTGAACCGGGAGAAGAGCTGTTTCTATCTGGCGGCTTCGTGTGGAGACGACAGGTTGGATGTGGTGAGAACGGAGTTGGGCATGGGGAGAGGGTCCTTACCGATGGAGTATCTGGGAGCGCCAGTGTCCACTGGTCGGTTACGGAACATGGATTTTGACAGGGTTGTGGCCAGGTTGCTGGCCCGGATTACGGATTGGAAAAATCACTTCCTATCCTTTGGGGGTCGGATCTCCTTAGTAAACAGTGTGCTGACATCGATACCGGTGCATGCACTTGTGGCGGTTAATGTCCCCAAGGGGGTCATTAAGTCCATAGATAGGGTGCTCGCACGTTTCATCTGGGATGCCTCGCGGGAGAGGAGGAGACAGTGGGTCTCCTGGAGGAAGATGGCGAGACCGGTCACAGAAGGAGGGATCGGGGTTCGTTGCATGGCGGATACGGTGCATGGAGTACGTGCGAAGCTGGCCTGGGAAATTACGGAGGGAGAGACACTGTGGGGTAGGTGTATGCGGGGCAGGTACGAGTATAGTTCCACCGACATCCCAGTGAGAGGGTTTTCCATGTGGGCAGAGGTGTGTAATATTGTCCCAGAGTTGAGGGATCATGCTCAGTGGATCATCGGGGAGGGGGGGTCGGATTCTGGGATTGCAACTGGTCAGGGAGGGTGCATGCGTTCCCAGGGTGCCCAGCCCCGATGATCTTGTTTAGGGAGGCAAAGCGTCACCCTCTGTTTTTCGGCGCGGTGCTAGATGCGGAGTCACGGAGAATCTTTGAGTCGGTGGTGATTAACAATGAGAGGGACAAATGTGTCTTCACGCCCTCGGTTTCGGGTAAGTTCAATCTAAAATACTTCCGCAGGAGTTGCAATGTTCAGCAGACGCAGGAGGCGGGAAGCAGGGTGGAGTGGAGCAGAAAGGTCCCCATGAAAATGAATTTTTTAACGTGGAGGATCATGCAAAACGCCATCCCTTAGGATGAGAACATCAAACGCCTGGGCGTTAGTCTAGCATCTGGATGTCAGTGCTGCAAACGGAGGAAGGAGGAGAGTATGGAGCATATTTTTCTCGCAGGAGAATGGGCCAGAGTGGTCTGGAATTTTTTGGGAAACCTTATAGGGTACTTTGGGCATGTTGAGACCTAGGAGCAGTTCTCGAGCTTGTGGGTGCAGGGGGGTGGAGGCAACGTGGAGGATAAAGAGGTTCGATCAGTGTTTTATAATGCTGGGTGCTGGGTTCTGTGGGATGCGCGGAACCGAGCCAGGTATGAGGGGCGCGCATCCACTGGGAGGGCGGTGGTGGAAAGGGTAAGGTGTTTGCTGATTGATATTGTGAAAACGGAGAGGTTTGGGGAGAGCGTTCCATCATTACGGGGATTGGTATCCCAGGGGATGGGAGGTGGGGAGGAGACTTCCAGGAGGCGGGGGTCGTGGTTTCGATGGTTTCCTCCAGTGGGCGGTCTGAAGCTGAATGTCGATGGGGCATGCGCAGGAGGGAATATGCGTGGTGGTGGGGTGCTTCGAGACGGCAGTGGTAGTGTGTTACTGTCTTTCGCTGTGCACTACGGGAGGGGGAGCTCGGTGCAGGCAGAGGCCCTAGCGGTCCTTTCAGGGATATCTGTGTGTCTGGACAAAGGCCTGATGGTGGAGCAAATAGAGACTGACTCGAAGATTATACATGATGCGTTACATGGACAGGGTACGATGCCGTGGAGGATTTCTTATACTATCAGACAGTGCAGGGCGATTATGGGGAACGACATAAGGGTTACTCATACCTGGCGGGAAGGGAACAAGGTTGCAGACTACTTTGCCTCTATTGCAGCCCCGGGGGATATTTCAGTTTGGGTGGATAACGCCTTGCCAATTAGACCTGAGGGGGTCAATCTGATTAGGGGAGATGCACTAGGACTACATTATTTTCGCCCTCTGTAGGGGGGTCCGCGTTTGGTTATGCTTTTGTTTTGGTTTTGATGTTTTTGGTGTTATGTATGGGGTCGCTTGGGATTAATTAAAAAAAAATCGTATTTTTGGTGGTGGTGGTACATATCAGATGCTGTCTATGAGTACTGAAAGTAGGACTCCCAGCTCGATGAGTCACCTCCTGTCTCCCCTGATTCTGCCTCCCCACCGATGATCTCCTCTGAAAGGCATCACTCAACCAGTGCTCACATAATCCATCCCATACATGGGATGAAATGTACTCTGGTCGGTGTACTCTACATGACTCGTCAAAAACTGACACTCCTGCTCTTTCTTCGTGGCAGCTTTTCTTAAATTGTGCAAAAACTGGCGAAAGCGATCACGCATGGCCACCTCCCATGCCTCATGGATGGCATTACGCATGGTATCCTCGATCGGAACCCATAAACCCTACAAATAAATCAAAATATCAATTTAGAAATGAAATAATTTTCAAAATAAAAATTATTTATTTACGTACGTACCAACCAATGGCCGAACATGGCCTGCTGCACATCAATGGGAATCTGCTTCCATGTGGTCCAAGGCTGAGAGAAATAGTTGCGCAAAATAGCGCTGCCCTGTCCGACTGCTATATACGGAAAACTATAAAAATAATAAACATTTATTAGGTGAATAGATTAATGAAATCTTAGTCAAATCCACAGGTTATCACACAGGTTATCACACCTCCGTGTGCATGGATCAAACCCAAGACGTGGACGTCGCTCGGGGACGGGGTCAGGAATCATCAATCGTGCAAGACTGCGCCCCCCTACGCGTACTCCCTGGAGCACTTGCAGGCTGAGGGTCATCTACCAGCAACTCATCTGCATCGAAAGGCAGGTCAGCATCCGCCAACTCACGAAATGTGTCGTCGTCCATCTGAAATAGAAAATGTTAATGTTGTTAGAAAATAATTGATAATTACTATTATATATACATATATATATATTTTATGATTGTATATAACTACCATGGAATTCTATCGGTGTTCATCTTCATCACCATCTTCATATATGTCAATGTCATCTTCATATTCCTCCTCAACATCATCGATATCCATTCAAGTTCCAGTTGCTTCATCTCTTACCATTTCAAATTCATATGTGACATCATTAACATCATCATCATCACCGACTCTTAAACGTGGGGTGTCGTCATCGATACTCATGTCTCTTTGTAAAAAAGATTGATTTTGAGTACTCTCTTGAAAAATTCCAATTCTTTGCACATCAGTGATAGCACATCAGTGGAAAGTCCCAGTCGAACATTTCTAGCTTCTAAAGAAAAGGATGGATGCACTATATCAAAATGTTTCCATGAATCACCATCGGCTGGATGATTCAAACTTTTATCGGTTGAAATATTTTCTTTATGCCATGACATCATTGTTGCTGTATTCTTAGACATGAATAAACACTGAAGTCTGGATGTAAGCGGAAAATATCTCAACTGTTTTACAGGAATCAAACCAGACTTCCCATGTTGCCATTCTTTATATCTCAGTTCCCACATGTGGGACAACTAACCAATGAATCATTTTCCCCAGAATATAAAATGCAGTCATTTGAACATGCATGAATCTTCTGACAAGTAAGTCCCAAATTTCGAACCATCCTCTTACTCTCATAGTAATTTGTAGGCAAAACATTTCCTTCGGGTAACAAGTTTTTAAGCAAAGAAAATATCTGGTCAAAACAGGTGTTTGACTTTCCGT
The DNA here is from genome assembly GCA_963277665.1 of Viscum album. Classification (NCBI taxonomy): domain Eukaryota; kingdom Viridiplantae; phylum Streptophyta; class Magnoliopsida; order Santalales; family Viscaceae; genus Viscum; species Viscum album. Next base: position 777,465,852 of record OY728164.1, read on the forward strand.
TATCTGATTTGATAGCCATAAATTTTGCAACTGCTTCTAATTTTCTCATCTTGCAGCCAGGATATAATGCATCCTTAGCAGACCTCAACAACTCATAAAATTCAGATGGTGCCAACTCAGGATTTGAATCTATATCAGTCGGAGTTTCTGTATGTTGAACAGATGAACCTGTAACATCATGTACTAAATCTTGAAAGTGGGATAGATACGGAATCAAGTTGGTATCACCTACTCTGGAACTGCATTCGCCGTGTTGATACCAAAAAACATAATCTGGTTGAAAACCAAAACGCAAGAGATGTCCCCCCACTTTGTCAAACGTGTCAAACGTTCTCAATGCACATTTTCTACAAGGGCATTTTATTTTGCCTTCTGAAACAAATTCTGGATTTGATGCCGCAAATGATAAAAAAGTCTCCACACCCTCTATATATACTGGATTTAAACCAGAACCATTTGGATTTCTACATTGATTTATCCATATGCGGTCATCTAATAATGACTGTTGATGACCTCGTTGTTCCATATTTTTCTATAAAATATTTAAGCATTACTGGTTTTGAATAATTTGTTAGAAAAAACACTCAAGCAAAGATTGAATATGTTAAGAATAAAACAAAACATGTTACAAATATTGATAATTTTAATATTATATTGATTTTTTATTATTTTAATAATACTAATATATTTCTTTCATAAATATTAATTATATAATAATAACATTATTACATTATTAGTATATTTTATTATTAATATTAAAATAATATAATTTTCTATATTATATACAATTCTCCTTTCATCTGTGTGTTTAACACTCTGTCTCCACATGTAATATTTGCATTCACTTTCACCTCTCCATTGGTGATTAGGTTGATAATTTTGAAAAAGAATGGAAATATTACATGTGGAGACAGAAAACACATAGATGAAAAGAGAATTGTATATAATATAGAAAATTATATTATTTTAATATTAATAATAAAATATACTAATAATGTAATAATGTTATTATTATATAATTAATATTTATGAAAAAAATTATATTGGTGCTAATTATCGATAATTATTGGTAATTATTGATAATTATTGGTAATTATTGGTAATTATTGGTAATTATTGCTAATTATTGGTAATTATTGCTAATTATTGGTAATTATTGGCAATTATTAGTAATTATTGGTAATTATTGGTAATTATTGGTAATTATTAGTAATTATTCCTAATTGTTGGTAATTATTGGTAATTATTCCTAATCGTTGGTAAATGGTAATTATTCCTAATTGTTAGTAAATATTGGTAATTGTTGGTAAATATTAATAATTTTTACTAATTATTCCTAATTATTACTAATTATTCCTAATTATTACTAATTATTCCTAATTATTACTAATTATTGGTAATTATTACTAATTATTGGTAATTATTACGAATTATTGGTAATTATTACGAATTATTGGTAATTATTACTAATTATTGGTAATTATTACTAATTATAGGTAATTATTACTAATTATTGGTAATTATTACTTATTATTGTTAATTATTACTAATTATTGTTAATTATTACTAATTATTGGTAATTATTAGTAATTATTGGTAATTATTACTAATTATTGGTAATTATTACTAATTATTGGTAATTATTACTAATTATTACTAATTATTACTAATTATTAGTAATTATTACTAATTATTACTAATTATTGGTAATTATTACTAATTATTGGTAATTATTGGTAATTATTTCGAATTATTACCAATTATTACTAATTATTGGTAATTATTACTAATTATTGGTAATTTATTACTAATTATTGGTAATTTATTACTAATTATTGGGGATTATTACGAATTATTCCTAATTATTATGAATTATTCCTAATTATTACTAATTATTCCTAATTATTACTAATTATTCCTAATTATTCCTAATTATTCATAATTATTACTAATTATTCCTAATTATTACTAATTATTGGTAATTATTACTAATTATTGGTAATTATTACTAATTATTGGTAATTATTACTAATTATTGGAAATTATTACTAATTATTGGTAATTATTACTAATTATTGGTAATTATTACTAATTATTGGTAATTATTACGAATTATTGGTAATTATTACGAATTATTGTTAATTATTGTTAATTATTACTAATTATTGGTAATTATTACTAATTATTGGTAATTATTACTAATTATTTGTAATTATTACTAATTATTTCTAATTATTACTAATTATTGGTAATTATTATTAATTATTACTAATTATTGGTAATTATTATTAATTATTGGTAATTATTGGTAATTATTGGTAATTATTTCGAATTATTACCAATTATTACTAATTATTGGTAATTATTACTAATTATTAGTAATTATTGGTAATTATTACTAATTATTGGCAATTATTTGTAATTATTACTAATTATTGGTAATTATTTGTAATTATTGCTAATTATTGGTAATTATTCCAAATTATTGTTAATTATTACTCATTATTACTAATTGTTGGTAATTATTGGTAATTATTACTAATTATTGGTAATTATTGGTAATTATTACTAATTATGTATAATTATTGGTAATTATTACTAATTATGGATAATTATTGGTAATTATTACTAGTTATGGATAATTATTGGTAATTATTACTAATTAATGGTAATTATTTGTAATTATTAATAATTATTGCTAATTATTGGTAATTATTACTAATTATTGCTAATTATTGGTAATTATTACTAATTATTTGTAATTATTATTATTAATTATTGGTAATTATTAATAATTATTGTAATTATTACTAATTATTGGTAATTATTGTTAATTATTACTAGTTATGGATAATTATTGGTAATTATTACTAATTATTGGTAATTATTTGTAATTATTACTAATTATTGGTAATTATTAATAATTATTGCTAATTATTGGTAATTATTACTAATTATTACTAATTATTACGAATTATTGCTAATTATTAGTAATTATTACGAATTATTACTAATTATTGGTAATTATTGGAAATTATTACTAATTATTGGTAATTATTGGTAATTATTACTAATTGTTAGTAATTATTACTAATTATTGGTAATTATTACTAATTATTGGTAATTATTACTAATTATTTGTAATTATTACTAATTATTCCTAATTACGATTAACTATGAACAATGAATACTAATAATTTAAATTTATTAAGTAACAAAACAATCTAAACATAATTAAATTAAAATTAATTAAGAATAATTGAAACTAATAAAAAATCTAAAATAAATATTAAATTAAAATGAACATAAATACCTTTAAAATGGATCTGAGGTTGATCTCTGATCGTTGTTGAAAACTTCAATATCAACTCCGAATAAAAAAATAAAACTTAAGAAACGCTAAACTTTAAAAATAGAGTTTTGAGAGAATTAGAAGATGGAGTTTGAGAATGAATGAAAAAAACGGATGGGGGGTATTTATTGGTTTGATTATTTGCGACGGATGTATTTGCGACAGGTATCCTGTCGCAATTAGTATTATTTGCGACGGTACCCGCCGCAAATACCTTAGCCCGCATTTATTACGGTCAACGGGTAAATAGTCATTTGTGACGGGTCCCGTCGCAAATAACAACCTGCCGACATACTATTTGCGACGGGGGGGGGGGGGGGGGGGGTATATTCCCATCGCAAATATCTTTTACCGCCGCCGGTTATTTGCGACGGGCGGTTACCGCCCGTCGCAAATAACTCGCGCCCGTCCTTTTGCGACGGGGGGTATATTCCCGTCGCAAATACCTTTTACCGCCGTCGGTTATTTGCGACGGGGAAAGCTATACCGTCACAAATAACTACTTATTTGCGACAGGGGAATTCCCCTGTCGCAAATAAGTTTCTACCGGTGCTATTTGTGACGGGATTTATCCCCGTCGCAAATAACCCGTCGCAAATACCCATTTTCCTGTAGTGTATCATTTAATAATATTATGAAAGGATGACACTATTTAATCTTTTTATGATCTATGGGTCAAGGAATTTGAATAATAATTGAGGGGGAATATGACTAGAGGTTTCTAGATACCTACAGGAGTTCTCAGCAACATCTTCTCTCAATGGGCTATCCCTAACAGATCGGTTCGGTCGACGATGTCCTTCTCTCGATAGATTTCCCCGTTCCGTCAATGATTCTTGGTCCCTGCAAGATCGTGTAACCATCGGGCTCCTCGACCCTTCAAACTTACTTATGCGATTCTCCAATAATGACGATCTCGCCGCTGTTTGGTCCAAAGGCCTTTGTTCCTACGAAGGGAACCACTTCTTTTTTATGCCATGGAGCTACGATTTCCATTGGAAGAGGGATTCCCCCTCTGCGGAAATCTGGGTAAGCTTTCCGAGTCTTCCCCTGCCATTTCAAAATCCAGGTATCCTTTAATTGTTAGGCAATGTGGTCGGAATATTTCTGGCTTTCGACGAGCATTCGAGGACTTTGTGCCATCCCATTGAACCCCAGATTTGCGTGGAAGTCGACGTCTCCAAACCCCCTGTTGAAGAAGTCTGGATTGAGGTTGAAGGTGAACTCCGATGCCTCCTACCAGTGGTTTTTGAGAACTGGTACGATATCTGTGCTTCGTGTAGTCACCTGGGTCACCTTCATCAGGAATTTCATTCATCGCTTCGTAAACCTTCTCATGTGGTTGATAGCGGAAGGGTCCCTCGAGGTTTGTCTGAGGCTATTTCTGTGCTTGCGGATAGTGGGGCATGCAATGATTCTCCTAAATCTTCAGGTGAGGATTCGATTCCTTCTTCGAAGTTAAAATTGGGTTCGGGGAATGGTATTTATTTAGGTTCGGTGAAGGGAACAATGCCTAAGGTCCCAGAACCGAGGGTTGCAGAGGTTTTTGCTCATTTGAGGTGTGATCAGGGTGTTTCCACCTTGTCAAGAAGTGTAGGGAAGACTGTGCAGGTCTGCGAGTTCTAGGATTTTCTGCCCAACTCAATTGCAGTTGAGGGCTATGCAGTGACCTTGGATGTTGTTTCGGACAGGAAGCTCGTTTTAGACGAGGCGTGTATGGAAGACTGCAATGCATCAGGTGTTGGTTCCCTTCAAAGTTCAATTTGGGAGGACACTAACCAGCAAGATCAATTCTTGGGATGTGGATTTGTGCAACCCAAGGGTTCAAACCTATCTAAACTGAAACTGCTGGAGAGACCATCCTATGCCGAAGCAGTGAAGTCGGGAGGAATGGCTATTCAGTCCCACAATCGATTCACAGTGCTGGAAGAGGAGTGCCATGCACCCGAGGAAGGGGATGATGTGGAGGCTTCTCAGGAGGATAAGGATTCTGATTTGGACTCCATCATTGAGTCCAAGTAAGTGGACATTGCGGAAGACTATATTATATCCTCTTCAAGGAAGGGTAAGAACACCATTATTGATTCAGATGGGATTCTTAAGCACTCTCGGAGGCCACAGAGGAGGAAAGACTATTCCTCCTTACCATGTCCTCCCGTAACTTGATCCTAAAGTAAATGTATTATTCCCCCGAAGGGTCCCAAGCAGGTGGAGGAAATTTCTTCTGAGGAGCTTGATCTATCAGCAGGGGAATATTCTGTCATTGACCCGTCACATGATGGAAAGGAGCCTTCTGGATCCGATTTCCACCCAAACGGGAGGGAACTGATAGAGTGTGGTGATTGGGATACCATCATCGATGGAAATAAATAATTTTATGACAAAATCTTACCGGTCATCACTACAGAAGAGGAGTTTGACAGACTGGTTGGAAAGCGCCTTTAGGGAAACCTTTCCAAGGAGCAATGTGACTGGTATCAAAAACAACTTGGAATTCTGGCTTGTGGATTCAATGGAAATAAGATATCCGTGGAAGAGTTCATCCTTACCAGGGACAAGATGGCATACAATTGGAAAAACCTACTCAATGAGGATTCAGATAAGAAGACTATCATTCCTCAATGGAGTCTTCACAGAGGTAAGATCTCTAACAGACTAAAATTGAAAATCCTAGATTCATCCATGGCTTATCATGTTGACTGATTGTTTTGTGTACTTGAATGGTTTCCCACTTTCCCTTAAAAGTGTTTTCTTCATAATAAAAAACATATATTTTGAGATTTATGACTAGATACTACCATTATAATCCCAAAAAACTAGTTTGGTGATTGAAGAACTATTTAGTGATAACTATTGTTTCATTTAAAAGACTCAAGTATTTACTCCACCCTTATCTTGTAATTTTTTATAAAACCTCCCATGAGTTAAGGATTAACACTTCCATCATCCTTTTATATTAATTTGTGCAATATAGTGTACATCTACATACTTGACTCAACCCATATGCAGTAAGGAATATGCACCCACATCAAGACCAATCCATTTAAAAATCCTTATGTTTTGTAATTTCTTAATTTCTATCATGAATAATATGATAATGTTGTGAGGGTAATCATAAGTATATCCAAAAATTTTATTAACTGATAAAAAGTTTCAAATAATTTAGAGAGAATTATTTAAAAGTGAAAAAGTGAAATTTGGTTAAACAAGTCACCATGATTCACCCCCCTCTTAGGTTACTAGACGATTCACTCTGCACTTCACATAGTATAGTATCAAATTCCACCAAAGATATAATAATATATTTTATAGTAGATTTATAGTGACCTAAAAGTTTCATACATAAATAATAAATCTCATCATATAAATATTTATTACACATCAATCTGATCCACTCTAGAACCATAATTGTTTACGGTCTTCAGAAACTATGAACATAAATAATGGAATATAAAAGATCTATAATATTTCCAATTGATTTATTCAGAACTAAAACCCTTTTTAGACTTACCTTACCTAAAACATTTCTTCATATCTTGGGGAATGTAAAGATAATAAAGGTTGAGATCAGATGCTCAATAAGGGTAAACAAAATAGATATCAATCAATGATCAGGAGTTATCATAAGATAATCATAAGGATATTAGAAAATGATCATGACTTATAGTAATCATATAAAATCTATCAAATATCTTTAATCATGAAACATGGAATAAGGTTTTGTCAAACAAAATAAATTAGACATAAGAGTATGGAATCATCCCTAATAAATCATGATCCATGAGAACGTAACATAAGAATATGGAATATGTTTTTGGAATACACATAATCATATGAATCATTTCCTTAGTCAATGATCACCACCAATACTATCAAAATGAATGGGATTCACTCCCTATTCCATCATTTCCTTAGTCAAGGTTCACTCCCAAGACTATCTTATTGGAGAAAGTCCCTTACTGAATTGCATTCACTCACCATTCCATTTGTCATTATCTCATGAGATATCCTTCTTTACCCAATGCATTGGTGGGATATACAATTCTAGTAAAATTTTTAATATAATTAAAACCATATATATATGTACCACCAGATCATAAAATGTTCACCATATTATCAAATCATAACCCATGGGAAGGGGAAAAGTTTAATAAACAATTCATCATTATAATCATAGACCACATAGAGTAAGAATAAATATGGTAACATTATATTATATTCCCTGTAAGTCATAAGAAACATCAAAGGATGTTTCTATAGTTTAAAATACCTCTAAAATATAGCTTGAACATTTATTGAGGAAAAATACCCTTTCATTTTGAAATGAATTATTTAAAACATATCAATTTCAAAAATATTAAGGGAAAATATTTCTTTTCAAATAACCAAGTAAACTTATAAATTATGATGCAAAAAAAATATTATTCATGATGGTGGAGAAACCAATTCAAAAGGTGTATGTTAAAAAAATTCTTTTCACATTTTCATTAATAAGTTAAAAGTACTATGTTTAGAAAATGATAATAATATTACCTGTAAATTTTTTTAAAAATAGTAAAATATAGTTTCAAATTAATATAAATAATCATTATATAATATTAAAAACATTCTGGAAAACATTTTGAAGAAAATATGGACATGGAAGAAAAGATTTTTGACTGAAGAGAAAAACAAGGTTGGTTTTCCTTAAAAGAGATTTCAGTCTCCTGAGTATTTAAGGACTGGAAAATGAAATGAAAACATGTAATCTCTATAAATAATCAAATTATAATAAAATAAATAATATTTGGTACACATATTTCATATAATTTCTTAATCATAAATTTATGCATCAATAATGCTTGTAAGAATGATATTATAACATGAAATACTTACCGCTTTGGTAACATTCAAATCATAAACCCCATTAAATGAATAAATTCAAATAATAAATTAAATAAGATTAAAATAAGTATATTAATGAAATAAAATTCCATAATGGGAATATATGAACATCATAAAATAAGATGGGTGTATAACATAACATATGTCCCAAAGAATACAATTTGAGATGGTAAACCCCTTCCACTTTGACAATATTCGAATCAAATCCCCTTTTATAAAATAATTTTAATTGAAACCTAAAATACCATGAACTAATTAGAATAAATGATACAAATTTTTAAAGTATGAGTATATAAATATCATAAACATAAATAGATACATAACATCAAACATATCTCAATGATGAAAAATTAATATGAAGAACCCTTACCTTATACATGAATTGATTAGTAAGCACTATAACCTCTTATATAATAAATTTAGATTTATTATAATTCTATAATAAAATTATTTTAATTCATATGACATACAATATGATCTATTTATATCATTTCAATAATATTTTATTAAAAATTCTCTATTAAATTCATTATTTTAGGTGTTATCTACTTCAATTTTCATGTATGTTTTTGTTGGACTGTTATAGTCCTTAAAATATTATCATGGTTCCTATATATACATAATATTAGTAATGATATAATTATTATATATAATTATTATATAAATATTTATAACCATTCATATAAAGTGGTGATTAAAAATTAGTTACCTCACATCACAGAGATGGTAATCGATACACACACACAAGTGATATTTCCACTTTTCGATAGATGGAAAAAGATATTAGTTAAACGTTACATAATATTTATTTTATAAACAATATCCTATATATTCTTTAAATAAAACCTTTTTAACATCAAAGTAAAGGATAAATAACAAAAAAATCACATGAATTCATGAAGGTGGTAGTCTACACGTACGCATGAGAGACATTATCATTTACTAAAAGATCTGATGCTTAGAAGGTAGATAAGATATTATAATAAAAAAAATAAAAATTATGATTTAAATTTCTTATTAAAACATTAAATCCATCATTATAATCAATCATGTAATATGGTGATAATAAATCAATCGTATCATTATGTGGAGGTGATATTCCAAATGTACGCATGGGCGACAATTTTATTTCTCATTTAAAAGTGAAGTGGTGGAAAATTGTTATTGAATAATCATAATAAAATAAAAATATATTAATTATACATTATTAATCATGTTTGTATGGATACCATAATTTTATATATGGTGTATGAATAAATCAAATTGAAAGAGTTTGGGTAAGATTTATACCTTTTCTTTGAGAGACCTCCTTTGGATTACACCTTAATCCATGATAGATTGGTATTAAGAGAATAAACAAAGATCGAGGAAGAATTAAAGTATTATAGGAATAATTTTCTTAGGTCTTTGAAGATATTTAATTATCAATTAGTTTGAATAAGGGAGGAGAAGAGGTTCCCTTTTATAAGTGATGAGAGGGATACACATAGAATTTATAAAAAAATTTCAATGATATAAGGTCACTGTCATTAGAATATGGATTAAAATGGGAAATTATTTTAAATTAGGATGGTTTAAGGTTGATATATATTCAAAAAAAAGATAATTATGCATGTCGTTTTGGTAATAAAACCCTTATATCTTAGTTTAACCCTTACTAGACCTGTTTTAACCTTAACCGCGGTAACAAAATTTTTCTATTTTTTATATTCATGATGACCATAACTTAAGTGAATGGTATTAAATTATATTAATTATTATGATTAAAAATATTTAAATTATTTTAAAAGATTAAATTTCAATAATTTTCATAATTTAGTTTTAAATAAGCCTTCAAACCACAACAAAAAACCATTTTAGAAAGATAAAATTTTAAGCATAGAACATAAATTTATTCTATTATATTACTTGTAAATGATATTGAATGAATGATAAAATATATTATTGAATATATAATCTATAAATTTAATTCAATCAATTTATAAATAGAGATTAATTTAATTTATAATGACAAAAACACATTGCACCTACAAAATTAGTTTTTAGAAAAATGTGTTTTTATTCCAAATAATTAACTTATACCAAAATAATTTATAATGATAGTTACTATGTAATTAATTATATTATTTATAATTAATGAAGTTTAATTTTAATTTAATATTAAATTAAAAAAATAGTGAATCATTTACTTGAAACAAAATGACAGTTTTTACAAAAATTGATATTGTTCACTATTCAATGAAAAATAAATCTTTTAGAAAAATACTAAAAATTCACAATAAGATAATATTAAAATGATGATATAAAAAATAATACTAATTTATTCATATAAAGATTATATTTTTTAAAATTAATTATAATGTTCATATATTAAATTAAATAACAACCATTTAAAAGAACATATTTCTGAATCATCAAATGAAAAATTAAAATTGAGAATCAATTTATTATGAATTAATAAATAATTTGAATTATTTAAAACCATTATAATTTTTTTTTCATAATTTTTTCATTATTATTAATGCATTACAATTCAAGAAGTACTATATATAGGGTTACTATATCACAGTTCATTTAGACAAAGGGGTTTTTTAAGTAGGTTATAAAAAACATTCAAATTATTTAAAGAAAAAATATATTATAAAATACCAGGGTGTTAAATTATAACCCATTAAATAAATTATATTCTCATAATTTTTATCTTTGTAATAAATTGATCAATATTTAAAAATACCTTTTTTGAATACACCCATCATGCAATGAAATTATTAATATTCCTTTGAAATGGGAAATTGAAAGCATAAAGCCTACCTAAAATAACAGCTAATCAGGTTCCCATAGAAGGGGAACATTAGAAGGATGTAAAAATGTAGAAATAAAAAAGATATATTATGCCTAAATAATAATAAATATTGATATAGATCATGGTATTGATGTAATTTCTTTGGTTTTAGTGATTTAGTCCTCTGAATATTTTTAAATATGTGTATGGATTTATCCTTAGAGTCGGCTTTATTTTTTGGAATCTCAAGACCCCAGAACTAAAATATTAAAAATTTTAATATATTTTATTACATATGCATGAATCATTTAATTTTAAATGGGTTTACCATTATTTGGGAACTCATGTGGAGAATCCAAGACCAAGGTTTATTCCAGGATATGGGGTTTACCCTAGGTGTGACCTATGGTCGGTTGGTGCCAGATGTCCTGTTCATGTAGCTGTTGGAGGGTACATCTAATAAAATAAATAATTTAATTAATTAATTATAATTTAAATGAGATAAATATAGTCTTATATAAATACCCAACTTTAAAAAATCTATAGGGTTAGTAACACAACCCAGAGAGGATAAGATAGGAGGGGAAAAATTTCTTCATTTCTCAATCAAGATTGGAGAATGACAGGTGATCAGATCAAGGTTAATTAAGAAGCATAAAATTTAGCAGAACTTATTCATACTTAGTTAATGTCTTATTCACTAAATATTGATCCTTAATCAAGGTAGTTTTCATTATTTTTGGTGTAACTATAATAATCTGAAAAGTTATTAATAAAATCCCACTTTAGATTTAATTAAATGTATTATTAAGTAAATATAGGAATAAAAAACACATGAAATTATTTTATTTTATTATATCCAATTGGATTTAAATGAACATTAAGTATATTTACCATTTATAATATAGCCATTTAATAGTTATCACATGGTTAGTATAAATATAGGGTTTAAACAAATGTAGTTGACAGAGATAAAAGAAGTGATGACCTAAACTAGAAGGACAGTTCCCTATGAAGCCCATTTATTAGAGATTATAAGGGAGATAATTTTTTTTGGAATTTTCCCTTGACCAAGCCCAAGTTGAGACCCAAAAAAAATCTTGATAGAAACCATATACAGGATAAGGTCAAGCTCATCAAGATCATGACTCAAACCGTGTTCGCTGAACCGCCCCATGTAAATCCAACCATCGCACACCTTACTCATAGGGAATTTGATGGTGTATTAAAGAGATATGTATCATGCCCATAGAATTAAATTTATTTACATTATTTTTTATAGGATAATTAATATATTTCATACTATTATTTTTATTTTATAAATTATATTTATTTGGATAAAATAAATAGAAAATAATATTTCTGAGTCATGTTCAAATTCAATTAAGGAATTTATTTTGATGAATTAATGGATATTTGAAATAAATTAAATTTAAATAAAATAATAATATTAGTAATTTTTAAGAAATATGAATTATCAAATAATTTTTTGAAAGTCAAATGTAATTTTTATTAGGGTTTGAAAGCTTTTCATTTCAAAAACTCTTCATTTTCAATAAATATCAGTTATTATTATAAAAGTGAAAATTAACATATTTAACAAATTATTTATATAAAATTATTATTATTTTGGGAATCATAATGAAATAATTATCCAATGGTTAACTTTTGTTAATTTCCCAAGAAAGTCGAATTTTTGAGTAAATTTTAAATACTGTATAAATATAATTTGTGTATTATGACATCATAATGACCTAAAAGTGATGTAATAATTACTATAAATGGGATAAATTACTAATTATATGTTTTAAATTTAAAATAATTTTATTTTATGTGTATATGATTTTTTATAAATCCAATATAAGTCCTCCAAAACATGTAATATATTTTAAGGTTTTAAAATAATTTGTTTAGAAGTATGACTCACCTCCATATAAGAAAAGGGAATTATTTTATTAATTTTGGACCTTTTACTTATAAAATAACGTAAACCACTCCCATTTTTCAGAAACCATGGTCAAAAAACATGGGATGGTTTGTGTTATTGGTTATGTTTTTATGTAGAGCCCAAAAAATAATATTAACGAAATCCCCCTCTTTTCTTATATAAACCCACAAAATCTCCCATTAATATTGAATGAAACTACTTGGATCACAAAAAAATATTCCTGAAACTCCCTATAATCCTCACAAGGAAACCCAATCTCTTAATAATCACCTCCCAATCCTTTGGATTCACTCACTCATGTAAGGGATCCTCACCTTCCTCTCTTCCTTTCAAAATCAGGCACCTTATTTGAAATTATTCTTCTTTTAATTTAAATTGGTTATATGGTAATTAATTTATAATAATTCCCTTACACTTAAAATTGATGTTATTTAAACTTGGTGTCATTTATCCTCTCTCATTTGAACACTTACCTAAGTCACTTCTATGATGAAATTCCACAAGGGATCCTCCACCCTCCTCTTTGATGAAACACCCTTTTACATTATGTCTTATAATTTTATTTTCACATATTGGAATATGTTATTACATATCCAAATTACTAAAAATTTATTTATGAATTATTATAACCCCTTTCACTCTCATTTTTCCCTCCAATGAACCCTTATGGACACTCATACCATGTCAAAATTTGGTAAGGGTTATTTTCTTTATCTTCTTTATTAATGTTTCTTCAATATAATATGCCTTATATTACTAATTAATCACGTTGGGAAATATTTTTCTATTCAAATATTACTTTCAATTTAATTTATAAATGATGGGACACCCCTTTATCTGTCATTAACTCATTTTTGGAATTTTATGTGACATTGTTATTCTGTTGAAATGTCACTCATACTTTCCATTCCAAAATAGTTGTGTAGTGAATACCCTTCCCATTTAATATCAAGGGTATTTAAATTTATGGAAATATAATTTTTTATTAGGGTCTTATATATGTGTATTCAACACTCTTTGATCATGGAATAAATTATTATGATGAATAAATCCATGTTGTATGATCTATGTGGCATACATAGGAATGAGTATGAAATGATTATGATGGGTGAACCAAGATAGTGCTCTAATGCATTGGGTAATGTTTAATATCATGATATCTCATGTTTGGATTGGGAGTGAACCTAATTTCTTTATGGGACTCTGTCCACCATGATGTATTGGCATGTTTATTCTTGGAATATGTTTATGATGTTGTGTTTTGAGTTATTGACACATTTCCCATGTTATTATTATCATGCTACATGACGTATATTTTTTAATGTTTATGATTCTTATAATTTTTATGCCACATTTACATACCTATTTTAATAGGTATTATTCTCTTCACGTTATTACATATTTATTCCCTCACTAGGATTTATATCTCACCCTATTCTTATGTATGTCCCCAGGTTATCCCATGCAGTTTTATGTTCCAAGGAGTATGTTGGGAATGTAAAAAAGTTTTCAATAAAAATGATGTATTCTATGTTTTATGTTGTTATTTAATATACCTAATTCCCAAAGAAACTAAACATATCGATCATCTGAGTAGTACTATTAATAGTATTATGAAATAAATCAACTATTAATGCAAAATAAAGACCAGGGTTATTATAGTTAGTATTGAGGAAAAGTTTAGTTTTTTTTGGGATTAGGATCGGAGATATATAGAAAAAAAACATAGGGATAAGACTAAATTTAAGAAAAAATCCCTGAATTTTGTTAAGTATAGAGTATGTGGTTTATCAAGAAAATGCATTCCTTTTTGGATACTACAACTAGATGTGGTTCTAGAATAAATTTACTGAGTAACAACTCCGCCAAGGTGTTCCAGGCCTGACTCGGGGAACCTGGTACACAATAATTGGCCCCACTATTCACCTAGTTTGACTCTATCATGGAATTTGATTGTGTAAATTCATAATATTATTAAGAACCATTATTAATAGAAAAAAAATCCTATAGGAATATATTTTAGAAGATAGATCATGGATAACATAGATCAATGACTAGAAATTCATACGTTAATGAAATCAATGTTATTTATAAGTTATCACTTTAATGTCTTTAGATTAACATTTATGAGTTTAATAGTTTAAAAACAATCACCCATAGTTTTACTTTTATTCTAGAAAATGAAAAGAAATAAGAGGAATCTGGTAAATAATCACTACGACAGGCAATGTGATGACTGCACTAATGAGATATCAAACCCAATAGGAGTAGGAATCATGAAATTCATGATGATATTATCTTAGTTGAACTAGGTTATGAATAGAAACCTGGATTACGAGGAGTTTCCAAACCCCCCTAAGAGAGAGAAATCCACAATTAATATCTTTATGCGATAAAGGACTCCTATTTTCAATAGATCAACTGATCCCTTAATCACATAAAAATGGATCAATTCCATTTAGAAGATCTTATCTATCCTTTAATATTTTGAACACGAATAGGTTATTGTGGATGATTATCATATGGTTGGAGAATAAAATATGTGGTTTTACATTATTAATAATATGAATCCAGAGGAAACGATCAAAGCAATAGAGTGGAAGGAATTCTGAATTTTTTTCCGATAAATATTTTCCTCAAACTCTTCATCTTAAAATTGAAAGGGATTTAATTTCAGTCAAGAAAAAAGATGAAAAATATATTGGGGCTTATGAAGGAAACTTTACAATACTTTCACGATATGACTCCAATTTTTTTGTTACTCCCGAATTCAATGTTGAACACTTCTTTAGTGGGCCAAAACCTAGTTTAGGAAAAGTTTTGGAGATCCGTGATATTGATAGATATAAGGAAATTGTCTGATGTTCCATCAAATTCAAAATAGATATTGGTGAATATCAAGGGTATAATGGGAATAAAAAGTGAAAAGTAGAGTTTAATTCTGGTTATCTGATGGAAAAATATAATAGTTCCAATAAATTTCACCTTCCCACTTGTCAAAAGTGTGGAAAGAACCACCCACAAAATTTCCTAAAGGGGATGAAGAAATGATTTAGGGGTGGGAAGGAAGGACACCTAGATAACTTCTAATAATAAGAGAAATGCACTAATGCGATAGAGGAAATAAATGCTATAATAAACCCTCAGCTCATTGTTTATTACTTCAACATCAAGGAACTAGGTAAATTTTTAAATAATTCCCTATGATATGGGTTTTTAGAAACAACCTATAACCTCTAAGGTAGAAAGGGGGATCTTTTACCATCACAACTATTGAGGTTGATCCCAATAATGAAGTGAGGATAAGTATGATAGTTATTAATTCATGAATAGTGAACGTACTTTTGGATTTGAGTTCTATGCATTCCTTCATATCACAAAAGTTTAGTAGAACTATTCAAACACCACCAAAAATCTTGGAAATAGATTTATCTTTGAAAATAATAAATGGAGAAGTTATTTCATCCCATGTATATAATTACTCGTGTCATAATTTGTGGGATGAACTTCCTAGTAAACCATTCCATACTACCTATGGTGGAATTTGATGAAAATACAAGCATAGATTGGGTTTCCCTATATAAAGACAACAAAAATTTCCATGATAAGGAAACCACTCTCCAAATGGGGAATCAACCCCCGATATTTTACAAGTGAAAGGAGGAGGATAAATATTAATTCACACCGTTATCTCAATCATAGATATTTTTTTAATATGATCAAGTGTATCTAGCTCAAATGATTGAGTCTAAGGAAAGGATCATCCTTGAAGAGATGCCTATTGTGACAGAATACACTGATGTGTTTCCCAAGGAATTGTATGGTATTCCTCCTAGCTGAGAGGTTTAGTTTTCAATCAATATTATACCTAGGGCATTAAAAATATACAAGGCTTAATAGAGGATGGGTTTTGGGGAAATTAATGATCTAAAGAAAAAAATATAAGAATATAGATAAAGGGTTCATACACCCAAGTGCTTCACCATGGGGTGCACCAGTCCTATTCTTCAAGAAGAATGATGGTTCAATGCTCCTTTGAATTTATGTTCATGACTCAATAAGATCACGATAACAAACAAGTGTCCTCTTCCAAATATTAATGACTTGTTTGATCATATATGTGGAGAAAAATAGTTATTCAAGGTTTATTTTTGGTTGGGATATTACCAATTTAGGGAGAATAAGGAGGATATCCCCAAGACTACTTTTTATTCAAGGTACAAGAACTATGAGTTCATAGTGTAGAATTTTGGGCTCACCAATGCTCTAAAAATATTCATGAACTTAATGGATATATTCTTTAGATATTAACTCAATAAAATTTTGGTAGTATTTATAGATGATATTACAATATACTTCAAAACTAAAAAGGATCTTAAGGACCATCTGAGAGTTATGATAAGGTCCTAGAAAAAGGAGAAGTTTTATGCAATGTAAAACAAGTTTGAGTTCTTATTGAAAGAAGTATCATTATTAGGTAATAAAATCACAATCAATGTGATATATTTATAACCTTAAAGGATTAATGAAATTAGAGGATGGTCGAGGCCAATATCCATGATAGATATCCATATTTTCCTTGGGTTAGTTGTATATTATCACTCATTTAGAAAAATTTCTCACAATTTTCAAACCCACTTACCAAGATAACTCAGAAGGGAGTCAAGTTTTCTGGGAATGATTAATGTTATGAAAGATCCAATGAGTTAAAAATGTGGATTATAATTTCCCCTATGCTCATACTACCCACAAGTGGAGAACTCTTTGTGGTATTCAGTGATCCTTTGAATAAGGGATTGGGCTGTGTGTTGATGAAAAATGACAAAGTCATAGCCTATGAATCAAGTTAATTTAAATTTCATAAAAAACTATCCAACCTATGATCTGGATTTTTATGTAGTGATATTTGATTTTCAAATATGGGGATATTATCTCTTTGCGGAGAAATGTGAAATTTATACAGATCACAAAAGTCTGAAATATATATTCACATAGAAAGAGATAAATATGCACAAAAGCATGGTGAAATATAATAATAGACTAGAACTATCCAATTCACTACCACTATGGTTAAGAAAATAATGTGTAGGAATATCTAGGTATAAATGATCTATAAATTTTATCATTGATGATAATTGAGAAAGATCTAATATTCTTATAATTGAAGAGGTTGGAGATGGGAATCATAAAGGAAGGAACATCATTAATTTTACTGAAGAAGGAATTGTGATATTTGGGTCAATAATATGTGTTTCATCAAATGCTAAGTTAAATAATGAACAATTGGATGATGCACATAGTTTTACCTTCTCCATTTACCCAGGAAACACAATGATTCATAGAGATCTTTGATAGCACAATTGGTGGGACAAAATGAATAAGTAGATCACTGAATACACATCAAAGATTTTGGTATGTGAGAAAATGAAGGATGAAAGGAATAAGTATAATGGGATGATGCAACCATAACTTCTACCAATATGGAAATGTGAAAAAATCACCATAGGCTTTACCACCATACATCCGATAAAATACAAAGGAAACAATTTTATATGGGTTGTTTTGGATCATCTTAGAAATATTGAAAAATTCATTTCAGTTCAAGAAGATTTATCACTAGATCAAATTTCATGGATATAATTAGAGAAGTGGTGAGGATGTATAGAGTACCACAATAGATTATGTCTGATCGAGATTCAAGATTCCCCTCTAATTATTGGAAAAGTCTCTAGAATTCTCTTGACACAGAGCTAAAGTTTAGGATGATTTATCAACCTCAAAATGATGTCCTATATGAGAAGAATGTCAAAAAACTTGAGGAAATGTTGAGAGAAATATCAAATGACATCAAAGAAGAATTGGGACAATATCTTCTTTTGGTTGAGTTCTCTTACAACAATATTTTTCACTTGAGTATTCAAATGAATCAAAATGAATATCTTTATGGGAGGATGTGCATAACACATGTATATTGTGATGAAGTTGGGGAATGTAAACCTCTAGGTCCAGAAATGGTTGAGGAAATGATAGAAAAGGATAATACCGTTCACTAGCACATAAAGGATAATATAAGTTAACAAAAGAGCTATGCTAACAATCATCGATGATATCTAGAGTTTGATGTTAGAGAAATGGTATTCCTCTACATATCTTCATGGAATAAAGTGATGATATTATAGAAGAAGAGAAAGATTAGTCCGAGGTACATCATCCATTTTGAGATCCTTGATCGCATAAAAATGGTGGCCTTTCGACTAACACTCCCACAAAATCTATCTCAAGTATATGACGTATTCTATGTATCTCTCTTGAGTTAGTAGATACCAGAACCATCACATGTACTCAATCCAGAGGTGGTACCATTAGAAAATGACATTTCCTATGAGGAACATCCACTAAAAATCTTATGTCATTGAGAAAAATTTATACTAAATAAGACAATGAACATTATCAAAGTATTGTGGAGAAACCACAAGTTTGAAGAAGAAACGTGGAAACAAGATGAGGCGATGAAACAAAGTTAACCCTATCTATTTTATTATGAGAGAAGAATATTTAATGAGGAAATTTTTTTAAGGGGGGATATTATAATGACCCAAATATTATAAATAAAATTCCTCTTTTTATTTAATTAAACATCTTATTAAATAAATGTGGTTATATAAAAATGAACTTATTTTGTTTAACTATATCCTATTAGATATAA
Source organism: Viscum album (assembly GCA_963277665.1). Taxonomy (NCBI): domain Eukaryota; kingdom Viridiplantae; phylum Streptophyta; class Magnoliopsida; order Santalales; family Viscaceae; genus Viscum; species Viscum album. Next base: position 777,485,524 of record OY728164.1, read on the forward strand.
ATGACCATTATGTTTCCATACCATTGATAATATAGAAATTGCATAGTGATCGCATGGTTAGTATAAATATAGGGTTTTATGAAATACAATTGACACAGACACAATGACAGATGGCCTCAACTAGTTGGATCATTCCCTATGAATACCATTTATCAGAGGTTCTGAAGGAGATAGAATTTTTGGGATTTTCTCTTGACCAAGCCCTTGCCAAGATCCAACAAATTAAGCTTTATCAAAACTGTTTACATGAGAAGTTCAAGATCATTGAGATCACAACCCAAACCATGTTCGCTGATCTGCACCATGAAAGTCCAACTAGCACACACCTTACTTTTATGGAGTTTTATGATGTATTGAATGGATGTTTATCAAGACTCTAGAATTATGAGTATGTGAATTATTATTTATAGGATAATGAATATATTTTCATCCTGTTATTGTTACTCCGTGAATGATTTTTTACTTTAATACAATAAATGATAAATAATATTTTTGGGTTATATTCAAATTTAATTAAGTAATTTATTTTGATGATTTAATAAAATTTTAAAATAAATTAAATTTTAATAAAATATTATTATTGATTAATTGTTAAAAAATATAAATTATTATATATTTTTATAAAGTCAAATGTATTCTTTATAAGGTTTCAAAAACTATTATTTTAAAAAACCCATCATTTTCAATAAATATAGGTTATTAGTTTAAAAGTGAAATTAAAATATTTATAAAATAATTTATGTAAAACGAATACTATTTTTGGAATCAGAACATTGAAATTTTCAAATGGTGATTTTTTCATACTTTTATGAGATAATCAAATTTTCTGGTAAAAATTAAATACAATATAAATATACTTTGTGTGCTATGAAAACATAATGAACCACAAGTGATGTAATAATTACTATAAATGGGATCCACATCCAAATAAATGTTTTAATATTAAAATAATGTGATTTTAAGTTTACTGTATTTATTTTATAAATCCATTATGAATCTTCAAAAACATGTAATATATTTCAAGGTTTTAAAATCATTTCTTTAGGAGTATGAATCACATCCACATAATAATGGGAATTATTTTGTTAATTTAATACCTTTACCTTATTAAATAATTTAACCACTCCCATTTAGTAGAAACATGAGATGGTTTGTGGTTTTGGTTATTCCATTATGTAGGGTCCAAAACCAAAATAATAAAGAAATACCCCAATTTTCCTATATAAACCCACCAAATCTACCTTTTCTCTTCACTACAAATATTTGGAGAGTGAAAAACCTTTTCCCTCTACTCTCTAGAGCCCTCTCAAGGTGGAAAAAATGTCTCAAGAATCCCCTACAAATCCATTGGAGTCACACACTAAAGTATGGTATCCTCACATTCTTATCCTCCTTTCAAATTCAAGGACATTATTTGAAAGTTGTCCTGTTTTAATTTCAATTGGTTATGTTGTGATTAAATTATAATTTTTAACTTCTATAAAAATAATATTATTTGAATGAGATATCATTTATCCTACCTTATTTGGACCCTTACCTAAGCCCTTACTAAGATGAAATTCCATTAGGGTTGCTCCAATCTCCTCTTTTATCAAGAATATGTTTTAGTATATGTATTTTAATTTAATTTTTCACTTGTTTAGATATGTTATTACATATATATCTTACATAAAATTTAATTTATGAATGATTTTAGACCCTTTAAATATCATTTTAACCTTATATGAACCCTTATTTACACCCCTTACCATGCCAATAATTTATAAGCATTCTTTCCATTCTCTTATTTATTAAAGTTTATTCAATATTGTATGCATTATATTTCTAAGTCTCCATGATGGGAGATTTATTTACATGTACCTATTACATTTAATTTCATGTAAAAATTATTAGATACCTCTTTCTCTCTCATGAACTAATTTTTTGAATTTTTATGTGATGTCATTATGCTGTCGAAATGTCACCGCAATTTTACATGCCAAAAAAATTATGTAGTGAATACCATAACCATTTCATATCATGGGTATTCAAATTTATGCACATATAATTTTTGATTGGGAACTCCAATATAGATATTCCAAACTCCTTGATCATGGAATAAATTATGTTTATGAATGAATCCATGTTGTATGATCTATGTAGAATTCTTATACATAAGTATAAAATGAATATGATGGGTGTGCCCAGATAGCAATCCAATGCATTGGGTAATGTTTGATATCATGATACATCATGTTGGGATAAGGAGTGAACCGGATTACTTTATGGGACATTTTCACCATGATGTATTGGAGAGATTAGCCTTGGAATATGATTATGTTACAGGGTTTTACGTTGTTTCCACATATCCCGTGTTATGATTATCATACCATATCATGTCTCTTTGTTCATATTTATGATTCCTACAATTTTTATGCCTCATTGACATGCCTATTGTTTAACATGTATTATTATCTTCATCTTATTCCATGTTTATTTTGTTAATCGATATTATAGCTCACCCCTTTATTATGTATGTCCCCAGGTTATCCCATACTGTTTTAAGTTAGAAGGATTATTTTGGGCATGTTGAAGAAGTTTTATATAAAGATATTATATTACCTATTTTATGTTTTCATTTAATGTACCTAATTTCCAAGTACACTATACTTATCGATCATCTGGGTTGTATTAGGTGTAGTCTTATGAAATAAATCAAGTATTAATGAAAAATAAATATTAGGGTTTTTATAGTAACATACCAACCTGGGTTAACCAAACCATACACCAAAGGAGAACAACACATGGTTGGGTGAAATAGAAAAAATAAAACAAGTATTGAATATATTTAAAACAAGAAATAAAACTATAATAAAAAGTGGAAGAAAAGAGATATGAACAAAACACCATAAAAACCAAGCTAAATATAAGCTAAACCAAAGAGTATGTCATGTATTAATGTCACTGAGATTCAACTCTAAACCAAACCGCCATGAAGAGAAATACCAAAGGACAAGTCAATAAGATACAATACGCCCTTCCATATACCTGCATCCTCAAAAAAACATCTATAACAACCCAAATGTAAAAAAAGTTGTGGGGACAATTTCTAGTAGGATACCATCATAGAGCCTATACAAGGTATAATATCGAGAATACAACTATTTTAGCTTTTAAAACAAATCAGTTTTACAAATAATTTTCTAAAATCCCAAATCCATTAATAAATAATTTCTCACTTTGGTTTTCATAAAATTCTTTCATATTCTCAAACCATAAAAATGAAAATTAAAATTGGTAAAATATGAAATCATAACCATGAATTATACGGTATGTAAGTAAACACATATCCATGAAATATCATCATGCGATGTCATATGACACAACCATGTATAAAAACATATTAACAACAATCCATGATTAAGATAATTATGTGAAAAATAATCATAAATTAAAAATAACCTAGAATTAGGAACAAACATATGGGAAAATGTACCAGACACTAAATATCATAAACAATCATAATGTTAGATCAAAACAATATCGAGTCTTTCTACAATCCATCAATATCCAAAAGTTTACCTCTTAATTTTGACACAGACACACTAAGTCCACCCATTTCTATTTCTCAATGAACCCAAGGTTTCTAATGTGCCAATTTTCAAAATACATTTTAAAACCATGCTAACAATTTCATAAAAAATATCAATTCCAATCCAATGTTATTTGGTGTATGAAAACCCATTTTCCAAATAAAGAAAATCCTTTTTCAAATAAAAACCCCTTTAAAAACATTTTACATGCCAATAAACCCATTTAAACCACATATCACTTCAAATAAATGAAAAACTAAAGTAATTTATCTATAATAACATGATAATAATAATATAAAACCGTTGTATATAAAAAAACTACCTCAAATGGTATAAACATGTTCACCTTCAATAATGGTTATTGAAAACCAAAAAAATTTCCCATTGAAAGAAAAGACATGAAAGTAAACTATAAAGGATCAATAGAAAACACTATCCGACCATGAATCCCAAAATAACTGTAGCCAAAACTACAGCTACAACCAAATCCAAATAAGAACCAGATGGATCAATTACCCGAAGAGGTACCATGCAAAAACCCTAATTATTGACCATCAAACGAAGTGATCTAGAAAGGAGGTAACACCCCAAATCACATTGGATAGGCTCTTGGTTGAGAGAGGGAATGTTATAAGTGGAATGAAAAATAAATCACCCATCCAATTCTTAAAGCCTATAGATCATGATCCTTACATGGTGCATAATCCTATTACACCTTGTATATTCTATAAAGTTAGAAATAACTAGAAAAAAAACCTCTATTTTAATAAAACCCATATTTTTTTTCATTACATGACGTGAACCCTTTACACGGCAAGAAAAACTTTCACACCCTGAAATAATTTCCTGAAATTTACACTAATACCATTACATGGTGTGAAATCTATTTAAATTATGTGTAATTTCATAGTAGACATCAAATAGACTAGCTCTCAGCAAAAAAAACACCAAGGTATTTGGGATATTCTCCAAACATGGGGAAAACCCCTCAAAGACATTAAAAAATTTATACCTGGAATCCATTAATTTAAACAAACATACATCCCCACAATTTAGTTCTATTTTTCTACAAAAGAAACTATATCCCTGAGAATCCCATAAACATACCCAAACAAGGATGATAAATAATGAATTTAGAATAGAGTACTAAAAAAACCATAATGAGGTGATAAAATCTCCCAACCCTAAATCATTTCTACCCATATATGCCCCTTAGATTCATAGATTTTCAAAAATAAAATTCCACTATTTCCTTATAAAAAATTTGGTATCCCACATCTTACGGATATCCTATCTTCACTTACACAGTACCCAAACCATAAGAATTGTTTTATGATGCATTACTTTATCTCAGTGATCTATAATCTGAACCGGTTTCTTAACCAAATTGGTGTTAGTCTCATGATCAATATCCTTCCATCTAATCACATGGGAAGGATCCGGTATATAACTCCTTATATAGGAAACATAGGAAAAATCATGGATAACAGTCAAAGTAAAAGGAAATTTCAACCGATAGGCCATCTTCCCGAGTCATCTAATGATCTCAATTGGGATCACAAACCTTGGGGCCAAATTACCCTACATACCCAACCGATGATGCTCAAAGTGATGTGAAACTATAAGAAAAACCTGAACACCCACCTCAAACTCTAGAGATTTATCATGATGGTCCACATAATATTTATGATGAATCTCTTCCATGATCAATATCCTCCTGATCAATTTCACCATCTTTGTAATCTCTTGAATAAGGCTCGGCCCAAGCAAGGACCACTCTGTCAACTATTACTATCACAAGGGAGATATACATGGCCTACCATAAAATACCTAAAAATGTTCAATCTTTTTTGAATCATTAATATTATTATTATAGAAAAATTTGACCAGAGGAAACTTATTTTCCCACAATCCTCAAAAATCAAGTACACAAGCCTGAAAAATATCCTCAAGTACCAAGTTATCCCTCTATATCTATCCATATATCATTGGATGATATTATATGATAAATATAATCCTAGAAACCATTAAATCAAAAAAACCATTCCAATACCTCGAAGTGAACCTTGGGTCCCTTCCAGAAAAAATTGTAGAGGGGACCCCATGAAGTCTCACAATCTATCAGACATACGATTCCCAAAGATATTCCATCTTCATTTTCTCCTTAAAAGGGAGGAGATGCATTGATTTTGTGACTTGATCAATGATTAATCAAATTGTGTCCTTCCCACTAATATTTAGTGGAAAACAAATGAGTAAATATATTTAAATCTCATCACACTTTAATACCATAATGGATAAGGGATGCAAAAAACCCACAGGTCTTTGGTGTTTCATATTAGTTCTTTGACAAGTAATACACTACAATAAAAAATCCAAAATGGACCATCTCATACCCTACTAGAAATACCAACATTTCAAATATCTTCAAATCTTGGTATCATTGGGGTTCATGGACCAGCAACACTAGTTTTCACTATCCCTCAACTCATTCCTTCAAGAAAATGGAACAATCAACTTAATATGAAATCACAAAGCACCACTAGGAGATCAAGACCACTCTTCCAAGGTCTATTAACCATAAACTATTTTACCCAAGCATTGGAAATTGGTGTCTGTCACCTAATCAAGCTAATATTTATAATCCAATGATGAGTCAAATTTTATTGAAGCCAAGAACACCTGTCCAACAACCTCCTCCACTCCCAAGATCATATCAACAAAAAAACTCAATAGAGACCACTAATAAACATATTCCTTTATGGGTTGTGTAGGTAATTTTTTTCTAAATGCATTGACAATCACATTTCCTTTTCTAGGGGTGAAAACAATATCAAAATTAAAAATTTATAGGTATTCCACCCAGTGTCTCTATCATAAGTTCAGATCCCTCTTAGTAAAACTATATTTCGAGATCTTATGATCAGAATACATAGTGAGCCGCTCCCCAAAGATATAGTGTCACTATATTTTGTGCTCAAGAATAAGTGTTACCATGTAAATATCATGGTTAGAGTAGTTTTTCTTATAAGGGAATACATGTTTTGAGATATAGGTCCCCACCTATTTCCCCAATATCAATATACATCCCTAACTTGTACAAAATCATCACAAATAATATCATAACATGAACCTAGTTCTAGATGAATCAAAACTATTGTTTAATTCAACCTCATCATCTTATCCTCAAAATATCTATGAAACTTATCATTCCACTCAAACTTTAAACACTTATGGGTTAATGTAGTCATCAAAGATTCGAGTTTAGAGAAATCATAAAAAAACCACCAATAGTAACTAGCCGAACCCAAGAATATTTGGATACCAAACACATTTATGTGATAATCCTATGACATAACAACCTCTATATTTTTATGATCCATTTAGATTCCCTTCTCATATATCACATTCCCCATAAATTTTATTTCCTAATTCCAAAAATTAAATTTATAAATTTACCAAAAAGATGATTTTATTTAAAGTTTAAAATAATTATATCCAAATGGTCCTTGTACTCCTCCTATGTCTTAGTGTAAACAAAAACATAATTAAGGAGAGAAATTACAAAATAGTCTAATAACTGATGAAATATCTAGTTCATCAAATCCATAAACACTACATGAGCATTAGTTATACCAAACGTAATAATTAGAAACTCAAAATGCCTATAAAACATCTAAACTTTATCTTAGGTATATCATCTTCTAGAATCTCAAATAGTGGATTCAGTACCAAATTCCAATATTGGAAAATCAATTTGCCCCTCTAAGCTGATAAAAATGATTATCAATCCAATCCAAAGTATATTTTCTATTAATAGTCTCCTGATTTAACTTCCGATAGTCAATAAAAAGTATAAGGGTCCCATATTACTTTTGAAAAAAGAGGGTAGGAGAATACCCTAGTGACATTCTAGTAATAATAAATAATTTAGCCTCTAGGTTGTCAAGCTGGACCTTATGTTCCACCAACTTAGTAGGAGACATTTGATAATATGACATATAAATAAGAATCATACAAGAGAGTAGCTAAATCCTAAACTCAAACTCTCTCTATGGAGATAAACTAAAAAAAATCCAAAAAGATCTTAAGTTATACACACAACACTACTATAAGTAGACCAAACAAACAAGGGTCAATATCATCTAGAAACAAGTATGAAAACTTTCATGAGAATACCCAGCATAAGGAACAATAGGCCCTTTCCTTCCAGATCTAGAGTCCCACTCACCCTAAAAAACATGACCAATACCATCAGTAGAGAATAAATGTACCTGACAGTGATAATAATGATATCTAATCCTTAACAATGATCATATAATCGATGTCGATATTCAAATAAAATATGTAAATATAAAGAAATAAAAATTCCCATACCACCATGAAGTCAAATATCATCACCTTATATGTAGGACACTTCAAACCTTATTTAGAAATATTTTCCAATGGCATAAAATGATCCAAAAAGTACGATATAAGTTTTGAATGTAATCCCAACATGTCAACCAACTTTGATGATATAAAATAATGATTTTCACTTATATCAAACCATAGATGATGAAATAGACACCGTACCTCAAAATATAGTTGTACCTGCTTCATATTCCTTTGGTGTATACAATAATGCATAATTAAATCCAATATTAGATCCTCCCTAAGATTTATTAGCCATATAAACATCCATTTTTTCTTGATGATATGACCCACCAACCTTGGAAGCATTTGCATAAACCTAAAAACCCGTGGTAAATGTGGAACTTTTCTTACCGCCCTGAGATATTCTATCAAAAAATAATTTAAGATTACCAGATCATCCAAAAAAGATGACAAGTATTAATAGATTCCACACATTAGGCTTGGTATGACCTCACCTACAACACTGGTAGTTTAAAAATTACTAATAACCTGTCAGAGCTCCTAAAACTGGTTCTGAAGTAAATGGATCACCTTTGTACTTCCTCTTGTAGCTAGAGGATACACCCTATCTAACAAATGAACCAATTAGAGCTCCACCAAACCTATATTTCTATATATTTCAACCTAAACGAATTATATTCTTTGATATAACTACACAAATTCAGTATGGAAAATGAGAATTTATATTGTTCAAATATAAAACCTCACTACCATCTGAAACCTCTGAGTTATAAGGTATTCATTAGTGACAAGCTCTAGTTCCAGATACACCAACTTAGAAAAATGGGTATAATACTCTAGAATTTTACACTCCCCTTTCTCTAAGTTCAGAAACTCATGGGTCTTCACCAAACAAAAAATCTTAAGGTAAAACTACTGATTTAAATGTTTCTTTAAATAATCATAGGCAAGGGCCTTATGGAAATTAATTTTCATAATAGACTCCAACCATCGTCTTCTTATTCCCTAAAGCATATATGTGAAAAAACACACCATAGAGACTTCTAGAGTATTAAATAAGCTGAATATCCTTTCAACCTTCTCAAGACACTCCTAAGATTCTTGGGTTCCTTTGTCACCAAAGAATATGGGTGGATTATTCTTAGAAAAATCAGGTCCATGATCCACTATACGTCCTAAGATCCCAGAAACCACTTTACCTAGAGTCAGAATGGTGCAGATTACTAATTCGGCAAAGGAAGGGTCCACTTGAGTATTTTCCAACAGATCCTATCTCATATCTCCATCTCTCAGTTTTGGAAGATAAATTATTGGATGAATTTTATAATAAACATAAGAAAATAACTAATTAGATCATGAAAACATTCCACAATCTTAGGACCACATTCAAAATCCAAACAAATTATTTAAAATAATAAGAATTTATTGAAATTATGAAGTCTACCAATCAAAAGAAGACACATAAATAAGGAAAATATTAATTTAAAAGAAAACAAACATACATTTCATTCATATGACCTCAAACACCAAGCCCCAATCCTAGTAAAAAAATTTCAACCACCCATGGTAACTCTGGTTTAGTCGTGGAAGTATGCTAGATAGTCCCCCTTTTCACACTTACTATCTGAATTTGGTGGTCCAAACTTCTATCTACCAAAGAAACTGAACCAAACTCAGGTAGTTTTAACACACATCAATCCAAGACCTCCCTTCTATACCAAATTATAATATACCAACCAGGTTCATATGAATCGTACACCCAATATGATCATCACATGGTGTGGTGAAATGAAAAAAAAAATCCCTAATATATCAAAAGAAATAAATAAAAACAGAGTATAAAGAGTAATAAAAGAGGTAAAATAAAAAAACATATAATCCAATCCAAATAAATGAGAAACTAGAGAGCATTTCAAGTATCCATGTGACCAATAATCACCTCCACACCAATCTTCTATGAAGGAAAAGACCAAATGTGAAGTCGACATGATACAAAATTCCATTATCGTTACCTATATCTTAAAATAAACCAAGTAAAACTATAAAATGGGAAAAGTAGGGTGTGATCATAATTTCTTGTAGGATACCACCAGAGTGTCTATACATGGTATAATATCAAGAATGCAACCATTCTATCTTTTAAAATAAACAAGTTTATAATAAATTTTCTTAAATCAAAAATCCATTTAGAAATAATTTTTTATTTTGGGTTTTATAAAATATATCCATATTCTAAAACCATAAATATGATAATTAGATGTGATAAATTAGGAAATAATATCCATGCATCATTAGGAAATAAATTAGACACATATCATTGATATTACATCATTTGATATCATGTGACACAACCACATATAAAAACATATGAGAAACAATTCAGGATAAAGATAATTATGTGATAAATAACTATAAATGAAAAAGAACCTCAAATTGGACCCAAGCCTATGGGAATAAATACCAGACACTAACGAGCCAAAATAGAAATAATGTTGGATCCAACCAATATAGATTCCTTCCATAGTTCATCGATTTCAAAAGGCTACCACTAAGTGGTTCCACACACATTAAGGATACCCATGTCTATTTCATGAAAAATACAAGGTTCTCCATGTTTCAATTGTTGAAATAGATTTCAAAACAATGATCACAATTTCATAAATCATTTTCAATGACAAGATAATATTATTTGGTGTTTTAAAACCAATATACAAAATTAGGAAAATTGATTTTAAATGAAAAAATTCATTAAATATATTTTCCTTTCCAATAAACCATTTGAAACCACATATAACATCAAATAAATGGTCATTGGAAAGTAATTTATCAAGAACAACATTAAATTAATCAAATTTAATTAATGTATATAAACACTTAATTCAATATAATATAAAACATATTTTCCTTCAATAACTATGATTGGAATATAAGATATTGACCCTTAAAAGAAAAGACATGATAAGAAACTATAAAGGATCAATAGAAAAGATTATCTAGTCATGAATAAAAACACACCAACAACCAAAAACACATCCACAACCAAAGATACAAAAAAAAGAACGAGATGAATTTATTACCTATAGAGGCACACCTTTACAAACATAATGGTCTATCTCTGAATGAATCAATCTGAAAGTGAGGGAATAACCTAAAATCACCTAGGGAAAGATCCGAGTTAAGAGAGGGAATAATTTATAAATAATGAAAAAAATAATCTAATCAGTACCTAAAACCTACAGGCCATGAGACTTACAGGGCATGTAATCCCATTTCATGTTATGTATTCCATAAATGCTGAAATCACTAAAAACATGTTGCATTTTTAATAAAAACTTATTTTTACATAACATGACTTCACTTATTTAAAATATGTGTAAGCCATTCATTCCTTGTACCTGTTTTATGAAATATTTTAGACAATCATTACAAAACATGTAATCACTTTGCACAACATGTAATCACCCAATAGATATAAAATAACCCAATTCTATACACTGAAAACCCCAAGGTATCTGGGACATTCTCCAAACGTGGGGAGAACACCTCAAATACATTAAAATATTTTTACCCAAACTCTTTTAATTTAAACACACATATATACACAAAATTTATGTCATTTTCCCAAAAAAAGGATCTCCATCCCTGATAAGCCCACAAATGAACCCAAACAAGCATGTTAAAAAAATCATGAACAAGGGAGTACCTAAAAAGGGTAATAGGAAGTTACATATAGCTCTATTTCTAATTTCATATGGATGAATTCATAATTATCTATATATTTGATATTTGATTTATGATTTTTCTCATGAGACCTGTGGATTTTATTTATATTATTGATTTGATAAATCATTAATTCACTTTTCATTCACCCTTGCATCACTGGTTATATGACTGTTATCATATATCACTTTACTAATGATGTTTTCACCAAGTTTATGTGAATTTCTCTCCACTATTCCTTACTTTCTTTACTATTTGTCCATAAGGTCATGATTCATCTTTTTTGGCCTGGGTTCTATATAACCCTTAGATTCATCATGGTATCATGAATAATGTATGAGATTGTTATTTATGGATGGATTAGGATGTATTTTATATTTTGGGAGATGGATTTTCATTTTGGAACCTAGAATAGTGGCATGTGTGCAAAAAAATCCTATGAGGGTGATCACATTCTAATTTCTAGCCACTATAGGCTAGGAATCAATGATTGAAGGCATTTAAATTTAATTTTGTGTAGTCAAACAATGATATTTTTAGTGGAGATAGTTGATAAAGATCTACATGAATAAACTGAGTTTTATTTGAAAATATCGACCACACCGTGGGTACATTGAAGAACACATGTTGTGTATCCCCCTAACTAAAACAACTAGGGTTTCTTGTGAGATAAGTTTAACAAGACGTGTGGACCCACCATATGATGTGTGAGCTTGCTATGGTGGATAAAATTTTAATATGGGATTACATAGGCCTAGAAATGACAAGACACATGAGAATAACCAGATTTTATAGGCATAAATATGTACTTAAACATAGATAGGAAACCCAGAAATGACTATATACATGGGCATGTGATGATGTAAACATGAATGACCATAAGAGAACATAAAGGACCAGGGTGGCTGAGACACCCTAAGTACAAATAGTGCATGTTATGTAGTGTGACATGGCTTCCCAAGACATGTATAAAGGAGAACATGGACTTGTAGTGAGGTGAGGTCACATGCTCTGTGGACCCCCATACACACTATGTATTATCTCTAAAATTTATTCCTCTCATATCTCCATCAGATGGACTCATATTTTGGTTAGTGAGTAGCCTATATTGACATTTTTACCTATAAAATGTGATCATGGACCTTGTTTTTGCATAAAATATATGATGTGAGGCGTTCAAAGTGTGAAAATTCTTTAGGTGGCTCGAGATGATGGCAGTGATCAAGATATGATAACCAGAGTGATGATGGGTCATTACTCCCTTATCTCACCAAGGTGAAGGCCCCACATACTCACTATATAGGTTGATTTAGTAGTCGTCCATACTATTGTAGGGTACAAGTCCTCTATCTATGGAGTGGTACTCTCTAATCATTGATCATTAGTGGGGAGAGGGTCCTCCACATGAGTTGTAGCTCCCTTTTCTATAGAGCACAATGATGAGGTGTGGCCTACACCATATAGATTCTTTTGAGGCCATGCATTATGATGGGAATCAGTGATGGAATTTTGGAGCCACATCTAGACTCATAATTATTGGTTGGGTTGTGAGATGGAGATCCCATTTCTATCTCTAATGAGTTTCTTTATGAGAACACACACACACACATATGTGTGTGTGTGCGTGTGTTAAGTTTTCATTTCCCTCTTGATACGGGTTGAGTATACCTCTATTTTATCTTTTTGTTTCCCACTTTGTGGTTTTTGGGGTAGCCTACTAGGTATGTATATACTCACCTATATATGGGAATTTCCCATATGTGTCATGTTTTATGAAGTTTGTGGAACGATCATTAGTGAATTTAGTGGAGCTTAGTGATACATTGGTTTATTGACCATGTTTGGTGGTTTGTCTTGGAGATCCGAAGCTATGTTCTATCAGTTACCCTTTTATCCAGTTGTTGCTAGTTCGAGACTTCATTTTTGGTTGATCTTGTATTTTCCCCTATTACACATTGGACTATATTTTCATACTCTAATGTATTCCCTAGATTTAATTCATGCTTGGTTTTACTCTATATTTTGTAGTATTTATATTCCTCTACACTATTTCCAATAGATTGTTGTGTTTACGCATACATGTAATTAGGATAATTCCTCACATTTAATTTATGCCTTATTGGTGCTTATCTCTTTCCCTTATCCTATTAGAGGTGAGCATGGGATTTTTACACCCGTATTTCTACCATCCACGCAGGTCCCGGTGGTTCGGGTCATGATAGATTTGAGTTAGAAGGATTGTTCCTTGGGACAATGTTTGGAGTCATCCCATCCGTGAGGATTGGTTTTGGAATTTAGGGAAATAGTTTTAGAGTGTCTTATGTTTGGATTTCATGATAGAGAATCGAGTGTTGATGTGGCGACTCGTGATTCCATTCACTAGGACTCTAACGAACAACTTTTTGACTCAACTTACTGAAAAATTGGTTAAATGGAACATTAGAACATGAATCATATAGGATTGATTCATTTAAATACCATTATTGATTAAGCTCCCAATATATATTGTCATCTAACTGTGGTACGTCTTGATCACTTTCAAGATACCTCCACAAAGAAATCCAGCCAGTTTACTGATACAAGATCTTGAAGTTGATCTATTGAGTGACGATGCCTCTGTTTAGGGGCCATCTCATTAGGTGTTTACTCTAGGTTGGAATGTAGTACCACACTTACCCATCGATTAGTAGATGGTACAATTGGGGTAGGCCGATTATGCACATGATCGTAGTTCATTACATGAGTTCCAGCATCAAATATCTCTGAGGTTCTATGATGAGAGAAATCCTTAGGCAATGGAGTATTGGAACGAGTTAGTGGTCCTATTTATGAGGCTATTTATACCCTATCTGATCATATGGTTGCACTAGCAGCTAGTATTTTCCATGGGGATGTTTGGTGATGATGGAGTTTGATGAAACACACCCATGATGAGATGACACTCTCATGTTCATACTTCTAGTATCCATTTTGTGATAAGTATTACTCTTCATGATTAAGCTTCATGTAGATTTAAGATCTTATTAAGACGAGGTAGGTTTAGTTGTTAGTTTTAAAGTATGCTACATGGTTCACTTAACTCACAAATTACTATATAGATATGGTGTGAGATGGTTCATTCTAGGGAAAAAAGATCAACCAAGGTCTTCACAGAGACATTCGTGCCAATGTAGTATCCATATACCATTAGACCTATGATAGAGTGCTAGGGTAGGATCTATTCATTGATATTTTTCTATAAGAGAGACACTAAGAGGTTGTATATTTCTATGAGAATCATGTGTATGAGTTGTCTATAGAAACTATTTGGCATCAGTTGTAGTGGTTTTAAAATTGAAGGCATTCTCATTCTTAGACTCAGACATGTGGATCTGTGGCTCAATTATCCTATGGAGGACCCAACCAGATATGTGAGGGCTGGTGATATGCATGTGATATGAGGGGTCCCATGAAACATGATCGCCCAACCCCTCATATTGTGTAGGATATGATAACTATTGATTAATGACCATGATAGGGTAAACACCATGAACATGGATTTCACTAGTGTGGTAAGGGTGGCCCCTAGAGAGGGGGTGATGGAAGAGGAGAGGGTGATGTTTTGGTGGGAGGAGATCCTGGTGGAGGGAAATGCTACAAGATACTTCCAACACCATAAACAGGTGTCCCATTCCATGCCTAGGGATTTATAATTCTGGTACATGGGTTGCTTCATGCTATAGAGGGCATATGTACGCACAAACGATACTTTTATTTATCATTTGATGTAGAAGGGGAGGAAAATGGTTACAAATTAATTATAATAAAATCTCAATATATTTATTATAAATTATTAATCATGTTTTATGGATAAAATAGAATTATAAAAGGTATAAAAATAAATAAAATTTAAATATCTTGGTTAAGATTTATACCATATATTTGAGAGACCTCATATAGATTACACCTTAAGCCTTGAAAGATTATTCATAGTTGAAGAAAATAAGATCTATAATTAAGGGAAGTATTATATAAATTACTTTTAGATGGTATGGTATGAGATATAGGAATAAAATGGTGTTAATAAGTGATGATAATATGTTCCCTTTTATAAGTGTGTGAAGGGACAAATATGGAATTTCATAAAATATTTAAATGATATAAGGAATCTTTCAATAGAAAGTGGATCAAAATGAAAATGTATTCTATTTTAGTATTTAAAAAATTTATATATCTTAAAAAATATGAAATAGGAATTTTTGGGTGGAAACCCTACCCTTAAATCATGGTTTAACCCCCTGGTAATCCTGTTTTAACCTTAACCGTGGTAACAAAATTTTACTGTTTTTATTATTAATTATGAACAAAAATAAAGTTGAACCTATTAAATTATATTAATTATGATTAATTAAAATATTAAATCCATTTTACCATATTCAATTACTATATATGATATAATTTAATTTTCAATAAGCACGTAAACCGAACTAAAAACACTTTTAAAAAAATTTCATTTTTAAGCTTAAATCATAATTTAGTTCCATTAATTTCCTTATAAAAATAATAAAATTAATAGTGAAATAGAATATTTAATATATAATCTATAAATTTCATTAAAACCATTAATAAATAGAGATTAATTTAATTTATAAAGATAGAACCACATTATGCGCCTAAAAATAAGTTTATAGACATTTTTTCATGCTCAAAAATTAACTTATACCAAAATAAAATATAATGATTATTCACATGTAAATAATTATATTATTTAACATTAAATGATTATTATGTTAATTTAATATAAAATTAAAAATATAGTGGTACTTTTACAAGAAAATATATGATAGGGGTTTACAAAAAAAATCCATATTTTTCACCATTCACTAAAAAATAAATGTTTTAGAAAAATCCTAAAAATTCACCATAAGATAATATTGACATGTTTATTTAAAAAATTACATAAATTTGTTCATATAATTTTTCTAAAATTGGTATATATTAATTATAATTTTATTCCAAAAATAGAAGAAAAATCATTTTTGAAAAAAAACATATTTTTAAGCATAAAATGACTTTATTGAAAATTGAGTACCTATACATTATTAATTAATCAATAATTTGAATAATTGAGAACCATTATATAAATATTCTATAATGTGGTTATTACTATTCATACCTTCCAATTCAATGTCTATGTTATAAATGGTTACTATATCAGGGTTCATATAGACTTGGGGTTTCTTGTAAAGTAAGATATTATAAAAATTCAATTTATTTAAAGAAAAAATATATTCTAAAATATCAAGGTGTTAAAATATTATTATAAAAAATGTTAATTTATTATAATTTATATACATTATATAAAATAATTCCACCACTTTGTATTTTCACTGATAACTCAACCCCCATATATTAAGATCTTGATCATTTTCCACCACTGATATATTTTTTATTTTAAGAAACGCCATTCATGAAGGATTTTTATTATATAGAACTTTTATGTAAAAAAATTACTTATTAATATATTTTTATGTGCTTATATATGACTAATGTATTATATAATATGATAAAAATGATGGGTTTTTTCATATAAACTACTTAATTATAACTTGTTCTCTCTTGAGAAACATACAATGCTATTTATTTTTAAATTTATTATTTTATAACTTGAGTCAATTGAGTGCGTACGAAAATATATTTTTAAACTCCCACTATATTAATATTAGGCATCACATTTGGGAAACTATGAAATTTCCCATTGCATTGATTATAGACATGATTTATCTTATTTATAATTTTTTACTCAAATAATGAAAATTTAAAAATTAGAATACTCTAATTAATATGAATATAAAGTAAAATGAGGCACATATAAGAGATATTTCATGAATTAATTAAATGTTTATTTATATTTATAAATATAAATTATTTATAGAGTATATATTGTCAGGTTATACAATATAATCACCAAAAGTAACAAGACCTCGTATTGATACCAACTATGATAGATCGCTCTTTTAAAATAATTATTATAGCATTTTTAACAAAAATATATATATATATAATACAACCACCATATTTAATGGTATAATATTATTATATTATTTTTGACATAATATATAATTTTTTTAACAAAAATACTTAAATTTTTATTTCTTATCTTTTATATGAGATCATATATCTCATTATAATCGTATGATGACATGAGATACTCTTTGGAAAAACATAGAATAAAGGTATTTCTAAAAATATTGGTATAGGGATGGTCAAAATAATCCCTAGGGCGAGATATAATAAGATTAAATAATCATATAATGGGATTATAAAAGAGAAGTATCAAGAATATATCAATCATAGGAAAGTTGGATAAGAAAAAACATATCATTATAAACATATGTTGATGCTCACTATAAATATATAATAACATAATGTTCTAGGAATACATCTCAAAAAATATACAATGTTTCTCATGAGATATAAGTATTGACAAATTGATTTGGACCTATATAATTTCCAGACCACCCAACACATCATAATAATTCATTAAGAATTATATATATATAAAATAAACATAAATCAAATATAAACACAAAATAAACCCATGAGAAAAGGATGTGATTTATAATAATTTAATATATATTAAAATATCAAGGTATCATGCATGTCCCTTATATAATATAGTATTGTAGTATATTAGACATTTATTAGTGTAAAAAAGTATATTCCGTTAATATAGAGCTCAATGTGGCGGAAGAATTCTAATAATGGTTGAATAATAAGTCATGGAATTGAACCCTTTTATCGAAGTGTTATGAAGTGGTTAAAACAACCATTATAGGAGATAATTGTGTATATTTTATCCAAATATATAAATGAAAAACCAATTTTTTTGAAAATAATGATACTTTTGAAAGTCATGTAATATAATTTTATATTTAAAATTGATACATGGAAAAGAATAAAAAATTATAAATTTCTCATTTATAGGGTTTTACTTAATGAAATTAATGTGAGGGGAATTTAAATATATATATATACATATAATAGAATGGTAAATTTAAATTTAATTAATTAAGAAAAATTTTACATAGAACATATAATGAACATATGATAAAGAGAGAAAAAGGATGATATTGAGTATAAATAGATGCAAAGAAAGTGAGAAAGTCTATTTAACGTGAGTCCTTACTCAATTTTGAGGCTTATATAACCTTATAAGTATATAAATAAAATAAATAAATTTTACTTTCTATAATTATAATATTTTTTCTTTCAATTATTAGTATCTTTTATTATAATATGTTCTTCATTTATTATATTTAGTTAAATCATCTAGATTGTTTTTGGTTGTTCAATACATAGTTATAAAACTTCATCTTCATAATATTAATGGTCAATTTTCATTTTAAAATGACTATATGATATCAACATGTGTTACGATGTTGTGTTAATCTCATTTAATAAGTACATGAGGTTAATAGTTCAGTAGATAGTCTAAAATTTATATAAATTATAAGGAGTTTTCTAGTATTCTAATTTTAGGAGGTAAAAATAAAAACGACTATTAATTTTTAATAATTTTATTATCATGCATATTTTATCATTTGAGAATATTAAACATGATATTAATTAGTTATTAATATTAAATTTCTTCAAGAAAACAATTTTAAAACCACCAGGGAAGGTATAATAAAAAATAGATCTACTTAACTCTTTTAGGTAATATAAGCCTAACATGGGTGAATGACGTTTCTAGGAGAGATTAAGAAATAGAAAAATATGAAATATTTTATTTTATTAACCTAATTAAATAATAACTTAATCAATTATTTAATGTTATTATAATGATGATAGAAGTTATAGAAAGCGTAATAGGATAACATAAAACAAAATATTTCTGGTATGAAAACCTTAACTTGTTTTTTTGAGATGTCTCATTTTGAATGAGATAAAAGTATACAAAGTTGGATCTTTTGGTTAGGATAGAGAATTAAAAGCATATATAGATTCTTATGGAGATAAAATTTTGAATAATTTAGTTAATGGAAGATCTTTGTGAAGTGAGATATAATAGTTGAAGAAGGGGAGTATTTATAAGTTAATGGGAGGGGTATTTTTTTATAAAATGTTGAAAATTTTATTATTTTAATATAATGATATGATTAATATTTATCTCTATTGAAACTAGAGAACATTATGGATAACACCCAAGGTCTCAAAAATTGAACAAAAAACAACAAAAATATCAAGTTTCACAAATTATAAGGATGAAATACTTCTCAATGGTATTTGACATTGTAAAGGAAAATTGAACACCTATAGAGATGAACCCCAAGATGTGATATATATATTAGCGATTCTATTTACTTCTCAAAATCATAGTGAAGACATAAAAAACATGTTTAAATTAATCCATACAATCCACCCAATTATCCATGATATTCCATGAGGGTGAATATATGTTATGCTTGATATATTTTACAAGAAAGATAGAGTCAGCCTCAAGACACATCTTACTCTAGTTTTTTGTATCTTAAAATTTGAATGTCTATGATAATTCCCTCTATTTTAGCTTCATAAGACATCATGGAGACATAGTCCTTGAGAAAACGTGAAAGTGTCCTCCCCATGTGATCTCTATATATCTACCCATACACTTCTATGAATGGTATTCCTTTCACCATGACATATGAGTTGATTTTAATCCAACCTGTACATGGAGGCTATCAACCAACATGAATTTAACTAGTATAAATTTTGAAATTACCCATGAATCCCAGTGTATCAAACAAAAAAGTTAATTTTTTTCCTACCAATCCATTTTGTATATTATAATCTGATTTGACCATGGATAGGATTTTTCAAATATCTTAGTGTATATTGATGTCTCAATCATCAAACTTAGTGTTATTCCTGTTCTAAAAAATTTTGTAACAATATTAAAAAGTTTATATTACAAAAATAGTTCTAAAATATATAGTTATCCTATGATTATATCATGTAGTGATAATATTTTAAACATATATAGTGTTATGAGGACTAAATTCAAAAATATTGAAGAAAATCGACCAAAGAGCCCTCACATTGCAACATTCGACAAAAAAACTGGATAGAATCAATAACCTAATTTAACACACTACATCTTGAACAAAGAGGGATGACATATATATTTGTTTTATCATTATTTAGAAGCATGTTTTATTCAATACTCCACATAATATTTAGCCTAGATGGGGTGATCCACCATTTTTTTAAGTACTAAATCCTTCCTGGCAAGTCCAGGCTTCTATGTAGGTGATTAAAATTCTAGTTTCCAGTGTGAGTGCCATTTATTGTAGATTTTCTGAATAATATGTCATTATTGAGAATAAAATTTCAATTTATAATATATTTTTTAATTCCTATGAGTTTGATATTTATATAATAAATTATTTTCTCTTTAATTTTACAATGGGGATCCAAAATAGTCCCTTGAAAATGTTCCTAAATTAGTGAATAAATCCAATTATCCCTCTAAAAGTGGTTTTTAGAATTAGAGTAATTATCCCATTTATAATGGTTGATTATAGAATAATATGTTTTATTCTTACTTGATACTGATAATACACCAAATAAAATGAGTTTGAAGAGAATCATTGAAAAGATACTGGTTCTTGATTCCCATTCCTCCTCTAATGGGTGAGAAAGTAATTTTCCATATAAAAGTGATGTATTTCCTTTCAGATATACTTATAATCCAGGTAAGTCTTCTTATATTCTAATTAATGTTTTAAAATGGTTATGTTTTCATTTGTTAACCATCATAGAATATACAAACATATAGACGTTGGTTACTTTCACAAAAAATGATTTTGTCTTCCATAAAAAGAGTCCTCCACATCCATATACTATGTTTCTTCACAATTCTACTAGAAATTTCCTTAAAATTTTTTATTTTAAAACCAAAATAAATACTTATAAAACCAAATGGTTTCACTAAAATATAGAATTCAATGTAAATACTCATAAATTAGTATTATTAGTATAAAATATAATTTACACTTTGGAAATTGATTTAATGTTTCAAAATTATTTGCGTTATTTATTAAAATATTACTTTACTCATTAAATATAATTGTGGTAGTGAAAAATATTTTATAAATTATATATTCATTTTGAAATCATAACGATGTTATAAAACATATCATATACATAGAAATAATATTTTACTGTTCACTAAAAATTATACGTTTTCTAGAATATTATGAAAATCTATTATTAATTAATTTGGCCCAATGATTCCAAAAATTAGATCCACTTTCTGTAATTAAATTTACAAATAAGGTAATTCCAATATTTAAGTTTATATACAAGAATTAATGGTTATCTAAATATATTAGAATACATAAAATTAAAATTCTAACCTTATACTTTTGTTAAGTTATTTGATTTTATCATTTAATTCATGGTATTTTGATATTTATATTTACTGTTTTTATTCACAAGAAATATTACTTACCTTCTATTTTACTATTTCAATGATTAAATTACTATTTTAAGATTCACATTACTATTCTAACAATCAAGTTGTTATTCTAATATCTAGGTTACTATTCTAATAGTGTGGTTACAATTACATTAGTCATATAGTCTTTATAATCCAAGTAAATTCTTATTATTTACTTTATTATTTGTTCACTCAATTTTCTACATGTTTATCTATACTTCAACTACAAAATTAATTTTTTTAATGTTTTGTGTTCTTTTACCAGTATCATTCACAATTGTGATACTTAAAGGAGAACGTGAGCCACCTAAGTTCTAAATTTATATTTTTAATATTTTTACTATCTCTTTATCATTGGATTTATCATCTTTAATGTTCCATTCTTAATTTATGTCATGTTATGAAATAGAATAATTCTTATTTTTTAAAATATAATATATTATTTATTTATAATATTTTACTTAAGTAAAAAATATAATTATATGATTTTTAAGGAAATAATATTCATATAAAGAACATGGAATGTTATACCTTGGTAAATATTCATGTTACCAGAGGATATAAAACACGATGACAGATTTTAGGAATATTTTTAGAGAATCTAAGTTAGAAAAACATTGTTTGAAAATGTGATGGAAGGTATATTTTTAGATTAATATTATGGACACTTCTTTAGAAATATGATGTGTCATGCCACCTAAGTCCCACCTCTAGTAGGCCCTGAGGTTGTGACTAGAACGGACAGGGAAACACTTAGATGAGAGAAATTACCCTCAATACATGAATAGATTAAGAGAGAAGATATAAAACCACCAAATATATTCATCACATAATATAAAATAAATGAAATCATCCTATATGTGTGTTTAATTTAATACAAATAGAATCTCTAAATTAAATTCTAAAAAGAAAACTAGTGCAATTACTACACAATATATTTGGTATCTAATTTAGTAATACACAATTTGGTCTTTATGACCCTCTAGGAAACCAGAAAAATATTATATATATATATATAGATTATAAAATCTTTACTCAATAGGATCATACCAAAGGTCTCTTATAAAAATATTAAAAGAGAATACTAATGAACTGGTGAACAAACAATAGAACCAAAAAGCAAGTAGATAGTTAATCTATCTATCCCAAAATCATTTCGACTCACCCACAAAATATCATAGGCCTATAGTAATATCATATCATGAAAACATTTTTAAAGGTTCCCCAAATCCATTTCCCCACTTTTTTTTCACTCTCATGCTCGAACATCAAATATCATATGCTCTCATCCCTTCCATTTCATCTCATCACTACATACCAAGTGGTCTCAAATGTGGGTCAGGTTTCACCTTTTCAACCTTAACCTCTCACAAGGAATATTATCCCATGTTGGTATCAATGTCATCATAAATATCTCTCAGGCCACTATCGTATCATCACACATCCTTCCAGAACATCAAAACCATGAAATTATGATATTTATTAAATCTTATAGGCTAAAGGCCCCATTATCTACTAGAGAACACTCTCGAGTGTGCTTCTATTCTCCTTCCTCGGCTTCCTCCCCAGACGTTGGAGTTCTCTTCCGATCTATAATATCACATTGAGATCCCTAGAGCGATCTCCTTCCTTCTTCCAAGTGTCCCATCCCTCTATATTCTTTTTGGAGTGGCTTCTCGAATTCCATCTTCTTCCTTTTCTTTTCATAGGGTTTCAGTCCCATGTTTTTGATCCTTTTTTTGTTTAGGGTTTCATCCCAAAATCCTTCAGTTTTCTCTTGCACCTTTTCTTCCTTGTCTTTTAGTTCTGTGTTCATTTAGGGTTTCAATTCCATTTCTTTATTCACCATTCTATGATTTTATGAGTTTTAGATCTATGTCTGGGGTTTTATGATTACACAGTGCTGGTGAAGGTTCGTTAATGGTAATTTTTATTGATTATGTTAGTGAATTATTGGTCGTGGTTTTCTCTGGAGGTTCTGCCCGCTAGTACTCCTCTATGATCTCTGGTTTCATTGATCTCTTCTTGGCCAGTTGGGTGAATTGGCTTCTAAGAGGCTTTGGGATGGGTTGTTCATTGCGGTGGGGGGTTCTTGGAAGCCAGGTCTGTGTTCAAGAAACCGCAGGATCTTAGTTTGGTTGGAAGATATCGACGATGCTCACGAATCTCTAGTCGCTCCTTTATACTGTTACTCTACTCTAGCTTCGTTTACCATATCTCCTCCTCAGGTCGGTCTGGTGAGGTGGTTTTCACAGGAGCATTTGGAGTTTCTATTTCAGTGGTTTTAAGAGTTTTAAGATTCATGATCCTCACTCGATGGCGACAACGTTTTCGGAAGCTATTGTTTTCTGGTGGTTAGAAAGGACTCCAACGATCTCCGACGACTGGTGTGATGTTCGGTCAGTGACGACAGTGGTGGTGTTGGTTTTATTGGTGAATATTGTGTATATAGTTTTGGGGGTTTCTATTATTTCAGGTTTTTGTGATCGATGAACAAGGATGACAAGGATATATGTTCTATGGTGGATTGATGGTCCTCGACAGCCTCTGGTGGTGGTTGGTGATATCGGAGGGGGGGGGATTGGTTGGTGATAATGATTGTGCTAATGATGATGTTGGTTACATGTAGTGGGATTTTGGCTGATGACTTGGTGATGATGTTCTATAGCAGGATTGGTTTGTGATGATCTAATCATCTTGGGTTTTGGTCTCGTCGATTTTTTTAATTTGGAATTTTTAATTTTTCATGTTTAGATTTTGTATCATACCGGTTACCACTCTCCCTTAAAGAGGTTGTTTTAAAATCAAATAAAAAAAGGAATTTTCAGTCATGAAATTTGTGTATTAAGAACATTAATTTTATCAACCTCATTCCAACCCCATTCCATGAATAACCCCCACAACATATCGCATCTGATCATCATCAAGCATCCCTACAAACTATGTCATCATCAATAGATAATATCTGCCATAAAATATTCCATTTCTCATTACTACTATCAAAGAAAGATCATGAAAGAGGGGGAAATCAACCATCCCTTCCTCACCATCCCAGTTTTAGGAAAAACTCCCCACAAAAATCTGGGTGTCCGTACATGATACTCAACAGGGGTAGGGAGAGTATAAATGTAACATGAATATACAAAAATACATATATATACATAGATATATATGTATATATACAACACATAAACCTAACCTAGAGGTCTTACATCAATACTTAATCACCTTCACTTTAAAAACAACAGAATATTAATGTTGGAACACATTTCCACCAACTAGATGAAAACCATCCATAGAACAATCACACACAACCGAAAATTTAATTTATTTCAACAAAAAGAACATCCACCTTACTAGGTTATTACATTAACAACCAATGTTCATTAACTACTAAATTGTTAAACCATTTATCAAATATAAATTATTATACTTCCAATAAAAACCAACCAACATAATTACCATATCATCCTTACAAACCTCATAGTACCTCACTACTAGGATATTTTAACATGGTATCACATAAAAACTATCTTGATAACATAGAAACCACATATCTACCACCACACTTGCACTTTCCGGAATGCATTCTGTATATAAATCTGTCACTACCATTATCATACAAGCACAAAAAAGGCCAAGAAAACACATGGATAACAACATACATACTAGATGAACACAATAATAGATATCTAAATCACAAATTTTACTACAATTATTTCACATGGGTCTTTCACATTAAATATCCTTCTTAAACATGTGTATTTTCTAATAGTTACAAAATTTACACATTCATCTAATATGTAGAAAAATATAAGTATTATTCAATTTAAGAGTAATGGGTTTAAATAAGAAATAATGGAGGGATTATCAATGCACAAAATGGGTTATTTAATTCATTACTTCCACAACATGTTCACCACAATATGTTACATGTTTCCAGATAAAAAAAATCACCAATAATAAAAACATAGATAAACACATGAAATTTATCTCCTTCCATTTCAATTAAATTTACTATATTAAATTATATTTATTTCCCTATCCATTATACCCATTCAGTCTAAAAACATCATGCTAACTACATAGATGCAAAAAAGAAGAGAAAAAACGGAACCCCTACCTATATATGAAATTCTAGAACACACTTCAATGAGTATCGAGGAAAAGTAGATGATGCCACCATAAAGATATAATAAAGGAAATGTCTTGATAAATAATAAATCACTTATATATAATAGGGAAATACTATGGATAAGAATGTTTATACTGTAAATAGGGTACACTATTTTAGAAAATAGAGAGGAAGACGAGATATTAAACATGCATTAAACTCCAAATATGAAGGATCCATGTGAAAAAAAACTCTCAAGGTTCAAGAATGAGGTTATTGGTCATCTATACCCTAGGAAAACATGTGAAGACTTAAATTGAGTAAACCCAATTCTTCTGAGATTTCAAATATAGTTTCCTCAAAGATTAACATGGTCAAATTTATATTCAAATTTTCATTTAACTCTATTTTATTTAAAACACCTGGAATGAACCATTTAATAAAATAGAGTTTAAATATTTCAAATATATATTTAGTCCACAAAAAATTAATTTAAAAAAAATTATCAATGATTTAAATCACTTATCCGTGTTAAAATCATTATTCTTTTCATTCTGAAAAAATCAAGGTATTTTGAAAAATAGGAAATTTTATAGACTGTTGGACCGACCATGATGGGATAGACTATGAAAAAAAATAAATGGTGAGAAGGGTTAAAAATGAGAATAAACTATTCTACCATGAGAATAAATTATTGACCATCGGAACATTCCATATTACCATGAGAAAATATGTTTAATCATAGAAAAAAAATTCAAACTATAAGAACAAACCATATGAATGCGGGAAAGAATAGTGTCACTCTAAGAACAATATATTAGCAGTGAGAAAAAATTATTTGACCATGAGAAAAAACTATCAACCATGAGTAAAAATTGACTATGTGAATGAAATATATAATCGTAAGAATAAAATGTATAACCATGATAAAAACCCATAAACCATGAGAATAAACTAATCAACCATAGAAAAAAACCATCTACCATGAGAACAAACCATCCATCGTGTGAAAAAACTATCAACCATGAGAATAAACCATAAAACCATGATAATAAAAAATATGACCATGTAAATAAATTTAGATTATTTTTGGAGAAGAAGACCCCAAAAATACCCATGAATCTTCCATGAATTGGGAATTCAAAAATAAAAGGTTTTATGAACTTATTGAATTATATCAGATACCTATCAAATAATTTTCATCTTCATGAATCGAAAAAACCTATGAGTATATAGAATCAAGGTATATATATAACCTGTGAGACACCTATCAAGGATATATGTATAATAAAAACATATCCATCCCTTGGAAAAAATTCATATCCAGGTGACATCAACAACCAAGGGTGACTATTAATCTCATATAAGGCTAAGGTTAAACACATCCTCTCAATCAAATGAAACATGAGAAGCAGAACAACTATAAATATCAACCATAAAATGACTTGGGGTATTGGGCATGCATATGTGACCCCCTATATTATATACTCTCTTCAATCTACAAAAAATGACCCAAGGGGAAAAATCACCCACATAGTATCCTCTTTCAATGATATTGCATCTCAACATACCATTCAAAAAAAAAGTCACATCATCCTCAGTGGTCAACTATCCCCAATCATTGACATGAGATTCATTGTGGAGGAAATGGCATAGCCAGAAAATTTGGAATATTTCATGAACTCTAACGAGATATGGTGGGTTTCCTTAACCGATTAGTCACCTGGAAAATGAAATAAAACACCTTTAAATTCCTATAAAACATAACAAAAATATTACTCATTCAACCAAACCTCCACTTCCCATGACGAGGTGAACCATTCAAGAACACATGGTCTCTATCCTCGAATTAGAGTATACTCCTCCTATGATCCTCATAAGACTCTTAGTGGTCCAGTTTTACCAATATCTACTCTTGAAGTACCCGGATCTTTTTTTTTGTGATTTGAACCACATTTGGACCAAGGATTACAAACTCCCCAAACATAGTCCTGTACAATAGAGAATAACATGACCACCCATACAAAACCTTAAAAAAATCAATACCGATGGATTAGTGATATTCTTTGTTATAGGAAAACTCAAACAATGGCATATGATCCACCCAAGATTCACAAAAGGCGAAGATTCAATCCAACAACATATCCTCTATAATCTAGATTGTCTACCCTATCCTTATATATAATTAGGTATTGAATTCAATGGTAATACATAACTAAGGGACAAAAGCATATCTTGAGGTAAAACAATAATCTTGGTCAGATACAATATTCTTAATTTTTTCATGGAGTCTTACAACCTCATACAAGTACGACCTTACTAGAGCATCTATAACATCCCTGAATCATGATCCACTAAACTGGTGCTCCATGGTGGCCCTCAACATGACCTCAATCATTCCTCCCCATACACCATAAGATTCGGACTAGCAGAGAGGGTATAATAACTAAAGTAGGGATACTATACCTTCTTTACCAGAGTAATCCAGGCCTAAAAAATATAAATAGTAGAAACAACATTAAATAACCAATGAACATGCATAATCAAACATCTCCCAAAACATGGTACAAACCACAAACCAATAATAACTATGTCATGTCATGGTAATAGTTCCAAAAGTGCAGTAACCCCAAAATAAAGTCAACTGGTAGAATCCACAAAGTGGTCCTGAATAAATGTCCTGAACCTCAACCATGAACTTTCCATGGCTAGCTCAATTTCCAAGCATAAGGCCTTTTTCCTTATCTTGAACTAAAACCATGAAATCTGCTTGAGTACCCCAAAAACGTTGGTATAGGGTGTGAGTATAGCTCATAAGGACACCACCAATGGTGTATACAAAATTTACAGTCTAACATAGAGTGCATGCAAGGAGTAAATTAATGACAAGGAAAGAAAAAGAGAATTAGTGTGCAATTTGTTAACAATATTCACTTTAATAAATTCTATAATAATTAATATTTTTTCACTTAAGACCTAGTTATGAGTTAGTTAATTTTAATCATGTGTTTCATGGGTTAGGCATTTAAATCATTTATGGAAGGGTTTAAACCAACAACAACTATGCATAAGAGAAATAATTAAGTCCCTATGTCACTAGGTG
Source organism: Viscum album (assembly GCA_963277665.1). NCBI lineage: Eukaryota > Viridiplantae > Streptophyta > Magnoliopsida > Santalales > Viscaceae > Viscum > Viscum album. The sequence goes on from OY728164.1 coordinate 777,514,875, forward strand.
AAAACACATCATAACAAAATGTCACACTCACCTTAAAGCCTAAGTCCCTATGGGTTCATAAAATGAAACTATTAGGGGAATAAAGGTATATCCCCTTCTCTAACCTATGCATTAAGGGGTGGAGTTTAGAGCCTTACTCTAACTCGACATGCAGGCATAGAACCTCAAGTCAATACCCCACACTACCAAGCTATGTGGACATGCTTATTTATCCAATAACCACACACATACCATATCACAAACCATACTCAAAAAAATAAAATTGACAAACATAATACATAGAAATCAACATGGGAATTAATATTATTCTATAACCCAATAACACATTTACCATTTACATTACATTGCCCATTTATCCTAATTCCCATTCTCATTCCCTAACCTCTTAGGCATGTTCCAAAATTCCATTCACATCAACCCATTTAACATCATCATTAATTACTTTATAAAATCCCATTCGTCATATTTCACAATTTTCAATTCATTACCCAATTAACAATTTTATCATTTCATTTGTAGTATCCCTATTACAAATTTCAAACATAATTTTTAGACCATTTGACACAATCATAATTAACCTAATTAACCCATTTTATTTCCCTAAAAAAAAAACCCTTTTTCCATTATCAACCCTAGTAACAAATACCATTATTCAATTTTAAAATACACTAACCATGATAATATGTTCTTTTGGAGATCTACAATCTCAAAATTCAACTATACACTTAACATCACAAATTTAATGGTTCAGAAATGTTTGATCACCCCATGGGTGACCCTAAATATTTTTATTCAACCTCCACACATCACATAGAGACCATGAGAGTTCAATTAACTATTTAGAAACCCATTTTACCAAATCTATCCTAGGACACCAAAATCACAATAAGAGATAACCATGAAAGAAACAAAACATGCCCAAATAAACTAAATGAATATGGGAAATAAATTGTAGACCATATACCATGAATTTGATGATGAACTCACTCCTAATCATCACCTTAAATCTAGATTCAAACCTAATTTGAAGTCCCAACCTAGATTACAATAGATAAATAAGGGTTTAGGGGTTTTGAATAACATAACCAAAACTGGAATCTCTAATCCAGAAATAATATCAAATGGGAGTGTTGGACTTACTCAGTGCTTTGATATGAAACCAACGGTGATCTAAATAGCCAATAATCAAAGGAGATCCACTGTTGGGATGATTGGGCTGTCCAAGCTTATCACTAGGTTTTAAAGGATGAAGAATGAGGTAAAAATTTGAAGAAAACCTGAAAATACAGAGGGAAAATCTTGAAAATTACCACTTTTTAAAGAGAACATGATTGGTCTACATCGTTTTCCAAACCATGCACCTATCTTTATTGGATAGGGGGCTAATTCACATGGATAATTGGGGATACCGCATAGTTTAGAAAACTGTGGGCTAGACAAGCATAATGCCTCTATCTGATCCCACTTGGCTTGGCTCTCCCCTTGCATAGTTTCTCAAATTGTTCACCCCTCTTCCTAGATAGTATGGTTTGGGTGCACTGTTATCACTAAAAGTGAAACAGATGTGAAACATGTATAGAATGGCCACTTTTCTATTTTATTTAGTGCCCAAACCCCCAAGACACCCTTGAGATTAAACATACACCCAAGAAACATTTTATTAACAAAAAAAATAGATTAAAGAAATTAAATAATAAAATACCTTAAAAAAGTCTAGGATCATACAACCACCCCACCGTATAACAGATTATCCTCGAGACACACTCCCAAACACCACTGAGATTTCTAAAAAAGATATCAAAACAATATAACCACACATGTGATTCCCTTTCCCAAGATTCTTCTTGAACGTTCCCATGCTTCTATAGAATATGAACTAAAGGAACAACCTTTCCCCCTAAGACTTTCTCACTAGGATCCACAATATGAACTGGATGATCCAAAAAGGATGCATCATCCTAAATCTCAACATCTTCAACACCAATCACTTGAGATGGGTCAGTGTGATATTACTGAAGCTTTGACACATAGAAAACATCAAGCTTCCCACTATACCACTATGGATGAGCCAATCAGTACACCACCAATCAAATATTCTCCACGATCTCAAATGGGCCCACATACCTAGGAACCAACTTACCCTATTTCTAAATTCTATGGTGACACAATCCTATCATCACTCGAAGAAACAAAAAATTACCCACCACAAACTCGAGAGGTTTATGATGCTTATATGCATACAATTTCATCATACTATGAGCTATTGTCATAGGTTTTTGAATTAACTGCACCCTCTCTGATGTCTCTTGAGTGATACTTGGCCCTAATAACTATGATTCCCCAATTTCCATCCAACAGAACATTGCTCGACACATTTTCCCATAAAGAAACTCAAACGATTCCATTCTAATCATTCCATGAAAACTATTATTTTACGAAAAATAAAAAATCATCACTTGATTTTCCTTGAGAGGACAAATTTGGGATATTCCTAACACATAGAGGGGGGGTAAATCAGTGTTGGGGACTTATTAATCCAATTGTTTATTTTTATCCCTATACCTCTTAAACCTATTTGGATCATGATTATATTATTATATTTTACCTATCATATGAAAGTATATGAAAGAAATAAATATAGAACAGAATATTTTTACAAAGTTCAATACTAAATAAGAGTAGCTAGTCCTTAGCATGGTTTGGAAACAATCCTGACCACACAACCACTATAAAAAAAAAATCCTTTTTGTGGTTACAATGAGTAGGATATACACTTACACTCTTATGGATCTTTGCAAATAATCCAATAGCGCTTATTTTATAGCTCTTGGTTGGATCTTTATACTTCCTAGCAAGATCATATTTTCCTTGTTGATAATGGTTTCTAACACCTAGAAAGTCCTCCACCTTTTGAGTCATGTCTGATGCCATAGCTCTACTTTGTTCCTCTATAACCTTTTTCTTCACTTTTTACTTACACAACCACATGAAAGAAACTCCTCTCACTTCTTCCCATAAAAACATGATAGCTAGACAAAGTTTTTTATTCTATCAGTTTTAATAATATAAATGTTTTTTGGGCTAATTGACACTAAATATTATCTAACCCAAATTATAATGAACTGATATCAAATTGGTCATAAAATATCCTTCTCTTATTCTAAATTTATTCATTAGTGTAAAGCCAACTACATTGAGATATATTCTTCTCAATATTTCTAAGATCACAAAATTACATTGAGATTATTAAACCAGTAATGATCAGATCAACATAGCATCATCACAATCAATCTTCCATAAATAATATTCAATCTTATAAGTGTTCACACTCTATTCTCCTCGGACACACAGAGAGGTTATTATACCCATGAACCGATTCACTGAACAGTTCTTTGTGAATCACTAAAATTTTGTGATTTTAACATGTGTCGAGTATCCACAGAATATATTCTTCACCAACCATGATGTGGGTGTAAACACCAATCTCATGTGTGTTTTATTTACCCCTTATGAACTATCACGACTATTCCACAAAACTTTCTTGCACCTCAAGACGTAGTTCTTTACAGACTAACTTTTTCTTACAAGGACAAACATTCCTTCGACAAACTGTTTTTGGATCTTCATACTAACTCTATTATTACCGACTATATTCTCCTCCATGGACTACCCATGCATCCACAGACTTCCCTCTCTTCCGCGAACTGCCTCTTCTTCTATAGACCATTGATGCATCATGGAACGCCTATGCTATGAGGTCCCTCTTTGCTCCATTTACTACCTTAGTTCCATGGAAACCATTTTATCCACATAATAACTATCATATATGGTATTTTATTCATTTTTGAGCTTCATTACCCTGAAAAATCCTTTCGTGGAAAGATTTATCCTTCACAGAATTTGTCATCCGTGAATAAATCTCTTTTACGAAATTCATCCTCGTGAACTTCTTCAAAAATCCCCAAATTATTCCAGCATCGAAGATGTTATCAAATAAAATTATATCTAACATAATGATGGGATTAGGGACCTTTATATAGAAAAATAAATCCCAAAAATCTTACCAATCTTCTTACTAAAAAAATTGATGTGGGACAACATTCACAGTGGACTATGCTTTTCCCATAAACTGTTTTCCCTCCACAGTCTTTGTAGTGATTTTATTTCACCATGATGGCCAACTCTTTCTACAAACGAATCATCCCCTCTTAAATGAAAATGATAGCCTTCCCATGAAAAAAAAATTCTCATAAAAATTGTGATCCTTCAGAAAACCATTTTCCCTACATGGTTTATGTGTTATTCTTCATGGTCCACATAGCGCTGATATGTTGAATCCTTACTTTTCCTAGTTTCCTTCACCATTATATGTAGCTCATATGCAGTATACTAAATATTCTTCGAAGTATGCGAACTATGATTTGTGGACTCCTTTCTAAAGAAAACTTTAATTTTCCAAAAAATCAAGCTCCTGATTTTGTGGCCAAAAATTTTGGCAAACATTATGAAAAGGAACAACCTTAAAAATATACTCTAGCAACACCATATAAACCATTTTACAGACATTTATTTCATCACAAAATATGTATTTTATGATATATATAATTTGATCGATCATATTTTATAATCTTCAGATTTACCATGGAATGTATTGTATATTCCCTATCTTCCAGCAACATATTTATTTCCAATCAAAACTGAATATGATTGCCAACACCCTTTCTCCACCTTTCCTTCATAAGGCTTGCGTCATAAGTTCTCCAAAAAAATTATGATATTTTTGAAATACATATCAACAAAGAATAATCATATTATATGATGATAGCTATACATCCATGATATCCAATGTCATCAAATTAATCTATAACAATTATACATGAATTATCTTGAAACTCAAATTCTTAAAACAAGTCACATTTTTCTTGGAAGATTATGACTTAAGGACTTCATCCAAGAACCATAGAATTTGTAACAACTTAATCATATTGATTGTAATGAGATATTATTATCTTATTGAACACCATTTATAATTAGTTAAAAATAAATTAAATCCACACACAAAGTGGACTCTACAATCCTCCTTTTTATTTTTTGGAAGTACCTTCAAAATTATTTCCAAATTAATTTTTCAATATGTGGAAATACTATCTTCTCTCACACAGTACTTTTAAAATAGTATTTTAACTTTATCTCCCCCTTATTGAGAAGAAATAATAAGTTATGGAAAAAACGAATATCAGTCCACACTTAAGCAATTTTCCATCCATAATTTCACTCTAAGTCTACTTGAACTATGATCAGTTTTGAAAACACGATGACTCGATTTAGACAATAGTGCTGTCTATTACTAACTAATCATGATACATTAATCAATGAGAACCCATATAATTTTTCTCAAGGATAAGTCAATTTTATTACAATCTAAATTTACTAAATGTGAGATGAGTCTTTTTAAGAAAAATCAACCTAAAACTCATACAATCACTTCAAAAAATAGATCAAAAAACATTCAAGTTAAATAGGTAGGGTAAGTGACTTTAGGGTACTTCCATTCTTATTATGTCACTGAATAATCCAATTTCTTCCCCATTGTAAATTTTTTGTTATTTATAGTAACCAACGATGATAGATTTAGAAACATACATTTTCCAATGACATTATCTTAATAAAATTTCCAAAACCACAAGATTTGATACTAATAGAAATAATAACTCTTGATGCTTCTTAATTTGTCTCCCCCTCAAGGAAAAAATTTCTCATTATCATAATAATGGTTGATCTCATCATAAATGGATTTCAAGAAATTATATTATGGAGAATACATTAGAATGGGTCATCAACTTATGAAATTCTGTATTGGACATATTTCACAACTTCACCAAGGATGATATTTTAAGAAATTTGTTCTTCAAAATATCATGAAATAAGATCAAACCAATATGGAATCTTCTTTATCAGGGATATCCAGAATAAGACATCAATTTATTCAAATTAATCAAGTATGACACTCCATATTACTAATATTTGAATATCAATTGAAGAATCATTCAAGGATGGTAACTTCTTGAGCTTTGATATGAATAATTGATAGCCCTTAGCACTTCTTTGGTTCTCCCCTAGATAAATTTTTCTACCTTCAATCCCCTAAATTATAATAAAAAACACAATACAAAAATATTTGGGGGAATAAAGTGGATCCTCTATACTTCATTAATATGAGCAAAAAGGTTGATTTTTTTTCTCGACCAAGTTTCAAAACTTGATATAGTCTTCATGCTTGCACATCTAAACTTCTATTCTTATTTATGTTCATGCAACATGGATATATTTAAATCCTCTTCTACTTTGTGTAAATATATTTTTTTCTCATCAAACATAATGGATGATACATTAACACTCTTTTTGAACACTTCTTCTTGCTTTGGTATCTGGGTTAAACAAAATTTTTCAATGTTACTAGTTTTCTTTTATCTCTCACAAAGAACTTATTTAATAAAACTATTTTATTTTGATTGAAACCTATCATTCACTTTATCTTCACCATTTAAAATCTTTTCATTTTCTCCTACACTAGACTTATCTTGTGAAACTTTATGTTTCTTAATTCTTTCGAAGTATTCAGTCCAAATAACTAACATGTCATTAGGAACTATAGAAGCATGTTTGGATTTTCCAGAAGGGTTATTTTGAGTTTCATCTCTCATTTTAGTTCTTTTGGATGCAGTACTATCTAACTTCTTGGATTTGGAATCCACGGATTTCCAATCATTATACTTTGGTACCTTTATAGGAGTTTTTTTATCACAAAATTATTCTGATATCTTTCCAATGCTTCTTATTCATTCAAAGATAGATTTTCTGATCTTATTTTCTTATAAGATTTGGAAACATGTGGAGATAATCATGTACTATAATTGTTAACGCTGACATTGCATACATCATAGATGTTATTAAAAATTACAATTTTGTTTATTGTATACATATTCTTATGGACCTGTGGATGTTTCTTCTTAATCTCTGGATTTCTTCCCCTTGAGATATGTTCCCCTTGTGCATTTACATTTTATGGATTTTAACATCAATTTAATTTATAATTCCCAAATATGTTACAGTACCAAAAATGACAAACAAATCTTGATTTCATCATATATTATTTATTAGATTTTTTGGTCTTCTTCATGATTTGTTATGATATTTAGGGGGAAACACCTTATATATTATTCTTCATATTCTCCCTATACATTGTGGTAGGTATATTACCACAATTATTTTTTCCATACTTGTTTAGAATTTTTCTTCTTACCTCAACTGTTTAAGGAAAATGATTTAAAAACATCAGTGCAAGATGGTATGGATGGTACCTTTTTCTTCTTAGCTGATTGTGATAGAACATTGAAGGAAGTCATGATCTTCTTATCACTTGTTGGTGTTATTTTAATAGTATAATCCCCCAATGAACATTGAGTACCAGTAGAATTTGTTTCTTTCTTTTTTTAAGATTTAATATATCTCTTTTAAAGATGTGACAATTGAATTTATAGTTCAAGAAATTTCACATTGAGAATGAATTTATGATTTTCAATCTTATTAATCTTTTCCTCACATACCTTAATTTTTTTTGGTCCATATTCATGTTTCTTAACATTTTTATGAATCAAATAGTTAAGTTCTTTGATCTTATTAGATATTTTTTCCAACTTTAAACCCTTTACAACAGTTCTATTATTCAATTTCTCTTCAAGTTCATGGATATTTAATTCTGGAGTTTTTTTAACTCCATATTTATATTAAAATTATTTAAGACATTTTGAGGAACTTAATTCACATTCATTATTTGTTTCTTCAAATTTTGCAACCAATGTAGGGATATTTGGACACTCAATAATTTTTGTTTGCATGTTCTTCTCCAAAACATCAGCTTCTTCTTTCAGTAGGGTGATATCTTCTTACATTCATTGAAAGACTCCAAAAACAAGGGAGGCACATTCTTTAGAAATACCGTGGAAAATAAATCTTAATCTGTCAAATGATAATTATTGATAAGTTGTAGATTTATTATCATCACCACTTGTTCTTTCATTTTTATATTTTGGATAATTTTAAAATTTACAAACACATACCTTCTTATCACTAGAGGTAGGAGGGTTATACATCTTATTAGTGGAAACATGAGCCACCTACTCATTACATTACAAGAATAATATGTCTTCATTGTAATCAATATATAGAGAAACAAATAATTCCTCTTCTTTAGATAACAAGGACTTATTTTCCACTTTCTATTATATTTATTTTTCTTGTTCATCATTGTATTAGTAGATATAGAATTATGATAAGAGGAAACTGAATCTAAACCAAACAATTCACTTAATTGTTGACTCATGAAAGAAACTCAAGTCTTCAAAAGAGAATAAAATCACTCTAGAGAATCTAACAGAGGTGTACCTACCTTTGATACCAACTGATAGGACCAGTTTGAGATATTCTTAACACTGAGGGGGAGGGGGGTAAATCAATGTTGGGGAATTTTTAATCCAATTGTGATATTTTATCCCTGTACCTCTTAGACCTGTTAGGATCTTGATTCTATTATTCTATTTTCCCTATCGTATCCGGGTATATGAAAGAAGTAATGATAGAAGATTATTTTTTACAAGGTTCAATACTCAATAAGAGTTTCTAGTCCTTGGAATGGTTTGTAAATAATCTTTACTACACAACCAATAGAAAAAAAATCCTTTTTTGTGCTAACAACGAGTAGGATATACCCTTACACTCACATGTCACTTTTAAAACAATACAATAGTGTGTGTTTTACTGATCTTGGATGGATATTTATACTACATACCAATATAGTCTTGGCTTTGTTAATAAGGGTTTGTAACACTAAGAAACTACCTCCACCTATAGAGTCCTTTTTGATGTCACAATTATACTTTGTTCTTATAAAACCTTATTCATCACTTTGTTACTTGCAAAACAGCATCTAAGAAATGCTTATTACACATTGCCAACATAAAAATTTATAGTTTCAAAAACTACTTCTTCTACCAATCACAATAATATGAATGTTTAGTTGACTGATGAACACTAAACCTTCTCTGACCCAAATTATATTGAGCTGGTATCAATTTGGTCTGCAAATATTATTTTCTTCTTGGAACTTTCCTCTTTAGTGAAAAAACCAAATACATTGATATCTCTTATTCTTATTCCTGTTGGAATAACAAAATTCTTTTACAATTATTAAAACAATAATGATCATCTCAATATAACATTGTCAAAATCAATCTGCCTTGAATAATAATCAATCTTTTAAATGTTCACACTCTATTCTTATTGGACACAAAGAGGTAGTATTGTTCCCAATCATTAGTTCACCGAACCATTCTTCATGAATCACTAAAATATTGCGAGTTTAACATTTTTTGAGCATCCCCAAATCTTCTTCTTCACAAATCATGATGAGGGTGTAAATCCCAACACATGTACACTACATTTCTCCCTTACAAACTATCCTGTCTCTTCCAAAAAATTCCGTGCACCATGATGTGTAGTTATTTATAAACTACTTTTCTCTTCCATGGAAAACATTTTCATCCACACACACGTTTCTAGTTACACATACTACTTCTATTCCACAGACTATCTTCTCTTTCATAGACATCCCTTGCTACCACTACCTTCCCTCTATTCTGCAAACTACCTCTTCTTCTGTGGACCATTTATGCCTTGAAGACCGCTTATTCTATGTAGTCCCTATTTTATTTGTGAACTGTCTAAGTTCTACAGAAAACCTTCTATTTTCATACTAACTTTCCTCATAAGACCTTTTATATTTTGATATCTTCATCACCCCACAAAGCTTCTTCCACGAAAAACCTCTTCCTTCATAGACTATGTCCTACGCAAACAATCATCTTTCATAGAATTCTCCCTCACGAACATCTTCAAACTTACCTAAATTTTTCTAGCATCGAATATGTTCTCTATTAAAATTCTCTCTAACATAATTATGGTATTAGGGTTCTTTATATAGGAAAATAAATCCTAAAAATCCAACTAATTAGATTTACCAAAAACATCTACGTGGGATAACCTTCACTGTGGACTATGTTCCTCCCTTGAACTATTGTTCCCTCTGTAATTAGTGAAGCAGATTTCTTTCCTTATGTCTTCCAATTACATTCACAAATGAATCACCTCCTCTCAACTAAAAATAAAGGCCTTAATGTGAAAAACATCCTCCTACAAAATGTGATCCTCCTGCAAACCATTTTTTCCATGCGGTCAGCGTACGATGCTTCACGGTCTTCATAATGTTGATATGTGGAACCCTTCCTTTTCAAAATTTCCTTCTCATTTCTACATACCTCATATTTGATCTAAAAACTATGCATCACGGTCTGCAAACTATGTTTTTAGAGTCCTTTATGAAAAAATAGTCCTTTGACCAAAATCAAACTTCTGATTTTGAGGTCCAAATTTTTTGCAATCACTGAGAAACGACACCACCTTAAAAATCTACTTCGGAAACACCATCAAAACTATTTTGTGATCATTGAGTTCATAAAAAACTATATATGTAATGATATATATATTTTCATTGATCCGATTTTAGTATCATAATATATACCATGGAAACTATAGTAACATCAATGTCTTCTTAGAACATTTCTTTCCAATAAAAACCATATATTATTGTCAATATATTTTCTCTCTATTTCCTTCATAAGGATTTAATCTTAAGTTACCTAAACAACATATGATATTATTGAAACAAAGATAAAAAAATCATTGTTATATTATAAATGGAGAACTATTTATCCATAACAATTCTCCATGAATTACCCTAAAACTCTTTTTTTAAACCATTCACATGTTTCATGAAATATCATGACTCAAAGACTTCATCTAAGCACCGTTAAATTTGGAAATACTTCATCATATTGAATGTAATGAGATGTTATTATCTTGTTGAACAAAATTGATAACTAGTTGAAAACAAATACAATCCATACACAAAGTGGGCTCTATATTCACATGATGCACCAAAATACCAGACACAATCCCTCAACATGTACCTTAATTCTTGAAAAGTATGCTCTGACTACCCTCTATCTACGAGTGAAAAGATGTACTCAAAAAATCTGGGTACCAAGCACATTCTTCAATCCCATCTACAAGTGTGATGTCCAATGCAGATCATGATATAAAACTATAGTTCTAAATACTCCATGAATCCTCTCTATTTCTTGAACATATATCTCACCTAACCGAGGAACAATGAAAGTATCTTGAATCAGTAAGAAATTAGACACCTTAGTCCACAAATCTACAACAACCCAAGTTGTATCATTCTTATGAGGCATCCATTGAAGACCCACTAAAAAATCCATAATCACATCATCCCACTTCCATTCCCGAATTGGAAATGGAAGTAATAAAAAACATGGGCATTGATTCTAAGCCTTCACTACTAGTAGGTAAAGAATCACTCCAAAAAACCCACAACCTATTTCTTTATTCCCATCAACAAATACTTCATAAAAAGATCATGATACATAATTTTCAAACTAGGATGCAATTACCACTTCAATGCATGAAAAACATGCATCAAATCTTCCCACATACATACCAGTTCAACCACATGGTCAAAAATAAAAACAATTCCATCATCACCAACAATCCTACTAGAAGGTGAATCCCCACCTTTAATACTTTCCCTCATATACAAACAATATGGAACTTTAAGATGTCTCTCCTTGACCCAGATGAAAAGTAGGGACCCAACTGATAAGGATGAAAGGGTCAACTTTCCAAGTTTATCCTGTACCTCCAGATGCATCTCAAGAAGCAATGTAATCATCCTCCCATTAGAACTAGATTCCAAAAATGTTTGAATTTTAATTTTCCAACTCAAATAATATTCAACAATATTCCCCTTTATTAGTATATAAACCAACTCAAAATCAAAGGGTTTTAGGTACTCAACCCATCCTCACTCTCAAATATTTAGATGATCTTGGGAAAATATGTACTTAAGACTTTTCTGATTGATATACATGGTAAATCGTTCTCCCAACAATTAATGCCAAAAAAAATTCAAGGTAGAAACAATTACGTCCAATTCATGTTTGTGCATAGGGTAATTTATTTCATAAGGCCTCAATTACCATGACCCATATGCAGTAACCTGGTCATCCGGCACCAACACAACTCCAAAACCAACAAAAAAATGTATCACAAAACATGATATAACATTTTCCAAATTTAGGTAGTATCGGAATTAGTATTGTAGTAAACCACTTCTTCAACTCTAGGAAAGCATTGTCACATGCCTTGGTCCACTCAAACATGATACCTTTCTTGGTCAAGACCAAAATTGGCACTGCTAAATGAGATAAATCCTTGATTAACATTTGGTAATAACCATCCAAAACCAAAAATTTCTATATACTAAAAAGATTATCAGGCTTCTCAAAATATACCACTTCCTAATCAATCTCTGGAACTACTAACACACTATCCTCCAAGATAATGTGACCCAATAAAATCACCTTATCAATCAAGAAATGGAATTTGGATAGCTTGGAATATATCCTATGATATCTTAGTGTAATCAGAATGATGTAAAGATTTTCGGAATGATCTTAATGAGTTTTAAAGTACACCAAGATGTTATCAACAAATAAAACCACAAACTAATATAGATAATTTTAGAATATTAGTTCATCAGAGCCATAAACACTACTAGTGAATTCTTCAACCTGAATAATATCAAAAGAAGATCATTCAATACATACCTTCTCTAGAAGGTTTTACATGGTATATTAGAAAGAATCACCCTTATATGGTTATACCCTAATCCAAATTTAATTTTTAAAAACAATGTATCACCTCTTAGTTGGTCAAATTGGTCATCAATCTAATGAATTTTTTCTTCAAATCTTAACCATCATCTTATTCTTCTTTATATAATCTATTAAAAATCTCAACGATCCATCATAATTCCTGGAAAACAACACAGGATATCCTTAAGGAGACATTCTATGATAGATGAACCCCTTACACTCCAAATCCTCTAGGTGAATCTTATGTTTCTTGATTTATTCTGGAATAATTCAATACAGAGGAATTGAAACTAGCTATGATCCCAGCAAAAACTCTATCATGAACTCAACATCTCTATTGGGTGGGAACCCTAAAAAGTCCTCAAGAAACACATCCCAATTTTGATCCACCGTAAGAGGGAAGACAAGCTACTATACTGTTCCATCATCAAGTAGAAGAAAGGCTACTGGGGCAGTGATTTCACCTAGCTTCTATAAAACTAGCTCTGCATAACCATCCCAAACATCCGATTCACCTCGATAGGCATACGTGTCACCCTAAAGAATCATGAATTTTACCCTTCCATAGTAACAATCAATATAGGCTTGGAACAACACTAGAAAGTCTATAACCAGAATCAAATGAAATCTTTTTTATTTCAGTCACGAAAAATCCCATAGGAAATGGTATCCCCCAACCTCTAGAACACACCCCATACACTTCTTAATATCCTATTTTTTCACCCAAAATGGTGTTTCAATCAACATAATCCCATATAAACATTCCATCACTATGCCTAACAAAACTACACGATGAGTAGACAAAACATAATGTGAGTCAACAATATCAAATAAAAAATTAGAAAGCATAGAAGAAATAAGGATCGTACCACAAAATGTCAATAGTAAAACCTCTCCACCTTCAGGTATTGAATGAACTCCATGAAGTTGACTTTCCACTTTACCCCATGCTCAGGCCTGAGTTCCTGGCGCTACACTATCCTGCTGATACGGTAACTCTCACCCTAAATTACTATGTTCGCCACATCTACCAGTATGACCTATAGAAATGCAACTGCCTACTTGATATAGGGTAACCAACCCCCTTCATACACTTGACATCAGCCTCAACTCTCCATCCGTGACCAACTGACGAGGGTTCCTATAGAACCTATGTACAAGACCTAACTTGTCGGGTAAAACACACTCAACAAGTGGTTAGGAAAACTATCCATGTGTGTTCCTCGAATTTCTACACAAATAACAGAATACCTTATCTCCACCATGAGTGGATGATCCATTATTTTGACTACTATTTACACTTCCACCTGGACGAAAACTCCCAAAATGATGCTTATTTCCCTTAAAAGCCACAACACCTGTCCGACTAGCTGGTACCATAAGTTCAGTAACTTATGTACCCTTCTAAAATAAGGGCTTGATCCACTACATATGAAAAACTATTCAAATAGAAGATATTCACCTGTGGCCTAATCTCATTTCTAAGCCTATCCTAGAAATGTTTCTCTATAGAATCCTTTTCCACTACCAATACTGTAATGAAATGTAAAAAGTAAGTGAAACGACTTTCATAATACATCAATAACATGGAACCTTGGTTCAAACTAATATAGTCTATATTCTTCTCCCACCTCAAGGTTTCTAGATATAAATTCCCAAGAAACTTTTCCTTGAAATATTTCCATAACTTTCCTTCAACCTTTTCAGTCTGAACGATGATGTCCCACCAAATATTTGCCTGACCACACAACGTATAAGCTACCAAATTTATTCATTTCTCAGAGGGAGTTCCCAAATGGTCAAGAATTTTATAGATAGAGTCTATTAAAAACATTGATACATCTATCCCACAATATTTAGTGATGGTTTTATGGTGTTGCAGCTAAAACACTCTATTCATCTAGAATAGACTTGGTAAAACACGACCTGGGTCCCATTCTATCATCTACATAAAATGAGTGAAGTTCTCCTAAAACTAGTCTTCTCCATTCCCTCGAATCACCAGGTCTTATTACTCCACTACAAGCGGAGAATTATTGGTAATAGCCTCTTGTCTCCCTATCTGCAGACATCTTCAGGGTGGAATTTCTCTACGATTTCAAACACAATATTTAGAACGCATAACATAAATCATTCATAGTTCATATAAATGAATGTTCTCTACTAGAAAAAATCAATTCATTTCACATACACCATCCTAATGGACACCATCAAATCTAGAACACTAACTTCAACCCTCCATACCATGGGTCATGGATAACCTAGGTAAACCATCATACATAGTAACGAGGCTTTCAATATAAATAGTTTTTAATCCACATTCATGTTCACAATGTGAATCTTCCTCATAGAAACATTTACCATTCCATAAATAGACACCACTGATATATTGATTCACGTACACCCTTTATTATGCACAATTATTTAACCATTATTCAAAATTTTATTTCTATTTTTAACTATTTAATCATTTTATTCGACAGAATTTTATTCAAGTTTTTTCAATAAGGTCAAATGCATTCTACCCCTTTATGCCCCACACACCCTTCCTATGTGTTCCAGTCATGATGCATGTCACTTATATACCTAGGTTCCTATAATGATGACTGAATGTGAAATACCGTGCCATTACATCCACAAGTCAAATATCATAATACTATCATATCACACAATAAGTTCATCACCCAAATATGAAACATCTTCAAACATAACAATGCACAACAAAAAATTAATTCCCACCCTGGGTGACTTGGGTTTTCCCTCATGCATGGGTTAGACCTTCCCAAGAACAATCTCATTTCCAATGCCCAAAACATCCTATTATCCTTTCTATAATTCCAATTAGTAATACCATAGAAAACAACCACATAGATACAATATTATAACATCCTCAACTTAGAATTCACTAAATTGGTGCTTCGAGTCGGGTCACCATATGACCTCAAGAACACCTCCCTGTACACCAACGGTCGCCAACTAGTGGTGAGGGTCTAATAAGTCACGTGGGGAGACTGTAACCTCTTTACGAAATAATATAGAACTGAAAAAATATAAATAGAGAAAACAACATGTAATAACAAATAAACATGCATAATCAAACATCTCCCAAAACCAGGTACAAACCACAAACATATAATAACTCTGTCATGTAATGTCTTCTAAATAGTGAATAAAGTGTAGGAAACCCAAAATAAAGACAACTAAAATAATTCAAAAAGTGGTTCTGACTCCAAGTCCAGAACCTCAACCATGAACCTCCCATGCCTCCCTGAATTTCCAAGCATGAGGCCTTTGCACTTATCCTGACACACAACCATGAAATATTCCTTGGTACCCAACAATGATAGATCTAGGTGTGAGTATAACATAATAGGCCATTAATAATGGTGTCTAAAAAATATATAGTCTAACAGATAGTGCATGCACGGAGTAAATAAATGAAAAGGTAAGAAAAAGACAACTCGAGTTCCATTAGTTATGAATATTTACTTTAACCATTTATACCATGATTACCATTTTCATCAATTAAGAAATCTTCATTTATTAGCTCATTTTCATTACATGTTACATGGGTTAGGAATCTACATCATTTACACATGTGTTTAAACCATTAACTAATATGCATATGGGAAATAGTCAAGTCCCTATCTCACAAGGGGAAAACACACCATAAAAAAATTTCACACTCACCTTGAAGCCTTAGCCTAGGTGGTTTCACAAAATTAAACTGTTATAGGAATAGAGATCCATCCCCTTCCCTAACCCATACATTAAGGTGTCGAGTTTAGAGCCTCAGTATAAATCAAACTATGGGTGTAGAACCTCATTTAAATACCCCACAATACCAACCCGTGTTCACATGATTATTTATCTAATCACCACACACATACCATATCAAAAACCACACTCAAAACAATATAATTAAAAATCATAATACATAACAATAAACATAGAAATTAATATTATTCCATAACCTAATAACACATTTACCATTTAAATTACATGGCCCATTTTTCAAAATTTCCATTCTCATTCCCTAACCCATTAGGGATGTTTCATAATTCCATTTATATCAACCAATTTAACACCATAATTAATTACCTTATAGAATCCCATTCATCATATTTATCAATTCTCAAGTAGTTACCAATTTAATAATTTCATCATTTCATATACACTATCTCCATTAAGGCATTTCTGAAATAACCCATAAACCATTTACAATAGTCACAATTAATCTAATTAATCATTTTTCATGCCATACCAAACAACCCCTTACAAAATTATAAACCCTAGGCATAACTACCATTATTCCATTTTTGAATCAACCATATTACTAATACGATCTTGTTGGGATATATGTTATCACATTTCAACCCTACATTTAAATTATCCAATTTCTCGGTTCAGAAATGTCGTCACACCCTAAGGGTGGCCTTAAGTCATTCTATTTAACCTCGACGCAGAGCATGGGGATCATGAGAGGTTCAATTTAGGATTTAGACACCCATTTTACAAAATATCACAAAAGTCATGAAAATCACAATAATTGATAACCTTTAATGCAAAAAAAACATGAAAAAATTATCTCAATGACTATGTGATATAACTTATAGACCATCTACCTTGAATCCGATAATGAAATCACTCTCAATCATTTCCTTAGATCTAGATTCAAACACCATTTGATTCCCCAAACTAGATTACACTAGAAAAGAGGGATTAGGGATTTAAAAAAAGATATCAAAAACTAGAATCCCTAATATGTAAAGGAGATCAAAGGGAATAATTATAATTACCTAGAGCTTCAATACTCAACCAATTAAACTCAAAATATCCAAAAATCTAAGAAGAACCACCCCTAGAAATATTATCTCATCCATGTTCATCACTAGGGTTGTGAAGAGGATGAATGAGAGTAAAATCATGTGAAATCCTTAAAATCACGAGGGGGAAATCTTGGAAATTCACACTTTTAAGGGTGAATGGTTTGGAAACATGGTTTTCTAAACCATACACCAACCATGCACTATACTCTATCAAAGAGGGGGCTGATTTTCATGGTTACCTGGGGATAATGCACAATTTTGAAATCCATGTGACAGATGGGAGGATTGACTCTATCTAAGCCTTCATAGTTTAAATACACCCCTTTAATGGTTTCTAAAACTGTGTACCCCTCTTCCTAGATATCACGGTTTGGGTTCATGGGTTTCACTAACCATGTTCTAAACCTGCAACATGAACAGAATGGGAATTTTTTACTTCTATTTCATAAACCCCTAGGACACCCATGATCTTCCACACACACCAAGAAAAATTTCATTAACCCAAAAAAAGTTATTCAAACCAAAATTTAATCAAGTACATACCTTAATGATTATTGGGATCTTACGACATCTATAATACTAAAAAACATAATTATTAAAAAATGGGATGTCTTCACTAGTAAATTCAAAATTAACCAAAAATCATCATATCATCCATAAGATAGAGGTAAAATGTTGATGTAATCTGTCTAGCTTTCCTCCCAATTCCACTCGTTGAGATCCATGGGATGAAATAAACCACTGGGAACACAGTTCTCTACATTCAGTTTTTGAAAAAATAGACACCAATCCATGAACTCCACCACCATCTGCTTCATCCGAGACCACAAAAGCTACCTCCTAAAACTATGACCCATCTTAGATAAACCCATATGCAATGCTATGGGTGATATGGGAAACTTAAAAAAAACTCTTTCATGTTTGTCCTATAAAAAAGATCCATAAAACAAAATAAGCTTATAATCATACTTGACCCACACCTTTGGAGCATCACATTGAACAAAAATGTATCACTTCACTTCCACCTCTCAATATCCCTATTGAGACTCTTACTCCAACTTCATTAGTTATGATTCCATTATCATTTTATAGAGGAAACATCTACCACCAACTTCTTATTTATTGATATATATCATAGAAAGATCCTCCACCCCTTTCTACGAATCCTCAAACTCTCAAAAAACATCTCCATGGGACTTCTATATCAACACATCAATAAATAAATACCCCTTTCCTATATTGTAAGCTATATAAAAATTGAATTCCTAGAAAAACTCCACCCACCTTCATTTATAGAGGTTCAAATCCCACTATGAGAAAACTTACCTTAGACTCTTCTAGTATGTGGAGACCACAAGGTTATCTCTGTTGGGGTTATGTCACCGTATTTTCAAGGAAAACATCACTACTACCAACTCCAAGTCATGAGTAGAATTTTTATGCTCATGGGGAAAAAATTCCTATTTAAAAAAATTTTATTTCTTTTATATATCAAGATGCAACCTAATACCAAATGGGAAGAATAAAAAAAGACATTGAACATCACCCATTCCTATAGAAACTGAAGACTAAGGACAAAAATGAACCTATACTTCAGGTAGTTGAAAGATGCTTAACACTGACCACTTTAGAGGATGGCCCAGTCCTTATCAAATCATCCAACATGGCATCAAGTTGAATGAAATTAGACAAAAAAATCTGGTAATAGATTGAATGAGTAAGGAAATATTCAACATCTACCATGTTCATGGGTACTACCCATCAAAAATTTCATTGATATTTGATGGGTCTACTACCACACCCTGATAAGACACCAAATATCCATCAAAATGAACATTCCATGTCAAAAAAAATCACTTGGATAGCATTATATAGAGTTAAAGGTGTTGAATAAAATATAAGACAACTACTAGATACTCAACATACTCCTCCTCTATCCTTGATTATATAAGGATGTCATCAATGTAAACCACTATTAATGGGTCCATAAACTCATGAAATACAAAGTTTATGAGCCCCTTAAACACAATTTTTGTGTTCATGACACTAAAAAAATGAAAAAAACATGAAGTTTCCATATCTAAAATAGGATTTAGTATTTGGGATATCTTCCTCCTTCACCATCATTTGGTGATATCCAGACCATACACTAATCATTATAAACAAACTAGACACCTTCAACTGGTAAAATTTTTTTCTATTATTAAAAGTGGGAAATTGGTCCTCACCACCACCTAATTTTACATATTATAGTCCATACATATCCTCATACTATTATCCTTAATATAGGTGAATAATAATGGAGTAAACTAAGGATACACCCGAGTATGGATGAATGCCTTTTAATGAAAATCAATTATTTTAGAAAATCTATGTGGGTGCCATATGATATGAATCCATAAAAATCAGAAAATTACTTGGTCATAGCTCTATCCCAACCTCAATATCAAATCAAGTGGGTGGTTTCACACCCTCATTATGGAATACATCAAGAAACTCCTAGATAACCCTATGGATCTCCACCAACTGGGTATCCACTAATAACTCTACCAAATAATATAGATGATATTTAACTCACCAACCATACATATGATAGTTCTTCTCACTAATAAACAACACTAGATGATCCTTGAAATTATAAAACACCACTAACCACCTGAAACATTCAAAAAATACACACATATATTACAAAAAATATATGATAAGAATAGAATAATATGGTTTAATCTATAATAGAAAGAAACTCACCACATAATATTGTCACCCCATCATTAGTATACATCTCTGTATCACATAAAACTAGTAATCATAACCTTTAACAAGTATAGAAAACACTAGGGGTGTTGGAACCCTCTCCACCTTCAGTCATAACATGCATACCAAATCTACTGCAACAAAGGAGTGAGAATATCAAGAATCAATCAAAGTATAAAGTATGGTAGATGGTAAACTAATCACACCTTAAACAAAACATGTTCTCTATGGAGTTGTTATCTCCAAAAATGGACATACCCACATCTAGATCATTTTCCTCATTGCTAATGACCTCCATATCCATGTACTAATGTAGGTACTTGAGGATTCATAGCATCATGGGGATGACCTATACTAACTCCATATCATCTGGGATAATATGTTTTTTATAAACCTTTGATATTATTTCATCTATATAGGTCTTTAACCATCCAAAAAAAATTAAACACCATGAAAATTCGAGAATTTAACCAAATGGTGACCATAAACTCTATAGGAATTAGATGAAAATGGAAAGACTATGGTAGATTCTCCAAAACCATAAAATATATAGAATCATGGGGTAGAATATTGATATTAACTCCCTACTAATCAAAACCTCAACGTTCTTGAAATACAAGATTCTATACCTAATGCTTTATTCATTGAGATGATTTTGTTCCATCCCTCTAGAGGAAATCCTCACTATGAGTGAATTCTCCAAATTACTACCACTTTCATATGCACTTATAGATATTGAGGAATCATAAAAGGGTTTATATTATTTCTAATCTCTATATACAACATCTCCTTTGGATATCATGATCTAGAATACTCATTTAAAAAGATATCAAGAGAGAAACACATAGGGCCCCTTAACCTGATCCCATGATATCATGTGGTAATACTCCCCTACTAAAGGTAGATTAGTTCTTTGATATTAGATTCCTTTATCATTGATGAAAAGATATTAAGATTAAACTCCTTCTAGATGTTGACCTAAGAAACATCTTTCTACCACTTTCTAAGGTATAATGCCTAGCAGTAGAACACTACTACTCATATCTGATTGACTACCGGTGGAAGATAATAATCATCGTCGAAAAAGATCATACAAAAGGAAATATTTAGATCATATAGTTAACAATCCATCTCAATATAAAATACACCCCAATACTTTTTCAATCCAAAATGATAAAAATCACACTATTCCATCTATTACATTGCATCCTCTTTTTTTTGATCAATCCTCTAAAAATGGACTAGATTGGCTTTCTAAACCACCACGGTTGGGATTACATGCATATGATGACTAAAAGAGATATCCAAAAACAATAAAAGGAATCATAATCTTGGTAGAATGGAATTTATTTAGACTAGTCAATTTATTTTATTTTAAATCTTAAAAACACCCCATTCAATCCCAAAAAAAATTACGATGAATGTAGATTCCCTAAGTCACTACCCTATAATCAAACTTATCGCTCCTACGTTGTTCAGTAAAATTAATTTCCTTGCAATGGATCATAGGAGGTCCTAAATTCCTATTTAAATGTTGGTCGCATTTATTATATTACACATTAATTCCAATTAAAAAAATTTCCCTAACATTACCATGAATGCCTCGTAATTTTATAACTCCAAACAATTTCATATGTCTTATCCTCTCTTTGTAACATCTATATCACAACCCCCATCAAATTTTTCCTCTATAGGGATGGTATTAAAGAAAAGGAGTGACACCATGAGTCCAAATTCTATTAGGCATCATGTTGGTGACTAGAATTGAGGGTGAAAAGCACTTAGATTGGAGGTATTACCATCATTACATGAAAGTATCAAGATGAAACACATATAAACACATGAAAACATCATCACATAATATAAAATAAAAAAACCATCACACGTGTGTTTTTTAATAAATAAAAATAAAGTCACCAAAGTAAATTAATAAAAGAAAACTATGATAGAGAATCCTCAATAGCTCAGATCTCTAAGATAATAATTCCCATCTCAACCCTGATGACCCTCCTAGGAACCCGAGGAATAAGTTATATATACATATGTTGAGTGTAAGATATATTCTCTATAAGATCATACCCATAATATCTCATGAATATTTGTAAAGTGTATACTAATTTAGCTATGTATAAACAACAGAACCAAAAAGCACCTAGAATGGTCATATATCATTTCCAACCACACGATGGATGAATCATAATATAATGAAAAAAGTGGTAAGACCATATCAATAAAACATTTTTAAAGGTTCCCTATAGCCACTTTAGCACTGAGTTTCCACTCTCACACCCCATCATCAATCATCGGTCTCTCTAATCTCTTCCATGTCATATCATCTCCATATATCAATCCCTATATAATATGAATAAATTCACACCCTTTCCTACCCCATACACCCATAGGGGCCCATATCCAATAGTAGAATCCATTTCATCATGTACATATTTTATGAATCTAACGAATCATGATGAAATTTTTAGACTTATCACAACCATAGTAGGTTATCATGAATGTGAAGGAAACCAAAATTTTTCCCTCCTCCTACCACACATAAACCACATTTCATATCATGTCCTCTAAATATAAATAATTTACACTAACTATATTTTCATAAAGGTCTAGGATTTGTAACCATATACACCATTTTCCATCACTACTACCAATGGAGGAGTGAGGACGATGGGGGTAATCAACCATATATTCTTCATTATCATGATGTTTTGGAAAAATCCCATTAGAACATTAGAGTGTCCATATGTTGTACTCGACATAGGTTGAGTTTTTTATAATAATAACAAAAAAATAAAATCATATATATGTATGTATGCATGAATGTATGTATGTATATAGACACCACAAAAATTGGACATAAAGGTTTCATATCAATACATTATCACCTTCAACTTAACATAAACTCTATATTAATTTTATCACATGATTCTAATATCTAGATATGACCCATCCACAGAATAATCACACACTACCAATATTTTCATTTTATTTAGACACCAATTATTCTATCTTCTGATATTATCACATTAGTAGGCACTATTCATTAAATATTTAATTGTTAAACTAGTTTCCCCATATAACTTCTAGGTTTTTTAAAAAATTAACCCACACCATTATTAACCTCATATTCTATCACTACCAATATATTATGACATAGAATTCGATAAAAACCATCTTTCTACCATAACAACCACATATCCACCACCACACTTTCCCAACTCACAACACATATAGAATCCAAATTGGCCACCACCATCATCATAAAACCCCAAAAATGTTACAAAAAAGAAAGGAAAAAACATACATACTGGTAGTACATAGTATAATATTTATAAACCACACATATTTCCACAATTAATTCAATACAATTTTTATATTAAATCTTCTTTATACACATTTGAATTGTTACACAGTTCGAGAATATACAAGGGAAACCAATTCCAAACCTAAAATAAGTATTAATATTTTTTGAGTGGTGGGTTTAAATAAAAACTAAATCAAGGGTTATAAATATATAAAAAGTGTAAATTAATTCAAAACATCCAAAACATGATCATCACTGTAGGTTAGATATTTCATGAGAAAACAAATTTAAAATAAAAAGGAAACAAATTAAAAATATATATCTCTCCCAATACCTTTTAATTAAATTTAATCAATTTAATTATCTTTATTATCCAATCTAACTAACAAACCTCATAAAAATTTAATCATTATAATTGAAAAGTTGAAAAAAATTAGAGTTAACAAGGATCCCCAAAATGGAATAAAAATTATAAAGGAGGCTTTACTAAGACTAAGGTAAAGAAAGATGATATCACTATCTAGATATTATAAAGGAAAGGTCTTGATCAATCATGAAAAGATTATAAGGAAAGGTGGAGTATAAATGTTAAACAAGCTCCTACCACAACTGTGACACACCATTTTTGAAATAAAATATTTACTCAAGCAATTGAACACACCAGGAATTATGAATAGGAAGGATCCTGGTCGAATTAGACAACTATCAATGTTCCAGAATGAGGTTCTAGTTTATCCAGACTTAGAGGAAGAAATCCAAAACTCAAATTGAGGAAATATTATACTTCAAATATGCTAGATATAATTTATCCAAATATTCATTTAGCCAATATTACCTTTTAATTATCATTTAACTCAGTTAAATTTAAAACAAATAGAATTCCACATTTAAAACCAAAAAGTTTAGGGAAGTCAAATATATGTTTAATCACCAAAAAATGGATTTAAGAAAAATTATTTTTCTTTTAAAAACCACATTTCATGTTATAATTATAATTCAAATAAATATGAAAAAATATGGATAATTTAAAAAATGGAAAATTTTGAAGGCTCTTGGACCACTCTGGAAGGGATCACCCATGAGAAAAGATTGACCATGGGAAGGGCTCTATTGGGTGAAAAAACTATTTAACCATGATAAAAATATCATCTTTGAGAAAAAACTATCTGATTATGGAAACATACTATCTTAATTTTAGAATAGACAATCAAACATGAGAAAAAACCATCTCAACTTGAGAACAAAATATTTCACTATGAGAAAAAACTATTGACTCTCAGAGAAAAATGTCTAACCATGAGAAAAAACTATCAAATATGAGAAGAAAATGATCGACCATGAGAACATACAATCTAACTATGATAATAAAATTTCCAACGTTGAGATCATACCATCATCCATGAGAATAAATTCTCCATTCATGATAAAAAATCATATATAATGAGAAAAAAACATTTGAATATGAGGACAAATCATCTGAAAATGAGAATAAAATATCAAACATGAGAAAAAATAGTATAACTAAGTTAATAAATAGTCGGATCATGCAAATTATTTTGGAAGATTTAGGGGGAATAAGACCCCAACACCCCCTTAACCCTATAGGATGTGTGAATTCAAAAGGGAAATGTTTTACGAACCTATGGAATTACATGTGGTGTATGAATGGATGTTTTGGAATCATATATAAGTTAGGTTAGTTGTATTATATAATAAAATTATAACATTAAAATAGACTATCATTCCCAATAAAGTATTCCTAAATATACAAATAAGTGTTTGTTTTTCTAATATACATGTTACTTCATTTTTAAAATGGTTTATATTATTTTACCTCATACAATTATTTACCTTAATTATTATTTTTACCAAAAATACAACATATACCATCTTTTATAATTCATATACCCTAATTACACACTTCATATCCATGAGATAAAATTAAATATCTGTACATAATAAATTTAATTTTTAAAAAATAACACATAATATTTAGTAAAAAATGTAAAAAAATATTTGTTTTTAAAGCATGAATATATTTTGATTTCTTATTATGAATTAATTATTCCATGGATGTTAAATATTTATTTATAAATTTATAATATATCATTTATATTACACTATTCATGTAAAGACCTAGAAATTCCATGTAATTTTTTTCTTAAATAAATGGGAATTTTATGAGTCTGTGAAAATTGACAGTGCATGATTCCAAGGCCCGGTGTGCCCAGAATCAATTTCTGAAGTTTCATTTGGGTATGTTCAGTAAAGGTATGGGCGGGATTTTATATCTTTTGAATTGGTGCTTGGAATTTAAATCTGAGGGCACCGTTGAACTCAGAGTGCTAGTATTCGCTTAAAAATACTATCACTTAGATGGCAGTGGGTCGAGTATAAACGATAGTTTTTGGGTTTTCCTGGAGAATAATAAAATAAAGTAAGCTTCACTAAATTTTTATTTGAGTAGCCATGTGGGTGTTTGGTGGTTAAAACCTCCTCATGAAAGTTGGAGGTGGGACCACTACACCTTAACCTCCCATGAGAGGTTATGGTGGTGGGGCCCACCCGAACCTAACCTCCCGTGAGAGGTTACGAAGTGGGGACCACATGGGGATAAACACCCCTATTAATGGGAGGAGAGTAAAACCTCTCAACTCTCCCTTAATAATAATGGAGAGCCTCTTGACCTTCCCTTTAATTAATTGGTGCCAACACCTCTAATTAATTTGTTCCAACACTCATGCATTAATTAGGTGGGCCCTAGTAAACATAATTCACCAATTTTAATTTTGTGCCAACTACTAAAATAATAGAGAATCTATTATTTTTTGTTGGAATTTCTCATTTGGTAGAGATTGGGAAGAGAAGAGCTTGGGAGAAAATATCCCAACGAAGAACGAAGAACGAAGAACGCCGATGAGGAGCGACTTCGACTTCCTTCCTCGGATCCTTCTGACATGGAGTGTTTTCCACAACCGACCTACCCTCTGCATCGTTGTCAACAAGCTGACGCAACTTAGGATTGGAAGTGTACGACGGACATGATGAACGACGAACTCCTTCGTCTTCTTCCCACTACTTCATCGTCAGCGACCAACGATCAAAGGTAGGGGGTTTATTTTTTGTGTAATTTTTACTTTTCATTTCCTCTTCTTCGGATTGGAAAGGAATCATTGCATGGTTGTGAAACGATTATTGTTCATATTTCTTACTCTTTGATAAGATAAATGTTACCACCCTAAACAGGGTGGGTGTCGGCCAAACCAACAAGGCCCGACCCCTCTGTCGTTCTTGTTTGTGTTGTTTCTTGGCATGGAGATGAAGCAGCGTTGAAGGCAATGAAGGCACGAGAAAAGGCTGCGCTTCCTGTGGCCTCTACGAACTGCACCTTCCCCGCGATATTTCGGTGCCCCGACCGAGCCGGCATCGCAGGCCGAACCATTGTCGGCCTCCCACGCGCCCGACCGCACCACCATCGGCTCCCACGCGCTCTGGTTGAACCCCGCCTTCCCGTGCCGCGCCGAATCGTGCCTGCCCAAAACCGCATCGGACTAGCCTTCTGCCTACCTGTCGGCTTGGCCATGCCCTACCCGACCACCCGCCGGCCCTCCTTGCTCCCCGCACGGCTTCCCACCAGCCTGCTTGGCGCCCTGCCCGGCCACCCACCGACCCACCCGGTGCCCTGCACGGCCGCCTGTCGGCTTGGGTGTGCCCTGTCCGACCCCCTTCCCACTTGGATGCGCCCTGCCTGACCACCTCTCAGCCTAGACATGCCCTTCCCAACCACCCGCCGGCCCGCTTGGCACCCTGCCCGGCTGCTCGCCGACTCACCTGTCGCCATGCCCGGCCGCATACCCGCCTGGCCACGCCCTACCCGGTCACCTCTCAACCGCCCGACCTCCTAAACTAGCCAACAACCCCCCTCATGGTGCTCTATCTGAACCGTCTTGGCCAATACCTTTGAGCCGAACCGTGCTGGTTCGTGCCCTCATGAAGCTCCGAGCCGAACCTCCCTCATGGCCTGTTGGGTTGGGTCCAGCGGGCTGGGTCGAACATAACAGGCTGGACCATCTAATGGGCCGGGCCAGACCTAACAGGTCTGATCGGGTCAACCTTGACCGGGTCAGCCCAAGTTGGGTTGGGACGGGTAGGTCCGACCAGGTCGGACCGGACCTGGGCCCTCTACAGACCCTTTAATTTCTTTTGGCCATATCTTTGGCACCAGACGAATTTTTGATGAACCGTCAGCAGTGATGGTTTTATTTGTGCGTGGAGGTCAATATGAGTATACCCCCATTGGAGTACAGGGTAAAGTTGAGTTACGGTCAGGTTGGATCGTGCACGAATTCAACCAGGCCCATGGGACAAAAATGCTAATATGTCACAAACCAGACATCCGATTGACGCGCCGTCTGCTGCGTTGAGACCCCTATGATGTGGTGGACCTTTGAGATAGTTATAAGTGGGACATCATGATAGTTGGAGCATATAAATGTAGTTTGTGGAGCGGATACTCTTAGAGATGAGCGATCATAGTGTGGAGACCTAGTAGCTAGCTGAGGCCCGACGACTGCTGACCAATTTGACACGGAGTGATTTGAATATCCCAGTGGGGAGAGCCTCTGTGTGATCACGGAAGAACAACTGTTGGGAGTGCCTCTATGTGAGCCCGGAAGACCCATGATACTCGATAGGAGGAGTACCTCAACAGGCTATGAGGGGGAGCGCCTCTATGTGAGTGCGGCAAACCCATTCTGGGGAATGCCTTTGTGGGAGTGTGACAGACCCACAATACTAAATAGGAGGAGTATGTCAGTAGTCCAAGGTTATTGGGAAGCACCTCTGTGTGTTCATGATAGGCCTACTGTACTCGATAGAGGAGGTGTTCTCCAGCAGCCGAGGTTTCGACAGTTTGACTAGATATGTTACTTTATACTACCCTTAGAATAAAATCCTAGTTTGATCTGAGTCAGTAACTTTTGTGTTTACCTCATGATTGAGATGAATTACTTGATAACATAGGTTTAAGTATGGGATATACCTATGTGGGGTTATCTATTGATTTTATACTTTGTGATTTATCCTTGTTGGATTTTGTGTGACCTTGAGGGTCTCGGGGTCCCTACTGAGTATCGTTATACTCAGACCTACACGGGATATGCCTTCACCTCGTTGTGTTGGTTTCAGACAATGAATAGTGTTTACTGAGGATCAGAGTAGTGGGACTAGATGGTATGTGGAGGAGGATCTTATGACGAGTCGGTACATGGAGGAGACTGACGGACGTGGAGTGCTGAGGAGGCTATATGTACCTACCCTTCAGGTAGGAAGCCTCAGAGGACGACCCATCAGCTACTTTAATTTTCTTTAGTTGTACTTGTTTGTTAGTTGTACATGTACTTTCCGGTTGGTCTTGTATTCTGGCCCCTTTACTTCAATACACTTGTTATACAATATTATGTAGTGTTTTGCTTCAAGTTTGTAATCTGTTGTGTGTTTACTCTTTGTAAAGGTAATTCCTTCCTAGTTTTAGGGAATTAAACCTTTGGTGCTAGTTACCAGCCCCTGGCCTATGGAAGTCGGGCATGGCGTAGTCACCGCACAATTCCTAGGGGACGGTTCGTGAAAAATTGGTATTAGAGGTTTCTGTTCTACTGCAGAACGAAAGAATCAGATATTTTTTGTGAAGAAATAGTGTTAAAGGTATTGATTGTGGTTTTTAGTTTAGGGAGTCCAATGTTGGTGCGCTGGCCGACATATCCATACATCAAGATCCTGACTTCTGATTTCTGACTCAGTGCACGTAAACACTGATTGCGTGTGTGTTTTAAAAAGTTTTCTCTATGTCAGCTCAACCAGGTCAGCTCACCAGGTATAATCTTTAAACGTGTCACATATGTTTTGTTCAGTATGCCTCCCCATAGACGACCATCGAGAGTCTTGAGAGTTGTACACACAGATGTCCCACTAAGCAATGAGGCCTTAGTGCATGGCCCTTTTCAGGCAGAGACACCAGTGGTAGTATTTCCCGTTGGGCCACTGATGCCATGAGCCCCAGCAGCAGACGATGCACACCGCTTGAGCATGTTGCACGAGTTCTAGTGCTAGAGGCAACTCAGGTTTAGGGGATATATGGATCCACGGGTATCTAATGATTTAATGGAGGCTATGGTGAGTGTTTTCTACTGGTAGGGACACCATCAGACCTTATGGTGATCCTTGCCGCGAGTCTCCTTCAGGCAGCAGCAGGCAGATGGTGGAGCCTGATGCTCCAGGTGCATGACGAGATAAAACTTCTCTGGGAAGACTTTAAGAGCCTATTTTGGCCAGCGTTTCTTCCAGCGACACTCCACACAGTGCGTATACAGAAGTTACTTCACCTGCAGAAGGGCATCATGATGGTGGCATAATACTCAATGAGGTTCACCGACCTCTCACGTAACTCCACTAATATGGTACGAGACCCATTCTTCAATGCCCGGACCATCGAGAAGGGGATTAGAAAAGATATTAGGGCTTCGATGATCTCCCTCATCATCCTGACACAGAAAGGGGTTTTGTAGAGAGCCCTCTTAGTGGAGAGTTTTCTTGCTGAGTAGTCTCGAACAGCGAGACCCACCACTAGTAGACATACAGCGGAGTCTTCTGTAGCTGGAAGTAGATAGATGTCACAAAGGTCCAAGAAGACCAGACCCATGGGTGGATGACCACATGACTCAGAATTAGTTGTGCGAGGAAACTAGAGCAAAGACTTACATGCGAGGACTGGGCATGGTTACTCATGCAGCGGGCATGGTCACATGGCTCGTGACTGTCCGACCTTCCATTCAAATGATCTGAAGACTGTCGAAGGACCACCCATGCAGAGACATAGATTCAATAAAGGTAGTTCGCAGGGTGCAGGCAGATGTGGCAGAGGAGCTGGAAGTGCAGCTGGCGGTGGATGACGTTTCGAGGTGTTATCACCACCACCACCAGGAGTTCCACCCCAACTGCAGGGAGTAGATGGACATGCGAGAGCTCAACTTCAAGAAGTTGAAGCATACGACCATGGCGCTCCGGAAATGATTAGAGGTGTGGTCTGTGTCTACTCCACCTTTGATACAGTTCTTATAGACACAGGTTCCTGTCACTCTTTCATTACCACTTCCCCCGTTCAGAGCTTGTAGATTCCGATGGATCCATTGAGTCGATCCTTACAACTAGAGACTCTTACAAGAGCAGACCTGATGATTACACACTAGTGCCGAAAGTGTGAGCTTACTCTAAGAGTTGAGAGCTTCAGATGAGATCACATAGTAGTGGCGTAAAGACCTTACAACGTCATCTTGGGTATGGACTGTTTATCTATAGTCCATGCTCAGATCGATTGTATTTGGCGCAAAGTGCGGTGTGTCTGCACGGATGGGACTAGGTTTACCTTCACCGATGAGGAGGAAGCCTTTGCAGCACAATATATACTTACTCGGATGAGGGTACATCCAATCACTCATCAGTTGTCCTGACTTACCCTCAGAGTAGTAGATGTGGAGAGTCCGAACTATCAAGTAGTGGTGGACCAGTACGTGGATGTTTTCCCTAATGAAGTCTCAGGTTTACATCCACGTAGATAGGTGGACTTCTACATTAACCTGTACCCTGGGATGAAACTGATATCTACGCTAGCATATCAGATGGCTCCCGCAGAGCTTCGTGAGATGTGGGTACAACTAGAGGACTTGCAGGAGCAGGGATTCATCCAGTCTAGTGTTTCTCCCTGGGTAGCCCTGATTTTGTTTGCCAAAAAGGTGGATGGGATCTTGAGGCTTTGTGTTGACTACCATATCCTAAACCAGGTGACTGTGAAGAATAAGTAACCACTCCCAAGGATTGAAGACCTCTTTGATCAGCTGAAGGGATCATGGTGGTTCTCAAAGTTAGACCTCAAATCAGGCTGTCACCAGCTCAGAGTTTGACATGATGATGTGCAGAGGATTGCATTCAGATGTCGGTACAACCACTATGAGTTCTTGGTAATGCCATTCAGAATAACCAATGCTCCAATAGTGTTCATGGGACTCATGAATAAGATCTTATAGCCATACATTGATCAGTTTGTCGTAGTCTTCATCGACAACATACTGATCTACTCGACTACTGAGGAGGAGCATGCCAACCATTTTTGGGTAGTACTTGACACCCTCCGAGAGCACCAGCTTTATGGTAAGTTCTCGAAGTGCCATTTTGGATCTGGGAGGTTCACTTTTTGGGACACGTCATCTCGGAGGCTGTAGTTGCAGTGGATTTAGTGAATATCGAGGGGATACATTCTTGGGAGCCACCCAGGAGTGTGATGGAGGTTCGGAGTTTCCTGGGTTGGGTTGGTTACTATTGGAGGTTCGTTCCAGACTTCTCTAGAGTTTCAGCACCCCTATCAGCCGTGATGAAGAAGGGGAAACCATTTGTGTGGTCGAAGAGATACCAGCAGAACTTTCAGGAGCTGAGGTATAGACTGACTAGTGCCCCCATCTTGAGGCTTCCAGAGGAAATCATAAGGTACATAGTTTACTACGATGCATCAGGGACCAGACTCGAGTGTGTCTTGATGCAGGAGCGAGCAGTGATCGTGTATGGTTCTCAATAGCTGATACAACATGAGAAAAAATATGCTACCCATGGCCTAGAGTTATCATCAGTGGTATTCGCCTTAAAGATGTGGCGACACTATCTGATGGGAGAACGTTTTACAGTGTAATCTGATCATAAGATTCTCAGGTATATCTTCTCTCAGAAGAACCTAAACCTGAGATAGCGACGTTGGTTTGAGTTCCTCCAGGACTATGAATTCGAAATAGTCTATACTCCAGAAAAGTTGAACATTGTAGTAGATGCACTCAGCATGAGATCTGGTATACAACTGCTAGGCAATGCGATAGAGCAGCTGGCTACCTTACAGATATCCTTTATGGATAGAGATAGAGCCGCTTTCCTTCAGTCCCTTACAGTCACTCCCCCACTTCTATAGTGAGTCTGGGAGGCACAACATGGGGATGCTGACTGCGAGACATGACGTGCTCAGATATCCACAAGGTAACCACCTGATGGATTTTCTGAAGGTGGGGAGCATGTCATCTTCTTTAGAGGACGCACTATGGTACCAGTGTCACTTCAGGAGGAAGTGTTAAGGGAGTTCCACACATCCCCTCTAGCGGTACATCAATTAGTGGAAGATATGTACCAGGACCATTGAAGACAGCACTGGTGGCCATGTATGAAGAAGGCAGTAGCAAAGTTTTTCACTCAATGCGTCACTTGTCAGCAAGTGAAGGAAGATCACTAGGTACCATCAGGCTTGGTTCAGCCTTTAGAGGTCTCATAGTGGAAGTGGGATAGGATATCCATGGACTTTGTGACATGTATTTGACATACATCTAGGGGTCACGACTCGATTTGGGTGATTGTTGAATGACTCACCAAGTGGAATCACTTCCTACTGATAAGAGAGCAGGGCTTAGTAGAGAGATTGGGGACCCTTATGTGCAATAGATTGGGTGGCTACATGGAGTACCATCCACGATTGTCTCCGATCGTGACACACAGTTTACTTCCCAACTTTGGAAGGGGTTGCAGGAGGCTTTCGAGATGCAGCTTCATCTGAGCACTACCTTCCATCCTCAGACGGACGGTCAGACTGAGAGAACCATTTAAACTCTCGAGGACATGCTCCATGCATGTGTCCTTGACTTTGAGCGTAGCTAGGAGGATTACATACCTTGGTGGAGTTTTCATATAACAACAACTATCACTCCACTATAGGGATGAAAACTTTTTAGGCGTTATACGTGCGACCTTGCAGATCACCCTTGTGTTGGACTGACCCTGGGGAGTCAGCACTAGTGGGACTAGAGATGGTACAGGCTACCACAGAGAAGGTGAAAATAATACAAGAGTGGATGAAGACTTCACAGAGTATATAGAAGTCGTATAATGATAGGAGACAGAGAACTCTTGAGTTCGAGGATGGGGACCACGTCTTTCTACAGGTCTCACCTCGATGAGGTCAACAGAGATTTGTCTGAGGCAGCAAGTTATCTCCGAGGTTCATCGGACCTTTCCAGGTCCTCAACAGAGTTGGCGTGGTGGCTTACCGCTTAGCTCTTCCACCTCAGTTTCACCAGTTGCACAACATCTTCCATGTATCTCAGTTGAGGAGATACATTTCCGACCCTTCTCACATCATCGACCATGGAGAGATGAACGTTGAAAATGGGGCGACTTTCACGGAGCTTCTAGTGGAGATTTAGGATCAATAGGAGCCGGTCCTATGTGGACAATCGATACCTCTGGTGCGCGTTCGCAGGCAGCATGGGAACCTCTAGGAGAGAACATCGAAGTAGGAGGCTCAGATTCATGCTCAGTACCTCCACATATTCCCTTAGTTCAAGTTGTAGTTTATGGGGACGTAAAGCCATGAAGTGGGGTGAATGTAAATACCTAAATATTCCATGGATTTTTTTTCTTAAATACATGGTAATTTTAGGAGTCCACGAAAATTGACGGCGCATTATTCCGAGGCCCAGTTTGCCGAAAATCAATTTCTAAAGTTTTGTTCAGGTACGTTTCGTAAACGTACAACTGAGTTTTTATAAAATTTGAATAGTTGCTCATAATTGAAATCCAAGGGCACCGTTGAACTCATAGCGCTGGTATTTTCTTAAGAAGACTATCACTTTGATGACAATGGGTCGAGTATAAAAGATAGTTTTTGGGTTCTTGTGGAGAATAATAAAATAATGTGGTCTTCACTTTATTTTTATTTGAGCCACTGTTTGGGTGTTTGGTGGTTAAAACCTCTTTATGGAAGTTGGATGTGGGACCACCACACCTTAGCCTCCCATGAGTGGTTATGGTGGTGGGGCCCATCCAAACCTAACGTCCCGTGAGAGTTTACGATGTGGGGACCACACGGGGCTAAACCCCCTATTAATGGGAGGAGAGTAAAACCTCTCAACTCTCCCTCATTAATAAGGGAGAGCCTCTTGAAATTCCCTTTAATTAATTGGTTCCAAATCCTCTAATTAATTTTTTCCAATAATCATCAATTAATTAGAAGGGGCCGATTAAATTTAATTCACCAATTTGAATTTTGTTCCAATATCTAAAATAGTAGAAAATGAATTATTTTTGGTTGGAATTTCTTATTTGGTGGATATTGGGAAAAGAAGAGTTTGGGAGAAAAACACCCAACGAAGAATGAAGAACGAATAATGGAGAACACCGGTGGGAAATGACTTCGAATTCCTTCCTCGGATCCTACCGACGTGGAGTGTTTTCCACAACTGACCTACCCTCCGCATCGTCATCAACGAGCTGACGGAAATTGGGTTTGGAAGTGTACGGTGGATGTGACGAATGACGAACTCCTTCATCTTCTTCCTACGACTTCCTCATCGACGATCAACGATCAAAGGTATGGGGTTTTGTGTGTGTAATTTTTCCTTTTTTTTCTCTCTTCTTCGGATTGGAAAGGAATCATTGCGTGGTTATGAAATAGTTGTTGTTTATCTTTATTACTATTTGATTAGCCAAGTGTTACCACTCTAAACGTGGAGGGTGTGGGCCAAACCAACATGGACTGACCCCTCCACCATTCTTTTTTGTGTTGTTTCTCGACAAAGTGACGAAGCGGTGTTGAAGGCGACGAAGGCACGAGAAATGGTCGTGCTTCCTGCAGCCTCTACGAACCGCCCTGCCCCCACAGCGTTTCGGTTCCCTAACCAAGCCGGTTTTGCGGGCCAAACCACCACTGGCCTCCCGCGCGGTAATCCGCACCACCGCCGGCCTCCGGAATGCGCCGGAAAAACCTCGTCGGCCCGCGCTCGCCCGAGCTGGGCCGAACCGCACCGGCTTCCCTACCCGGCCACCCGCTGGCCCACCTAAAGCCATTTCCGACCACGTGCCCACCTCGAAATGGCCTTGCTGGCCGCCACTCAGCCACTCGGCCTCCCAAACCGGCCCACGGCCCTCCTCACGGTGCCCTGGCCAAATCAGCTCGGCCGCGCTAGGTCGCTCCCTCATGACACTCGAGCCCGAACCGGCCCCGAGCCCGGGCCGAACTTCCCTTGCGGCCGGCTAGGCTCGGCCCAGTGGGCCGGGCCGAATTTAATAGGCTGGCCCATCAAATGGGCCAAGCCAGACCCAACAGGTCTGACCGGGTCAACCCAAACCAGGTCAGCCCAGACGGGTTTGGGCTGGGTAGGTCCGACCGGGTCGGATCGGACCCAGTCCCTCTATCGACCCTTTACTTTATTTTGGCCATTTCTTTGGAACCGGACGACCGTTTGAAGAACCGTTTGTGGCACTGGTTTTTATTGAGTGAAAAAGTCCCTATGAGTATAACCTTATTGGAGTACAGGGTAAAGTTAAGTTACAGTCAAGTTCGATCGTGCGTGAATCTTACCGGGCCCCTGGGACTAAAAGGTTAGTAACTCACATATCGGGCGTCAGATTAACACGTCGTCTATTGCATTGAGACCCTTATAAAGTGGTAGAACATTGAGATACTTATACATGCAACTTCAAGAATGTTGGAGAATCGACCTACAGTTTGTGGAGCAGATCCTCCCGGAGATGAGTGAGCATAATGTAAAGACCTAGTAGCTGGCTGAGACCTAACGACTACTGACTGATTCGACTCAGAGTGATTCGACTAGCCTAGTGGGGAGCGACTCTGTGTGAGTGCGACAGACCCACGATGGGGAGAACCTCTGTGTGAGCACTTTATACCCACGATACTCGACAGGAGGAGTACCTCAGTAGGCTATGAGGGGGAGCGCCTCTATGTGATTGCGGAAGACCCACGGTGGGGAGAACCTCTGTGCGAGCATTGCAGACCCACGATACATGACATGAGGAGTACCTCAGCAGTCCAAGGTAAATGGGAAGCACCTCTTTGTGAGAGTGGTAGACCCACTGTACACGATAGAGGAGGATTTCTATAGCATCTCAGGTTTCGACTATGTGTCTAGGGATGTTACTTAATACTACCCCTATAATAAAATCCTAGTTTGAGCTGAGTCGATAACTTTTGTGTTTTCATCATGATTGAGTGGTTTACTTGATAACTTTGGTATATGTATGGGCATATACCTAATTGGGGTTATCTGTTGATTTCATACTTTGTGATTTATCCTTGTTGGATTTTGTGAGACCTTGAGGGACTTAGGGTACCTACTGATTATCGTTATACTGACCCCTGCACGGGCTACGCTCGCACCTCATTGTGTTGTCTAGAGACGATGGAAAATGCTAACTGAGGATTAGAGTAGCAGTACCAGACGACACCTGAAGGAGGACCTTATGACAAGTCGATACATGAAGGATATTGACGTATGTGAAGTGATTAGGAGGATATCTGTACATACCCTTCAGGTAGGAATCCTTAGAGGACGACCCATTAGTGGCTTTACTTTTGTTCAGTTGTACTTGTACTTTCCTGTTGGGCTTGTATTCCTGTCCCTTTACTTTCAGTAAACTTGATATATAGTTTTACTTATTGTTTTTCTTCCAGGTTGTACTCTGTTGTGTGTTTACTCTTTATAAAGAAAATGCCTTCCCAGTTTTAGGGAATTACTCCTTTGGTGCTAGTCACCAGCCCGTGGCCTATAGAAGGCGGGCTTGGGGTAGTCACGGCACGGGCCCCAAGGGACGGGTCATGACAAGTCACTTCTATATAATCATTAAATTCTATTTTTAATAACTTCTAGTATACTCATTAACTATATTTGTACCAAAAGGCTATATATGTGGAATGACCACATAAAAGTCACATTAACCTTTTCTAGTCCTATTTAGTACCAAATATAATTTTATAAAATAATTCATTCTATTAACGTATTCAAAATAATTTCCATATTTATAATGTTTTTCACTATTTCTATAATTATACTCAGTAGTATCATTTTCCTTACTGACCATGATGATAAATATTTCATGCTTTTATTTTTTATTTACCTGTATTTATTTTCATATTATAGTTTCTATAAATTTTTTCCTTTTACATTTTTCATAATAATGTTTTAATATACTAACTTGTGAAATAAATAATTATTTAATTTTTACCTATTTTATGTGATACATTTTATTTTTAAAAAATTAAAAGAGTAAAACATTCATACTAATAAATGGAGGGATATAGTGTACCTAAAAGTAGAAAATGTAAATATTTAAACATGATCCATCAACGATGAATCAATTTTATGATTCTATATCATTTTACAGTTATGATATTATGAAAAATTCTTTAATACTCAAATTAATTTAACTTAAGGTAGTTTTAATGAAAAAAATGAAATATAAATAGTTATATATATCAATTTATCTATTTTTTAAAATTTCATGTTGTAAAATTTATTTTAAACATAATATTTTTGATAATATTGGGATTAAAATTTGAATTGTTACTATTTTTAGATATATTAGGTACTTAGTGGTATATTATTACAATAATCCACAAGATTACAAGGAATTTGAGGGTCATATTGGAATATTTCTTAAGAAAAATTTAATTGATTAAGGAATTAGTTGGAGGAAATTGAACCTAGTTAAGTTCTTGACTATTGAATAAGAATATTACATGGGATTGAATACAAGGCAGTCTCCAAAGGAGTTATAGAAACTGAACTAAGAAAATTTCATAGTAACCACATAGGTCCCATGTAATATTAAACAAATTAGGATATATAGATTTCTTATATACATTAGTGAACATGTTGATATCATTCTAGATGCACTTACCATTTTTCATGAATATATTGAGAGTTTTTATCTTTATAAATGGTTATAGGCCATTATAAATGAGATATAATCTATGTAAAAAATCATGTTTATATAATTATGGACCACATAAATGGGTAAGACCGATTGGTTGTAAGTGATTCTTATAGAAGAAAACTATCATATACAATAGAGTGTCTATCAATAAATATCTCTTAGTAGAAAATGATTATATGTAAATTTATAGTATTGACTAGAAGAAATATTTTTCCCTAAAACATATGATAAATTGAATTCATATTTTACATAACCTGGAATCTTATTATGATTACGATAACTACTAAATAAATGTTAAAACTAGATTTTTAATAGAAACATATTTGAGAATACATGTTTGAATCAAAATAAATGTCTTAAGGAAAAAATGGTGTTTCTATGGTAGTAAATTTTAAATTTCACATTTATATATAGAATTATTTGTCTAATTTTGATGATGTGATAAAATAATTTGGTTTCATTAAAAATATGGTGAATCTTGTGTACAGTAGCATGATAATGAGTATATTTTTTATTTCTAGAGTTGTTTGTGGATTATATACTTATAATTTCAAAGAATATAATTTATTTAAATACTATAAAGTATTAGTTTATACTATAATTTCTGAGGAAATAAATATGTATATTATTCTATATGATAATAATGATGATCTATATGAAAAAATGTAGTCGGTTCTCTAGTTCAAGTTGATTAACATATATTAATAGATTTATGAAATTATTTATGATGGAGTATAACATATTGAACATAATAAACTTATAATTATATGTTTTACAACAAAATTTCTTCAAATACATCCTCATGACCTTTAGGATTAGATATTATAAGGATTATGAGACCCATTGTTTTAAAAAATCTAGAACTTATCTCATTGTACATTTTCCCAAAAAAAATTGTTCTTAAAATGATACACTTTCTTTATTCATGAAGAGTCACTATAAGTGGAACTTTGACTTCATTATGGCTCTTAGTCATCCTTAAACCATGAAAAAATCATTTGAAAATATGGAATGGGTAGGTAAAACATAGTTTGGGGTATAAAATAAATTAAAAGTTTTAGGCTATTGAAATATCTGAAAACACATGAATACGTTTCTCCTTTAAATGATATAATTTGTGCTCGTAAAAAACCCATAATCACTAAATTAATCAATTTTTTACTAAAATAAAGGAATTAAGAAATATTTTAGTTAAGAATAAATACGTAAATTAATAATTAAGGTTTCATAGGGAATCATATTTGTAAGCACCCATGTAATTACCCATTTCATTCTTCTTTAAAATAGAATAAACTATTCAATTACTTAAAATATATGTTCTCTAGTGAATAAATCATTACCCAGAGCATTGTGGGACTATATTCTAAGACCACACATCTTTATAGATAATTTACAAGAATAATAATAAGAATAAAATACATATAATCTTTAATTTCCATATTTCATTAACAAAACACATAAAAATTATTTTTCAACCAACAAGAACAAGAACTAATATTACACTTGAAAAATAAATAGATTTTAAATGAATAGGATAACTAATTTATTGTTGAGAGTAAAATGAAAGTGAAAAAAATATATTGATAAATATCATTAATAAAATCATTATTATAAGTCATAGAAAATATTATAGAGAGATATTTGAGATAAATACTTCGAAACATTTAAAGTAAATGATTAGAATAAAACCCTTTACATTGAGTCTTGAATAGATTTTTACACCATCCTATTATGAAGTAATAAAATTATATTAATATTTTAATTACTTTAGAACATTTTTCATATGTATTATTTATTATTTATTATTTTTTAAAATCTATTAAATGTTTATTGTAATAATTTTTCTTCCATAAGTCATTTGAGTTTATCCAATCCATAGTTTCAAAACTCCTTCAACACAATAATAATCATCAAATATCATTTTCCAATAATTCTTTAAGCTACATAAGTATCAATATATATTGGATTTAATTATATAATGAAAGGAATTCAATAGTCCATGAAAGGGTTACCATTTAGTGAATATTTCTTGAGAAACTTGTTTTTTATGGTTATAAATTACTATGATTGTTTGCTTTTAGTTAAAAAATTGTGACATATTTTTTATAATTTAAAATATTAAAAATAAAATAAATTTAATATTAATGTTATATTCAAAAAATTAAACTAATTTTTAATAGTATTTATAAAATATATTTGTTTTTGAAAAAATTATCGTTCACTAGGAAATAGTAAAACAATCATAGTTATAGATGGTTTTAATAGATTTAAAAAAATATTAACAAACATTTGAGTTTAAATTTTTTTTAAAAATAATTATACACTAATTTTATAATTACTTTAAATAGTTACCAATTTTATAGAATGGGCAATAAGTGAATAGAAAAGAAAATAAATGAATTTTGAAACTTGTACTTTGACAAAAAAAATATTAAAAGTTTTTTTCAAGAAGGAAAGAGTGATACATCCATATAATAGATCAAAAAAGAGTTAATAAAATTATAATATAATCATGTAATCAAAATTATAAAATGTTTAAAATATCACCAATGAGTAATTATCTCAAATAAAAAAGGAAATATTGTGATTGAGACTCTATTTCTATTAGAATCAATACCTTTGGGTTGAATCCTAATCCTTTAGAGAAGTGGTTTTTTGAATAAACTAGAGAATTATGATCATATATATGTATAATTAAAGAGGTTTTTTTGTGATATAACTAATCTTTATATGTAGGTTTAAAATTATAGAATGCATCCCATTTTATAGGAAAAATTAATTTCATTTCACAAAGATTCAATTTTTGAAGGTCAAGACTTTTATTTTGAAATGGAAAGTGCATTAGAAATTGAGAATACATGATATTTTAAACCATTAATCATTTCCAAATTAATCAATATTTTTTTTTCTGGTTTTATATTAATTTCTAAATCATATTTAACAATACATACCTTTTAAAGTCATTTTTAGAATTACATGTGTAATTTGAGATTAAAATTTTAAATATATTAAAAAGATTCATGAATCAATATTTATATAATAAATTATTTTTCATATTTACCTATAAAATTCATAAAACGACATAATTCCTCAAAAAAAATTTATCATAAATATTTCAAACAATAATTTTTAACTTTTCTCATATTTTTTATATACATTGATGTTGTTATGAATTTTATTTAAATATTACAATTATTTAATTATAAATAATTTTATAAAATAAAAACAATTTAATATTAATTAATATTTTGACATAAAAACATATGAAATATTATTTATTTGTTTTTATATCATAAAAAAATTTGAAGAAGAGAATTTTTATTATTCCTACCTTCTATAAGAACTGGGAATGAATTTGTTAATTGTAATGGCTCATATTTTCCCAAAATTATTTTTAGAAATTATTTGGGAAAATTCAAGGACCATACATTGAGACGATGTGTGATTTTGAATCTTGGTGTGCCCAAAATGATTCGCTAAAAAATGTTATGTTTTTAATTGAATGCAAACACGATATTTTCATAAAAAGTGGAACAAATCCTAAACGGGTGCCCAAATTAGAAATCCAAGGGCATTATTAAGATCAAGGTAGTGGCTTCACCCTAGGTACAACTTAAGTTTAGTTGGTTCAGGTCTTCAGTGGGAAAACCTGAAAAGGGAATAATCGTCAACAAAACAATTTAAAAAAACTATTATTTTTTAAAATCCTAATAACTCATAAACGGTAACTTAGATTAGAAATCCAATACCACCGTTGAGTTATGAAGGGGGTTTTGTCTTAGGGGACTACAAACCTTGTCTATCAGAGTCTAGATGTTAATGAATGTTTTTGGATGCGAACGTCATGAAAATATTTAATAAAAATATTTTATTTAACATTACATGACGACGTATCGACGGTTTTCCTTTTTAATAAGTCTATTTAGAAATATAGGTTTATCGCCATAACCCTGGAGTTTTCTTAAGGCTATGAGAAGGAGGCTCCCTCATCTGAGATGATGGATTGGAGGTCGGAACTCATATAAAGCATCAATGAATATACGAACGATGGAAATGCGGCTTCACCCTTCATCAAAGAATAATACAAACCCCAGGTTGGGTGTTATTTTTTTGTGACTATTTTACCAATATTAATTTTGAAAGATGAATGTGGAAAAACCTATGAACAGGTTGATAAACAGGTTGATCATTCTTATGGGATGGGAAATTATGTGGGTTGAATATCAGGGATGATTTTTGTTTAGAGATTTTATTATTTTCATCTCCTTTATTCAATTCTAACATGAATGGATCGAGGAATACATGAACAAGGCCAATATATCTTCTTTGGGTGTCCTTGTGGGTTTATCTCTTTCCACAAACTTTACTGAATTATTCGTTCTTCGTGATGAATTGATGAGGGATTGTTGCACCCTCAATCCATGGCACAATGATCCAAGACTAGGGATTCAACAAAGTGGAGGTGAGGTATCAAAGGTGTGGTGCAATTGGTCGAGATAATGACCTAAATCAATGAAAGGTGGATATTGAAGCATCTACTCCAGTCAACTCAAGTAGTGCGGCGAGGCCGATCAAGGTAGCATAGTGAGGTGGCGAACCTTGGTAGGGTGCGGGCCGGATGGCAGGCCCCTGGAAGGGCGGCTACCTACAGAGGATGCAGTAGCCCTATGGGAGGCCTAGACAGATGGTGTGTAGAGCAGGATGGTCGTGGTCTAGGAGGGACCACATGGAAGCCCATGATGGTGAAGGTCATAGGCTGGGATTAGGGACACAACCAATGAGGGAAGTGTAGGCAATGAAAAGCTAGCATGGAGGTCGTGGTGGCAGAAGCCACGGGGATGGGGCCAGGACGAGGTTCTATTTTCATTGAACATAGAGGCCACATTTAACATGGAAATCAAATTGAATGAGAGTGCATCATCAGTTCATGCGCTGAAGGAGCCATCCTTCTTGCAGTGGGCCATGCTGGACAGACTTGGCCACTCTAGAAGCCCAGTGAGTTGGGTCCAACTGTCTAATGGGCCACACCGGGTAGGACCTAATGGGCATGGTCAAACTAGGAATAGTGTACTAGGATAGTTTGGGTACAATGGGTAGTGCTAGGTTAGGTCAGCCTGACTGGACCAGGTTAGGTTGATGGGCCAACTCGAGTCAGACTTGGACTGGACCCGGGTCAGACGTTTTCACTAAAATGGCCTTAACTTTCAAACAGAAGGTCCATTTGACAATCCGAATGAAACATGGGGGCCATTATGATGAGGTGGTCCTTTTTGATATGGTTTGGTGGGTTTTTATAAGGGTGCAATATAGGAGGATATTTTTCATTAGTTCATTCCTCGACGATTTAGCATGACATTACGTCTACATCACTAGATAGTAGACCCCTCAATAGACCAAGTTACATATAGAGTAATGGTATCCCTCCTTGGGAATAGATATATCCTTTATCACCCCTGATGATGTTTTCTATGAATTGACATGAACTCTGAGTGTAGGGAATTATTCCTCCATCCAGTTAGTTATATCATTAGGGTTTTTGGTATTCTCTATAAAGGATCTCTTATGTTATGAGCCACATTGGTAGGGTTGTATGTATTCTCTAAGGAGGATCCCTTAAGTTGTGAGATATTAGATATTAGGTTTTAAATATTATATAGTAAGCATCACCTCTATGTATATCATGATCTTTGATGAATATGTTCTCTTTGGGTGGGGCTTAAATGAGCGGGACCTCATTGCAAGAGTCTCTGATGATATCATGGCTCGAGGAGTGAGTTCTCATCGAATGAGAATGCCTTGAGGAAAAAATTTAGGCTGATTTTTGGTTTGGACTTACCTTTTTAACATATAGCTGGTAGTGGATGAGACCTTGAGCCTTGGAATCCTTTACGATTAAACCTTCTCATTCTTGGTATATGTGTTACAAACATATACCTGTATAGAGTTGATTATATCTTCTTAGAGATGCTTCCTTGGGGGAATTTTATTTTGTGTTTTGGGGGGTCCTACTAAGTATTATTTTACTCACCCCTACATAGGATTTACCACATGTTTCTTGTATTTTATAGACTATTTATTCATTAATAGAGTCTTAGGTGGACTAGGACCATGTGGTACTTAGAGAGAGACCTGAAAGATTACGTGTGCTCCTGCATCTTCAGACAACTATTCATGTACTTACCATTTAAGTAGGGTTTTCATTGGATGATCTTTAGGACCTTATGCTATATAATCTTTATTTTTTGTGTGATTTTATTCTATCCTAATT
This sequence comes from Viscum album, assembly GCA_963277665.1. NCBI lineage: Eukaryota > Viridiplantae > Streptophyta > Magnoliopsida > Santalales > Viscaceae > Viscum > Viscum album. The sequence continues at coordinate 777,559,707 of OY728164.1, forward strand.
GTAGTTTAATGAACATTACTTTCCTTTTGTACTATATTGGTTGGGATATAGTGGTATGTATGGATTTTTTTTACTTAGTGTTTTTACTTTTGATTATTTTGGGCTTCAAAATGTTTGTGTGTGTGTGTGTATAGGTACATAGAAAAATGCCTCCAATTTGTGGGATATTCCGACTCAGTGATAGTCACTATCCTTTATCCTATTAGAGACGGGCTTAGTGTAGTACGACATGGGCCCATCTGGGATGGGTCGTAAAAGAGTGATATTAGAGGGTGGTCAGTTCTAATTTAGGACTGCGATTCTATGAGATTGGTTTTGGGAAATAGTGTTAAGTGTTTTGAGTTTGGATTTCAAGCCAGTGACTCAAGTGTTAGTGCGGCAGCTGACGTATCCATATGACAGGACTCTGTATACCTACTTTTTGACTCAATACATGAAAAAGTTGATTGTAGGGAAAAATAAAGGTACATGGATCATATAGGAATGGGTTATGTTTTCAATGTATTTCTTGAGTCATCTCACCTAGTATACACTTTTTACTATGATACAACTTGTTTTATTATAGGATGTATTCACAACACCTATCGATGAGATTTCTATAGTAGGATCAGAAGTTTGACTTGATGTTTGATGAGGCCTCCCTATGGGGATCCTGTCACAGAGTTGTTTTTCGTCATGATGGTCAGCAGGTGGTACTTTCTCATATTGATCAGTTTTAATCCCACCTCTAGTGTTTCATATTAATGAATCTTTCCATAATGACTCATGGATGGATATTTTGGCACTAGGTGATGATACACAGGGTTTGAATGTGTACTATAGGATTTTGAGGCATAAATCACTTGGGATACAGGTTTAGCAAGACTTATAGATAACATGTGTGTGACAGAAACTGTATAACAAGAGGTTTCATCCAATGTTCCATGGGCATGCTAGATCCTCGAAGAATAGGTGTTAATATGCTTGTGTGGGAAGGAACAGTCAACACGATATTGTCCCACTTTATAGGATGCATTTAGATAGGCAGTTGAGGAACCACCATTGAATAGGCGATGATATGAGCAGACAGATCAGGTGGGTGGTGGATGTGGTAGAGGAGCTAGGGAAGTAGTAGGAGGTGGACAACATTTTGACATGTTACCACCACTATCCATAGGTGGTCCATACCAGACTCAAGGATCTAGAGGAAAGGGGAGGAGATAGTTTTAGGTTATCAAGGCTTATAACCCTAGGACATTAGTAATAGTTCAAGTTATGGTTTGTGACATTCTACTTTAGTTACAACTTTGATAGACACATGTTCTAGTTATTTCCTTTCTTTCCAATTATTTTTGTGATACTTAGGGATTCTGGTTAAACCATTGGCTTGAAACTCATGCTTAGAGACTCCTACTAAAGGAGACCCAATGATCACACATTGGCACAATCAGTGTGAACTGACTCATAAAGGTGAGAGTTTCAGTTTGGATCTCTTGGTAGTAGCCTTGAGGCCGTATGATTTTATTCTCTATATGGAGTAGTAGCCATAGTTCATGATTATATTGATTATTTTAGTCAAAGAGTGTGGTTATTATGTGATAATAGAACCATTTTTTCCATTTTAGTAATGAAAGAGAAATCCTTACAGTTCATGATGGAATCAGGTATAGGAGCGTGCAACTGATTACTCTTCAAGTGTCTATCAGTTTCGTCAGTGTTGTAGATGTTTTGAGCCCTTAGTTTCCTGTAATAGTGGAAGTGTATAATAATGTCTTCCCTGAAGATGTTCTCAGTTTACATCCTTTCAAATTAAAATAGTTTTGCATTGATATACACCCTGATATGATATTAATATATACACCATCATATCAGATGGATCCTATAGAAGTTTCTGAGCTGAGAGTGTAGTTAGAGAACTTGCATATTATGGGATTCATGAGACCTAGTGTTTAAACCTGGAAATCCCTATTTGTTCTTCATTGATCTCAGACATATCATCTCAGAGAATAGAGTAGAAATGGATCCAGTGAATTTTGAGGTAGAGTTTGATGAGCGCTCCCCTCTTGAGGTTTCCATAGGAGGGTGTTGAGTACATAGTGTTTTGAGATGCATCAAGAACCAGGCTTGGTTGTGTCCGGATGCAGAGGAAAGAAGTGATTGCCTATGGTTCACACAATTTGAAATAAAACGAGATCAACTATGTGATCCATGGTCTTGAGTTATTATAAGTAGTATCTGTATTGATGATTTGATGACTCTAACTGATGGGAGAGTAATTTATCATCTACTTCGACCACAAGAGTCTTAAGTATATCTTCTCTCAGAAGGATCAGAAATAGAGACAAATGGGATGGATAAAGTTCCTCAATGACTATGACTTGGAGATTTTATATACTCCTGGGAAGGGGAACATGGTATCAGACCCTCTTAGTAGGAGATCTAGCTTTCAGTTAGTGAATGATGAATTGATGTAGTTGACCTCATTGTAAATATCCATTTGTGGATAGTGATGGAACATATTATCTATGGTCAATGGTTGTCACCCCTCCACTCTTACAAAAAGTTAGGGAGGCACAACTTAGGGATACTAACTACGAGGCTCTATGTGCTCAAACATCCATAGGGAATTCCCTTGATGGATATTCAAAAGGTGGGGAGCACATTGGTCTTTTTCAGGGGATGCATAATGATATCAGTGGAGCTGCGAGAGGAGGTTCTTAGGAAGTTCGATGCATCCCATTTAGCAGTACATATAAGTTTGGAAATGATGTACCAGGACCTCTAACATTAGTTTGGTGGCCAAATATAAAGAAGTAATTGTCATAGTTTGTATCTCTATGCCTTAATTTTCAGAAAAATGAAGTTTGAGCATGAGGTTCTAGTGGGTTTGACTCAGCCCCTTAAGGTGAAATAATGGGAATGGGATGGAATAAAAATGGAATTTTTTATGGGTATACCATGTACGTCTAGGGGGCGGGATACCATCTGGGTGATCTTTTATTGACTCACTAAGATAGACCAATTTCTACCTATCCGAGAGTAGAGTTCAATTGAGAGATTGGGATGCCTCTACATGTAAGAGATAGTTTTAATCCAAGGAGTTCCATCAATACTTATTTCATATCATGATGTTTTCTTTACATCCTAGTGGTGGAAGGGATTATAAGAGGCTTTTGGGACTCAATAACACTTGATAACATTGTTTCACTCACAAGAGGACAACCAAATAGAGTGTGCATTCAAGCTATGGAGAACATTCTACAAGCTTGCATGTTATGTTTTGATCATATTTGGGAGTAAAAACTACCACTGGAATAGATTTCATACAAAAACATCTAAACCTCCACCATCGATATGACACACATCTAGGGTCTCTACAGGCGACCCTGTAGGTTACCACCTTATTGGACTGACCCAGGAGAGTCACTACTCATCGTCCTAGAGTTGGTATAGGTAAATACAGAGAAGATTATGGTCATCGAATATAACATTAAGAATGCATAGAACATTCATAAAACTTATAATGATAGGAAAATAAGGCCTTTAGAGTTTGAGGAGGGAGACCATATGTTCATTTGGGTCTCTCCTCAATGTGAGATACAATGATTTGGATGGGATGACAATCTATTTCCGAGGTTCATAGGAAATTTACTAATATTTTATGGAGTTGGGGAGGCAGAGTACCACTTCTCTATACCCTCGCAGTTGGAATGGGTATATGACGTCTTTCACATGTCTTAGATGAGGAGATACATGTAAGATTCATCACACATCTTTTACTGGGGTGAATTTTTTTGAGAAACTGACAGAGGATAAGGATTGAAAAAAGGGGATTCTTCATTAGTAGTTGATTCCTTTGGTGTGCACTCGGTGGTAGCATGAGAATCTCTAGGAGAGAACATGGGAGCAGGAGGCTGAGATTTGTGTTCAGTACCCTCAGTTGTATGAGTATCCCTTTTTTTTGTCTTTTAGGGATGTAGTTCCCTACGATGGGGAGAATTTAATGAATATTATTTTATAGAATTTATTTAAAAAACATACGAAACTATGCTCTAAGAAATCATGCGATTCAGAGGCCCGATGTTCCAAGAATGTTTTGTTAAAAAATGTTAATCTTTTAATAAAACAAATACACAAATTTTTTGAAAAAGTGAAATAACTCTTAAATGTGTTCCTATTTCCAAAATCTGAGGGCGCCGTTGATTTTAGAGCAGTGGCTTTACCCTAAGCGCGAGTTAACTTTAGTAAGCATGAGTCTTTAGTGGGAAACACCAAAAAAGTGTACAACCATAAATAAAATAAATGAATAAAATTATATTTTTTTTAATATAATAATAAATCATAAATAGTTAGTTGGATTAGAAATCTGACACCACTATTTAGTTTGTAAGTTTTTTTCCTTAGATGAGGCCTAACATCAGCCAGCACTGGCCAGTTATGAAAGATATTTTTTGGATGTGAACGTCATTAAAATATTTAATAAAAATATTCTATTTAACATTATGTGATGAAGAAACATCAATTTACCTTTTTAGTAATCCTTTTCAAAAATCCAAGGTTATTTCCATAACACTAGAGTTTCTATAGTGCAAGGAGAAAGAGCCTCTATCACCGGAAATGACAGATCGGAGGTCGGAACTCAGATCAAGCATAAAAAAAATGACTAATGATGACAACATGACTTCTCCCTTCATCAAAAAACAATTCAAAACCCAAGTAGGGTGTTTTTTCTTTTTGATTATTTTCTTGTTCTTAATTTTCAATGATGAACATGGACCAACCCATGAATAGGTTGAGCCGCTATTTGACCATTCTTGCAGGATGGGTAATTATGCCTATTGAATATCAGGGATGATTTCTGTTTATAGATTCTATTTGTTTCCTATACGTTATTCAATTATAAAATGAAAGGATTGAGGTTGAAATGAACATGAAAAAGATACATTATTTGGATATTCTTATGGATTTATCTATTCCCCCCAATTTTCTTGCGTTCTTTGTTGTTTGCGAAGTATGGATGAGGGATCATTGCACCTTCAATCCATGGTGCAATGATCCAAGACTAGGGATTCTACATCATGGAGGAGATTCAAAAAATGAGTGACACAATTTGCCAAGAAAATAGACTACAATGGTGAAAGGAAGAAGTCAAAGAGGCTGCTCCGGTTGGCTCAAGCGGCACGATGAGGCCAGTCTAAGAAGCATGGAGAGGCAGCCAGTCTTGGCTTGGCACGAGCCGGATGGGAGGCCTCTGACAAGGAGGCTGACATTGGAGGCTGTTGCATCCCATCGGGAGGTCGGTCTAGGAGGAGTGTGGAGAAGGATGGACATTGGAAAGATAGATGATGGTATTGTGAGAGGCCATGGTCTAGGAGGGACTATGTGGGATCCTGTAGTAGCAGTGGCTGTGAGCAGCGGTTATAGATATAGCCCTCAAGGGGCGCATATGCGGAAACCATCTCGTGTGGATCCTACATTGGTGGATTTCATGTGGAGGGAGATGAGACACAATGTTATCTATGTTTAAAATGGAGGCTACGTTGACCGAGAGTGCATGACTAGGGAACATGCTGAAAAAACCAGCCTGCATGCAGTAGGCTGGGCTAGACGGACCGTGGCACTCTAGCAGCCCGGCGAGCTGGGTCCAGCAAAACACATCCAAGCTAGCCATAAGGCCAGGCCCAATTTCCTAGTCCTAGTGGAATCGGCTGGGTTAGTTCAGCCAGAACAGACTGGATCAGGTCAACGGGTCAGGTCAGGTCAGACCCGGACCAGACCCGAGTCGGAATTTTCACTAAAATGGCCATAACATTCAAATAGAAGATCCTTTGGACGATCCATATAAAGAATGAGCACAATTTTGATGAGTAATTCCTTTTTTAAATGGATTGATGGGTTTTTAGAATAGAACAACATAGGTGGATAGTTTTCCTTGGTTCTTTCCTCAATGGTTTAGTACGACATTACGTCCACATCACTGGAGAGTATTCCCCTCTATAGGTTGAGTCCTGTATAGAGTTGTAGTATCCATCCTTATAACTTGAGTGATAATTTATCACCCCAGATAAAGTTTCTTGGGATTTCACATGACCTCCAAGTTAATATCATTAGTCCTCCATCCAGTGGACTGTATTGGTAGGGTTCTCAGTATTCTCTATAAAGGATCCCCTACGTTACTAGCCGCATCAGTAGGGTTGTCGGTATTCTTTGAGGAGCATCCTGTACATTAAAAGATAATATATATTGGGTTGATGTTATTCGATGGGAAGGGTCACCTCTCTATATATCATTATCTTTGATGAGTATGTTCTAATTATTCGAGGCCCAAATTAGCATTAGCTCTTTGCAAGAGTCTCTGATGACACCATGGCTTGAGGAGCGAGTTCTCTTAGAAAGAACGTGCCTCGAAAAGAATATTGTGGCTAATTTTTGGTTGCGGAATACCTCTTTACTGTGTAACAGGAAGTGGATAAAACCTTGATTCTTGTAATCATTTACGAGTATTCTTACACATTCCTTGTATATGTGTTAAAGACATATACATGTGTAGGGATGGATGTGTCTTTTTAGTGATGTTTCCCCTGTAATCTTTTAATTTGTGTTTTGGGGTTTGCTCCTGAGTATTGTTTTACTCACCCCTACATGGGATTTTCCCACATGTATTATGTCTTCTGTAGACCATCTATGCTTTTATGGAGTCCTTGGTGGACTAGGAACAAGTGGTTCTATGAGAGAGAATAGAAAGTTGAGGTGTGCTCCCGTGGCTTCCGAAAAACTATTCATATACCTACCCTTTAGGTAGGGGTTTCTACACATGATCTTCAAGACCTTGTACCGCAGACTCTTTCTTTTTATGGTTTTGTATTCTAGCCCTATTATACATTACTACACTTTACTTTCTTCTCATACTCTATTGGTTGGGATATTGTAGTATGCATGCATTTATTTACTTATTGTTCTTACTTTTCTATATTTTGGGCTTAGATATGTGTGCATGTGTATAGGTAATTAGGAAAATGCCTCTCATTTTTGGGATATGCCTACTTAGTTCTAGTCTCCAGCCCCTAATAAATTGGAGGCAATATTGGGGTAGTCATGGAATGTGCCCCTTTAGGATAGGTCATGACATTAAATAACTTTTTATATAATTTTAAAATTCATAAATATAAAAAAACAATTTATTATTCATTATATTTATCTTACAAGTTGATCGTTCCTTATCCAATATTAAAAATTTTCCCAAAGACACCAATTTTGAATTTTCTAATGTTGTCTAAAGAAATTAGGCAACATCAATAATTATTTAATATTTATATAGATGTAAACATTAATTTATGTTAATTTAATATTATTTATATTATATTTTTAGTATATTATATTTGAATAAAAAATTTATAATTTCCTATAATATTATACATCATTTTTGGTAGTAAAATATAATATTAATTAGTTGAATTCAATTTATGTTCCAATTCTTATTTTAAGGAAAATTTGTATTGAAATGTATTAATCACCTTATAGACAAAATAAATTTGAATGTATATTATTAAATAAATCCTTCAAAAAAATTAAATATAATAAATTGAAATATTAATAACATTTTTAATCTTTTAACATAATCATAAAAATATTATTATACATAGTATCTAATACATATTGTGACATATATTTTTTATTATTGATTTCTAAAAAAGTATATTCTATTTATATTATGACATGATTATTTATAATATTTTTTTAAATCAATATATAAGTATTAAAATATATATTATAAAATAAATCATAGAATAAAATATATATTTTTCTTAGAATAACAAGTATTTTATTAAATGAAAAAATCATGTCTTTCTTTCATATGATGAGATAATATTTTATTAATATATTAAAAAAAATTATATATCATTATAAAATAATAGAATTAATATAAAAAAACTTATAATAAATTAGATAAAATAAATAACATTATTTAACCACTAATTAAATCAATATTTCCATTAATTTATAATTCCAAGAAATATAACTCAATAATATATATTAGAACACTATAAATTATAATTTAAAAATATATATGGATACAACCTTCTCCCACTTAAGTAAATTATTTCCACATAATCTTTACTCATTATTACATAGGTGTGGATATATTTATTTTATATCATTTTCAGGATTTCATTTTTCATTTTCAACTTGAAAATATACCTCATTTCACAACACTTTCTATCTACAATCATGATCATGGATTGTGTTTTTTGAAAAACTCATATTCAAATCCAACATCAATACTATAGTACTCAAAAAAAGATATGCATTTAGTAAATATATCATCAATAAAGAAAGATTAAATACCTTATGTATCTGTGATAAACATGGAGGTAAGGGTTCTTCATAATCCAAAGATTGATATTTAGAAAAGATTTCTATAATAAGAAAGTATTAGTGAATTCATGTTTTGTGTTTTGGGGTAATTAGATGTTTCAAAAAAGGTATATAAGAGTGGAAGTGGTTTCCAACTGAGAATTATATTGGAATAGGGTGATGATAGTGTCACATGGTAGGTAGTGACATGGTGTAGTTTAGAGATGGACTCTAATAGCATGGACAACGGCTTTATGGGTGTGGGAAAGAGATAAATTATCTAATAGTTCTATTTATGTAGATTTAGTTGTGTAACGGTTCTTAGGGATGCACCGTGAAGCTTGAGTGGTTGATATATCCTATCTATCTCCTGAGGGGTCACTATGATGTGTGTATCCGTTGTTCCCTAGAGCCTTGGGGGTCTAGTTTTGAATATCTCTTTCAATTTGGGTACAATAGTGATTTAATTGACTAGATATACCATAAATGTAACCTAATTATGAATGATATATATAAGATATGTAGGGATCACCTCATGGATTTTTGAAGGGTGAGATAAAAAATGAACACTTATAGAGTAACTTACCTTATTATTCTATAGTTTTGGTTAATACCCTAGGGGTTGTGTTGCAGTCAAGGGGGCCTGTATCATTGTTATATTAACATAAAAATGTATAAATTCAAGATATTTATTTAAAATCACTTATTTTATACTTATATTGTAAACTATCAAGGATTTCATGGCCATTTTCAGAGAATTTTTATCCCTATTGGTAGGATTTAGGCCCCAACCTTGTAAAGATCAATTGTCGGTGATCCAATGTTGGTTCAATCTTCACATATGGTTATATTATGCACTTTTATCCCTTTCCATGATATAATAACTTATTATCTTTCAGTTTTTATTGGGTTATATCGATGACTAATGGGGGATTCATGATGGAATGATATTCATCGGTTTAATGTGTTCCTTATGGGAGAGGATGTTGGATATTTTCACTTATTATTACATTATTTCGTGAAGAATGTTGAAAGCTCATTTCAAGGTATGGGATTTAGAAATTCCTATTATTTTATTTTTTAATGTGACTATATCATGACTTAAATTTATTATTTTATGTTTGAAAAAACATAACATTGATAATAATCCATAAATCTATGTTAGAATAAAAATTCCAGGTATTGTGATCACACGTGGTGATGTTATGTTGTTTTGATTCCTCTTGATATTTTATAGATACCTTTCTATCTATTTGATGTGATTTTTGTATTTATTTAGCATAGTTTATATGATTATATTCGGAAAATAAAATAAACATGTAAAGATGAATTAGAAAATGAATAAATCTTGTGGAATTAATTACGGTTTACTTAAAAATATCTAAGTATGAATATATTTCTTGAAACATGTTTATGGTTAAATCTTAGCTATTGTTCGAAGTTGATGTTATGTTTCTTATTTCTAAACCCTATAAATATTTATTTAGTTAATTTATTTTGGTAATGAAAATTGATTTTAAAAAAAATAAATGTTTGGGGTTTATGAGATACCATCCTTGTTTGATACAGTCTTGTATACCGAAGTGTTATATCCTTTCATAACCCATAAATTTGTGTTCTGAAAAAATATTTTTATTTCAATGTATATATATGATATAGGATGGTATATCCTTGATATGATTTGATGTTTAGGGTTTGGTATAACTGGAATATATAGTTCATGTGGAGATCTAATCTTTCTTTTCCACAAATTTATTAAGATGGGGATGATGGTGGGGGAGATAGCATAGGATGAAAGAAGGTAATGATTTTTTGGATGATTCTATTAGGATTATTGAGGGGTTTATTAGTTTGGGTAGAATGAAGGTATTTTTGAATTTCTTTTTAATGGATGGTTGTTTGATATTGGTTTCTGTGGTTTCCATATTCTTTATATAGTTGGACTATAGTCTATCAGTGTATGTTCATTGAGGTATTTTAATTTGAGTCCTAAAATTACTTGTCTATAGAATGGAAAATGTAATAGAAAATAAAAAATTGGATTGGATTCTATTAAAGGAGTAATGATTTATATATTAAATTAGAATAATGATATGGTTAGATTAATTCTTTAAGAGCATGTGATTGTATTTAGAAATTGTTATATAAATTATGAAATAATATTAGATTTTGATGAAATGAATTGATTAAACCAGATTTTTAATGGGATTAATAAATGATTGTAAATTAAATATACTAAATGAAAATTATTAGTTTTGTTGACCATTCATGATTGTGTTCTTATATGAGATCTTATTTCCCATTCCTTAGTGGTGGTAGTTTTGTGTCTTGTGGGAAAATAGATTTAGTTTAGGTTAAAGATAGGTAGTCTCCCTTAATTTAATTGTGTGATATACTATTCATTATTTTATAATATTTCATAATACCACACACTCAATTCGGGAGGGAAAACGATGGTTAAATGTCTTTTTTTAATGTTTTTTCTTTGACATACTGGTTGGTTAGGTAATGGAAGTCTAATTTCTCTCACCTTTTAAGCCCCCTTTAGATATTGCATATTGTGAAAATGTATCTAGGATATAATGGATTAAAGTATAGGTTAAATATATACAAAGGTTGTGATGAATCTCAATTTTATTATATATATATATATTTCACCTTTAATGAATTTAGGTTTAATATATAATTATATTTATTCTTTAGTGACTATGGTTTCATATTGGTGTACTTGTCTTGGCTGTGATAGCTTGAGGTATAATGCATCATACAGGAGTTGTAAAAATTTCAATATTTACATCTTTGTTATGGATGAGATGATGATAACTAGGATATGATGAGATATATATTGTGGAAGATGAGGAAATGACTAAGATTCATAGATTGATTCCAACATGAGATGTTAAGCTCGATGCTTCACTGAGGTAGGCAGGGCTAAGACTCGACTCACATCTGAGGTGTCTTGATATATGAAAGGGATTATTATATAATACATTTATAATTGGGATTTTGGAGAGTAAAACTGGTGGCTAAGTGTTATTTGGGTACCTTATATATATATATATATTATTCTGATATACAATGTATTACATTTATGCATTAGTTGGTAAGAAATATTTTATGAGTTTGATATATAGTTTACCTATTTAAGTAATGAGTTGGATTCATTGTATATCCACTAGGATTTAGTATGCATATTTCACATTTGTAGAAGAGGATTCAAAGAGTATCCAACTCAGTATACATTTATAGTCACTCCATAAAAATATGTAAACCTATGCTCAAGCTCATAGGATCTGGTCAGTGATAAACCTAAGAGTTACATGCTTGTGGAGTTGTTCAAGAGCTGTTGGAGTTAATTGTTGCTATATATGATTTGTTTTTGGTATTTAGAAATTTTTACCATCTTTTATTAGAATAAATCTATGTATTGGGATTGTTTATTTTATATATTATGGTGTCTATTAAAGGATATATTTCACATATATTCCATAAATTACATATATAAGTCAATTACTCCCATTTTATACATTTTTTAATCTTAGTGTTAGTCACAAAATTAGAGCCTATTAGAGGTGGGATTTGGGGGGTAATCCTTATCTCCACTTCTAGCCAAAGAGGGATTCCAATGGTATGGGGCATGATAGGTTCATATTATACATTACGGTTAAGTTATAAGATGAATTTTGGCAATAAACACTAGTGATAATTATATGGGTGGGTAGGGAAAATGTATCAGTTGGACATAGTGCATGCTATAAATAAGGGAGACTAACTAGGAGAAGGGATTAAAGGGCCTCATGTGATCTAACTTGAGGATCTTAAGGGTTATTGAAGAAGATAATATAAGTTATTCGACATTCGTGGTAGATACCTAGGTGAGGATCATGCATCATGATTATCTACAATTGTTTTTTGAATTGGGAAAAAATGGGAACTATAAAAAATAATAACTAATTAACAACAAATATTATATATTTAGGGTTTATAGTTTCCCTACTATCTACTATTTTGTAGTTATGGCTCTAGGAAGATGTCCCCATTAGGTTCATATTGATTCCATTCAATAATATATGCTAGAAGATCAATATCATGTTGAGATTCAAGATAATAACTCTTAGAGTAGGACACTAAAAAAGTTTATGAACTAGAGTATGAAAAATAATAAGGGTTCTATTTTAAATCAAGTGATCGAGGATTAGTTGGAGGAGGTAGATATTTCCCTTAGTTTGATCTATTTTGAGATGGATTACTATTTTTTAGTTATAACTATGTTGTTTTTAGATGTTTGAAATTTGTGTTTCTTATTAAATAGGGATTTCATGGAGTTTGTAATTTTATGGGAGATGTTTTCTGATTAGTTTCAGGCCATGTTTCTTTATTTTACCATGAAGGAAGACTTTTGGTAGGATATTATAACCATCTTACTAGATAATTCAAATATGTGGGAGTTCAATATTTTGTATAATAACCACTTGAGTTAGGCTCTAAAAATTTCACCAGATTAGGAGGATAGGGAGAGGCATTTTGAGCATGTTTTTTATTTTTTATATCCAGTTTCAATTCACCTTATTTATGTTTTCAATATATATAGATTTTTTAAAATGGTTGAATTTATAGAGAGGGTCTGGTTGAGGACTAGATCCTCATAGGATGGCAGTCCCTAGGACTCTCTATAGAGTAGATATGTGTAAAGAACATCTTAATTTCAGTTCAGAACAAGATTTAGTAGTAGGGAGTCAATTCCATCCCTTTTTTTCCTATTTAAATTAGGGGTATCAATTATTAGGACCCTACCAAAAAATTTATTGTGGTCTGTTATTCTTTTTTAAGTCATGGACATTTGAATCTTGAGTGCCCAAACATTCTTGGAATTCTACATAGAGCTATCATCTCTCTTCTATAATTGTTATTGTAGTATTATTATCCAAATTAAGAATAATAGTAGTAGGGTGATATAGATTTTGATTAGTGAATAAGGTGGGTAGAGGAAAATACCATGATTCCACTCTTCTTTAGGATAAATGAGTAGAGTGTGGCTATAGTGGCAGTTTATATCATGGTCAAAAGGTTTATGGGGGACATATGTATTCAAATAGATGCTTTATATTTGATAGCACCATGAGTTCTAGAAGTCGAGCTTGGTATTATTTATTTATATTATACATAGTTGCATTTTTTAGTTTACGTACATTCTACACACTCTTTAATTTCACCCACTATATTACATGATTTTAGAAGAGATGTGGAGAGGCTTCCAGTTCCCATAGTATTGACTATACTAGTTAGAGGTTGAGCTTGCTTTTATGATGTCTAATGATATTGTGAGTTGATGTTTGGGAAACATTACACATTTGGAGATTTAATATATTTATGGATACATTCATAAAACATCATCCCCAAAATGGATTTGTTTTATTTAGAATAGGTTTTTTTATTATTACTGGATGGTGCCTCCTCATAGGTGATTTAGATTTAGAGTGATGATGTTCTACAATGAGATTCTATTCATCCCAATGTGTCTCATTGGGGATATCTTCTAATTTTGGAAAAATATATTTTTTGTATGATTTTTTTCATCGATTATCATCAATTAAAAAAAGTGATAGTGAATAAATTAGATCATATTTAATGGAGTGATGATTTTAACAATTACATGGTGGGAGTTAGGTGGTTATCAAAGATCAATTTTTTGTTAGGATATCATCATATGTGAGTGGATTATGAGGATATTATGAAGAATTATTATATATTTGATTATAATATTTAAGAGTTAATTATAATTTAATTAAGTGATGTGAACTCTCCATTAGTATTCATGGTGCTGATGAAATCCATATTCTATGATTTTTTAGTTTAGTTCCAACTGTGTATATCGATGGAATCATTGTGTATTCGGTGCCTGAGCAGGAGCATGAATAGAATATGGGAGCTATTTTGGTAGTTATATGGAGTAATAATCTATTTGAGAAGCTATAAAAGTGTTATTCTTAATACCATTAAGTTTTTATTAGTACATGTCATGTCAGAGTGTGGTGTAATTGTTGAATTTTCAATGATTGAGGTGGATAATTCATAGGTATCCCCATATAAATTTGTAGAGGTATAGGGTATTCTTATCCTTGAATTATATTACAATATGTTCGTACATGAATTATCATGGATTGGGAAAAATATAACATACATGACCCAAAAGGATTAGTTTTTACTATGGAATGTTGAATTCTAGGCCTTTTAGTATTTAAACTTGGTGAAATTTGCAATATTTAAACATGGTCAAATTGTTAGTTTATTAATTGGTTTTTTATGTTTTGTTAATAAAATTTCTTCACATTATTTTTATATTTAATCACTAATAATTAAATGTATTATATTCCAAATGGTTTTGAATTATTATTTATGCTATAGTTGATGTCGTTTTAAGGTAGAGAATGACCTATGTTAAATGGGCAAGCCAACACAATAATTTTGGGAAGAAGAAATGTTGTGAGGTAAATAATTTCAAAATAAATATTCAAATATCAAAAATTAATAAATTAAATTCACCTCACTATAGTGGTGGTGACCATGAATCAAAAGATAATGTTGAACATTCCATCAGGGTATCTCAACATTTTGTAAGTTTTTGTATTGGGATATTTTTTTTTGAGAAATGTTACTGGAGAATGACTTGAGAAAAACATCCACAATTGAAATATTAAGAGTTTTGATGGAATATCAGGCTTTCAATGTGACATATAAAATTATCTAACTATTTTTCACCATAACATTGATAAGGTCATGGTTGACACCCTTGGATGACGGTTATGAAAGTAAAATTCATGGTTACAAAAAATATAAATTATAGTTACGTAGAAGGTAAATGATGGTTACAGAGAGGGTAAATAATGGTTATACAGAAGGTAGATGATGAATACAGATATGGTAAATTATGGGTACATGGACATATAAAATCTTTCCCTATATAAACATAAATTGATGCACACAAAGTTCTAATTTTATATATTAAATAAATTTTTGATACACTATTTTAATTATTTCAAATTACTAGATATTTTTATGATATTTTCAATAAATTTAATTAAATTTATTAATAAGTATATATCCAAATAAATCTATTAAAAATTATTTTAATTAATTAGTTAAGGATTAAGATGGTGATTTTTAAATGTATAAGTAAGTGATAATATTCTTTGTTATTATTATTTCTAACTCTGGTATTCTAGCTTAAATCCTTAAGAAACTACCATTAGAGGTAGATCATGGAATTGATGAAAATTCTATTAAAATATGATCTTTATTGATCAAATAAACACATTGAGGCTTCCCATATAAAATATAATGGGCACAACATTTATATGAGAGTGGGGATGTTCTAAAAGACCTTTTTTACAACAACTTATATTTTTACTATGATCATGAAGTAACATCAATGTTTTATCCATTGATACTAATGTGATCTAAGAAAATTAGCATACAGTATCCTCAACATTATTATCTCATTTATTTTTAGTATTAATCATCATAATCTTTTATATATTCCATTAGTCTATAATAATTGATTTATGATTTTACCTATTAAAAGAAAGTTGGGTTCAGTTATACCTCCAAACAAAAAGGTATATTCTTAGGTTGTGACTCCTGAATAATATTTTGGTTTTCTAGTTGTTATTTTACCCATAAAAGGATGACTAAATAGGTTGGATTGTGCCTCCAGGTAATAAAATGGTAGTGATTTTTTAAATAATAGCATACCATTCAAAAGTGACGTTTCATAGTAAGTTCCATTTTTCCCAACAAGTAGAGAAGAGTGATTTGTACATATAGGATCTTATATATATAAACTATAATAAAATATCTATGTTCATATATTTGGTTTATTTACCTGAATTTTATTATCAATTATATAGGACAACACTTACTTTGTTTTTATTATTCATATTTTATTCCATTTGTCATAAATGTTCATTGTAATTTTATTTAATAATAATAATTATTTATTAACAGGATTTCAAAAAGATCTATTAACCACCCTATAGATCATTGTTCTCACATTAATTGGGACAAAAATTGTTATAATATCCTATAAATTTTGGATAATGGTTATTTTAGTCATTTATATTATTTTAACTTATATATCTTATACCAAAAAATTTAAGGATGAATGATTTTTTTATATAAAATGAATAAACATAAATGATGATTGGATTCTATAGAGGACACCATATTTTTATGTAAATAAAAATTAATACTATAAATCTATAATGAATGCATATATAATGAAATTAGAATTAATCACTGTTTGATCATTATAAAACCATACATGATTCCAGATGCTGATCAGGAATCTTATGTTAATAATGATGTGGTAAATTATATTTTGAATTATAAATTAATGAATATATTATATTATGATAAAATTTGAAGAGTTTTAGACATGTTTGAGATTGTAAAATGTCATATTATATCTGAATATTCTTCATATGACACATTTTGAGACTAACAATCCTCAAAAGAACAAGTTTGGAATTATATATGTGGATTACCAATACATTAAAATTGGATAATATAAGTTTGTGAACCAAATTTAGTACATATTAAAAATATAATCAATGATATGATTGAAATTTTTGAAGTGAGGTATGATAAATTTTTAATTGATAGGATATTATAGTTATTATATAAAATGTTTCATTAATATAATGTGTCAATCAAGGAGAGTAATAATTTTAAAGAATATAAATTAGGTGAACTAATAATTTTTTTTCAATAGTATAACCATGAAACAAAAAATTGAGGATAAAGAATATATAAATAATAAAATTGTGTATTTTAAGTAATCAATAAGAGTTTCTTTAAAATATTATAAATATTAATTCCTATGATGTGATAGTAAGTTAATCATTTATGAAAATGTTGTTACAAATTTTTGGAAAATAAAGTAGTCAAGAGACAATTCAGAAAGAATAATTAAAAAGAAATAAAGAAATGTGTTTTTTATAAAAATAATTTTGTTTTGAATCTAAAATATTACGAGTGAAAAAATAATAGAAACATCAGGAAAAACTATCCTAAACTCAATATTTCAAATAAATATAATGATAAAAGGGGAAATTTAGAATAAAACCTTTTTCGGAGGATGAACATATCATCATGATTTTGATCAAAGTATTGAGTCTAGAAGTTAATAAGAGTCCACAAACCATTATTTAATGGATAAGGGTTATGAGGTATATTAATCCATTTTTACTGATTTTTTATAACATTTTAATGTTTTTTACAAGTCTATGAATTAAGATAATGAATAAAATAATTTTAATTCAAGTTCCAGTTATAATTTTGATGTTTAAAATTTTCATCTCAAAAATAACTATGATGAAATTAAAAAATTAATTAATTATGGTGTGATATTTTCTAATATATTTAAAGTCTAAAAATTTAAAAATAATAAATTGGTTATTGAAATTAAGATACTTGAAGTGGAAAATAAAAATATGAAAGTATCCATCTTTAAAAATGAAGAAGAGAAAAATGATTTTTATTACGAAATATTGAAACATAATGTTGAGAATAAAAAAATTAAATATTTTTCTTCAAAAAATGATAATGATAAAGATATGATACTTAACATATTTTTTGATTATTTGATGTTAAAAATTAATTTCATAAGATCTATCATGAGAATAAATTTTGAATAAACACTGTTTCTATTTCGAGTGATAATTGTTATGATGGTTTAGATGTTATTCAAAAATAAATTGAAAATTTGAAACATCAAATTATAATTTTTAAATATGATTTATCTTTTTTTTTGAAGTTAATGAAATAATATGATAAAAATATTTCTATTATGAAACCAATGAATTTTGTTTTGTTACAATAGTCAACTATAGAAAAAGGACATAACTTCATTTTTTAAAAGTTCAAATGGATTTATCTCTTATATAATATGTTTTAAGTGTACAATTAATGGGTGTTATAATAACGAGTGTTCCTTAAGATTTACTCAATCACTTTCTCATAAAAAAACATTTATATCTAAAACTTTATTTCTATACCTCCCACAAATAGATGTTTTAAATATGTTTTGGTTCCTAAATGTTCCACTACTAATCATATTGGACTCAATATATCACAAGTATTATAAGAATAATTGGTTTGATGGTTTGTGGAATTCTACCTTAGATGTCCCAAACATTCATTGAATATGGATAAATGATGTTTTATACACAAAAAACATAATATTTATAATATTTTATCATTTAATTATGGTGATAGAGACCCAATCACTTTCACTGATAATTATAAATGTTATATTTAAGGGTTCAAAGAAGTATGATTTTCAAAAAAACAATTATTAAAAATTACTCAATGAAGAGTGTTTAAAACACAATTTAATAAGTATATCTATAATGTATGAGGATGGAATAAATTTTAAATTTGAAAATGATAATTTAATAAGGCCTTAAATACATTCAACTTGGATGATTTTATAGTTTTCAAGAATGATTTTTTATCTTTTCAATAGATATAAATGTTGGAAAAAAAGTATTGACCGATGTAAACTAACTGAATAGATGTTTTTATATTTAAAAACTATTTAAAATGATGAAATTTTGTTTTATAAAATACTAGTACATGCCAATATTCTATTTTTATGTAAATGGTTAAAACATGGACAAGTATAAAGGTTACTAGAATTAAAATTAAGAAAATTATTCGTTTGTGATTATTGTTTTAAAGGTACAATACATAAAGAAAGGTTAAAATATATTAATTATTTTATAAATTCTAGACCCCATTATTTGTTTCAAATTGATTTGTTTGGTCATATGAATCATATTATTTTATATGTAAATAAGTGTGTATTTTTAATTTTTGATGATTATAGTATGTTCACATGGGTATACTTCTAAACTCATAAAAATGAAACATTTAATATGTTTACTACAATTTTCAAATTAATTCAAAAGAATTTTTTTATTTGACAATCACTATGAGGAGTGATAGATGTGGTACATTTTTTAATGTTTAATTTAATTTTTTTGAAGTTAATAGATATTAATATTTATTCAAAACCTAATAAATCACAGTAATACGGTGACTTAGAATGAAATAATAGATTAATTAATGAAATGGATGGAGCGATTTTTAGTGAATTTAATTTTCCTAATTTTTTTGGGAGGAAGATATTAATATATATCGACAGGTTTTTAATGGAGTTCCATTTAATAAAATTTTGAAAAAACCCTATTATGATTTTTTAGAGAAATAAAACCAAATCTTGAATATTTTAGGGTGATTGGTTATCAAGTTTCAATCATAAGTAGAAATAATAATCTAGACAATTTTGATTATAAATGTGATGAAATAATATATCTAGCATACACTAATTCTAATAAATCCTTTAGAGTTTTTCAATAATAAAGTTTTAGTTTTTGATGAATCAATACATGTTAATTTTAATGAAAATAAAAATATAAGGAAGATTATTTATTTAAATGACAATAAATAAGAATTTAGGGAATTTAACTATGGTAAAGCTGATCATTAATTTAATAATCATAATGTATTTATAGAGGGTTAGTAAATCTCCTCTCAGTATGATCCAAAAAATTAGTAGACTCTTATAGATCAACCTCTTGAAAAAGAATAATGAAATATTGAAACTAGAATTCAAACTAGAAAATCTATTTTTAATTATTCTATTAATTTTAATTTATTTACTCAATTTGTTCCTAATAATGTTAATGATATTTTGAATGAATGAAATTGGTTTATTGTTTTGAAATATGAAATTTCAAAAATGGATTGAATTAAATATTAGAGATAGGTTGAATTACATAAAAATAAACAAGTATTTGTAATTAAATTGATATTTATAAATAATATTGATAAATCTATAAATATAATTAAATATAGTTATAGGTGAGTTTCACTTGGTTTTTTATCATGAATAATGAATTGATTTTAAAGTCTCATTTTTAAATGTTTCTTTGTTAAAATAAAATAGGATTTTTGGATATTTCATGCTTTATAAATATAAATTATTTCAAATAGATTTTAAAATTTCATTTTTTTGTTTGGAATAATGTATATGTAGGTGTATATTAATCAAAAATTGGGATTAAAAAATGATAAATTTTGAAATCATTTTTTTAAATTTATAAGGCTTTTTATTGTCTTAATAACTATCATAGATATTAGTATGATAAACTCAATTTATTTTTATTGAATACATGTTTTGAGGAAGGAATGGTTTATCCTATATTTCTTATTAACAATATTTCCAAAAATATTATGATTATGAAAATATATATTGATTAAGTTATATTTAGTTCTACTATTGATGTGATGAGATGTGATCTTTCTATATTGTTGGCCAAATAATTTGATATGAGTTTAATGGGTGAACTGCAGTTCTGTTTTAGTTATTAAATATGACCAATAAAAGTTAGTATATTTCTGAACCAACATAAATATTATAAATAACTTGTTAAATGTTTGGTTTGAATTTTTTAAAAAACATTTAAACATATATTATTTATAATTTTATGTTGAATTTAGAAGAATCTAGAAAATTAGAAGATGTTAAAATATATAAAATCGTGATAGGTAGTTTTATTTATATTACAACATCTTGACCTGAAATCATGTTTTTAGTTTTCTTATATTGTATATTTCAGTGTAATCTAAATGAAAGTCACATAATGGTATTTAGGATAATAATGAAATATATTAAAGAACCATTAATTGTGGTTTTTTTACTCTAATAAAATTTCATTGGATTTTATTTCCTATTTTGATTATGATTTTTTGAGGATATAGAATAAAGATGAATAGTATATTTGAAATGTGTTATTTTCCTAGAAATAACTCAATTTCATGTAGTTTTAAGAAAAAATAAACATTTTATTTATCCATATACAAGGCTGAGTATATATATTATAAAAATTTTATGCTTCAAGTATGTGGATTAAATAAAATTTTCCTTATTATAATTTTTATTTTAATAAAATATCTATTTATTATGTTGATTTTAGTTCTATTTTAAATTATAAAAATCCTTTATAGTACTAAAAAACAAAATATATAAATTTTATGTTTCATTCTATTATATATAATATAAATAAGGATCTTTGATTTATAATTTTTTAAAATGGAAATTAACCTAGTTTATATGTTTACAAAACCTCATGATGTATTTAAATTTGAGAAAACCAAGTTTGATGAAGGAATAGTCGATCTTAGGTTATAATTTTTTGATTGTTTAAATATTTATATCTATTTAATAGTTATAACTTCTATGTTATAGTGAATTAGTTTTCATGAACAAATCTGTATTGAGTTTATGAAGTTGAATGTAATTAATTAGTTTCCTGCAAAATTTATTTTCTGAAATAAATATGAAATATGAATTTTTTTAAATGTACATATTCATCTATTTATAGGGGGGTATATTTTAATAATGAAAAATTTTATCTTTAAACATGTTTTTCTCTTTTTTGAATTTATATAATAGTATTGGGGAATTTTCAATTTGGATAATTGATGTTTTGGATGTTTACAAGACTAGGGATTACATGAGTGTTTATTACTGATTATGTTATTTATGTGAAGAATCAATTATATTTTTAGCATTAAATATTAATAAAATTTTTATTTTACTTTTTATTAAATCTAAAAAATGGGGATATTTTTTGGGAATATTTTATATAATTTTTTAGTTATGTAATTTACAAAAATGTCGAGATTGTTATTCTATAAAATTAGGGGAATTGTTAATGTTTAAACTTGGTCAAATAGTTAGTTTATTAATTGGTTGTTTTTGTATCATTAATTAATTTTCCTCACATTAATTTTTTTTCACTTGTCTTTAAATGTTTTATGTTAAAAACATCTTGGTATTCTTTTCAATGAAGCAGTGGAATGAGTTTTTGAGGTAAATAAAAATCTATATAAAATAAGAAATTCAAAACGATATTTTTAAGGACAATACATGTCATGGTGTGAGGAATTTTTACTTATATATTCAAAAAAATATTTTTTTAACATGTTGCAGTGTTGGTGATAATGGATCATAGGATAAATTCAATCATTCCACATGTACCATCCCATTATTTTTCATTCATGGTATTGGGTTAAATTCATTGTGAAAACATATAAGAAATATAAATAATTAAAGAAACTAAATTATAAATCATAAGAGTTTTGATGGAATATCAGGTATACAAAGTCACCAAGAAAAAAACTACCAGTCTTCACCACACCATGGAGATGGTTATGGTCAATTCCATGAGATGCTGGTTATATGAGAACAATTCATGGTTACAAAGAGGGTAAATTATGGTCATGTAAAAGGTAAATTATTGTTAGAAAAAGAATAAATTATGTGTATATAGAATGTATTTGATGGTTATATAGAACATAAATAGTGGTTATAAATCTATATAAACTAATATTTATGCCGATAAAAAATAATACATACACACTAATTCCTTTAATATTTTCAGTTAATTTAGAAACTATGTTTTTCAAGATTTTAATATTTCAAATAACTACATATTTATATGATATTTTCTATCAATTTTATTAAATTGATATATATATATATATATATATATATATCATAAATAATATATACAATGTGATTTAAAATTACTTATTTAAGGATTAAGCGGGGAATTATTCAATAGAAAGGTATGTGATGATATTTTATAGTGATTATTTATGACCATGACATGAACTGATTGGTTATAAGGAAACCATTTCATAAATAAGATCATGGAATTGATGAACATGCCATTACGAAAGTGATCTAATTATGTAAATAAAAACACAACGAGTCTTATCGTCATTATCAACATTAAATCTTATTCAAGGAAAAGTACACGATAATAAGATGAAAATAACAGGGGGGCCTAAAGTAGTGGATACCAATGGAATCCCCTCATATAAAATTGACCTTTTCTTGTTTAAAGAAAATAATGGTGGGGATACAAGTGAAACTGGACCCATGATATGCCAAATAAGCCAGATGATCTGCTACCTTATTTACCTCCCACCATGTGTGGGTGACCTAGATGATAATGTTGAGAAGGGTCTTATATTTCCTGATGGTACATGAAACTGACCATGGTATGGATCCTATTCGATACAAGGATTCATGTATAATCATACAATCAGTTTACACTTGAGTAAGTACCATGTTCTTTTATTTATAATTATTTAGGCTGATAAGATATGTATTTTCCTCTGCCTGAATTGAGGCGCCACTATCAAAATGAGCTGTGAAATCCCAGAGAAAATTTCCCCATGTATCACATACCACCATCCTCCATGCATGTCACTAGAAATACATGACCCATCAGTTGTTTTTAGTTTTTATTATTTTAACATATTATATTTTTTATGTGTTCATATTAGTCTATTTATGATTTTTTCCATAAAAAATATAGTTCTTTTATAAATCCTAACCAAATGTTACGTTCTTGATTTATTACACAAAAAGATATTCTTATTTTTTTGTTATTATTTAATCCATAGAATGATAGGTTAGAAAGACCAAGTTATGGTTCCAGATAAGAAAAAGGCAGTATATATAAAATGTTATCATTCCATTCAAAGGTGAGGTTTCATAGTTAATCCCATTATTCTTACCATATAGAGAAGAGTGAATAATAAATATAGGATCATGGTAATATGAACTACTATAAAATTTCTGTTTTCATATCTTTAATTGTTTCCACTATATTTTATTCAAAACACTAATTCTTTTCACTCTAATTTTTTCTACTCTGTATATTATATTCAGCTGGCCATTCATATTAAGTTCACGATAATTTAATAATAATTTATAATTATTAAAAATATTTAAAAAACGTGTATTTTACCTACTTGACCATTTCATTCATGTTAACTAGTCTAAACTAATAACATTATAGTACTTCAAGTAGGGGAATGTTAGTTATTCTATTCAACATTTTTTAGTGGAGGTAATTATTTTTAAGGTTTATTTTGATGCTACAAATATTGGATTGGGTTGTATTCTAATATAGTCGAGACTGATCATAACTAGTGGGTCTCAGAAATTATAGCCTCAGGAATTTAACAAACCCCCCCATGATCTCGATCATACTATGGTTGTGTTTTCTCTGAATTTTTGATGGAATTACCTCATTGGTTCCCACTTTTTGGTATTCAATAATGAAAAGAGTTTGAAGTATATATTCTCCCATAATGGTTTAAATTTGAAAAAAATATTATGGTTGTAATTATTAATTAAATATGAGTTTTAGATTTCAAATAAAATAGGGAAATAAAATTTTCTGGTTGTGGCTTTGAGAAAAAAGACTTTTGGAGGTATTGTGGAAAAATATAGTGATGTTTGGAGGGTAATGAATATTATATCAGTTATTTTATTGAATATTCTTGTATTTGAATGTATATGATGTCTTTATCAACTGGAAGTGCAATCATAATTAGTGAAGTAGGAAGAGCAGTTACAGCTATGGTATTTCGAGGTGGGTGTTTAAAGAGATTGAGTTTTTTTGTGTGATGTCTCTGAGAGATTGTGTGAATATATAAAATACACTGTTCTTTTAGCAGAGGCTCTTTATTCTTTCAGCATTGTGTGACATAATTATTTATGAGTTCTAAAACATTCCTTTTTGATAAATTTTAACATGTATAAGGTGCATCATACTTAAAGAGTATTGTGGGGGGGGGGGGGTTGGTATGAAGATATATGTTGTAGATTTTTTTTCTTAGTATTTGGTTTTCTATAGGGATATGGTTGGGAACCGTGTTCCAGGTGCGTTGCTTCATCCTGTTGATAAACCGTAGTGGAAGTGGGAGGTAATTTTTATGGACATCATCTTATGTTTTATTAAATCATAGGGTGGATGTGAAAACAAATGGGTTATTGAAAACTTCATCTGACTTCTTAGTGATTAAGGAGTCAGTATTAGTGGATGTCTTTTTGAGGCCATAACTGGGGGTGGATATGATGCTTCATGGTGATTAAAATATGATACATCTCTGATTATGATCCCTCTTTTTCCTCTTGGGACTGAAGAGGTCTATAAAAAGATTTTGGGTCACAACTATTCATTAACACCACATTTCATCTACATATTGATGGTTCAAAAAAGTGGTATACACAGACATTAGAGAACATGTGATGTTCATGGATGATTGATTTTGGAGTTTTGTGGGTAAATAATCTACCTTGGGTAGAGTTTTCATGTAAAAAATTACCACTACACTATTATATGGATCCATCTGAAGCATTGTATTCCCAACCGTAAACATATCCATTATTTTATGCAAGGGATAGAAATTTAGCTATTCCTAGACATGTGTTGGTTAAAATCATGATAGATATGGTACATGTGATTCCTGGGTGGATAAAAAAAATTTAGGATCCCCTGAAGTCTTATGCTAGTTATAGGAGGAGGCCTCTATAATTCAACATTATAGATAATGTTTTATTGATGATATATATTTATTAAGTTAATGGAAGTTTCATTCATGGGATCAAGCTCTCTCCATGAATTCTTATTGCTATATGGTATTGGTTGTTGGTTAAACTATCTCATATAAATTAAAAATTTATCTACTATTAATGTGAGATTAAGGATGTATTTCATGTGTTTATGGTACATTGGTATATTCATGATAATTATAATTTCATTGACTGGGGTGAGATTGAAGTTAAGGATGATACGACCTCATAGGAATAAACTTTTGAGATCCTGAATAGTTACGTGAAATTATTTCACTAGAAATCAATTCCATTGGTTGTTGTCCTGTGGTGGCATAGTGTATTGGAAGAGAGTAAATGTGGTTCCCTAGACATGAAATCCTAGGTTTGATGCTAGAAATATAGTATTTACACATTGGATTTGATTCTAAATGAGATGAACCAAACTAAACATATCTTTATTTCACTTCATTTACATAAGATAAAAATTACATCTCACAATAAACACACAATCCCATGTACTTAAGGTTTAGTGTATTTGAGGACTAGCTATATATGAATTTTGTTTTACTATTCCTGGGATCATTAATCTATAATTTATCAACACGATACTCCTTGGTAGTCTTCTTATAAGTTATAATGATGTTCTTAATCTGGGAAAGGAAATATAATAAATTTATGAGGTCAAATGGTCAATACGGAAATCACTCCTCAATATTTAATCAATGGGTTAGATTGAAATGATATTATAAAATATGAGTATGGGATACATATATTATTAAAATGATTATAGAACAATAATAGTTATCAATAAGTCAAGATAGAAGGATGTGTAATCTCAAATGAATAGGAATGAACCATTTAATAAGAGTGTGAGATTATAATCAAGAGGCAAAAAAATACATGGTGAAGAACAATGGAATATAACATAGAAATATGGATCACACAAAAGCATAAATAATTATAACATTGTAGACATAACCATTGAAAATTTTGTCCAAAAACAATAATTGGGAGAATATCTAAGCAGTTTTATACTCACACACACACAATTTTATCACATATAACCATACTTATACTAAAAAAATCATTGTTTTTATATTATACCACACTTATAATCATGAATAATATTTGTGATCATATATAACCACACTTATAATCAAGAAAAATTATTATGAGCGTAGATGATGACACTTGTACTCATTTATAATCTTTGTGAGCATAGCTGACCACACTTTTTCTCACACATAAAGTCATTCTCATGAGATATTAATCTATAACCAATTCATGGAGGCTGATATATGAACAAAAAAATCATAATAATAATTATACATACATATTTGTGCCATTAAAACATGAAAACATTTATACTTCAAACAACACTTAATTAACCCATGTAAAAGAGATGGGTTTTCTAAGAAACATTCCTAGAACACTCAATAATCCATTGAGTTAAATAAGGTGGATGTTATCATAATAAAGTATCCCCAATGAAGCATAAAAACATTTAAGGCTTTTGATATAAAAGTAAAACACCTTTACAAGAATAATACCTTTAACAACACTATAATTTCAAATTGTCTCACATAAAATAACATCAAGAGTTGGATCAGTTGATTTAAAAAATTCAATCACACAAAAATAATATTTCATAAGATAATTTAGGGTGTGATTCATGAAAAATTACTCCCAAAAATATAGTTACATTTTAGATAAAAATGAAAAGGGAACTGAAAGTTTAAAATGGTTTTTAGTTAAATTTTTTAACATTATCAGAGGAGATAAAATAACAAGTAACTTTCAAAAGTAATTTTTAAAAATGTAATGTGAATATTTTCTAAAAATTTAATATAAATAATAATACTAAATAATGGATCCTTGAAAATTACACTAAGGTTTTTCAGAGGAAAATTTGGAGTGGGAGATGAAACATATGATATAGAAATGAAAAAACCCTTTTATTATTTCCAAATTAATTTGTTGAAACCCAGATCATACAAGGGTGATAAATATTTCATTTGATAATTTAAAAATATATTTTAAAACACAAAAATAAATAGAAAATACTTTTATCCAAAAATAATAAACGGAAACATTAGAGTAAATATTAAATATATATATAGATGAAAAATAGAATATTTGGGGTGGATGAGGATTATTCTTAACAAAATTATAATTTTGGAGAATGAAACATTTCATGGAATAAGAATTGAAATAAAATTTAATTTTTCATTTAGAAAATTTGAATAAATAATATAGTAAAATATTTTATTGGAAGAAACCAATAATAAAATAAAGAAGTTCATGATGAAACATTGAAATTCAATGAAAGGTATTTGAGTTAGAAAAACACATTAAAACATTGATAACATTTGATTTAAAATATTTTGGAAGATAAAACATAGATAGAAACTTAAAATACCATGAAAGAATAGTGAATAATATATAATAATTCCAATAGGTATCATATATACCATAGAAACTAAAATATGTTCATAATACAAAACATGTCTCAAAGAATGAAATTTTTAGACAAAACCATTACCTTTATTACCAACATCTATGAAAGAGAATTAAGTTCCTGTATAATAATAATGAACATCCCAATAACCTATTTTATAAACTTATATATATCCATTACTACTTTTTATATCTAATTATAATCATTTATTATAGATTTATTTATCAGTTACATTTTATTTTCATCACTAGATGTTAGGAATTTCGATTGTTTCATACATGATTTAATGTTCCAATATTGACTCATTGTTCATTGATAAAACTTTAATCATTAAATTATTATCCAAATTTTTTTAATATATTATTTAAAATGAATTATAAATATCAAATTTCATTCCATTATAATTTTATTCATGATTCTTGAAGACAAAATTAGTGATGAGATAATTTTGATAATTTTTGATGAATAAAGGTTGGTATATTATTACCTTTACAGAACCATGAAACAAAAATGTTTTATTATTATTTTATAATAATACTATTAGATAATTTTTTTATTAATATACGGTATATGTTTTCAGTACTGCTCATACAGGTGGTTAAACTAACCCAAATAATAACATTCTATAATAAATGGCATTGTATTGTCCTGAATGTGATTATTTTGGAATAATATTATTACTAAAAAAAATAACGATATTATTTAAATTAGTTTATATGAGACAATAGTCTGCACGTATACATAGATGGTGTTTTCATTTTCCATTGAATAAAAAAGGGTATAAAAAGGTTTACCATTTTCATAATATTAATCATGGTAGAAATATCATATTATTCTCTTAAAAAAAATTTCATAACCATCCATTAATGAAATTGGAGAAAAAATAAAACCCATCATTCAGGGCGTTTGTAGTCTGCATGTACGTATGATGATAATACCATTTTACAAAGTAAGAGGGTGAAAAGTATGTAATTTTTATTATAAAAAAATAAAAATATAAGTATAAAAATATAAGTAATTTAATCATATTTTAATGGGTAAAATAATCTTTTTGAGAAATATAGATAAGATAAAATATTAGATGATGATTAGTACTTACGTTGATAAATTGAACTTTATCTTGAAGTAATTCTTAGAAATAGAGGACTTATGAAAACTCCTTTTGAATAGAGACATTGGGATGTAAAATTGAATTATAAGGGAAATAAAATTTTTAGGTATTTAAGAGGAATTGAAATTTTTATAGTTCCCTCAAAGGAATAGTGAAAGGTCCCTTTTATAAGTTGAAAAAATGATATTTTTTTAAATATAACCACATAACATAAAACTAACACATGAAATACACTGTAATAATATTCTAAAGTGAAAAAATAATAGGTTAAAGATAATTTTTTTTAATACACACCTCAAAGATTCATTTTAATACATGTTTTAACCAAATTTTAGGTCATTTAGACATACTAAAACCCCGTTTTTCATTTTTTGACTTTTATCATGGTAATTAATTTTTAACATTGGTAATTAATTTTAATAAAAATTATTAATTTTTTATATTAGAATTTTAAAATTATGATTTCAAATTTTAAAAATATTTTATCAAATAAAATTTATAAGGGTATGAAAAATTAATTTTTGTAATAGAAATCATACCACATAAATACTATTTTTAGAAAAAACTTTATTTTGATGCATAAAAATAATGTTTTAAATTAAGTTATCATTGTGGTGGATTTTTGAATAATAATTTTTTCATTAATAAACTAATAAATTCTATGTGGATTTAAAATTAAACCAGTACCAATGTCTTCCATGTGAATATTTTATTAAATGATAAGGCCAAAATAGTTTCTATTAGAATAATATTTTACTTGAGTTTCAAAATGCTAAAAATAGTATTTTAAAATTAAAATTATTTTTTAATTATATAATTTTACTTATTAAATAAATATTTTATTAGTAAAAGAGGTTCCATAAAATTTTAATTATTCTTATATATAATAGTGTTATAAATTCCTAGTATTTTTGAAAAAGATAATTTAAACTATTCACCAAAAAATCAATCTTTTTTTAAAATTTTTTTTTAAAAATATCCTAACATAATAATATTATAATTAGCCCAAAAATTTAATTTATTTTTTTATATTTAAATTATAATATTGAGAATTTTTAAATTAAATAAAAATATAAAATATTATGAAAAACCGTTTTAATAAGAAATGACTTTTTAGATATTAATTATTCTGATTATTATTTTCTATTAGTTACTAATAAAATTAGTGTCAATATAATATTCCTATAAAAAATATATTTTTTCAACCTTAAACCATAATATATTTAGTTTCTAAAAATAAATATACCTAGCTCTGGAAAATATTTTTTTAGAAAAATAAATTTTAATCATAAAAATATTATAATAGTCATTTTTCTATACAAATTAAATTTTCTTGATGCATTGGTATTAGAAATGACCCATTTAATTTCCATTGTACATATATTTCAAAATCAAAATACTGTTATTGATACCCATTAATTCCACTATAGGAGTTTTATTTAATAATTATAATTTATTTTGATAAAATATATATTGGTTTTATTTTAGTTTGGTGTTTCGTATGATGGAAGAAATATGAAAAATTATATTTATTTAAAAGAATGATATCTATAAAAATATTTGGGAATTAATTTATCATCCACTAAATTAATTCATTCCCCCCAATTTTAATTACTACGTACTATTGAAATAATTAATGTTTTTTATAAGATAGACATGAATGAGGATTTGATTTTTATTGAGGTATCAGACTTGGTATCTTTGGTGAGACTATGAAACTCTTATTTTTGATTAAAATCTAAATTTACCAATATTAACATGACATTATTACATATGAGATAAGTAACCCCACTGATTGATTTTTAATACCTATGTAATGTAATAAATTTTCATAGATAGTTTATATCCAGCCTAGAAATAATTGGTTATTATAAGTTTATTTGAGATTTAAAATGTGATTTCACTATTTTTTAATATGGAGACTATGTGCAGATAGCTAATCCATTTACAAAATCACTTTAAATTCATCTTAATAATTTAATAATAAGATTTATCTTCCCATAAAACGCCAACATGGGATACAAAAATATTATAACTCAAAGTATTGTATGATTATCAAATCATTAGGTTTGTGATTTAATGGTTTTATAAAAGTTCATGGATATAATAGAGTTCCAAGAATAAAAATAAAAAAAGAAGTCCCCACATATACAGTGTAAAATAATTTTTTTTGTTAATTATTATGATCCTTTTTAGTTGTAGTCATTGTAGAGGACCCACTATGTTCACATGTTCTACAAGGTTAAAGAGTTCTATTATACCTATTTGGCCTTACGTTAGCATATTGACTGTGATACTATCCAAGTTCCCCTCATTTAAGAAACTAGACTATTAGTGGTATGTTAGGGAATAAATTATTTTACTACATCATTATTGAAAAACTATTCATTTTTTCTCAATAATTAGTTTGTATATGTCATAATTTTCATTTTATAAAACATGTCTTAGTTCCTTTTAGAAAATTCCCAAGATTTTTCTTAAAGTATTTTTGAACTTTTATAAACTGAGTATTCCTTACATTGTGGTATTCATCATCTAAAATTGAATAAAAATCCACCTTTATCATATTTTATGTGTTTTTAAATTCTTCAAAATTTATGTTGTCAATCAAAATTCATAATATATAGTAAAGAATCTCCAAATGACTTCTCTCCCAATTAGTAATCTCATTTTTTATACATTGGAAAAATATTTGTATCTCCCATCACACCCTTCATTATGTTTTACCATATTAGATCCATAAGTTACTAAATCCAAAATGTGTTAACATGAGATACAACAATTAACATCATAAGATAAATATCATAAATAATCTCATGAAAAACTGAACATCAAAATGTCTTACTATTAAAAACTATCACATTTTCATTCAATTCAACCAAATAAAATAAAGGACAAATATAGTTTTATTTGAGTTGTGTTATATCATAATTATTAACCTTGTTCAATAAAATAATAAATCTCTCATAAGTGTTCATAAATAGAAATTGATTAACCAAAAAACAACCACTAGGAGTTTCAAACTAGGTATACCGTTAGACCTATTTGTTATACCCCATATGAAGATAAAGTTAATACTAATTTTTTAGGGTTATTACCCCTATATGAATCTATGTTAGATCCCTAATTCGCATATAGTATCCATATATGGTATTAATTACTATAAAAATGAAACAATATATACATAAAAAAAATTCTAGATGTTATTATATATATATATGTATATATGTTATCACGGTGGTTTTCAGGTATTTTATATCATACAAAATAATAATAACAGCTAAAATAATCACCAAAAAAAAGAAACCATACTATGAAACCAACTAATTCACCCCATATCCAAACTCCTTAGTCTAATTTTAAAAACACATAACTTACACATGGACATTGAAACCATGTGAGATGACCAAAACTAAACATATCATTATTTTACATCATTTACACAAGTCAAATTGTATATCTCATAATAAACATATAATCCCATGAACCAATGTTTTAGTTTCTTTGAAGAATAACTACATATGAAACCTATCATATAATTATTATGAATATTTCATCATAAGTGAGCCACAATAGAATCTCTTTTAGAATTATCTTATGTTATACACATCTTCTGAACTGTTGAATGGAAACACATTAAAAGGGTGATATTAAATTATTAATAAGAGATAATATCATAAATATTTTATCAAAGGGTTTAGTCCTAAAAATATTAGATAACATGATTAAGGGGGCAATATTTTATTAAAAAGAACATGAAATAATGATTATTTTTCATATACCAAAACAGAAGCATATGTAATCCCAAATGAACAAGAATGTACTATTGAATAAGTGTGTGAGATAATATATATAAGGAAATAAATATGGTCTATAGAGAATAATAAGGGAACATAACATATAAATGTTGTGTACACAGTAACATATGAAATTATAACATTATGGACTTAGAAATTATATATTATTCCCCCAAACAATCATTATGTACACATATAACCATGATTATACTAACACACAATCATTGCGAGCATATATAAATTAACTTATACCCTCAAAAAATAATTGTGAACATATTTTACAACACTTTTACTCAAGGAAAATATATTTTTAGCAAAGTTAACCATACTTATACTCAAGAACAACCATTGTGAACATAGACAACCATATGTATAATCTTGCATAATCGTTGTGGAAATAGATGAAAACACTTTTACCCATTCACAAAGTAACTATATCACGAGGTTAAAATCCTTAACCAATGTGTTATAGGGAAATATATGGCACCAAACATCACTTTTTAATCATCCATTCAAATGTGTTCTATTATAACATCAAAAAAATTCATTTTTCAAACATTACTTGATATATTCATTTTAAAGAAATGAGTTTATTGAAAACATTTGATAGAATATTACATAGTACATATAGAGAGGTAAGGTGGATGGTATAATAAGAACATATGCACAGAAAATATTTAAAAAATTTAATGGTGGTTGGAATAGATGAAAAATACCCAAATGGTACCACATGTTTAGATGTTATAACATAAAATGATTAAAAGAGTTAGATTATTTGATACCCAAAATCCAATCACCCAAAAAGAGTCTTATAAAATGGAATATATGGGGTTATTCATGAAAAATTACTTCAAATGATAATGATACATTGGATATAAATAGGAAAATCATAGAAAACCCATTAAAGAGTTTTTAGAAATTTTTCAAACATTATTGTACACGAAAAAATTCTTAGGTACTTTCAAAACTAATTTTTGAAAATGTGAAGTGATTTTTTGGGAAAATTTAATTTTAAAAATAATATTTAATAATGGATACTTGAATATTATATAAAGTTTTTTATAGTAAAATTTTGGCTGGAAGATAAAATAGATGATCATGAAAGGGAAAAACCCTTTCGGTATTTCAATATACCTTCGTTAATAACCTAATCATGAGAGAGAGAAAATTAATTCATTTTAAAAGAGTTAAATAAAAATTTTAATATCACTATAAATAAAACTTATTATAATTTTTAAATTATAATAGAGAAAATATGTGGCAATAGTGATTATGGATATGGAATAAAAAGAGTTTATTTGTATTGGATGGAAATTATTCTTAACGATGTTATAATTTTTTAATAATGAAACCTTTCACATCATAATCATTGAAATAAAATTAATTTTTTATCAAATGAAAATATAAATAACAATATACAAAATTATTTTAGTGTAGAAAACAAAGAATGAAAGTAAGCCGTTCAAGATAAAACATTATAACTTATTGAAAATGGTTTGATTTTAAAAATACCTTATGGATTTTATAACATTCGATTAAAAATATATTAAAATAGAAAATTTGATTTGAAAATATAAATATTATTAATAATGATATAATCATTATAAATTAATTCAAATAGGTATCATATACAACATATAATTATAATGGTGGAAAATATAAAATATATCTCAAAGAAAGAAATTTGAGGCAAAACCCATTCTTTATTCTCGAATTCCATAAATGAACTTTAATATATAGTATAATAAGAATGAACTTATAAATCACCTTTTTTAGTATTATATTTATATTTATTACCATTTCTACCTTTTAATTATAATAATTTATTATTTAGTTATAGTTTATTTTCATCATCAAAATGTTAGAGTTTTTTTATCTTTTTACGTATGCTTTAAAGTATAGATGTTGATTATCATTCATTGATATCACTTTTATCATCCATAAAATATCTAAATTATAGAAATATATTATTTTTAATGATATATGAATTACTAATTCCATTCCATGAAAATTTTATTCACTATTATTGGAGATATAATTCAGGATGATCCTGTTTTGGTACTTTATAATGAACAATGGGTGGTACATTAACAATAAGTTAAATATTATGATATCCTTTCCAAAACCATAACAAATATTACTCTATAATTCATTTATAATAATTAATTTGTTATGTTTCTATAGTTATCTATGATATAAATTTATAAAATTTTTCATGTATGTGTTTAAACCCTCCCAAACAAGAACATGTTACAATCAATGGGATAATATGGTTTAGAAAGCGATTATTTTGAAATCATATCATTTTTATAGAATAATAATGATATTATTTATATTTTTTAATTTACTAAAAAATATTTTAAGTGAGTTATATAATGAATAAAATTCTATATAGACACAAAGATAATTAAATTACTTCATGGAGGCAGTAGTCCACACATATACACAAATAATATGTTAATCTTCTGTATAATTGGAAATGGGTATGAAATGGTTTATATTTTTAATAATTATAATAATTATATAAATATGATATTAATAAATTAAATAAACTTTTATAATTATCTATTTATGGTGTCAGAGTAAAAAAAACACGTCACTCATGGAAGTGGTAGTCTGAACATATATGTGATGATGTTTTTATTATTCTAAGTAAAAGAGTGAAAGTTAGGTAGTGTTTATTGATTCATAGGGAAGTGTAAGAGGATTATAGGGAAGTTAATTTATCAAGAATAAAGGCGGTATTTTAATTTTTCAATTTTTCTTGACGGGGTTATGGAAGACCCCATTCATAAGTAGTGAAATGGTATTTTTGTAAGCATAAACTCTTAATATAAAAGGAACAATTTTTTCATAGGAAAAGTGAATTAAAGAGTGGATAATAATGCAGTGAATATTATATTTCTTGATCCGAACCTCAAAATGTTTATTTTAAGAAAAAATTTAATATGTTTTAAGTCTTTATTACTTAGTAAAACCCTTTTTACCGGTTTTTAAATTTTACCGTGGTAAACAATTTTTATCCTTTGTAATTAATTTTAGTGAGCAAAATTTAAATTGGACATATAAAATAATTTTAAAATTATTATTTCAAATATGAAAACTATTTAATAAAATAAAATTTCTATGTAAAATAAAAACTAATTTTTTTATAAGCGCACATAACATGAAAAATGTTTTTTTATAAAATAGTGTATTTTTAAGCATAAAAATAATTTGTAGGATATAATTATAAATTTCTTTACTTATCATAGTACAATTTGGGTTTTTAGTAAAAATAATACTTATTTTGATGTCAAATCAGGCCTAAACTGAAGTTCACCCACTGAATATTTAATTTAAAAAAAAGAAAAACAATATTTCTGTTGGAATAAAATATTACTTGAGTTGAAAAAAGTTAAAAATAGGTTCTTAAATTAAACATAATATGTTAAATGTATAATTTTACTTATTAAATACATATATTATTAGTAAAATGGTTTCATAAATTTTATATAGTTATTTTATCCAAATGAACTTATAAAATTCTCATCATTTGTGAAAAAGGTATTTTGTACCATTCACCTAAAAATAAATATTTTTAGAAAAAATATAAAAATTAACAATAATAAACATTTTATTATATATAACAAAATAAATTTTATTTTATCAAATTTAAATTTAAAAAGTTAGTAATTTAACATTTAAATGGAAATTTAAATATAATGAAAAAAGTTTTTAATATGAAAATATTATTTTAAATACTAGATATTTTTATTCTTATTTATTATATATTACTAATTAAAAATGTTAATTTTTTTTATATAAAACATATATTTTATCATCATTAATCTATAGAATATTTTAATTTATAAAATAACAATATATAGCTCTTAAAAGATATTTTTTTGAAAAAAACATTTCTATCACAAAATGATCTTATTTGTTATTTATATTTACTAATTTATTTTATCAGTGCATTAGTATTATAAATAATCCCTTTATTTTCTTTTTTAGATATATTTAATAATTCAATTACGTTATATACACTATCCAATTCAGTTATAACACTAATATTTTCTAAATATAATTTGATTTTAATAAAATGTATTATAGTTTTATTTTAGTTTAATGTTTCTTTTGAATAATGATATCAAATACATTAGGTTTTTTTAAAAGAATGATATATAGTAATATCATGGGGTTTTATAGTACTCAAGAGTGTAATTTATAGATAGAGTCTCAATATCTCGAGTTGTTCATTATTTTTTTTTCTATTGAGGTGATATGAATGACTTTTGTTGATTTATGAGATGATTAATGGTGTTATATGTTTATCTACCTCATTATTATTAGTTTTTGGTTATCAATATGATATAATAAGATCATATATAGTATTCTCAAAGAGTTTTTTATTTTACTTTGTTTCTTTCTCATGTTTTAGTTTAAATTCATAGGAACAAGGATTGTTTGAGAGATTTTTGTTGTAATAACCCATTTTTATTGAGCACTTAATATTTTTTTTGGGATAACAAGAGGTGTCAATAAAGGTATGTAAGAGTGTATTTAGTTTTCATTTTATATTTCAACTATAATAGGGTGATCACAACATGATCTAGAAGGATTTTGTGTGGATTAGTTTAGAGATATCATACTATGTAGTAGATGTGGTCTTTGTAGTATGGAGTATAATGATGTAATATTTAGTGGTTTAGTTCATGTGGAGGTATTTATAATGTGGTTCTTGGGGAAGAGTTGTGGATCCAGAGGGGTTATTAATATATATTTTCCTTTAGGGGGTTCATTGTAGTTTTGGTGTTAGTTTCTGTATGGAGTATTGTAGGCCATGTATTCTATATATGTATCAATTTGGGGACAACTATAGTGTAATGAATAGGTTTCATTACATCCCCCCTAGGTTTTTAGGATCTATGAGACAACAAATATGACAGAATTTCTAGATTTTAGATGGGGGGGGAGTTAATTTAAACCCTTTCAATATATCCATGTTTATTGTTCTGTTTTTAGTGAAATCCCTAGGGGAAACAACATGGTCAAGGGGGTTGCGTTATGTTTTCTAAATACAACATATATAAATTTTGGACCCCAATCAAGAATGTATTATTTTCTTCTATATAATTTTAACCCTAAATAAAATGATGTCCTCTTTTAGAAACTTTTTATCCCAAATTCTATGATTTACTCCCAACCTTCTAGATATCAAATTTTTGTGATCCAAGGTTTGTTTATTTTTATCTAATGGTCTCACTCTCCTTTAATATATATTTCCATGCTATGGAAGCTTGGTTAATTTTTTTTCATGGTATTAATATTATTTATTGATGGTAAATATCTAGAGGGATGATATTCACAATGGTAAAGAGTTTCTTGTAGGATAAGTGATTGATGATTTAAACTTGTTATTCAATTATTAGATAGGGAACATTGAAATCTCAAATCAAGGTTATAGAATTATGATTTTATATATTTTATGTGTCTATATGAAAGTATCATGTGTTATATTCTTTTGGTAATAGTGTAATCAACCTAATGAATATAATAAAATGGAAATATCAAGAATGATAAATCTAAAGAGAACTGTGATTGGGTGTGGTAATTCAATATTAGTTTGATGCCTCGTAATATTATATAGATATTATTGTATCTATTTTTCTGATTAGTATTATTATTTAGAATGGTTTATATTATTGAAGTTGTATAAAAAATATAAATATGTTATGATGAAGTGGATAAAGAATGAGGCATGTGTAATTAATTACCACTTACTTTTTAAACATCTGAATATAAAAATAAAACATAAATTTTGTTAATGGTTTATTATTAGTAATTTTAATTTCTATTGTTAGGTTTCTTGTTAATAAAACCTATTTATAATTAATTTTTTAAATAAATATGGTAATGAAAATGGTTTTTGATGATACAAAATAATCAAGGATAATGAGAACCCATCATTGTTTATTATATACTTGTATGCCTATGTGATATGAACATGGATTCTCCTTGAGTTATTGCGGTGAAAATATAATTTTATTTATATATATTTATATATTCTCTATGATGGTAGAGATTTTAATTGATTATATATTTGAGTTTTTTTATCACATTAATAGATGGAGAAATATGAGAGTGGTGTTTTATTATCTCCTATTCATTAATATGTGGTTGATGGTGGAAAAAATGGCATGGGTTGAGATTAAGTATTGTTTATTTTCGGTGTGGTTGTTTTTGGATGGATGAGGGGTTTTTGAGTTCGGGTAGATAGTTGGGATTTCATTAAGAGTTTTTTATTTTATAGAATATTTTTTAGTGATTATTTTTGTAGTTTCCAACTACCTACTATAGTTAGTTTGTGCAACATGAGTAAAAAATATTTGAGGTATTATAGGATGAGTCCTAGAATGATTGAATTAAAGAATAGTAAATGAATTGAAAATGAACTCTTAGTATTGAGTGTTATTGGAAACAATAATGGTTTATATTTTTAAATATGAAAAATGGGATGGTTTTATTAATTATTAATGATAATGGGATGTGATCTTAGAATTGTAATATGAATTATGAATGTATGTTGGTTTGTGATTAAATGAACAAATTAAACTAGAATTTTTAATGGGATTAATACATGGTTTGTAATTTATAATTAAAAAATGAAAATTTTTAATATTTTTGATACTTTATTCTTATGTGCTTATATGAGGTCATGTTTCATATAATTGAGTGGTGGTATATCGGTTTTATGTTGTATGATATCTTTATTTGAGTATAAGGATAGGTAGGTTTTCATTATTTAGGTTTTGTGATATTAAATTCATTAAATTTAATGATTCCATATGCTCCACCACCTCAGTCAGATAGGTTGTTGATCTCCAAATGTTTTGGGTTTTAGATGTTTTTCGTCAACATTCATATTGGTGAGGGAATAGATGGATAACTTCCCCCTCTTCCCCACTCTCCTATTAGATATATTATAATGTGAATTTGTATTCTATATGTAATGGATTATGGTATAGGGTACATGTATACATAGGAAATAATTGATATTAGTTTTAAAATATATGTATGTGTAGGATATAGAATATTGAGGTTATAATAAATAGTTTTATTCTAGAGATAGTGGTGATAGTTTACAAAAGGTGTACTTGTATGAGCTATGATGGATTGAGGTGCAATGCAAGATATACGAGTTATTATGGAATTCAATATTACTATATTTTTATGGATGAGATGTTGATATTGTGGTTGTGATTAGCTAAATGGGGATGTGGATGAGGTGATGAAATGTATACATAGATTAATTTTAACATGAGATATTAGAAATTTCATAGGACTAAGTTAGGTATGGCATTGACCCGACTCACATCAGAGGAGTCCTGATATATGGAAGGTATTATAGCATAAAATGTTGTGGGATCGGTTGTGAGAGAGAAAAACTAGTGTGCAAGTTGATGCATGGTATGTTTCTTATAAATATTATTTTTATATAAATAGAATTAGTCTTATGTGTTACTTGGTGATAAATCCTTAGTGGGGGTGGGATATAGTTTACCTATTAAGGTAATTTTTTTACTTACTAGGTTTAGTTTGGTACATTAAAATTTTCATGAGAGTTTTCCGAGAGGATACTACTTAGTATACCTATATTATTATAACACACATATATATACACTATTTTATAGAAATTTTGTGGCCTATTGGTAATTGATCTAGGCATTACTAGCTCATGTCCTTGTTTATAAGCTCATTTATTTCATGATCACTGCCTAGGATTTGTTTCTTGTATTTTTAATTGATTTATATTTTGCATGACATTAAATTTATGTATTGGTATTATTTATTATCTATATTATAGTTTTTATTAGTGGATATCATATTATCTCTTAATGTTAAATTATATATTCATGGAAATGCCTCTCATTTTTATGCATTTTATACCATCAGTTTTAGTTTCCAACCCAATGCCCATTAGAGGTGGAATTCCAGGGTCATTCCCATTTTATCTTTTGAACCATGAGGTGTACTAATGGAGGGGTGTTCAGGAAGACTACATATAAACCAATAAATCATGGACATAATTTTACTTTCTTAATTTATAACATTAAACCATTGCATTAATATATTTCAAGAATAACATGATCTCCAAAAAAATGAAAGACCTTTCCATGGATTATCATTATAATAATTTTTTAAAATTTGGGTTTCCATCAAATTATGTTGAATAAAGATTACTTTTTTTAACATTATAATTCAACCATTAAAGTCTAGAAGAACTTACTTTCCCAAAATCCACCCAAAATGATTGTAGTTCGACACAAATTTCCATAATTTTTTTTAAAAGGTGTCATCTATTTTCAATAATGAATTGTTTTATAAAATAATTGAATAAATGAAAGGTTTTTAACCTACCCTCATTTATAGTATAATAAAAATGTTCAATGAAAACCCTCTATTGTTTTAATTTTATACATTTATTATCCACTAGTTGGAAGATGAAATATTGTACTGAAATTTAACATAGTACCAAATTCTTTCTGAATTCCTTACAAAAATTAGATGTAAATAGAAAATCTTTATAAAACCCAATAGAAATAATAAATCCATGTAATTTTATTATTTTTTTATGATAGAGTCTGTAAAGCTGATCCAAATATATATTATCCCACCTAGAAATAAAATGAATAAATTTATTCAAATAGTTTATAATAAACCATATCATATTATTACCTTGAAATGTATTTGGTATTGATGATATCAATGGTTATATGTTTCCACTTCCATTCTAGAATTGATAACGATTGAAAAAATCCCTTCGGTTATTTTCATTTATAATTAAACTATTGACAATTTATATATTTAAACATAGAATAAACAATATGTTTCTTCAATCTTCTCAAATAAATATATTAATATGGGTCTCTATACTTATTTTGACTTCATAGATTACTAGAATATAGATATAAGTGTGACTCACTTAATAATTTTTTTGTTAACTGATAGTCATTTGATACTATAGAATATTTACAAATAATATAACACATATTAATCAAAAATAAACTTATATAACCTTCTCTAATGTATCAATTTTATCCTCTATTTTAGTCTTTAATCATTTTT
Source organism: Viscum album (assembly GCA_963277665.1). Classification (NCBI taxonomy): domain Eukaryota; kingdom Viridiplantae; phylum Streptophyta; class Magnoliopsida; order Santalales; family Viscaceae; genus Viscum; species Viscum album. The sequence continues at coordinate 777,602,003 of OY728164.1, forward strand.
CAGACCATACATTATTATTTCAAACAAGGGTGATTTTATCGTTACTTGAGTCATAAGAGAAGAGGTTTCTAAAAGAAAAATTTCTAATACACATTTCATTAAACCATTAATTGATGGATCATTTTCCAAACATAACATGGTTGATGGTTCATTATCCTTTATAATCAATTAATTTATTACTTTTTTCTTTACCTATATGATAGATAATCCTATAGTCATAATCTTTTCCAATGACTTCCTTTACCTCACATTCAATTATTTTTTAATGAATATATACAATACAAATTTTGATCAATAAATAAATAAATATCTAAATAAATAAATTTTTATCATATTTTTAACGATATAAATAATGCCTCTAAAATTTTTGAAGCATAAATCACACTGTCAAGATGAAGGTCGCAAATTAGATATAAATTTCATGGGGTATAACTGTCATGATATATATAAAAGTACACAATCATTTTTCATCAATATACAAAAAGAACCATTAATAAAGAAACTGTATAAATAAATAATTCCCTAATTTTTTATTGATGGGAGAATATCAAATTATTAAATAATCTACTTTATAATTTTTCAAAAAATTCTTTGCTATATTTTTTCTAAAAGAATTTAACATCCATTTGAGTTAACTTAGTTAATGGGTTTTCTAATAGAAAATAGTTTTTAAAAAACTATTAGTAATAAACCATTATTCCAAAGAACTATAAAGCATTATGATATTAGTCGGTCTAAAACATTCTTCCACCACATTAGTTACAATAAGATCCATTATTATACCATATTTAGTTACAACATTTCGAAGGAATGAAATTTGTTATAACGAAATCCCACATTTAATAAATTTTCATTAAAAAATATTTTATATTTAGGTATAGTGTAAAATTCTAAAGATTTTATCATTATCCTCAAAAATACTAAAATATACAAGAATATAATTAATAAATACCACCATTTTTTTAAAAAAAAATCATGAAACATTATATTCATAAAATTAGTGAACAAAACAAGTACATTTATTAACCCAAAAATAATAACTAAAAATATATAATGGTAATAAATCATTCTAAATTCCATCTTAAGAATATCCTATTCCTTCACCTTAAATTAAATATATATATACCTGAGATCAATCTTAAAGAAATTACTAATAACCCGAGATATGATCAAACAATTCATCAATATGTGACAAATGATAATTTTTATTAAGGGTAATATTATTCAGTTCACTATAATCAATGAAAACCCTCAAAGATACATCATTATTCTTAAAAGATAAAATATGAGCACCTAAGGGTTAAGTTCCATAATGAATTAATACTGTATAAAAAAATTCTTATGATTGATTTGTAAACTATAATAGCTCCACTAGAGAAATTTAATACGGGTGTTTAGAAACTTTATCATCATCAAGAACCAATTCAATAGTGAATTCCACATCCTAGTTTGGAATAATTCTATAAATATCATTAGAAAATATATAAAAATATTCATTTACCATTGGAAACCCAGAATATTGGACAATTGTGTTATTTTCAATGAAATGGGAAAGATAAAATTCAAATTTATATTATATCAATTCCTAATTTTTTTTATATTATCAGTAGTATGAAATCAATATTAAATAAAATCTAAAATGTATTATAAAAAATAAATGTAACTTAATTTTTTCTTACACCTATCTTTAAATGATAACAAAAAATACAATCCACATAAAAAATAAAAAATTACTCTAACAAATGTAAAATAATAATATTTTTAGTTAAAATAATTCCATATAAAATTATAGGAATATTCTTTTAAATATTTTTTCTTTTAATAAAACCATTATGAGCTTTTAACAATTTTTTAGTCAATATTTCATTAGATGATATTTCCATATCATAATAAAATCTCTTAAAAATAAATTAATGGGTAAATATAGAATCAAACAAGATATTAGAATAATTTGAGTAAAAAAAATAAGGTACTTTTTACTACTTAATTTTTTGGATTAACAATTTTCATAATAGAAGAAAAAAACTTTATAAAACCTTTTTACTTAAAATCATGAAAATTTCTGCCTTTAGTAATTGATTTTAGACACATATTTTTTTAATGAATAATATAATTATAGGTATGACATTTCATTTCCAACTAACTACCTTGATAAGAATTTTTTTATTTACGTTTCCATTATATTTTTAATCATTACTCTTTTTTTCAATCTGAAACCTTATATCCAAATTTTTCACAAAGGTAATATCTTCTTGAAATTGTAATAAAATCACTATTTTTTACAGTAATTTAAAGTTGGCATAATTTTACCTCAAGATATTATTATTGATTTTTTCTATCTATACAACCTTTACTACTTTTTATATCTAATGTTATGAGGTATATCAGAATAAAAAAACTCCATCCCAACCCACTAAAAATATAAAAAAATTTCATCATAACTTCCAAATTCATGAGTATCCATTTACCATTATAAAATAAATTTAAGACCATTATATAATCTATCAATATTACTTTCTTGGTCCATAATAATTTTATAACACACCTTGTCCATCTGGAATAATTTTCCCTATGAACAGCAATTGAGTCCTTTATTTTTCTCTTTAACTCCAATAATTTCTTTTCTATTATATGTTTAAGAACTGTAATAAGTTTGAAGGAAATAATCTTGAAATTCCATCAATGTTATCAATATCATTACTTTCATTGGTATTATTAATTATAGAATACCAATGATCAAATTCAACTTCAAATTAATAAACTATAAGAGTTAATTTTTTTTACTCTGAACAACACAAAACTCTAAATATAACTTTTGAGGCATTAATCTATCAATAAATTATCCATGGTACTGATATTCCACTAAATTATGGAGTATATTTTCATATAAAATGATCAACTATTAACATATTTTTTTATTGGTAATTTAGTTACTCATTTTCATTGGTACATCTATTTATAGGGAATTTTAATTGATTCAACATAATTAAAACATACTTGAATTCAATTAAAACCATTTCAAGTTACCAATTTAGAAGGTTATATTCCTCTTGTTTCCTTCATACATCATTCACCAGGTTTTCTATATGAAAAATCATTATAAAATAGTCATATATTATAGGGAATAGTTTAGAAAACATTATATTAATAAAAAAGTTTCTTATCCTAATATAAATATTAATGTGTTATCCCTATAAACACCACCTTATTATCCCTAAATTGGAAATAATTTATTTTTAACGGATTTACTTAACCATATTGGGTTTTAAAACTTGATATGAAACAAACTACCCAAACATAAATACCCAATAAATACACGATTTACAATATAATCATATCAATTAAATCTCAAATAACTATATTTTTATAGTTTTAAATGATCAAGAGAACCATTAAATTAAAAAGGCCACACTTTCTATCAATGTATTTTTTTACCAAAAACAATTTCTTAAAATGATTCACCAATTTTTCTCTAGATAGATTACCATAGATTGATCATTGAATTATTTATTATTCAAACTAATCCTTAAATCCAGTAAAATCATTTGAAAACAAGTAAAGAGATTGAAAAAATAAATGTGGTGTATAATGAGAAAGTAAACCCATTTTTTCCATAAAAATATGTGAAAAATTATAAATAAGTTTCTCCTTTATATAAAAAAAATTATGCTTTTAAATAATACAAAATCACTCCTTAAATAAAATTATTACTTAAGTAAATTTGTAAAATTTATTTATAATAAATAACCAAGGAAATAAAATAATCATGATGATTTTTTTAGGACATCATATTCACCATGAACCTTATATTTACACATTTTATTTTCAATAAAAATTTAATAACCCATTCAGTTAATTCCTATATATTTTCTCTATTGAATAATTAATTATCCAATTCTTTGGGAGGCTATATCCGAGTCCCACCCATATTCATCAAAAATATCTTTGAACCATAAATATAATTATTCATATAGGATATCATAATTATATATTATATGAACAAAACCCATAAAAACATATTTTTGAACCCATTAGCACCTCAGATTATGTGAAATAAAATTCTTTGAAAAAGTTAGAGAGAGAGTTAAGAGAAATACATTAAAAATATAAAAGAAATTTTTTAAATTAAAAATAATACCTTGAGTCCCTACTATAGTCATACATTCTAATATTTTGGAATAAAAATTTTATACTACATATTTACTCTATTAAAACCCTTTTTATTTTGTATTTTTTATTAAATTATTATCATGTATTATATGATTTTTGGTTTAATTTTTATTGTATCAATTGTTTTGAGGTTTCTCAGTCTTTGGTACTAAAATAGTGTTGATATAATTGTAATAGTAAAAGGGACTTACTAAATGATCCCATAAGATCTTGAAGTATGTATAAAATCCTTGAAATCGCATTCTCAGATCTGGTGATGAAGAAAAGAACAATAAATTTTCAGAATTGATACCAATGAAGGCGCACCAATTTTCACCAGAAAAAAATACAATGGTAGAAGGAAAAATTGGATCATGTAAATTATCAAGGACCTTTTAGGTTTATAGTTATTGAGAATATGGAAAATATAAATGGATTCATATACACCTGGTTTATAAATATGAACATGATTTCCCATTATACTAGCTTTTGATATCACACATTATGTCATAATCGTCATCATGCATATAATGATCTTCTAGAAATAATTAATTTAACATAATTCTTCACAACTTAGGGAAAAATAAACATAATAAGTGTGAGATCAAATTATAATTAATAATAAACTTAATCATTAATAATTTATTGTCATAAGTGAGAATAAAAAGTGTATAAGGTTATGGTGATTGTAGAGACCCGAAGCTTGACGTACATGGACATTACATTACTTTTGTGGAATACTTAATACATAACAAAAATAGACACACAAGGACTGTAATAGTTTAGTGTCTTTGGAAACTCGGAATAAAATCTTCTTATCGTGGTGAAAGATCTTCAACATCTCCCATAAAGATCTTCCCCTTTTTTTTTCTCACCTAAAACCTTTAATTATATCCTAGGGAAGAGAAAACATAAAAAGGGTGATCTCAAATTCTCAGTAAGGGTAAGAATGGATAAAATAAAACATACTATATACATTTGAACTTAAAAACATGAACATAATGTTTAAACATCAAAAGCTTGGGCAATGACATAAAACATGGAAGTACGTAAGGCATAGATCATAAAGAAACATTAAGAATGATAAAATAGCATAGTAATAAAACATGCAATTGTGGAAACCATTAAGCACATCATATGATTTCCATATTAGCCAAGGCATTGCTGCCAAGACCATCTTAGTGGAAAAAGTTCCTTTTTGAATCGAGTTCACTCCTCGTTCCAGTCTAGTATTACTGAACCGGTTTAACTTGTCGTTCCAGCCATTTCTATATCATAAGATATAAATCTTTACCCAATGAATTGGAGGGAGATATAGGTCCAACCCATCTCATAATGATACCATTCTTATGTGTCCCACAAAATCATAAACCATACATCATAGCATAACCCATGTAATAAAAATGGGATTCTTAAACATCGTGACATCATAAAACAATTCATATAATATAAAGGAACTCATAAAACTAATTCCATGACAACATAATCAAATCAATGTAATAATAGGGATATAAACAGAACCCTTTATTATCTTAGATGGAAAATAATTTTGATAAAACACTTGAAATCCATTCTTGATGAAGATATACTTTCTACTTCAAAAACACTTTTCCTTTCTTAACATGTCATAGAATTCTAAACTAAAAGAAGTTGATTAAAATTAAACTTGAAAAATTGTAAAGGTAGCTTCTTGGAAATAATTTTTTAAAAATCCATTCATGCCTTATAAGTTAAAAAAACATTCTTCTCGTACAATTGTCAGAAAAGTCAAAAAGTACCTCGTACGAAAAATGACAAAAGATTCCTTTCATATATTTTACTAAAAACTCACCGAAGGGTAAAATTGGATTTAAAAAATTGTAGGTTGATGGAAATAATATTACATATTGGGGAAACATGGATGTGGATGATAAAATACACCCCAGTAAATTCCAAAGTATAAACAATATCTGATAAAAATGAGATTGTGATATTTCCCCTTACCTTAGGTCTGATTTGCTTCGTAAGTGTCCGAAACTCCTGTATAATGATTTAATTAATGTCATTGACTTATTATAGAATAATAATCATTGTTATTATATCATATATGGTCACTTATGACTTTATATTACCCGTTCTTTTGTAAATTCCACGTTAAAGAGCATTTTGGGTAAAATCTTTTCATTTGTCATCCGTGTTTTGACTTGTAATTATTTATATGATTACATAGATCATGATTACTTAATTACATAATATAAAAAATGATTTATATATAATATATATTCATTATATACATATATATAATAGATCAGCAAATGGAAAGAAATACACCGTTCATGGAGACGGTAGGCCGTACGTACGCATGAACGCTGTTTTCGTTTCCTTATTGAGTTGAATGAAATTAAGTAGATGAAATACATATATATACACATAAATCCAGTATCATTATTATATCATATATTTCATGATTATTTATTATATATATTTTATAATCATTCATGAGTGGTTAATGTGGAGAATGAATCTCATCGCGTCGTGGAGACGGTAGTCCGTACGTACGCACGAGCGATGATATCATTCTCATGATCGTGGAATTGTATTGAAGTGTATGTATACTATTTCAGAATCAATATAACTTTACAATAATCATATATTGTTATTATTTACACCATTATACCCATCCAAGTAAGGTGGTGGTGGAAAATAGATTACACCACGGCGTGGAGACGGTATTCCGTACGTACGCACGCGCGGTGATTTCGTTTTCCGTTGGATGAATAGCTAGTGAAATAGGTTTGTTTCATACATATAATAAAATATCTGTATATGAGTGATACTGATGTTATTACTTCATAATGAAACAACCTAAGAAGAATAAGTGTAAGAAGAAATAAAGTTGAAAGAATCGATAACGGACATTACCTCTTCTTTGAAGCGCCTCTTTGAGTCCTCCTCTTAGGGCACTAAAATTGGCCTTTGAAGAAGACCAGGACCTCTAGGATGTTTATAGGGAAGTGGAGAAGATAATTTTTCAGGGATTGGCCGAGCTTGAAGGCTCAAAGTGGTGTGAGGAAGAGAGGGAGGAGGTGCCCTTTTATAAGGGAGGAGAGGGGCACCTTTGGAATAACTAAAAATATTATTTTATTATAAAGTCATATTCGGTTTTTAATAGCTCCAAATTGAGTTATTTCGAAGATAGGTTGGGGATGGGTAGAAATCCTCTCATCCAATAGAATTTAGACAAGTTTAGGTCATTATATTAACCTTATCTTTTAGTTTTAACTCTTAGTTAATTAGATTGAAATTTACCATGTTACTTTGTATTTTTATATTATATAGTTAATAAACATACCATATACATCCAAGCGACCCCCAAGTGGTCCATTTATGACACCCCTATCATCATATAATTATCTTGGCCGAACCTTAGATTTTTAGGAATAAAATAACAATCAATAATATAATATTTGTTTTAAAAACTATTTTATGTCAATTTTGACACTATTCAATAGTTGATTTTTGTGAAACTCATAACAGAATGATTACTTCGACCAAAGTTAATTACATCAATCCTAAAATGTCATATTAACCTAGAAAATTAGTTAAATTCATAAAAAGTCTCAAATTATATTTATTTGGGTACTTATAACATCAATTATGTCAATATTTCATTAATAAAATAATTACTGCATCATCATTATGTCAAAAATATATTAAATTATTTAATGTCTAAAAATTACAAATTAAATATCATTATGTAGGAAATTTTTTTATCTTACTAAGGAATATTTATAGTCGAATTTATCTTATGTATAACCCTATATTAAAAATGATTTACTTATTAAACATTGATTTTAACTATTTTAACCCCTCTTTAAATAAATTAATAATAAATGTCCTAATATAATCCAAGTGGGCCTAAATGGTCATATTTTATTGCTAAGGTTGTTTTTGGTCGAATTACACTTATCCAATAGAATTATAACATGTGTTAGGGTAATAATAATATCATTTGTACCCTTAATTACCCTATTTACTTTTAACTATGGTAAAACAAGTAAACAGTTACTATTCACCAAAAATTATTTTCATCTCATTGAACCACATTTTACTTACTGAAATCAACCGTGTCTCTTGGATTTTTGAAATTCCACTCACAGAAGCGGTAAAATTATGTTTTATGAAAAATTCATTTTTTTTAACTACCACTTAGTGGTTTCACTATTCATAAAAAATGAAAGTTTCTAGAAAAATACCAAAAATTAGGCCTAAGCTATATTTGATATTATGAACTCAAAAATAATGTCTATTTTACCAAATTAAAAACATATTAGTTGCATTAATTAATTTAAAAATTAATTCTCGTCGTCAAAACAAATAGCGTGTTCTTAAGAGATAATAACTATCAAAAGATTGACACCTGTTTATGTCTGGTTTAAAAGTGAAATTACATCCAATGAATTTTTTTTATTAAATTTTAAAAATATATTCTAAATATACTTTAAAACCACTCAAATTAATAATTTATCACTATTAATTATTTCGATTAAAAAGGTTGTTTTTAATTAAAATTTAGTAATTTTCACTATTCATCATAAAATGAAAGTTATCCGAAAAGTACCAAAATTTCACCCTAAGCTAATTTCGATATTTCGAATCCAAAAATGAAGTCCATTTTGAAAAATAAAATTTAAAAAATTTCAAAAAGTGGTTATTACTATTCATAACTGCTATATTTTAATAGCATATCGTTGTTTAGTGAAACTCGGTATTGCGTACTACACAAGCTATCGAGGAAGATTGTGATTGCTTGTAATTCAAGTCAAGTCAAGGATGGATGTTGTGCAAGATCCTTTTGGTGTAGCGTACAACACAAGACATTAATGAAATTAAAAAGAATATTTTTCATAAAATCTCAGGGTGTTACATTCTACCCCCCTTAAAATGAATTTCGCCCTCGAAATTCGTCGGGGTTATAAATGGTTTACTACTTGAAAGTTTCTTTAATAGAAACACACATCGTAAAAAGGAATACCAAAACCAATCTTTAAAAACAAAAGTATGAAACGTAATGGTTACCGAAATAAACTAATCACTGGGTTTCCACATAGGTGAAAATATGGATATGGAAGAGAAATCTAACCATCATGTTCTGATGGAGAGTAGTAGAGAACATGGCTATGGAAAATCCAGCAATCACAAAGCTATAAATTTGTGACGATCTAAGGTACCATCTGATTCATTAGATATAAGAGCACTAGGACAACATTTTTGGTTTTCATGATCATTTCCCTAAAGTTGATGAAATTGGAATTAGAAGAAATACTTTCGTGATTTTGGTATAGTCTCACCATTGGTCGTTCTTTGGAAAATTTCCACTTCATCTCTTAAATAAATGAAGTTGAATTTTTCATTCATGATGTGTTAGCAGATCATGTGATAGAATGATGGGTCATTCCATCTGTCTCAAACAAAAGGTTAGAAAAGTTATCAAAAGAAATAAATAAGTCCATCTATAGTGAGATTAATCATATATGGTTCCTAAAATGGACTTATACTTCATATATCATACTAATTAATATAATAAAACTAATTTCTACTAAACAGGGACGTCCTGTAGGCCAGTGGTAGGCAATAAAGGCCAGTCGCACTTCGGTTGTGGGTTCGATTCCCACATCCTTGTCCGACGTGATGGGTTGTCGCCCATCCTGCAGGTTGTCCTTTTTCTAAAACTACATTACTATAACATCCCATAAATAATATCGAAAAACTTCTATCCTTAAACAATACTAACTTATATCCAACATAATCTATTCCAATCTTTAGGATTATCCAAAATACTTCTTTCTAAACTCATAGTATAAAGAGAACGATTACTAAAAAGGTCATATAACAAGCATGTGAATAATATCATTTATCCCTCATATATCTTGTTGGTCACATTCCAATCATGTGAATACCTTAATCATGTATTCTCTTGAAAAAATGAATACCCATTGAACCTTATTGAAAACATGAATGCTATTAAAAGTTAACTCTTTCCACATACCAAAATCCTCAAAATTCTATATACTCAAACCATGATATCACTTAGTCCTTATATCAATCATGAGATCATGTATACTGTCAAACATTTCATTTTCTCATTCTCCCTTCATTATGTGCATATCACCTACGTTCCAAAAATATTTCAATCACCTTTTCATGGTTACGAGTACCATATAATTATTGAAAACGAATACATAGATATTCCAAAATTCCACAATAGCATACATGAGATTCCATGATACTATTTTGAAATCCCATTACATAAACCCTTAATCACTACACAACATCATTTTTATACTCAACATCACAAATAGTGATCACATGAGACTTCCCTTTATCCTTTTACTTAAGATGTTGCTCACGTTGATCATCATTAACCCATGGATTAGGTCATTTATTAGCATAATGCCCCATTTCCTTGATCTTGAAGCATTTAAGTGTTGGTGGTGCGTTCTCTGCAGTCTTTTATTTATTCACATAATTAGAAACCCTTTTCCATTACTTCGACACTCAGCTGCTCGATGACCTTCTTTTCCACACATAAAACATTTTCTAGTCCCTTTAAGACAATCTCCACCATGCTTCTTTCCACACTTTGAGCATAAGGAAACATTCATCTTCTTTTCACCATTATTCTGAGATTTCTCCTTGAACTCCATCTTTCGTTTCTTGTCAAAACTATGAGATGGATAAGTAACACTAACTTTTATTTCTACCTTGATAGCACAACACACAATTTCTTCATAGCTACTGAAGTCTCTTATAGCAAATGCCCTTCGAAGACTTGGTTTTAAGCCAATGAAGAATCGATCAACTTTACTTTCAGGTTGGATGATAAATCCAGATGCATACCTTGCAAGCCTTGTAAAATTCACTTCGTATATACCAACAGATTCATTATCCTTTTGCTTTAGTTCAAGAAGCACTTTATCCATCTTTGTTCGAAGAATACGAAGGATGTACTTATTGAAAAATAAGTTCTTGATCTCGTCCCATTCCATGGACTCAATTTCATCTCTTGGCCTCATATTCCTGATAAGATTCCACCATTGATCAGCTTCACCTTCCAAACGATATACTGCTAAGAGAACTTTATCATGTTCATAACATTGAAGAACTGGAAATATCTTTTCAGTGGTACTGATCCATTGTTCAGCAACAACTGGATCATAAGACCCACTAAAAGAAGGTGGACGTTGCCTAATGAAGGACTCAATAGAATATTGTTCCCTTATCTACTCATTTGGAAGTCCATAATGATTCATATCTTGTGTAAGTATAACAATATGATTTTTCACTCCATCTCCCATAACATTTGTTTTTTCAGGAGGACAATCATTGCATTGTCCATTACATTGATCAACATGGTTCCTTCGGGTTCCAGCCATCATCTAAAACCCAAAAAGAATAGTGTGAGAGGAAAAAATCACGCTAGGGAAAAAAATATAATAAAGGGGGAGTACCTTCAATATCTAACATCTTGGGTTACCGTAATTCTAGTACTATAACCTATAGTTATACTTAACCTTAGGGAAATCCCTAGACCTACCTTATAAATATCTCTAGGGATCTCACTAAAGTTTTCGCATCCTAGTTTCCAAAGGTTGACTAAACCTTTCCTTTGATACCAACTGTAGAGACCCGAAGCTTGACGTACATGGACATTACATTACTTTTTCAGAATACTTAATACATAACAAAAATAGACACACAAGGACTATAATAGTTTAGTGTCTTTGGAAACTCAGAATAAAATCTTATTATCGTGGTGAAAGATAGTCAACATCTCTCATAAAGATCTTCCCCTTTTTTTCTTACCTAAAACCTTTCTTTATATCCTGGGGAAAAGAAAACATAAAAAGGGTGAGCTCAAATGCTCAGTAAGGGTAAGCATGGATAAAATAAAACATACTATATACATTTGAACTTAAAAACATGAACATAATGTTTAAACATCAAAAGCTTGAGCAATGACATAAAACATGGAAGTGCGTAAAGCATAGATCATAAAGAAACATTAAGAATGATAAAATAGCATGGGAATAAAACATTCAATTGTGGAAACCATTAAGCACATGATATGATTTCCATATTAGCCAAGGCATTGCTGCCAAGACCATCTTAGTGGACAAAGTCCCTTTCTGAATCGAGTTCACTCCTCGTTCTAGTCCTGTATTACTGAACCAGTTTAACTTTTCATTCCAGCCATGTCTATCTCATGAGATATAAATCTTTACCCAATGCATTGGAGGGAGATATAGGTCCCACCCATCTCATAATGATACCATTCTTATGTGTGCCACAAAATCATAAACCATACATTATAGCATAACCCATGTAATGAAAATGGGATTCTTAAACATCGTGACATCATAATACAATTCATATAAGATAAAGGAATTCATAAAAATAATTCTATCACAACATAATCAAATCAATGTAATAATAGGGATATTAACAGAACCCTTTATTATCTTAGATGGAAAATAATTTTGATAAAACACTTGAACTCCATTCTTGAGGAAAATATCCTTTCTACTTCAAAAACACTTTTCCTTTCTTAACATGTCATAAAATTATACACTAAAAGATATTGATTAAAAATAAACTTGAAAAATTGTAAAGGAAGCTTCTTGAAAATAATTTTTTAAAAATCCATTCATGCTGTATAAGTTAAAAAACATTCTTCTCATACAATTGTTGGAAAAGCCAAAAAGTACCTCGTACGAAAAACGACAAAAGATTCCTTTCATATATTTTACTAAAAACTCACCGAAGGGTAAAATTGGATTTAAACAATTTTAGGTGGATTGAAATAATATTAAATATTGGGGAAACATGGATGTGGATGATAAAATACACTCCAGTAAATTCCAAAGTATAAACAATCTCAGATAAAAATGAGATTGTGATATTTCCCCTTACCTTAGGTCCGATTTGCTTCGTAAGTGTCCGAACCTCCTGTATAATGATTTAAATAATGTCATTGACTTATTACAGAATAATACTCATTGTTATTACATCATATATGGTTCACTTAGGACTTTATATTACCTGTTCTTTTGTAAATTCCATGTTAAAGAGCGTTTTGGGTAAAATCTTTTCATTTGTCGTCCGTGTTTTGACTTGTAATTATTCATATGATTTCTTAGATCATGATTACTTAATTCTAGAATATAAAACATGATTTATATATAATATATATTCATAATATACATATATATAATAGATCAGTAAATGGAAAGAAATACACCGTTCATGGAGACGGTAGGCCGTACGTACGCATGAACGCTGTTTTCGTTTCCTTATTGAGTTGAATGGAATTAAGTAGATGAAATACACATATATACACATAAATCCAGTATCATTATTATGTCATATATTTCATGATTACTTATTATATATACTTTATAATCATTCATGAATGGTTAACGTGGAGAATGAATCTCATCGCATCGTGGAGACGGTAGTTCGTACGTACGCACGAGCGATGATATCGTTCTCATGATCGTGGAATTGTATTGGAGTGTATGTATACTATTTTAGAATAAATATCACTTTACAATAATCATATATAGTTATTATTTACACCATTATACCCATCCAAGTAAGGTGGTGGTGGAAAATAGATTACACTACGGCATGGAGACGGTATTCCGTACATACGCACGCGTGGTGATTTCGTTTTCCGTTGGATGAATATATGGTGAAATAGGTTTGTTTCATACTTATAATAACTTATAATTATATGAGTGATACTGATGTTATTACTTCATAATGAAACAACCTAATAAGAAGAAGTGGAAGATGAAATAAAGTTGAAAGAATCGGTAACAGACATTACCTCTTCTTTGAAGCGCCTCTTTGTGTCCTCCTCTTAGGGCACTAAAATTGGCCTTTGAAGAAGACCAGGACCTCTAGGATGTTTCTAGGGAAGCGGAGAAGAGAATTTGGCAGGTTTTGGCCGAGCTTGAAGGCTCAAAGTGGTGTGAGGAAGAGAGGGAGGAGGTGCCCTTTTATAAGGGAGGAGAGGGGCACCTTTGGAATAACTAAAAATATTATTTTATTATAAAGTCATATTTGGTTTTTAATAGCTCCAAATTGAGTTATTTCGAAGCTATGATGGCGATGGGTTGAAATCCTCTCATCCAATATAATTTATACAAGTTTAGGTCATTATATTAACCTTATCTTTTAGTTTTAACTCTTAGTTAATTAGATTGACATTTACCATGTTACTTTGTATTTTTATATTATATAGTTAATAAACATACCATATACATCCAAGCGACCCACAAGTGGTCCATTAATGACACCCCTATCATGATATAATTATTTTGGCCGAACCTTAGATTTTTAGGAATAAAATATCAATCAATAATATAATATTTGTTTTAAAAACTATTTTATGTCAATTTTGACACTATTCAATAGTTGATTTTTGTGAAACTCATAAAAGAATGATTACTTCGAAAAAAGTTAATTAAATCAATCGGAACATGGAATATTAACCTAGAATTTTATTGCAACTCATAAAAAGTCTCAAATTACATTTATTTGGGTTTTTATAACATCAATTATGTCAATATTTCATTAATAAAATAATTACCGCATCATCATTGTGTCATTAATATATTAAATTATTTAATGTCTAAAAATTAAAAATTAAATATCATTATGTAGGAAATTTTATTATCTTTCAAAGGAATATTTATAGTCGAATTTATCTTATGTGTAACCCTATATTAAAAATTATTTACTTATTAAACTATGATTTTAACTATTTTATCACTTCATTAAATAAATTAATAATAAATGTTCTAATCTAATCCAAGTGGGATTAAATGGTCATATTTTATTCCTAAGGTTGTTTTTGGTCAAATTACACTTATACAATAGAATTAGGACATGTGTTAGAGTAATAATAATATCATTTTTACCCTTAATTACCCTATTTAGTTTTAACCATGGTAAAAAAAGTAAAAAGTTACTATTCACCAAAAATTATTTTCATCTCATTGAACCAAATTTTACTTACTGAAATCAACCGTGTCTCTCGGATTTTTGAAATTCCACTCACAGAAGCGGTAAAATTATGTTTTATGAAAAATTCATTTTTTTAACTACGACTTAGTGGTTTCATTATTCATCAAAAAATGAAAGTTTCCAGAAAAATACCAAAAATTAGGCCTAAGCTATATTTGATATTATGAACTCAAAAATGATGTATATTTTACCAAATTAAAAACATATCAGTTGAATTAATTAATTTAAAAATTAATTCCCGTCGTCAAAACAAATAGCGTGTTCTTAAGAGATAATAACTATCAAAAGATTGACACATGTTTATGTCTGGTTTAAATGTGAAATTACATCCAATGAACAACATTTTATTAAATTGTAAAAATATATTCTAAATATACTTTAAAACCACTCAAATTAATAATTTAGCACTATTAATTATTTTGATTAAAAAGGTTGTTTTTAATTAAAATTTAGTAATTTTCACTATTCATCAGAAAATGAAAGTTATCCGAAAAGTACCAAAATTTCACCCTAAGCTAATTTCGATATTCCGAATCCAAAAATGAAGTCCATTTTGAAAAATAAAATTTAAAAAAGTTCAAAAAGTGGTTATTACTATTCATAACAGCTATATTTTAATAGCATATCGTTGTTTAGTGTAACTCGGTATTGCGTACTACACACGCTATCGAGGAAGGTCGTGATTGCGTGTAATGGAAGGAAAGTCAAGGATGCGTGTTGTGCAATCTTCTTTTGGTGTAGCGTACAACACAAGACATTAATTAAATTAAAAAGAATATTTTTCATAAAATCTCGGGGTGTTATAGTGATGTAATAACAGTGCATGAGAAAATCATAACAGAAATCATAACCATCAATTCCCGAATCATCAATATGGAATAAGGATTTAACCAAGGAATGATTCAAAATTATCAGAAATCAAAAGAAATGTGATATCAATCTTGATGAAAGGAAATACTCAAAAAAACATAGAATAAATATAAATTACATATTGGTATCTTGGGATATTATCTTCATAGAACCATTGTAGAACCATTAGAATTAGAATAACCATATGCCTAAATTCTAATATAATTATTTGAAAAATAAAGTCATTACTCAATGCATTGGAGTGATATCTAAGAATAACCATTATATAAGCTATATTGGTGCAACCTGATGCTATCTAGTCATACCCATGATCATCAATAACGTCCAAGTATCATTCATCTATAGAGAACTCATATTATCATACACTCACGGAAAAAAACAATATTCTTTTACGAACTATATTAATTTGTTGGAAAGAAATGGGTTCCAAAATAATCTCTTTTAACATGATTAACCTGTGGAAAACAAATGGTCCCATAACAATCACTTTAAGACATGATTAACCCAGGGGAAAGAAATGAGTTCAATAAAAATCAATCTAAAATAGGATTATTCCATGAAAAAGAACAATCTCCATAAGAAACTCTTTGTAACAATATTTACTTGTGTAAACGAAATGGGTTCCATGGAAATAACTTTGAACCCTAATTAACCAATAGAAAAGAATTGGTTTCCATAACAATATAATTGATACCAAATTAACCCTCGAAAAACAAACGAGTTCCCTTTGAATATCTTCGAAAAAATATTAATCCATCCGGAGAAAGTATAAGAATGGAAACATTAAAAAATATCCCCATTATATCATAATTAAAAAATGTTTTTTGATGCTTAGGAAAGTAAATACTACTATAACACCATAAAAATAATTTTAGGAATATAAAATTTTCATTTTTAAAATCACATTTATAAACTAAAAATTCAAAAAATACTATTAAAATATATTTCTTTAAAAAAACCCTATCAATATAAAAAATGAAACCTCATGGAAAATAATGGAAATTAGGGTGGGAGAATAGGTTCATGTGATAAGTGTTGAGAATAAACGTTCTTTTCAAAATATTTTGAAAAAGGGAGTCAAAAGAGACACATCTATCAAACATGAAGATTAATTTTAAAAGAATTTTAAAATAGGTAAAAACCCATATGAAACATATTTATGAAACAATTTATCTTATCAAGAACATTTCTGAAAACATTTTATTAATTATAGATATTTAAGAGAAAGATACTCGATCTATAAGAAAATACCAGATTAGTATCACTTATAAACGAATTTATTTTTGTTTATTTAATAAATAAGGAAGGAAATGGAAATAAAAAATTATGACGCTATTTATAAATAGTGGAGGGAGGAATTATATATGGTTAAATAAAAAAATAACATATTATTTCCTCTAAAACACCCTTTAACATCAAAAATACAAAAAATCAAGGAGATTGTAACATAAAGCCTTTTACACTTTAGTAATATTCTCAATCATAAAACCCATGAAATAATAAATTCAAATCAAACATTAAATATTAGTAAAATAAGTAGTTTTATGATATAAAACATCCAATGGGTTGTATATACACCCCTTAAAAGAAAATAGATTTTTAGAATTACAATATTCCTCAATGAAGGGAATTTGAGACGAAGTCCCTTTTGACTTTGGTAATCAATGGTTGAAAACACTGTGAAAAGATAGAAACTCATATGGATTTGTAAATATAAATTATTTTCCTGAAAATAATAACAAAATAAATTCATGTGGAGTATACACATTACACAAAAAAAATAAGTGGTGAATATGGTACATGTCTCACAGAAGTAAAACCAAAATGAGAAAACCTTTACCTATAGTATAATAATTCTAAATAAATAATTAGATTTATTAATGACTATTTCCAGATTTGATAAATTACACATAAATAATTTATTTTATTTCTTTTCAATTACAGTTTAAATACTTAATAGGTTAAGCCTATGCCAGTTATTTTTAAGATTTTCCATTCTTTTTTTCCAAATAGATTCAGTGCATTGATCATGGTCAAATTGATCATTATTTCAAAATATAAAGAATAAATAACATTAAATAATTATCATATTTATCCATCAATTATACATACCAATCATGAAAAATTGTTTTAAAAAATAAACTATCTTATGATTATGGAGACGGTACACTATACGTATGCACAAGTAACATTTCCATCTTTAATGATCATTATAATAAGAAATTATGTATTTTTTTTCTCTTATAGAATAATAATAATATCATAAATACCATATTATTTATTTAAATATACTTATATATACCATTATTTTTATGTGGTGATGTAAAAAATAATAATAACATCACTTCATAGAGGTCTTATTCTACACAAACATAAATGGCGTTACCATTTTAAATTATAAGAAATAAAATGATATATTATATTTTATGAAAGATAAATATATAAAAAATATTATTATTATTTAATTTATATTACATATATTTATTAACATCATATTTATTACATTTCATGAAAAGTGATTCTTAAAAATGAATCACATCACTTCACGAGGTGGAAGTCCGTCGTACACAAAAGTGACATTAACATATATCCCATGAAATGTAATACAAGAATGTATATATGATATAAAAAATATATATGTACAAATATTTTATAAATATCATATATATAATTTATATCTACAGTTAAAAAGATCCTTGATATGTGATGATGGAAAAACAATGATATCAGTTCAAGTGCTGATAGTCCACCGTACACAAAAATAATGATTTATTATCCTATTTGATGGAAGAGGAGATGGATTTAGGCTATAAAATTAATATGAAAATAACTAATAATATTTAAGATACTGGTTTTATTATTTAATAATAATTTAATAATATTTTAAGGGGGTGTAATAAGAAATAAAACAATGATGCTGAGTTGGGAATGCCACCTCTTCTTCAAAAAACCATTTAAGGTAAGCACTAAATTCATTTTAAAGATGAATTTATGATCATCATAATGTATATAAGATATGGTGTGGGAAGTTATTAAGGCATTTGGTTAGTAATTTTCCCAAAAATTTGTCTTTTAATGTGTGAAGAAGAATGGAGCGTGGGCGACCATCGATAAGTGAGGTGAGTGGGACACTTGTAATTATTTAAAAAGAAAAGGTGTACCTACATTTTTCATAAGTCACAAGGCTCTAAAATGTAAAATTATATATAATTAAAAATAATAATGTATAAATATGAAAAAAAAAGATTTTATAAAATTTTTAGGTTATTTTGACCCTTATCATTTTAGTTTAAACCTCTGTAAAACCATCTTTTCCTTAACCACAAGAATTAATTTTTTCTATTTTTGCTATTAATTATGGTCAAAAATTATGTTGATATTATTAGATAATATAAATTATTTTTATTCCAAATATTTAATCCATTTTAAAAAATTAAATTCAATTATGTGGAAAATTTTAATTTAATATTAATCCCGCATATGTGATGTAAAAGAGGGGTTTCAATAAGTGTATTTTTCTTGAAAAAGATGTTTTTTATAACGATATGAATAATAATAATCATTTAATGAATATAAATTATTATTTATTGATATATAATATATAAAACTCATTTAAATCATTCCTCATTAAGGGTTGTTTTAATTAATTGAAAAGGATTAACATTAAACACTTTATAACAATTTTTAGAAAAACCCTGTTTTTAAACCAAAAAATAATCATATAAAAAAGTAAAAAAAAATTGATTAAAAATAAATTAATTTGATTAAATATAATTAAATAATACTTAATTTACATTAAATAATATTCAATACAAAATGGTACTTTAAAATATCAAAATTTGTTAAAAATAAGATACATTTTTAGAAATATTGGTATTTTTCATCATTCATTTAAAAATAAATATTTTTCAAAAAATACAAATAATTTACACAAATAAAATTTTGATATTAAAATTTAAAGATTAAAGTTCATTTTTCGAAATATGTTTTCAAAAATTAAAAAAAATTAATTATAATATTTTTCCATTAAAAATAATTAAAATCATTTTTGAAATAAAGATTATTTTGAAGAATAAAATTACTTTATTAAAAATTTATTGATTATTTACTAAATATTTAATAATAGTTTATAGTGAGTAGGATATTTAAATATATATACTTTAAATTAGCTAATAATTTTCAAACCATCCAAATCAATAGATAGGTTATAATTATTATATATTTCATGGGTCATTTAGGCATGGTGATGTGTGTAAAATACACTATAAAACATAGTTATCCTCTCTTAAAATTTTAGAGTGTTGCAGCCACCCCTTCAATAAATTGCATCCTAGCAATTTGAACTTGAATAGAGAATCCAAATTTTTTACATTTTAAAACTACCTATGTTAGAAACCCACATCATAAAAAGGTTTAATAAAACCCCATCTTGATACAATAGAAATAATTGTATGAATGTCAATTGGAATAAAACATATTAGATTTAAAAATAAGAGAATAGTGGTGGGATTTGAAGATTTAGACATTAAATAAAATAGTATTTCCCAAAAAATGATGTAGATTGATAGAGATAATTGATCAAAATTCTACAAATGATCAATATAAAGTTGAAAACAATAAAAAAATAAACCAAAGAGGTGTGAAAAGTTCATTGATATCATCAAAAAATGAGGGTAATAGGTAAAAAATCTTGTTTTATGATATTTTTCCAAGTGTTAAGGAATTAATTTTCCATCTGGATTAGAGACATAAGGAAATATAATTACTTAATTAGTTTAATTTCACCCTTTAACCAATTTCTATCTAAATCGTATCTTTTTATCCAAACTATGAGTATTCCAGATAATTTTATTATTCATAAAGTAATAAAATTAACTTTTAAAGGATCACATAACCATAATAGGGATAATAGTATATGCCCTTTATTTTTATACATTAAACTAAAAAAATAGTTTGCACAAGTTAAGGTACTTCCTGTTATTAATAAACATTCAAATAGATAAGTAATAAGTTAACCTCCAAAATTCAACATTAATACCCAAATATTGAACTCAACCATTCAATATATAAATGACCATATACCCTAAATAACCTTAATAACCTCAACATTAAAGAGTGTTTTAACTTAAAAGGTTATTTCAGAACAAGAATAATATTTTTTTATCAAAGGTGAAATAACCTAGACCCACACTCTGGGGCTAGTATAAGGACAAAAATTTAAGGGAGTCTATTTTAAGGAAGGCCCAAAGGGTCATTAATAACAAAAATAGTATCATCATGGGGAAAATGAATTGAGAGAAGAAAAAATAGAGACATAGTTAGATGTCTATTCTTGGTATGTAATGAAATCAAACACTTTATTACTCTCTCAACTTGTGTGATATATTTTCATGCCTCTAAGAACTAGATTCTTACACCTGAATAGCTGATAAGTGATTGAAAAATGAGTAGAGATAATACCATGTAGAGAGTTGAAAAAGAGCATGGAATAAATTTTAACAATATCAATCCTGATATTATTCTCCTTGCATATAGAGAGACCTCCAACCAATGTATTTTCCTCAGCCTAAAGGGAGTCTCCATGACCAAAAGAGATCATGAAAGAAATAACAACTGATCCATTACAATCCTACATGATACCACTGCCCCACATCACACCCACAACACAAAATCCATGGATGTTATGTTTTAACCCTATGTCATGTTAAAGCCTTTTAATATAGAAACCAAAGGATGGATTACAGGAAGATGCAATAATATTATTAGGAAACATGAGGGGAAAAAAGATGGAGAAGCATCCCATTTCATGAATTGTTGAATCAGGTCTTCTAGCATGTTTTTAGTTCTGAAAGCAATTGTAGTCTAAGAGCTCTAGATACCTTCAGTGCAAGCCTTATTTCATTCAGACTATAAGAACTAACATCCAGAAATTAAAATATATCCTCTCTCCTTATTCTTTTAGCTTTAATCCTTAACACATGAATTATTGAAATTATCGTCAGTGGGAAGGGCGTTATTCTTGACGTGTCGTATAAGGGAATTCATTTTTCGAAAAGTTTTTGTTTTTTTGACAAGTATTTTGTGAAAGAATGTTTTTTAAAAAGGTGAAAGATAATAAGGGGAGTCACCATTTTATAATTTCTATCATAATGGAGAATTCTATCACAATGAAGTTTAATCGAACTAAATATAATAAGGAAGATTTGACAATATCTGAGAAGGAAAATCAGGATGACATTGAGAAGGAAAACTGGATGAAATTTTAGAAGGAAAATTGAACATACTCTTAGAAGGGAAATCCGACTTAATATGAGAAGGATAATTATATTGTAGCTGAGAAAGATAATCATACTAAAGTTGAACAAGATAATAAGACTGAAGTTGAGTCAGATAATCAAAATGAAGCTGAGAAAGATAATCATACTAAACTTGAAGAAGATAATCATACTAAATCTGAGCAAGATAATCATAATAAATATAAGGAAGATAGTAAAACTAAATATAAGCCATATAATTATACTTATTCTATGTAAGAAAATTAGAATAAATCTTATTGTGATAATAATATTGAAGTTGAGAAAGATAATTATATTGAAGCTGAGAAAGATAATCAGACTAAAGTTGAGTAAGAAAATAAGACTAAAGAAAATGTTATTATGTTTTAAAATAATTATTTCATATAAATATTGAGAATATTTGAATAATTCAATGTTATAGTTTAAATGCGAGTTATTTTCAATGTTTTGAAATTTGAGTATATGGGATTTTTTAAAGTTTCTCTCCTTTTATTTTATAAGTCTCATATGAATAGAGAAATATTTACTTCACTCTCTGTAACTTTTTAATGAGTGCAGAAAAGATGGTGAATTGAGGAATTTGTGAAATAGTTTCTTTCGGACATATATTTCTTTGGTTGACCAGACATGTATTGTTTTGTTAACCAAATTGAGAAACATCGTATTGAGAATATAGTATTTAGTTGATCAGACTGAGGAATATATGAATATGTTTTTTAGTAGAACTTAAGAAGTAAAAATTGGGAAATTAATATCACATTTATTTGATCAAAATAATTCAATTAGACATGTTTCATTAGACCGAAGGACATCACAGTCAAGGTCATTGGACTTAAGAACATTTGTGGAGAATATTTAAGAATGTATTTACACTTTTTTTGGCTCACTGTTTTTCAAATAAAATATGTAAAATAATGGGAGTATATATAATCATTATTATCAGGAGATATGATGAGATAATGGGAGTTTGTATGAGTTTTATTCACTTCTTTATAATAATTAATTTCCCTAGAACCACGAGAGTGGATATAAAAAGGATGTATATTTTCACAGTAAGATAAAAAATTGTAAATTGTGTATTCTTTACAAACTTTCCTAACCTATTTTATATGATTATTTACAAAAATATGATAAATAAATTAATATTTATAGGTTGGAGGGGGTTAAATTTCTTGAAGTTTTGAAAATCATAAAAATTGAACAACCGATTCAACCCCTGCTTGTAAATTATTTTTCAATCATTTGAAAATTAAAATAGTATCAGATCAAAGGGTCCCTTGTTTAATCCTTATCATGAATAATTTCAATTATTTAAATATTATAGGAAATCTTAAATTTGATGGAAAAAATTATTATGTATTGAAAAATTGGATGATACCTTATCTCCATTCGATTGGATTAGAATTTATTGATGCTACTACAATAGTGTTCCCACCAATTGAGAAAGATTCACAAATGTTTTTTTAGAGAAATATTTAATTTGATGGAAAATATATAAATTATATCCATTTTTCTTTATTAAAAAATGTTTAAACGAAGGTTATGGGTCTAAAAAAAAGTTTTTGTGGGAAAAGATGAAAATTATTTTTGAATGGAATACAAAAATAAAAGAAAGAAAATTTAAAAATATGGTGCAGTAAGTATGAACACAGAAGAATGAGTGTTGAATAAACGTTTTATGAATACTTCATTAAAGTAAATGAAATTTTTTTCAACATCATAGGATTTAGTGATATCCTAAAATAATCAGTAATTGTGAAGAAACTTATAAAACACTTTATGTATAGGTTTAATTCTAAAATCTTATATTTAAAAGATAAAGATGATTGATCTCTTGATAAATTCTGTAACCTTATTTTTTATTGTGAAATTAGGGAAGATCCAATGTTAAAAGCAATGATTAAAGTTTAAATAGATTTTAAATCGATGAGAAAAATAGAAATACAAGATTTTAAAGATATTGATCTCGGTGAATCCAATGAAAAAGAGGATGTTGATGTGAATTAAGAAATCATGTCTCTTATATCCCTAAAATATCTAAGAGGAAGAGGATATTTTAGAGGTAAAATTCATATCAAATGTTTTGAGAGTGGTGGAATCATACACTTTTCTATGAATTATCCCAAGATAGAAGTTGGAGAATATTATGAGGATTTTTATGAAAAATCTTGATGGAAGAAGTGGAAAAAAATTTATAAGGAAGAAATTTCAACCGAAAAATATAATAAGGAGTTCTATGGTTTTAAAATATGTATGTAGGGTAAGAAATTTTAATTGGACTCATGTCATAAAAATTATTCAGAATATGAAAGTTCAGAAAAATATAAAACCTTTTTTTTCAAAAGTTTAGAAAGAAAAATATTCCTTAGAGAGTAAATAAGGTGGTGATAAATCATATAGAGAGTATCAATGCAGAATAGAAAATGTTGCATGTATTGAAAAAAAATCAATTAAGAGAGAAATCATATTAATAAAGAAATATTGTGATGAATTTTTTATGAAAGAAAATATGTGATCAAGAAAGAGGATAAATTCATTCAGGATATCTTAAGTGACAATATTATAATTTATAAATAGATATATAAATTTAAAGATCTACATAAGAAGATGGAAGAATAAGAATAATAAGTTAACAAGTTTCAATTAAACTTCTTGAGTCTAAAATTACCTTGAGGAAGATAAATGAAAAACTCAACATAGATTCAGTAGTAAAAGATGAGACTTTTAAATTTGTTGATAGAACTCAAATCAAGAATAATGTTAAATCCTCACCCAAAAAAATAACGTTTCATGTGATTTTTATAAAATTTCCTGTTTTAGAAAAATTATTTGGAAATATTGGGTTAAAAAAGGGAGTGAGAAACCTATTTCATCTACAAAATAAAAAGAATAACTTAGGAGGAAAGATGGTTCATTTCCAATGTTTGTTAAAGTAGAAAGAAGTAATAAACCTCAACAACGAATCTATAGAGATATATCTTACTTCAATATAAAATCAACATTTTATGGCAATTATTGGTGTTGTGGAATCTAGGGGTGCGGGTCTTATAATTCTTGGCATAACATTTCACTTTTTGCAAGATAGTTTGAAAAAAGTGAAAGTAATTGTGAATGGAGGATAAGTATCTTTATTAACCCACAAAAAGTTAGAAATGAAAATTTTCAAGTAGTTAGAAACTTTTACAGAAAAATTGAATTTTAATGTTTAGAATCTTTTTAGAGAAGACAGATTTGGATGGTTATTATATAAAAATATGTATGAAACACCTTCCAAAACCATTTTCATATGGTAGAAAAGAAAAATAATCTAGAAAGAAGAAAGTTGATGAAAGAGATTTTATTACCGAGACATATTTGAAAGTAAGTAAACAGAACAAACCATGAAGACTAGATAATGGTTGTTCATGACATATAATAGGTTATATAAAAATCTTGAAACCTGTTAAAATTCATGATGAAGGAGAAGTTACCATTGGTAATGATAGTTCTTTAAAAACTAGAGGAATCAGAATAACTGAGATTGAAGAAAACAAGTTAAAATCTACGGATGTTATATTTTTTGAGGGGAAAAAAATAACTTAACTAGTGTGTGTCATGTTTTTGATGATGGAAAATAAGTGATCTTCAAGAAAGATTCTCATGTTATCAAAATTGTGAAATAAGGAAAAATTTTAACAAAAGGAGAAAGGACTAGTGTGAATCTATTTCTATTTGGAGAACATAACAAACCATGTTATCTAAGTTCTGAATATGAGAATAAGTTCTGTCACTAGATACTTTTCCACAGTGGGAATAAAAACATTAAAAAACGTTATAAAATTGACAATGTCTGTTATATTCTATAATTGAAAAAATATATGAAGATGTTTTTATTACTTGTTAGAAAGGGAATATAAATAAAAAATTCATTAGAATGTATAGATTCAATATACCAGACCTCTTGAACATATTTATTTTGATTTATATGGGTTGATGAGACATAAATAAAAAAAAGAGAATTATACTTTATCACATTTCTTTATTTTTTCACTTGGATGAAAAAAAATCATGTTATTGAAAAAAAATCATAGGCTATAGAAATGTTAATATTTTATAGAAAATTAGTTTTGAAAGAAATAGAGTCTTGCATAAAGAAGTTGATAATATATAATGGTAGTAAATTTACAAGAAATAATTTTGAAACATATTTGAGAAAGCATGATATCAAACATTAGTAAATTCCTCGCTATCCTCCACAAAAAATAAGTACAATAAAGAAATAATATATGTTTAGTGGAAATGTGAAGAAGTATGTTAGAAAAATGAAAACATTCAGAGTTATACTAGAGAGAAGATACTATTATTACTCTATATATTCATAATATATGTTTTTTGAGATCATAATATAACATGAATTCTTTTGAAATGTGGTATAAAAAATCTTCATTGAAGTAATTCAACATTTTTCGATGTCAATGTTTACATAAAATAAAAAATATGAATATATTAATGTTTGATGAGAAAGATGAGGAAAAATATTTAATGGGTTATTCACCCAATATAAGAAGTTAAAAATACAAGATTTTTTTTCAATGGTCGGTAGACATATATTATGTAAATGTAATTGAAAATAAAAATTCATTATCCAAAATTTTTGGGAAATCTGAGCTGGATAAAAATGAGATTTCCTACAATAGTGATCCAAAACATCCTTACCAATATTTAAGAGAATCATATGATGAATAATATTACTATAGAAGTACAATAGTGGTACTTTAGCAATGGTGGTACTGTTGATCGGTAGGTACTGTAGCGGCGGTAGGGTACTGTAGCAGCGGCGTGCACTCAAGCAGCCGAGTTACTATTCATAGAATGGTCCTAATGCCAAATATTTGAGCCTACGGGCTATGTAATGGGCTACAAGACCAATGGGCCTTTGGGATATGTAATGGGTATCCCTCTACCTAGTTAAAAGGGGTCTTTCCTTTGCTTTAATAATAAAATGAGGCTTTGGCCCCAAACTTTTCAAAAAAAATAAAATTTTCTACATTAAAAAACATGTTGACTGAGAAAACATTATTTGAAATCATAAGGCTCTAGTTCAAAGTAGAATAAAGTTTTTATTTTAAAATAAAACTTCACTTATCTCAAAAAATGAATAATAATTAGTTTCAAATGTTTTTCAACAGAGAGAATGGGTGGATTATATTAATGAAGGGTTGGATCATATTGAGAAAAATAATACATGTAAACTTGTTCCACAACCATCAAATAAAAATGTTATTAGAACAGTGTGGGTATATAGAAACAAATTGAATAAACATGGAGAATTTTCAAAAACAAAGATAGAATTGTTTATAACGGCTATGAATATTTGGAAGGTGTGGATTTGGAAGGAAAATTTTCCCCAATTTGAAGATTATAAACTATTAGAATGTTTCTATTAGTGGGTACACATAGAAATTATAAATTTTATCAGATGGATATAAAGTCATCTTTCTAAACTGTTGAGAATAAGAAATATGTTTACATGATCATCTTTTTTATTTTCAATTTGGTAATGAGGGAAAAATGTTTGTAGATTGAATAACTCATTGTACGGGTTGAAACAATCCCCACATACCCAATATTCAAAACATGATATCTTTTTTAGAATATTTATTTTTTATAAAGGGAATGTTGATAACAACTAATATGTGAAATATATTGACTCCAGAAAACTAATTTTAATTGTTTATTTGGATGATATAATTTTTTATGGGGAGGCATAAAATATTTTTATAGGGTTTTGTAAGGAAATAAAGAAGAATTTTAAATTGTAAATGTTGGGTGAATTAGCTTTCTTCCCTGGATTACTAGTCCAATAAAAAGAAAAATACATTTTCTTATCTAAAAAATGTATTCCAGAGAATTTATAAATTTATTTAGGATGAAATATTCCAATTTTGTTTCTACTCCTATATTTGAGTGAACAATGTTGATTAAATATGAGTAATACACATTTGTGAATCAAAAAGATATTTAGAAGATCATAGGAAGTCTAAATTACCATAGATTCTAAAGGATGATATTGTTTTTCTAGTGGCCTTTTGTACTACGTATCAATATAATATGAAAGAATCATATATGTTGGATGAAAATAGAATTATGAGATATTTCAAACAAACAACTTCACATGGGTTGTTATAAAAAAAATTGTGATATAATTTTTTAGGTTTATACTGATACTGATTGGGCATGATATTGTCCTCATAGACAATCAAACTAAGGATGAACATTTTTCTTGGGTGAATGTTGGGTATGTTGGCATATTAATAAACAATTTTTAGTAACATTGAGCATAATAGAATCAAAATTTGTTTCCACTACTTAGTCTTGTACTCGGTTGTTGTGGATGAATGCTCACTTAAAATATTTTAATGAAAATGATTATAAACCATTGAAGATAATTTTTGATAATAATATTTTAATTGATCTTTCTAAAAATGCATTCCATGATTCAATATCAAAACACATTGATATAATGTTTCATTTTATCAAATAGATATTTTTTATTAGAGAGGTTTTTCTGGAATATATATCAATGATGAATAAAATTTAGGATATATTCACGAAAGCAATGCCAACAGAAAGGTTTTTTGAGTAGAGGGTGTAACTTCATGTTCATCACCCTTTAATTACTTTCTATATCTCATAAGAAATAAACCCCATTTTTCTTTGGATTATGTTGACAAAGGGGGACACAAAGTAAAAAATTTATACTTTCTAAGATGATTTTACTCATATTTATTTATGAATATGATGATATGGTTATCAAAAAATGGGAGAGAGAAAAAAAATGAGAAAATATAAAAGTGAGAGGTATTTTATATTTACATGGATGAAACTTTTTTCATGACACTTAGGTATAAAATTACTTAAAAAATTAGTTTATTTAGTAGTATGGTGTCAGGACACTCTATTTTCCAAAAGGCAATGTTTTGGTAAAATATAAAAGGTTATGTTATGAAAACATTTTGATATTTAAAAAAAATGTTATCATATGTTTTCCACAAATCCAATTGGTGATACTGAAGAAACTTTTTGATGTTTATTCTTAAAAATGTTTTTGTATTTGTTAAAAACCAATCTTTTTAAAAAAAATGTTTTAAAAAAATAGGTGAATGTTTCTAAGGGGAGTCAACATTGAATACTTTTCATAGTAATAGGAAATTTTGATGTAATGAAGTTCAATTAGACTAACTATAAGAAGGAAGATCAGACAGACTCTAACAAGTAAAATTTGATTCCCTATGAGAAGGAAAATCAGACTACATCTAAGATGGAAAATCAGAGTGACTCTGAGAAAGAGGATCATACTGAATACGAGAAGTAAAATCGAACTGACTCTGAGAAGTAAAATCAGACTAAATATAAGAAATATAATCAAACTAATGTTGATAAAGATAATTAAACTAAATATGAGAAAGATAATCATACTGAAGAAGAGAAAGATAATCATACTTGATATGAGAAAAATAATTAGGCTGGATCCAAACAAGATAATCAGACAGAAGATGAGCAAGATAATCATACAGAAGCTGAGAAAGATAATTAGTCTAACTATGAGTAAGATATTCAGACTAAAGGTGAGAAATATAATTTAACTAATTCTCAGAAAGATAATAATACTAAATTTAATAAATATAATAATACTGAAGAAAAGATAGTATGTTTAATAAGGCCAATTTCAGAGGAATATTGAGAATGTTTGAAGAAGTAAAACAGAGTCTAAATGAAAATGATTTTTAGAGTTTCCAAATTTGAGTAATTAGGAATTTTTTTTATTTTCACACTATTTATTTTATGAGTTGTCTATAAATATAGGAATAGTTATTTCACACTTTGTAAATTTTTTATGAGTGTAGAAAAGGAAGTGTGCTATGGAATTTTACAAAGAGTTCCTTCTGGAAAGATATATCAATATTTTATTAGATGTCTGTTGTTTTGTTAAATGTACTGAAAAATATCATATTGGGGGATCATATTGCGTTGATTGGACTAAGGAATATCATATTGAGTTTTTAGAGGAGATTAAGAAGTGAATACTATGAAATTAAATATTTTATTGAGTTGATAATACTGATTCGACCAGACTGGGATCAAAAGAGTGAATGCCATTGGGCTTAAGGTCATCAGACCCATGATTTTTTTTCAATATATTTAACAAATTACCTACTATTTTTTTGGATAAATTTTTATGTAAGAAATATTTAAAAATAATGGGATTCAGTATAATCATTTCTATAATGATATATAAGGATTATAAGGGGAGTTGGAATAATTTGTATACATTTATTCTAAATAGTGAATTTATATAGACTAACTAGAGTGGAAATGGAAAGGATATAGGTTCTCAAACTGAATCCAAGACATTTAAATATTTATTTCTTTACTTTCTTTTCTACTTTTCATGCATGCATATTTACTAAAAGATGATAATGAAATTAATCTTAACAGGTTGTAGGGGTTAAGTTTCTAAAAGTCATGAAACTCAAAAAAGTGAACAAACGATTCAAGCCCCTTCTTAGTTGTTTTTTTGATCTTTTCTAACTTCAATATTAGAAGAACAAAAAATATAGTGATCTTTTTTTAAGATAAAATTAATCACTTAGTAACCAAATAATTTTTCAATCCCATGATTATCTATATGATAAAACACATGTTCACAAAATTGCCTTAATACCCAAGATCACATAAACAATAAATTTTATCAACATTTCTTTTAAAATTTTCCAAAAAAGTAATTTCTTACCAAATGATAAACCAAATATTTACATGTACATAAAAAATATTCTAAAATGTCATTAATCTATTTAATAAATCATTATTAAAACCACTAAAAGGTGCTTAAGACATTGAAATTATGATCAATTTTAATATTATAGACCTATGATGGTATCCATAAATATTAATACAACCTTGTATAAAAACATTATAAACAATAAATTTATCAAAACATTTACTTTGATACGAATTATAATAAATATGAATCTGAAATCTTGAATCTAGTATTGAAATCATAAACATTACATTTCCATCTTTGATACCAATTAAGGTGTCCCAATTTTTTCTATCCAAAAATTACAGAATCATAAGGAAATATTTGATCACTTAAATTCTCAATGACCTTTTATTTTTAGTGTTTTGGAGAATTATGGAAAACTCTTAAAATCATTGGTTTAGAAACATCAGGTTTATAAAGATAAAACTCAACTCCCATTATATCCAGTATTTCTTATTAAAAATTAGGTCATCATTATAATCATATATATGAACCCCTTTTATAAATAACTCATTTTACATAATTTTTGATAACCTAGGGATATATAAATATAATAATGTGTGCTACAATTCTCACTAAGGTTAAACATAATCATTCAAAATTGAATGTCATCAGTGGGAATAAGAAATGCAGAAGGGTATGATGTTGTAATCAGAGAATATGATTAAATACTAGAAGAAATCATACCTATAACACTGGAATCACAAACCATAAATATGGAATAAGTATTTAAAAAATTCGATACATGAGAATCAATAATGATGAGCCATGTAATATCAATATTGATCAAAGGAAACATTATAATTCTATAGAAAGAAAATATAAAACATGTTGGTATCTTGAGATATTATTTTCATAATACCCTTACCGAACCCTTACAATTAGAATAACCAAGCAATAGAATTATAATAAAAATATCTAGAGAACAAAATAATTACACAATTCATTGAGGTGCTATCCGGGCTCACCTATCATATATGATATATTAGGCCCACCCGACACTATCTGGACACCCCATCATTTATGTTATATTTGGCTCACCTGATGCTATCTAGGTATACCCAAGACCCTAAATAATGTCCAAGTGCCATTAATTTGTAGAGCATTCATTTTATCATTAACTCATTCAAAAAAAAACATTATTCCTTTAATAACATGTTTAAAGAGTGGAAAAGAAATGGGTTCTATAAAAATCTCTCTAAAACCCAATTAACCGATGAGAATGAAATTATTTTCATAATAATCTATTTAAAACATGATTAAGAACTGAAAAATAAATGGGTTTCATAGAAGTCTATTTGAAAAAAATTTAACTCATCGAAGAAAATCATTTTTTATAAGAATCTATTTGAAACCTGATTATCTCATGGAGAAGAAATGGTTTCTATGACAATATCTTTGAAACATAATTATACAGTGGAAATAAAATAACCACTGTAAAAGTATCATTAAAACATGATTAACCTGTGAAAAAAAGATTTCCCAATCAATCTGTTTGAAACCATATCTATCCATCCAATGAAAGAATAAAATTTGTATCATTATAATATATTCTTTTTGAAGCATAAGTAACAATGAGAGATTTTGACATTGATCAATGGAATCACCATTAAAATAAAATTATTTTTTAGTAAAATAACCTTTTCATATTGAAAATCACATAAAAATTCAAAAAATATTTATATAATAGTTTTATTGGAAATGATCATGGAAATATATAATGGAAAATATATAGAAATTAATGGATATAATGGTGGGATAATTTTTCATTTCATCAGTGTTATAAATAAACAATCTTTTCAAAACATTTTGAAAAATGGTTTCAAAAGTGACATATTTGGAAAATTTTAAAAAATTTCATTTTAAAACCTTTTAAATTAATGTTAATGACCATGTAAATTATATTTAGTAAATAATTAATTTTTATAAATAGTATTTTCAATAACAATTTAAAAAACATTTATTTGTTAGAGTAATATGGTTGGTCTAAAAAAAATATAAGACCGACTTCACTTAAAAATAAATATCTTATTGTTTCTATAATAAAAATGGAAGTAAATAGAAATAAAACATGTTAAACACATTCCTAACTAGTGGAGAGGAATGATACATGCTTTAATTAAATAGTAGAATATTATTTCTTCTAAAAAAACCTTCAATATAAATAATCCTAAAATGAAAGAATATTTTAACATAAAGACTATACGACTTTCGTAATATTTTTAATAATAGGACCCATGAAGAATAAATGAAAAGAAAATATTAAATATACTCAAATTAAGTATTTTCATGATATGAAATGTAAAATTATAAGCATATACACCTCATAAATGAAGAAAGATTTGTCACATTACAATATTCTTCAATGAAGAGAAATTGAGGCAATATCCCTTACGACTTTGGTAATATTTTGATAAAAAAACTATTAAAATGAAGAACCTAATATGGATTTTTACATAATAATAATTTCATGAAAATAAAATTAAAAGTAATTTGTGGGAATAATATACACCACATAGTAAAACTAAATGGTGAATATGGAATAAGTCTCATAAAATTTAAATCAATATGAAAAAACCCTTTCCTCATGTCAAAACATCACATCAACATACATTAATTCCTTTATAATAAGATTAAATAAATTATTATATTTATTAGTAATATTTAACATATTTAATATCTTATAATTAAAAAATTTATTTTATTACCTTTTAATGTCACATTTAAATACTTAATCATTTGAGTCCATGTTGGGTGTTTTGAGGATGTTCGGTTTATTATTACAAAATGGCATCGGTGTGTTGACCATGGTCAAAGAGGTCATTATTTAAAAATTTAAAAATAATAATCATGAAATAATTATAATATTTATTCCTCAATTATACTTTAAAAGGAAATGATTATTTTTTTAGGAAAAATGATCTACATTACAGTAATGAAGATGATAAGACTTACGTACGCATAAGTAACGTTTCCATATTTCACGGATCATTATTGAAAGAAGTTATGAATTGTTTTATATTTAATAAAAGATTATATGATAAAAAATACAATATTATTTAGTTAAATATAATTACATATAGAATATTTGTGATGTTTGGACGAAAAAAAAATTATTACATTGCATCATGGTGGCGGTAGTCCGCACATACACGAATGATGTTTTCATTTTCAAGTATATGAAAGGAAATGATATATAATTTTATCATAATGATATATATGTCATAAATATAATTAATTTTTCATGAATATAATATATATTAATTAAATATATCATTCCAACCTTCTATGTAAAGTGTTCATAAATGATGAATCACATCGGTTAAGGAGTTGGTGGTCTTCCATACTCATGAGAAACACTATCGTATCCCTCATAGAATGGAAAGTAAGAAGGTATATGTCATATAATAAATAAATAGGTTTAAATATGTTACAGATATTTAATATATACATTAAATCCATCAGTCAAAGAATACAAGACAGGTGATGATGGAAAATAAATTCCATCTGTTCGCAACGTGGTAGTCTGCCGTACACATGAAGGATGATTTCATATCCCATTTTATAAAAGAGGAGATGGATTTTGGTTATCAAAATTAAAATCACAAAATATTAATATATGGGATATTATTATGTCATTATGAAATAATAATTTAATTTTTTTAAGGAGTTTAAAGAAGAAATTAAATAAATATGCTCAGTTAAGAACAACACCTTTTGTTGGGATAACCTCCTTAGGTTAGAACCAAAAGCCTTCATGAGATAGATTTACAAAAAAAATAAAGGATATAATATTTTTTTTTATGATACATTAGGAAGGAATTTGTTTGAGTATTTTATAATTCAAATGTATTTAATGGTATGAAGAGGATATGAGATTGGGTGGCCTTTTTTAAGTGAGGTGAGTGGCACACTTGTAATTTGTGAGAAAGAAAAATGTGTACCCACATTTTTCGAATACCAAAAGGCTAAAAAAGGGATATTTCAAAAGTATTATAAATTATAATCTCAAAATATATACATATAATAGTTTTTATACATGTTTTTATGTCCTTTATACTATAATTGTTTTATTTTAACCCCTGAGAGAATCATTTTAAATTAATTAACTGTAATTAATTTTTATTTTTTTACTACTAATTATGGAAAAAAATAAAAATTTATTTATTATATAATATAATTTTTTTTCATTAGAACTATGAAATATATTTTACCAAATTAAATTAACATAAGTGGTAAAATTAAATTTAATATTAAACATCCAAGCGCAATGAAAAAGTGGGTTTTGAAGAAGTGGATTTTTCTGGAAAAAGATGATTTTACATTAACTCATTGAATAATAATAAAAAATTAATGAATATAAATTAATATTTATTTAAATATAATCTATAAATTTAATTAATATTTTTTCTAATTAGGGGTTTTCTAATTAATTATAATCTACAATCATTATGCACTTTAAAACCTTTAAAAAAATACTATTTTAAACCAAAAAACAAACTAATAATATTGTCAAATAATATATTGATTAAATATAAATTATGTAGAATAAATTTAACTTAATTATAATTATATTAATTTACAATTATATTTAAAACAAAATGGGACTTATAAATAGATTATTTTTTTTGAAAATAAGTGACACTTTTTGAAATATCACTATTTTCACTATTAATTATATAATCAGTATTTTCTGAAAAATGATGAAATTTTACACAAATTAGATTTGAATTTCAAATTTAAAAGATGTTGTTAATTTTATAAATACATTTTTATAAGTATTAAAAATTAATTATAATAATTTTTTCTTGAAAAACAATATAAATCAATTTTGAAAAAAACAAAGAGTAAAATTACTTTACTAAATATTTAATGATTATTTACTAATATCTTATCAATAATTTATATTTAGTTGGAAATATATATATATATATATATAAATATTATAAAGTAGATAATACTATTAATACCCTCCAATTTAATGGATAGGTTATAACGGTTATATATTTCACGATTCGTTTATGCTCGGTGTTGCATATTGAATAAACTATTGAATATAGTTTAAATTTTATGGGTGTTACATCGTTCCCCTTTAATAATTTTATTCCTTAATTTTATTTCTTTAAATAAGTAATTAAATGATTGATGTTTGAAAAAAATAACTATTTTGTAAACCCACATCATAAAAAGGGTCAAAAAACATTCTCTTTATAAGAATGAAAAGGAAGTATGAACATCATCTTGAATAAAACATACTTGATTTCTAAATTTGATATCATAGGTGGGAAGGGAATATTTGGAAATTGAATAAATTTTCTATATCTAAATAATGTTATAGAGTGACAGAGATCATTGATAATAATAAATTGAATGATCAAGATAAATTTAACAATAGAAAAACCATAAAAAAAGAGGTGTGGTAAAAGTCATTAATATCATTAGATTTGATGGTAATAAGACAAAATCTTATTTTTATATACTTTTTATAAAGTTGATGAATTATTTTTCTATCTAGACTATGAGCATAAAAAAATATACTTATATGATAATTTGAATTTCATATTTTATTATTGTCCATCACAATGTTATCTTTTTATCAAAATGATGATTATTAATGATATTTTTTAATGATTTAAGTAAAAAAATAAACATTCAATGTAATATTTAATAATAAAATGGATAAAAATATATTCCCCAATCTTTATAAATTAATCACAAAAAAAAATTGTTAGAACAAGTTTTGGAAATTCACAAAATAATTAAACCTTCATATGATAAAACATTACATTAATCTAAAAAATAAAACATCTATATCCAATGTTTCTACTAAATCATTTATTATAAAAATGACCCTATATTATTAATAAACTCACTAACATCATAATTGAATATTTTTTTTTAACCTAAATGGTTATATGACACCTTTTATATTACAAGCCCAAAATATAGATCTATCTTATTTTTGAATAACATTAATTACTTAGTCACCAAATCAATTTTCAATCCCCTGATTATCTATATGATAAAAAACACATTCTAATAATTAACTTAATATCCATGATCATATAGACCCTAATTTCTATCAATTACATACATATTTTTCCCACAAAAAGTTATTACATACTTCATGTTAAACCAAATCTTTACATATAATTCAACCCAAAAAATGTCTCTATTGACCCTCTCTGGTTTTAATAATCACAAATCACATTCAATAATGTATAATTATTTTTTATGATAATTAATTAAGGTTATCTAAATTCAATTATAATGTCAACATGTTATGTACATGTTTATATTATAAGACAGACAGACAAAAACATTGGCTAAGTATGAGTCATCGATAGTTATCGGTCTAACTCACCGAAAGAACAAATGAGTCACTGATTGAACAAATGATTCCCCAACATAATAATTGATTCACTGATATTATGACTCACTGAAACAATAAAATAGTCACCAAAAGAACAATTGAGTCAGTGATATCTTGAATCAATGAAAGAATAGAGGACTCACTAACAGATTGAATGAGTCACTGACAAAACAAATTACTCACCGATAGTATGTATGATTGACAAATAAAATGATTCACCGATAGACTAACTGACTCACCAACAACTCAACACACATACCGACACATGGAGCTACTAACAGAATGACTCACTGATAGAAGGAGTCACTGATTCACTAACCTATTGACAGAAGGAGTCATCGATTATGTGACATACTGATAGAAGGACTCACCGATAGACTGTTCAAAATTCCCTTACTCTCTAAATTTGAACATTTTATCCAACAATCATATTGGGTTATTTAAAGATACTAATTTACATGTATAACTTTTTTCCAACATTATTAGCTTGTATTTAAATGAAATGAGGTTCAACACATATCCTAATCATGCCTAATGTTGGACTTTTAGAATATAAAAAAGGGAATCACCTGAGCAAAAAGAGGAACACATACACAAACAACCATATTAAGAGAACCCATGAAGAAAACTAATGAGAAAACATATCCTAGATGACTAAAAGAAATAAGAAATTGGTGTGCATCAAAGTTCCAATAAAACCTGCAGTAAACAAACTCTAGAGAGGAGAACCTCTTAAAAATATCTCATTTTCCAAGAAAACGAGAACACATATGTTCCACAACACTGTATTTTTGTTTCTATTTCTATAAGAAGACTAGAGATTTATTTCTACCACATTCAATGAGTCCAAAAGCTTTAAAAAAACACATAGAACATTATAAACCTTATCTCATTATTTCTGCTCTGATTGTGTTCAATTTTATTAATTTTTAAGCATACACTGTATCAGTATTATAAACACACCATCTATCCTATGCTAAGCTAGAGGATACAAGATATCCTCATACTACTATTCTCTTAAACCATATTTTTTTCAAGAAGAACTGTGGAAGAAGTGTTTATGTGACTTGTTTGTAATCGGTTTCCCACTAATAACTCTGGTAGAGGTCTTGTTTGACCTAGCCCACACTGTATGCTGTTGTAAACCCAGATTCATTATGTGGATCAATGTTTATTAATTTAAACTTATTGTTGGAAGGTGATCAACATGTAAGGAAGAATATCTGACATCTTGAGAATGACCCTATTGTTTTATTCTATAGTTCTATTTTATATTTAGTTCATAATTTTTTCACTCATATTTTAGAAAACAATGTTTTACATTGATAGTTGATCTTGGGTAGTATTTACAATTATTTTGGTTTGGTAAATTAGATTCAAAAGTTATATCAATCTATCCAATTTTTATAACTAATAATTAATCAATTTTTTGAGAAATTAATTGAACAATCAAACTATTATAAATTTACTACTTTGAGTAACTGGTCTATTTTGATTTTAATGTAGAGGATTTTTTAATTAACGTTTTTACTGAAATATTTATAATAAATCAATTAACCCCCCCTTGAGTGTCCTACTCTGACCAATATTTTTTTTCAATGTTTTTTTTAATATTATAGTTTTAATGTTTTCAAATATTTTCAAATATTTTAAATTTGAATTTTTGTTGTGTTTTAATGATCTCTAAATTTCGGTTAGTTCTAAATTGGTATCTCATAAAAAAATCAATTTTCTAGTCTTCATTATGGATAATAGATAGGATGGTGTTCATACCAACAATCCTCCTTGCTTTACCTGTACAGTTATGCCCAGTGGAAATATAAAATGAAAACGCACTTAATAAGTACGGGGTTTGATATTTAGAATGCAATAAAAGATAAGCATGAAATACCAAGGACTAAAATAAATACATAGAGTGGTGCTACAAAAGTTTCTTTCAATAATAATTGTAAATCTATGAATGCCCTATTTTGTGATTTAGGAGGCGGAGAATTTAAAATAATATCTTCTTGTAAATCTACTTATGAAATTTGGGATAACATTATTGTTTCACATAAAGGAAGAACAAATGTTAATGAAATGAGACTTAATACATATAAAATTATGTATGATAATTTCAAGATGAATCAGGATGAACCCATTTTTGATATATATCTCAGGTTCAATGAGATAATCAATACAATGAGTACCCATGGAAAGATAGTGGATTCTAAAGATCAAATCATGTACCTAATTAGATGTCTACCTGAAAGATGGAGGGGAAACTCGTAATCAATTAGAGAATCCAGTGATATAAGTAAGTTTCTAGTTAATGAGCTAATAGGAAAGCTGATGATGTTTGAGGAAATAATTAAATGAAAATAAAGAATAATAGGATTGACAAAATTGAAAGTAAGTGGATTTTAAGATGACTATTTCAAAAAATAAAGAAAAAAAAGAATAAAAACTCATTCTAATAGTAAAATTAATGAAGATTCACCATCATACAATAAAGAGAAAATGGCTCAATTATCCAGAAAGTTTGAAAATAATTATAGAAATAATAAGTTTCTTAGGAATCCAAGCTAGAAAGGTAACTATGATAATAATGGAAACTGGAAAAAGGATTGGAAAATGAGTGATAACTAAAATGAAAAAGTTTTTTATGAATGTAAGAGAATATGAAATATAAAGGATGATTGTTATAAGTTAAAATATAGGAAAAAATATGAGGTTGAGGATAAAATATACATGAAGGCAATGATTTCCACCTAAAGTGCTTATGAGGATACCTCCAGTGAGTCAGAATCATCATATGATGATAAAGGTGAGAAGTAAAACATGTGTTTCATGAAAAAAAATCTGAGGTAATCCTTGAGTCTCCTATAATTTATTATTATTATTCTAGATATGAATCTAATCCTAAAAATATAACTATTAAAGAAATGTTTTAATAATTCCAAATACTTGAAGATACATGCCATGAATTAAAAGATAAATATAAAATTTTGAAGAAAAAACATTCCCTCTCCTCTATTGTAAAATTTGAGCTTATTATTTAGAAACAAAAAAATTCTCAATTTTTTAAAGAAAAAAAATGAGCTTAATTTATCCAATGCACAATTGAAAAGGGTCATATAGAAGTTCACTAAAGGGAAAAATAATCTTACACAAATTCTTGGTAAACAAGTAGCTTCTAGATATACTACTGGTATATGAACCATCCTGGATAGAGGAACATAACTAAAAAACATTTTGTTACCAAATCTAGAAAAATATTTTTTATGTCCAGAACTGATAATTTTTTCAACTAGTTCTAAAACTGGACAAACTTCTACTACTTTTAGTTTTTTCTTGACCAAAGAAAGCTAATTTTTAAATACTTTACAAACTACTTATAAAAGACCCATGAAGAATGTATGGGTTCCCAAATCACTTAACAGTAATATTATTGTACCCAAACGAATTTTGGAACCAAAATGTTCTCCTGTTTAATTTTTTTAGAAAATATCTTTAAAGAGCTCCAGTAGAAATCTATAGTACATGAAATGTTTATTTTCAAGACACATGACATGATATTATTGATGATTCAAGATTTTAATAAATATTAATGGTGGGTATGTCACTTTTGGTGATAATGCTAAAGGAATAATAATTGGCCTTGAAAAAATTGCTAACACTAATTCATTTTTAATCACCAAAGTACTTTTTATTGATGGATTAATGTATAATATTATTTTTATCTCTCAGTTATGTGAGGATGGTTATAATTTTAAATTTGAAAATGATTCAATTAATTTTTTTAATTATAAAAATTATTTATTATGTAGTATCTTTTTAAATGAAAATGTGTACGCGATAAATGTAAATTCCTTAGTGTTTGAAAATGTTTCTTGCTTAAGTTTATTTCATAAAGAGTCTTGACTCTGGCATAGACGATTAAGATATTTTAAAATTCATTCACATAGAAAGCGTACTACGAAAGAAATAGTCAAGGATCTACCCAAACTTGAGTTTTCAAATGACAAAGTCTGTAATCTATACAAAAATGGTAAACAACAAAAAAATTCATTCAATCCAAAGAAATAAGCTTCAACTTATCAACCTCTTGAGTTGGTTCACATGGATTTTTTTATACCATCTAGTGTTTCTAGTCTCAATGGTAATAACTATGTTTTTGTTGTAGTAGATGACTTTTCTAGATACACTTTGACATTTTTCTTTCTAACAAAAGTGAAGCTTTCTCTTACTTCAATAATTATGCTAAAATAGCCAAGAAAAAATGTGTAGGTAGAATTAAAACCATAATAAGTGACCATGGATATGAGTTTGGAAACCAAGAGTTTGAATATTTATCCTCACATAACGGATATAGTCACAACTTCTCTGCTCTCAGGACACCCAAATAGAATGGTGTTATAGAAAGAAGAAATAGAACCTTATAAGTTATATCCCTGGCTAT
Source organism: Viscum album (assembly GCA_963277665.1). Classification (NCBI taxonomy): domain Eukaryota; kingdom Viridiplantae; phylum Streptophyta; class Magnoliopsida; order Santalales; family Viscaceae; genus Viscum; species Viscum album. Next base: position 777,644,008 of record OY728164.1, read on the forward strand.
AGTTAATGAATATGAGATACCTATCAATTTTTTGGTATATTCGATCAATAAAACATGTTATATAATTAATTGATTCTTAATGAGACAATTTCTTAAGAAAATTCCCTATGAGCTATGTGACAATAGGAAACCCAATTTTAGTTACATAAAGTTTTTAGTTACAAATTCTATATCCTTAATACGAAGGAAAATCTTGAAAAATTTGCATCCAAAAGTGAATAAGGAATATTTCTAGGTTATTCAATCTCTAGTCAAAACTATAAAGTATTTAATAAAATTACAGTGTGTGTAGATGAATTTGTATATTTCAAATTTGATGAAACATGCCCACATGAACCCAAGACCTCTCTAAAAAATATTGAGGATGATTGGTCCAATATGGACAAAAATGAAAAATCATCTGACCATACTATTAAGAAACCTGTTAAATCACCCAGTTCGGAAAATTATCTAGACTCTAGTAATGATAAACCCAAAAATTCTGATGGACCTAAAATAAATAGGCCTTATTTTTCTAGACCTATAAGAATTATTAAGAACCATCCTTTAGATGTTGTTGTTGGAGACCTAAAGAAAAAGAAATAGACTAGAGGTTCTCTAAGAATCCAAGTTAAACATCAAGAAATCTTTCCACAACTTGAACCTAAAATCATTAATTATGCAATCAATGTTGAATTTTGGGTAATGGATATGAAAGATGAGTTGAATCAGTTTGAATGAAATAGAATTTGGAAATAAGTGGATAGCCTTAAAGACACCTTTACTATTAGCACTAAATGGGTGTTTATAATCAATATAGATGAATCTAGGAATATTATAATGAATAAATATTGATAGGTTGCACAAGGATATAGTCAAAAAGAAGGGATTAACTATGAAGAAACTTTTTCATCAGTTTCTAGACATGAGTCCATAAGAATATTTCTGGCATATGTAGCTCATCTCAATTTCAAACAATATCAAATGGATGTTAAGGGTGAATTCCTAAATGAGTATTTAGTTGAGGATGTTTGTGGTGAAAAACCACCTCATTTTAAAAACCCATATTTTTGGAATCGTGTTTTTAAATTAACAAAGGATTTATATGGTTTAAAAAAAGCTCAAGAGCATGGTATGATAGCATCAGTACTTTTCTTATGTCAAAAGGCTTTACAAAATGTATAGCCGATCCTACTATCATTATAGAAATAATTTATAAAGATGTTCTAGTAGTTAAAATCTATGTTGATGATATTATTTTTGGGACTTCCAGAAATTATCTATTTATTGATTTTTCCAAAATGATGAAATGTGAATTTGAAATGAGTTTAATGGGAGAACTCAAATTCTTTATTGGATTTCAAATCCTTCGAAATAAATATTTTATTATTTCAAAAAAAAAATTAAATATATAAAATATATTTTTAAAATGTTTGGATTTAATGGTACAAAAAGTAGTGATACTCCAATGATTACCACTCATATGTTGGATTTGGATTAAAATGGAAAATCTTTTGATCCAACCACTTATAGAGTAATGATTGGGATTTTACTCTACTTAACTACTAGCGGACCTGCCATTATTTTTAGTGTGTGTATGTGTTCCTTTTTTCAAGATAGCCCTAAATAATCACATTTAACTATTATTAAAAAGAATTTTTAAATACCTCAAGTATACTACCAATATATAATTTTTCTATCCTAGAGGGCAACCATTTGATTTAGTTGGTTATTCTGATACTGATTTTTGTGGCTGTAATTTAGATTCAAAAATAACCTTTGGAATATGTCACTTTTTTGGAAAGTCTCTTTTGTCATGGTGTAGAAGGAATTAAAACTCTATTCCATTATCTACTGCTAAAGCTGAATACATAGCTGATGGTTGTTCTTGTGCATAGAATTTGTGGATGAAACACACATGACTATATTATGGATACTAGTTTATATATGTCCCTATAAAATGTGATAATAAAATTTCTATTAACATATCAAAGTATCCTATTTCACATTCTAGAAAAAACATATTGATGTAAGACATCACTTTTTAAGAGATTGTTATAAAAAGGAGATATAACTCTAGAATTTTTTATTTCAAAAAATCATCTGGCTAATATATTCACTAATCTATTAAACTCTGAGAGGATGAGTTACATTAGACATGAATTAAGAATGATTAATTTATAAGGACCTAATTTCAATAACTCAGTGTTAAAACTTAGTGTGATTGTCTCCCTAATAAGAAAAAATGATGATTTCATGCCAAAATCAACAGTCTAATGCAATGCCATACCAACCCCAACAATTTCATGTTGACAATTTCATTATGACACCAAGAGTGTCTCAGTGACATTGACACTATTTTCTTGCTGATGCCGACACTAGTTTCTCCCTCATGGCCACTTGCCGATAGAGTCTGATTATCTGTATCTATTTTATTTTACCATGATGATGTAGTTTTGATTATTTCATTTTAATTTAATTAATTTTACTTGTTTTGAAACTTATAAATACCTGAATGATAAAATTGAGTCTATCCACTCTATTTCTTACTCCCAGACATTCTCTCTCACACTTTTTCTTTTTCACTTTTTACTCTCAGACTTTTAATATTCCCTCCGTTCAACCTAACAATTAGAATGGTAAGATTATAGAATGTACTAAAATGATCTGAAGATGAATCATGAACTAATAAAACGTAGAAAGGAGAGTTGTGAAAATATCAGACATTCAATCTAGCTCTTGCGAATCATGTGGTAACTATTGAGAAGGAGGTATTCAAAGAATGGTTATTACTAATTAAGTCACTTTTATTGGGAGTTATGGAAACACATGGTTTGTTATATTGGTTTTTTGATAATGAAATGTCGTATTACCCTAAGATTGTGCAAGAGTTCACTATGCATCTTGGGTTTATCCAGGAAGACATAAAGATGGTCAGGATTATCATTATAGAAGAGATGAGAACCATGATGGGGGGAATATACCAAGAGAGTCTTTTAAAACATAGGATTAATAGTGATCATGTATTTGACATGGTTATATTCTATTTTGAAAAGTATACAACTTCCCAAGATGAGATCACCAAGAAATTTAATTTTTATTTCCAAATAATTTACTTTATGCATGAGTTGGATAACTATTTCATGATTTTAGTTGAGAACCCTAGAATCTCCCTTGTGACGCAAGCCTTCAGTGATCGTGTAAAGAATCTCAAGGAGTTTACTCCTATGATTGAAATGTTTATTATGAATAAAGAAGACTTTGAAAAGGCTATACAGTATGGTCAGGAGATAATTATGGATTTTATCAAGCTTCTCAACCTTTATATACATGTCCAGTGTACTGTAATTGTTTCCCCTCCTTTCACTCCTATAAAACCATCCCTATAATCTACTACCTCTACCTCTCTAAAAATGAATCATGCTCAATACCTCACATAGATTCTACATATCATATTTGGCACTCCTTCCTCCACTCGTCCAAGCTTGGCCCCTTATGTACTTTCTGGAGTTCCTCTTCCTCCGATTAGAATTCACTCTCAACCAACAACCAAAAATTCTACATCTACTTATCATACCCCTGTAGCATCTGATAAGGGGAAGAAAGTCATGGACCCCTCATTGATGAATAATTAGTGTTGATCACAATTTGATAGGGCTAATTTGATGTACCTTTATTGTTCTCCAATTTAATTTTTTTATCCACTATCCCTTTAATTTATTATATAATTTAGTATTATTTCATATTCCCTTTATATTCTAATTATTATATTAATATCTATTCTTTTTTATAATCCCAAAAGGGAGGGAAATAAAAATAATTACAAAGGGAAACATTATTTTATGAAAATCAGTAATAAAGAGATAATAAGAAAAATGACTAATTTGATCATCAACTAATTGTATTTTATAATTCCATGATTTTTGATCCTGAAAAAGGGGAATATTGTTGGACCTTAATAGTTTTAATAACTACAAATCATGTTCAATCATATTAAATAATTTTTAGTTAAGTTTAAATATAATTAATTTTGATTATTTTTGTTCAATTATTAGTTCATCATATTCTATAAATATGTATATTATAAGACATATATACTTAAACATTGGATAAGTATGAGTCACTATTAGATATAAGTCAGACTCATCAATAGAACAAATGATTCACTAATAGAACAAACATATTATTGATTGAAAAATTTATTTACTGATAGTATTACCCACTGACAGAAAAAATGAGTCACTGACAGAACAATTGAGTCACTGATAACCTAACTCACCGATAGAACCGAGGAATCACTGACAGATCAAATGAGTCATCTATAGAACAAATGACTCACTAATAGTCTAACAGATCGAAGATCAAATGATTCGCCAACAGACCAACTGATTCACAAAAAACCAAACTCGCATTCCAATACATATACATATTGACAACATGACTCAATGATAGAATAAGTCACTGATGCACTTACATACCGATAGAAGGAGACACCGATAGTGTGACCGAGAAATAGAAGGACTTCCCGAAAGATTGTTCAAAATTACTTTACTATAAATTCTTACTTTTTATCCAATGGTCATATTGGCTTATTTAATTCTATTAATTTAATTTTATAAATTTTTGAAGAAATTATTAACTTGGATGTCATAGGAATGAGGTACAATACATGTCCCAATCATGCCTAATGTTGGACCTCCAGAAAATAAAAAGGAAATCACTTGAGAAAAACGAGTAACAAACAAACAAGATACCATTTCAAGAGAACCCGTGAAGAAAAGAAAAATTAATTCACCTCCTAGATGACTAAAAATAAAGAAGAAATTGGTGTGCATCAAAGTTATAATCAACCATGTAGCAAAAAATGTCTACAGAGGAAAACCATCATAGAATATAACATTTTCTTGGATAGAATAACACAGAGGTTCCATGACACTGTATTTTGGTGTCTATTTCTAGAAGAGGAATTGAGGTTTATTTATACTAAATTAAAGGTGTCTATAATCTTCATGAAAAAAAAACTTAGATCATTCTAAACCTTCTATAATTATTTCTACTCTATTTGTCGTCAAATTTATTAATTTTCAAGCAATGTGTATATCTATAGTATAAACACACCTAGCCTCTTGTGCTAAGCTGGTGGATATAGGATATCGTCACACTACCATTCTATTAGACTATATTTCTCCTATGAATAATAGGGGAAGAGGTCTCTATGTTACTTGGTTGTAATCTGTTTCCCACGAATAACTTTGGTTGAGGTCTAGTTTGACTTGAACAACACTGTATGCTGTTACAAACCTAGATCTATGGTGTGTATCAAAGATTATTAATTTATACTACTTGGTGGTAGGTGATCACCAAGTAGAGACTATTAGGTCTTGTCTTGAGACTGAAATTATTATTTTATTCTTCCATGTTATTTCAATTTTAGTTTACTATATTTTGAACCATGTTTTAGAAAACTATGTTTTACTTTTACAGTTGATCTTGGATAGTATTTATAACTATTTTGGTTTGGTAAATTAGTTTCAAAAGTTATATCAATATTTAAAATTTCTATAACTGATAAGTAATCAATATTGGAAGAAATTAATTAAACATAAAACTATTATAAATGTACTTATTTGATAAAAAGTCTTGTTTTTAATTTAAAGTGGGGGATTTTTTAAATAAGGGATTTAATAGAAATTTTTATAGGAACTCAATTAACCCCCTCTTGAATGTCATACTCTGAACAAAATTCTATAAAAATGTCACTAATCACTTTAATATCTCATTGCTTAATACCAAAATATTGGTGTATAAGACTTTGAAATTATGATTAGCCTTAATCTTATAGATTTATGATGGTATCCAAAAATCATTAGACAACCACCTATGAAAATATCCCAATCTATAATGTTATGTAAACCTCACATATGATATCATCTATGATATCCTCAAACCTGAACTCCTAGATCTGGTGCTGAAATCATAAATATTGCAATTTTGGATTTCATACCGATGAAGTTACCAAATTTTCACCATCCAAAATTTACAACATCAGATTGAAACATTAGTTTAGTTACATCATTAATGACCTTATATGATTAGATATTTTATGAATTAGGAAAAACTCTTAATATTATGGATTTATAAAAATCTAGTTCAAAATGATGAACAACATCTCCCACTATCCCTAACTTTTCAGTGTACACATTAGACCATCCTCATCATCGATATAAACCCCTTCTAGAAATAATTAAGTTAACATTATTATTGATAACCTAGAGAAAAGGGTTAGATAAAATACTCTGTAATGGTAAACATAAACATTAAAAATTTATTGTCATCAGTTAGCATAAGAAGTGTATAATGATAAGATAACAAATTTATAGTGCATCATAAAATCAAAAAAGAACTCATACCTATTAATACCTGAATCACCAATATTGTAATATGAAATAAGTGTTTAGAAAAAAAATGAGTAATAATAATCAATAATCATGAGCTATGTGATATCAATTTTAATTAAAGAAAACATTATAAACCCATAGAAATAATATATATATATATAATGTGCTGGTTTCTTTGGTAATTGTATTTATAGAACCCATATAGAAACCTTAAAATTGAAATAACTAAATAATCAATATACAATATAATTATTATAATAACACAATCATTAACCAATGCATTGAAGAGATATTTAATCACACCCATTATATAAGCTATATCAGGCTCACCCGATACTGTCAAGGATCACCGATCATATAAGAAACATCAGGCTCATCAGGTACTATTTGGCTTAACCCATTGTATAAGATATATCAGGATCACATTGCTCAATCTAGGAACACCCAAGATTATCTATAATGTTGAAGTACCATTTTCAAAATAATAATTCATTTTACTATAAATTCATTGAAATTATTTTTATTATTTTATGAATTTTTTTAACCCATGGAAAAGATATGGTTTTCATGAAAATCTATTTGAAACCTGATTTTCTAGTGAAAAAGAAATGGTTTCCATAACAAACTTTTTAAAACATGATTATCCTGTGGAAAATAACCATGTTATATATCAATCTCTTTGAAATATGATTAACTAATAGAAAATAATAGGGTTCCAAAATAATATATATGAAATGTGATAAGGATATAAAAAAGAAGTGGGTTTCACGAAAATATCTATGAAATAGAATCAAACTGTATAAAATAAATGGTTTCTATAACAATCACATTATAACATGCTTAACACATGGAAAATAAATGTGTTACTTGTTAATATATTTGAATAAATATTAATCAATATAGAGAAAAAAATATGGATTTTATAATTGAAAAATATCCCCATTTTACCATAAGTAAAAATATGAATTTTTGAAATTGATAAATGAAAATACAATTTAAAGATCATTAAATATTTTTTTAGGAAAATTATTTATTCATTTTAAAAGTCACTTTAAAAAAAACAGAAAATAATGTCAAAATACTTTCATTTAAACTCAAACTTTAAAATTTATAAGAAAAAACTCAAGGGAAATAACATACATGATAGAAGAAGAATTTGTTTATGTCATAATTGTTAAAAATAAACATTCTTTTCACAACATTTTGAAAAAGGGAATAAAAAATTAACAATTTAGATAATATAAGGAACTTTATTTTAAAAAAATATTAAAATAAAGAAATATAACGTGATTTTTTTTGTAAACTATCCATTATAAAAAATTTAAAAACCCTTTAGAAAACATAGACATTAAAGAAATTGACACCGAATCTAAAAGAAAATACAAGATCAGTATCACTTAAAAATTGATTTTATTATTATTTGTTTAATCAATAAGAAAATAAAAATAATTCATGTTAACTAAATTCATATAAAGTGGATAGAAAAAAGATTTAGTTCATTAAATAAGATCATATGATTTATTTTAAAAGAACATTCAACATAAACAATCTGAAAAGGAATGGAGGTCATAACATAAAGCCCTTTTCACTTCAGTAATATTTTCAATCATAATCCCTATGAAAGAATAACATAAACTAAAACATTAAATAGAATTAACATAAGTAATTTCATGAAATAACATGTAAAAGGGGAAATATATGCACCTCATAAAATAAGATAGATGTGTAACATTACCATTTTCATCAATTAAGGGAAATTGCGACAAAGTCCCTTATAACTTTGATAATCTATGGATCAAAAACCAATGATATGTGAGAAAATATTATGAATTTTTAAATACAAATAATCATAATTTAAATATCATAAAATAAATTCATTGTAAGTATGTAAAATTCATAAAAAAAAATTAGTGGAGAATATGACATATATCTTACATAATTAAATGCGAGACGAGATAATCCTTACCTCGAGTCTAGATTTCCATGCATGTCTTTTAGCTCTTATATAATAATATTACATAAATTATATGATTTAATAAGAAATTTTTATAATTTTAATAAATAATAATTAAATAAACTATTTTATAAGTAATCAAGGAAATATTTGAATCCTCAATTAGTTAAGTCAATGTTGAGTGTTTTGAAGATATTTCCTTTCATTATTACAAAATGGATTTAGTGTGTCGACTATGGACAAATATGTCATTGTTTAAATATATCTTATTTAATAATCATGATATAATTTTAATTTTTATTCATAAATTATACTTTTAAAACCAATTATGAAAAATGGTTATGGAAAATAAAATATGTTAAGATCTTAGTGACAATTGGTTGTACATACGCATGAGTAAAATTTCTTTATTTCAATTATCATTATAGAAAGAAGTTATGTATCATTTTATAATTGGAGATGATACTAATAAAAAATGATATATTATGTTTTTTGAATGATAAATTTATCATGAATAGAATTATAATGTCATGTATATCACATATATTTATTTACATAATCCTTATTACATTCAATGTAAATCATTTGTGAAAAATAAATCACATTGCTTCATGAGGCGGTAGTTTTCCGTACACACGAGAAACATTATCATATCCCCCACAAAATGGAAGGTAAGAATGTATATGTGATATAATAAATAAATTGGTATAAATATGATAAAAATATAATATGTATAATTTAAAATAAACTATTAAAACAAGTCTCATGAGCTGACGATGGAAAACAAATAACATCAGTTTGCGACGTGGTAGTCCCCCATACACACGAATGATGATTTCATATCCCATTTGATGGAAGAGGATATTGATTTTGGTTTTGAAATTGAAAAAATAAAATATAATAACATGGTAGATAATATTTTTTATGTAATAATAATTGAAGTATATTTGAAGTAGGTGGATAATGAAATAAAATGGTGATTCTCAGTTAAGGAGAATACCTCTTCCTTTGAAAATATACTTATGCAAAAACCAAAATACCTATTAGGATATATTTATGATCAAAATGAGGGCCCTAGGATTTTGGGATTGAATCTAGGAAGGCATATGAGTTGGCATGGTCCAAGAAAAAGAAGTTTGAAGGTGTTAATAGGAGAGGATAGTGGGTGGCATATTAAAATTTTGGTGAGTATCACACTTATAAATTTTTAAATGAAAAGGGTATAACCCTATTTTTCAAATGAAATAAGGACAAAAAATGGACCATTATAGAGACTTATAAATGATAAGTTCTAAATATTTCTATAAAATAGTTTATAGACAATTTTTCAGACATTTTTACCCTTATTGTTTTTATCCCTCGGTAAAAAAATTTCACCTTAACTATAATATTTTATTTTTATTGTTTTCAATATTAATTATGGTAAAAAATTAAATTGATATTATTAGATGATATAAATTTTACTTATTATATATATTGATATCATTTTTCCTAATTTGTTTCATATAATTGTAAAAATTTAATTTAAAATTAAACCCACAGACGTGAAGGGAAATCGAGTTTTCAAGAAGTCTATTTTTCAATAAAATAATAAATTTACATTAAATCTAGGACTAATAATAATTCTATTAAGAAACTCAATTAATATCACTGTAGAAAATTTCATTATCAGGGATACCAATTCTTTGATCCCATTAGCATCATCAATCATGAAATTGAGTTGTCCCTAATGCCTATCGTCAAAGGTGTCGGTGTTGGCATGCCATCAGTGGGAGATTCTGACTATCAGTGTCTCATACCATCGACAACTCAGGATACCCAAAATCATAACCCCCATCAGTGTCCCATGCCATTATAGGTCATCCTAAATCTACTAGAACAACAACATCACCAGAAAAAATAAGATCCAAGAACCCCATAAAAGCACACCCATATGTCCACAAAACCATCCTGATCCCCATCCAAGAAAATGGGAAAAGTCCCATCTTTGAAACATCATCAAACCCAAAAAAGGACTTAAACATCGCTAAACAATATCGACACACACATGCTGCCACCAAATGGACATCACCACATCCTGAGGTCAACCTAAATCCACATCCCAAGGTTCTCCCAATATTTCTGTAGATCTGTTATCCACATTCCCCAATAAACATTTTCCGACCACCCACCTCACACAGTGAGTTCTAATCAGGAATTCACCACCATTGGGATTATCACCTCATAGTTTCGAGCAAGCTCTCCACCTCATCCATTGTTTGGGGATACTGTCATCCACCAGCTCCACCGCGGGGATCACACACCCACCACACCCCTTCCCCCTATCACGATCACTATAAAAAACCACCAGGGTCCCACCATTGAGACTTTGAAGTATCCTCCTTTGAGCTAAACATATCTCACAACATAGTCCCTCCATCTCTAACCCACACCACTGGCCTAGGATATCTGGTCTTCACCTCGAATCATCTATAACAAAATCACCACCATATATCTCAACAAGACCACGACTCACTATCCACATATCATGTTTTTACTAAATCATAGTCGAACCTACACTCATTCTAATAAAAAAGTGATCCATGCCCCATGAGGACTCCACATAATAGTGTATCCTACATTCCATCACCCACTACACCCAATCAACGTCTTCTCCACCCATCTCTGCTATTAGACATGGATCCTTGAAAACAAATCATTTTTTTATTTGGATGAGAAATTTCCAAAAGAGAAGGATTTAGAGAGATCCCTAGAACAATCTGAATTTCCACCAGAAAATGAATTGACCATTAGAAGGTTAATCCTCATATGTTGAAAAAACATGGAAAAAAGTTCCTTATTACCAACTACATCACACAGAGATTAATCATCTTTAGGGATAATAAATTTCGTTCAATCACCAAAATGATCCCCCTAAATAATAAAATAAATATTTAAATAATATTTAACATTAAATATAATTTAAATTCATTTTTAATGTTATTTGTATAATTTAAAATTTAAAATATTTAAATAATTAAATAATTACTGAATAAATATTTATTTAATTATATATTTTTCTTGAGTATCTATAAATTTTATTAATCACAAAAAATCACAAATACCTAATCATTTTAAAAAATTTAAAATCATTAATTTTTACCTTTCAATTGATTGCATAACCGTTGTGTAATCATTATGATTAATTATCCTATTATTTAATTAAAATTAATTATTAACACAATTTAAATATATTATTCAAAAATATAATATTCTAAAACCATTCATAATTCTATTTGTTCTCATTTATTAAATTATTAACATTTTATGAAAATAATTTTTAATTTTATTTCCTTATGCAAGAGTTGGGTAAGGATTTGGATAATTAAATTGTAATATAATTTTAAAATACATATATATACATATAAATATTTTATTATTAATCATATTTATCTTCTAATTTTATAATATAACTATCCAATATTAAATATTATATCAATGAGACTAATTTTTACTTTTTGAACTCTACCCAACCATTACGCCAACATCAATAATTATTTTCATATTTATCTTAAAAAAATTAATCTAAATTGAATGAATAATATCCATATAAAATTTTGAGTATATTATAATTTAATAATTGTTTCATATGTTTCTATAATTTTCTACATCATTTTAGATAAAAAGTATAAAATTATTTAACCAAAATCAATTTAAAATAAAATTCATATTTTAAATGAAATTCTATTCTAAATACTTGACTCACCTTTCAACACCATTAAATTAAAATATGAATTATTGAAATAAACCCTTTACAAAAATTAATAACATATATTGAAATAGAAATTTTATTTATAATATTTTTGCACAATTGTTTTATCAAGAACAATAATTATACATCACATTTACTACTTATTAACACATTTAATTTTTTTATTATAAAATTTCAACAGCATAATTATTTTACTCTTCACATGATTATTGAAAATATATTATTCATTTTTTTAAAATCCATATATAAATATTACACACTGAATTCTAAAATAACACATAAAATAAAAAATTACTTTTCATAAAAAAAGTGATATTTAATTTTAAACCAAAAATTCACATCCGTGTTTTAAATCCTTCCATAATATTTTTCAGTTATATTAAACATATTAGATATTATTATAAATTTTGAAAATTAATATAAAAAACATATAATAAATTCGATAATAAAATAAATAATATCCATCCTTAGATTAAATCCATACGTAATTTTATGAATAATTCTAACAATTCTAAATCCATAACATATATTAAAATTCTAAACATTTTTATTTAATAATATAATTGGATACTTCATGAAGATCGAAATAATGGGGTTTTTCCTATGTTTTTATTACAACTAGTTAATACAAATAAAACCATGGGGTGAGTTTCTATATTTTAGTAAATAATATCCTCAGGAACTTGATAATAACTAAAGGTGTATTCTTGGACTTTAAAGATAAGGAAGAGATCATCATAAAGGGTTAAAGTTATGTTAGATTCCACATAGATATAGATTAATTAGATCTCAATATGTATTTATGTTATTCCATAATTTTTATTCCATGAGTATAAATAATTATAGAATACTAGTGGTGTTTGATTATACAATAGTGATGGATTAAATATCTATATTAAATAATTTAAAATATGTTTTTAGACCTGATTCTTCATTTTAGAACATGTGTTTTTGAAAATAATATCATTAAAAATATAGGTGTTTTTAAAAATAAAATATATTATAAGATAATAAACCTAATATCACAAAAATTCTAAACTCATACCCACAAAATAAATATCACTAAATAAATCATTGAGAATGTAACATCCACAAACCAGTCAACCTAAAAAATATTGGAATTGGTTTTCAACATGATCTCAAGGATTCCTCCCTATATAAAAGTGGTTTCTAACTAACTAAATGGGTTTAATAAATAAAATAGTGAGACTATACCATTTGATTAATTATAAGACTTAATAGTTAAATAATTGGAATATCCATGAATAATATACATCATATTATAAAAAATAACTTTTACAGTGAGAAGCATTCTATAAATAAAATGATACACCATTATATTATAAATTCAACCCATATAGGTCATAAATTCATACATCTATGAAATATTTCCCAATGGGATGATCATAAAAGAGTGAAAATAGAAAAAAAAATAAAAAACATTGTTTCCCACAATAATATCCTTGGATTCATCGTCGACTAGTATCCAAAACCACACTAAGCTCCCGCATCTTGCTTAACTATATTAGAATCATCAACATATACTATATTTTAAAATAATATCGTCACATTTATCAGGTTTTATGTGTAGGGTGTGAGTTCTAAACTCAGTAAGACACCACCAATAATTCCCCTAAAAAAACCAATATATATATATATATCTACTGCTTTATAAACTAGATAGGATTTAAACATATTGAATTGTTTTTTATTGTATGAATTTCATTTCATCTTCTTAGTTTCCACATATTTACTCTGTTTATTCATTTTTATTATTTATTATATTTCTTATTGTTATTATTACTCATCTTATGACTTGATACCAAGGGTATAATCTCTCTATTAATAGACTTAGACCCTCACCACTAGGCGGGAAACTTATACATATATGGAGGAATCCATGCAGTCATATAAATTTATGGATCAGACCCGATGGTTCGTTATGGAATGTAACATTTATGGCCACTTTTTTCCATATTTGTTTTATTTTGACATTTATAATATTCAAATAAATGATAAATACAAATATGACACTTTCTATATTTTAATAACTAAAATATTTTGTTATTGGGATGAAAACAACAAATTATTGGTTATAAATATTTATTTGAAATAAAAAATGATTTTTATTATCGTAATTAGTTTCAAATATTTAGTAATGAAGTAAATACCTTAACAAATTATACAACACTAACAAAACATTTATTCAATTAATATAAAAATAAAATAAACGATTAAAAAAATATAAAACATAATATAAATTAAATTAAATTTTGGGATCCTATTTTTTAGTTAAATATATCATTTTAGTGATTTGTGAAAGAATTATATTTTAATTCCAATGTTTTCTTTTTTTTTCAATGTCAAATTGAATGAGTATATCTAAAAATTAAATTAATGACATTTTGTAATAATTAATATTTTTTAAAAAAATAAAAATTACTAAAAAAACTATCTTCATCTAAGTGAGTGGGATATGGTTTAGAATATAAACCATGTTCTAGTTACATGAAAATTTTCCTTATATTGAAACTATATTAACCCCTAAAGAGTAAAAAACATTTTTATCTTAGAGATTGTCAAAAAGAGTTAACACGGGTTAAAATGAAGGGATGAGGGTAAAAACTAAATCTAGACATGTCCAGAAAAAATTTTGGTAGTATTTCAACCGATACTCATCCTATATTTTAATTATATTAGTTTTTATCTATTTTAATATGAAAATTATTTTAAATTAATTTAGTACATTAAGAAATTCCAAAGGTACCCCTAACCTCAGATATAAAAGGACACCATCTCTCCTCTTGTCATCACACTTAAAGAAAAAATTTTCAAATACATACTGAAATACCTTAGTTTCTTTTATCTACATATTCTATAGGTCTTATTTTAATTATAAAACCCTCTTATGAAAAAATTTGTTGTAAACCTAAAAAAGTTTTCTAAAGAATGGGTATCATTATTAACTGAACAATTTTGGTTTATTTATTGTTAAACCTTATTTTTAAAGACCTGGAAATTCCGTGGAATTTTTTTTCTTAAATACAAGGGTTTTTTACGAGTCCGAGAAACGTTACGGTGCTTGATTCCGAGGCCTGGTGTGCCCAGAATCAATTTCTGACGTTTTTTTGGGTATGTTCAGTAAACGTACGAGTGGGATTTTATATCTTTTAAACCGGTGCTCAAAATTGAAATCCAAGTCACCGTTGAGCTCACAGCATCAGTGATTCCTTTGTGAGATCCTCACCGTAGTTGCGTTCTGACGATAATGGAAGTTAGATTTGGGGTTTTTAATTAAATTGAATAAAAATAAATTATTAATTTTTTTATTAATATTTTTGGTGCTTAAAAGCTCCAAGAAGAGGTCATTGGTGGGGGACACCACACCATAACCTCCCATGAGAGGTTATGGAGGTGGGGTCCATCCGCACATAACCTCCCTTGGGAGGATATTCCATGGTGGGGACCACCCATGGGTTGTAACACATTGGAACCCCTAATTAAGTGGAGAGCCTCTTCACCTTTCTCTACCATTTAATTGACCCTACACCACCCTCATTAATTATATGGGTTGTCTCAATTAATTAATTAAAACTTTTTGAATTGTTGTGCCAAAAAATAATAGACGACATTTCCATATATTATTTGGTTGGCATGCTTCATTGTTTTTGTTGGGAGGATTATGGAGAGGAAATAACTTGGAGGAGCCATTTCTCTCCAACGAAGAACGACCGACATCTTCCAACTTCTTCCTTATTCAACCAGGAAAAAGGAGGGAGCACCATCCTTTAAGAATTATGAAGATTCCAGCCTCGACTTCTTCATCTTCTTTCTAATGTCAACAGTACGACGTTCGCTTTCCTTCCTTCATCAACGATCATCGATGAACGAGGTAGGGGTTTGAGTTGAATTTTTATTCTTGTTCTTCATCCTTCAATCCTCAGATTATGTTATGCCGATTGATATCAACGTAATGTGGATGGCTCAAACCGCATGAACACAGACCGACCCTCCCCCTTTGTTTGTTCACGTATGTTGATGATGGCGGCGACACAACGGCGCTACTAGAAGAGAGGATCACAACGGAGAAGCGGCCCGCGGCCAATGGGATGCGGCGGTACATGTGGCGACCAAAAATGAGCCGGCCCCAGAAAAAGCCAGTGGAGAAAGGGCCACCGAGCCACCAGAGGGACACGGTGTAGCTGCACCGTGCAAAGAACTAGGCATCGGCCAGGTGGGCTGCGGCAGTGCTGGAGGGGCGCGGGGCCGTCACACGGTGACCGAAGAAGGAGCTTTGGCCACTCAAACCGCGACAGATGGACGGGCTGCGCGGGGCGGCTTCGCGCCACGCTAGAGAAGAACCGCAGCCATAGGCCGTAGTAGAGAGAGGAGGTCGGCTGACTGAACCTGCTGCCAGTGCGCGCTACAGGAAGGACCCAAAGGTTCCAGTGGTTACTAGGGCCGACGTCATGCGCCATCCGTTGTAGAAGATAGGGGGGAACACCCCCCCCCCATGCATGGCCCGCCAGGCCGCCGAGCCACATGGGCCGCCAGCCAGTCGGCCACACGGGCTGCCCCCTCGGGCTGGGCCACCCCCTCGGGCTGGGCCGCCCTTCAGGCCACCCCTTCGTGCTGGGCTACCCTCGGGTCAGGCCACCACTGGGGTTGAGCCACTCCCTTCAGGGGCGGGTCGGACCCGCAGACCGTGTCAGACTCGCGGACCGGGTTGGAGCCCAGTCTGATCCCGATTAGACCGAGTACACCTTTTTTTCCATATCTTAGGCTACAGGTGTCCGATCGATGAACCATCTACGATGAAGAAAGGCTTAGACCGTGACTGTTCTTTTGGAATACACCACTAGAGGTTTGGACACAGTTGGAATATGTATGGGTTGGTTTGAACCAAAAAGCCAACTGGGCCCCTAGAACAAAAATGCCAATAACTAGCAGTCCGGGCGTCCGATTGACGAGTCGTCTATTGCGTTGGGATCCCAATGATGAGGTAGACCTTTGATGTAACACCCTGAGATTTTATGAAAAATAATATTTTAATTTCATTGATGTCTTGTGTTGTACGCTACACTAAAAAGAGCTTGCACTAGATGCATCCCTGACTTGGCTTGCATTACACGCAATCACGACCTTCTTGGATAGCGTGTGTTGTACACAATACTGAGTTTCACTAAACAACGATATGTTATATAAACTAGCCATTATGAATAGTAATAACAACTTTTTGAAATTTTATAAATTTTATCTTTCAGAATGGACTTCATTTTTGGATTCGGAATATCAAAATTTTTCAAGGGTGAATTTTTGGTATTTTTCTGAAAAATTTCAATTTTTGATGAATAGTGAAAACACCGGGTTACTATTTAAAAACCAACTTTTTATTTAAATAATTATTTAATTTATTTAAATTTATTTTAGGAAAAATTGATACATAATACATGTAAGTTCAATTTAATTTATTGGAGTCATTTTATAAAAATGTTAGATATATAAAAATTTTATTGAACTTTTGACTATCTTTTAACCACCTCCTAAGAGAATTTGAAAATTAAATAAAACATAATATTACCACTTCTGTGAGTGGAATTTCAAAAATTTGAGAGACATGGTTGATATCAGTAAGTAAAATGTGGTTAAAGAAGATAAAAATAATTTTTGGTATTAGTAACTTTTTACTTTTATTTACCACTGTTAAAAGTAAATAGGGTAATTAAGGGTAAAAATGATATTATTGTTACCCTAAGACATGTAATAATTCTATATAATAAGTTTAATTTGACCAAAAACAACCTTAGGAATAAAATATTTCCCTTTAGGTCCACTTTGATTAGATTAGGACATTTATTATTATTTTATTTAAAGAAGAGTTAAAATAGTTAAAATCAATGTTTAATAACTAAATCATATTTAATATAGGGTTATACATAAGATAAATTCGACTATAAATATTCATTATAAAGATAAAAATATTTCCTACATAATGTTATTTTATTTATAATTTCTATACATTAAATAAGTTAATTTATTTATGACACAATGATGATGCTGTAATTACCTTATTAATGAAATATTAACATAATTGATTTTATAAATACCCAAATAAATGCAATTTTAGACTTTTTATGAATTACACTAAATTTATAGGTTAATATGACATGTTATTATTGATTTAATCAAATTTTTTCGAACTAATAATGCTGTTATGATTTTCACAAAAATCATGTACCAAATAGTGTCAAAATTGACATAAAATTGTTTTTAAAACAAATATAATATTATTAATTGTTATTTTATTCCAAAAAACTATGGTTTAACCAAATGACTTAGATAAGAATATATATATTATTAATTAACCACTTTGGGTTATTTTGTCTTGTTATAGTAATGTTATTAACCATATCGTGTATGAAAACAAAAAGGCACGACAAAAGTTATATTATTTAACTTAGAGTTAAATCAAAATGATAAGGATAAAATAGTAACCTAAACTTGTCTAAAACTTATTGGATGAGAGTATTTAGACCCCTACCCACCTTATATTCGAAATAAATCAATTTGGAGCTATTAAAAACCAAATATTAATTTATTATAAAATAATATTTTATGTTTTTCCAAAGGTTCCCCTCTCCTCCCTTATAAAAAGGGAACCCCTTCCCTCTTATCTTCACAACCTTTTGAGATTAAAGATCGGAAAAACCCTGAGAATTACTCTTATCATCCTATCTATTTATATCATAGAGGTTCTGGTCTTCTCAAAATACCAACTCTAGTTCCCTAAGAAGAATTCTAAAGGTGGTGCGTCGAGGAAGAGGTAATCTCTTCTACAGATTCTTTCATGTTTTCTTTCTTCTTCAACTTATTATTCATTAGTTGTTTCATTATAAATTAATAACATTAGTATCAATAATATACTTATATGTTATTATACATATGAAACGACCCCATTTCACCTTCTATCCATCCAACAGAAAACTAAATCACCGCGCGCACGTACGTATGGAATACCGTCTCTACGCCGTGGTGTAATCAGTTTTTCCAACACCACCTTACTTGGATGGGTATAATGGTGTAAAGAATAAATATATATAATTATTATAACATCATACTAATTCTAAGATATTATATCATCCACTACAATTCCATTCAATAAATATGGGAACTATATCATCGCTCGTGCGTACGTACGGATTACCATCTCCACGACGCGATGAGATTTATTTTCCATGTTAACCATTCAAGAATGATTATAAAGTATATATAATGAACAATAATGAAATATATGAAATAATTAAACTACTGGATATATATATATATATGTCATCTATTTACTTCCATTCAAGTCAATAAGGAAAGCAAAACAATGTTCATGCGTACGTACGACCTACCGTCTCCATGAACGGTGTATTTAATTCCATTTATCGATATATCATATATATATATGCATATTCTAAATATATATTATATATATAAATAATATTTTACATTCTGTAATTAAGTAAATCAGGATATAAGTAATAATATCAAGAACAACAAGTCAAAACACATATGATAAATGAAACGATTTTACCCAAAACGCTTCTTTAGCATGAAATTTACAAAAGAACACGTAATATAAAGTCATAAGTGAACCATATATGATATCATAACAATTAATATAATTTTGTAATAAGTCAATGACCTTATTTAAATCATTATACAGGATTTTTGGATATGTACGAATCATATCAGACCTAAGGTAAGGGATAATTATTCCAATCTCATTCTTATCCGAGATTGTTTATTCGTAAGTATTTACTGGGGTTATATTTATCATCCATGTACATGAATTCTAAAAAAAATTCAGAAAATGTTTACTATTATTACATATATGTTTAAAGTCATTTTTAACCCATTATGACTTTTACTATGATTAATGGAAGGAATCTTTATTTTGTTTACCATACGATGTACTTTTTGACTTTTCTGACAAAAGTACGAGGGGAACATGAACAGATTTTTACAGTTTTCATAATGCCTTATTTTCATGAAGCATAATCTACAAGATTTAATGATTATTTTCAAAAAAAATCCTTTTATGGCATTTTTTGAAAAGAAAATGATTTTGAAGAAAAAAGGATATTTTCCTCAAGAATTCATTTAAATTGTTTTATCAAAAACATTTTCCATACAAGATGACATTATTTCATATGTGTATGTTTAAAGTATAATGCCTCTATGATTAACATGGTTCCACTTTTTTTATGATGAAATGATATCCATTTGTTTTATATGGATTATGTTATGATGGGATGATGATTATGAAACCCATTTTTATTCTTTGAGTTTAGATGAATGGTTTATGTTTATGTTGTGGCACAAGTATGAATGATTTCATTATGAGATGGGTGGGACCTATATCCCCTTCCAATGCATTAGGTAACGATTTATATCTCATGAGATAGACATGGATGGAATGGTTAGTTAATCTGGTTCAGTGTTACAGGACTGAAACGAGGAGTGAACTCGATTCAGAAAGGGACTTTGTCCACTAAGATGGTATTGGCAGCAATGTCTTGGCTACTATGGAAATCATAACATGTTCTTAATGGTTTCCACAATTGCATGTTTTATTTCCATGATATTTTATCAGGATTATCATTTTTTTATGATCTATTCCTTATGTACTGCCATGTTTTATGTCATTGGTCAAGATCTTGATATTTAAACATTATGTTCATGTTTTGTTTAAGTTCAAATGTATATGATCTGTTTTATTTTCTCCATGCTTACCCTTACTGAGCATTTTAGCTCACCCTTTTATATGTTTTTGTTTCCCTAGGATTTAAAGAAATGTTTTAGGTAAGAAAACAAAAGGGGGAAGATCTTTATGGGAGATGTTGAAGATCTTTCACCACGATTAGAAGATTATGTTCCCAGTTTCCAAAGACACTAAACTATTACGGTCCTTGAGTGTTGGTTCTTGTTATGTATTAATTATTCCGCAAAAGTAATGTAATATCCATGTATGTCAAACTTTGGGTCTCTAAAGTTGGTATTATATGAAGGTTTAGTTAACCTTTGGAAACTAGGATGCGAGAACTTTAGTGAGATCCCTAGAGATATTTCTAAGGTATTTCTAGTGATGTCCCTAAGGAAAAGTATACGTATAGGTTATAGTCATAGAATTATGGTAATGATGTTATAATTAAACCTAAGATGTTAGATATTGGAGTTAATCCCCCTGGATTATGATTTTTTCCTCTCACACTATTCTTTTTGGGTTTTAGAAGATGGATGGAAATGGGAAGATTCATGATAATGGAGGATATAATGGACAATGGAATGATATTATACATGAGAAACCAATTGAAAATTGGATATGGAATTCCACATATCGTTATTATGACTAATCAACAATCTCATAATATGATAAATAATCTCAAATTTGGTAAGTTTCTTGACTCAGCTAATAAGAGAAAGATGGTGTTTCATGATTATCATAGGGGAAAGAAAGTTCAATTTCCCTCATGTAAATCATGTGGGAAGAGGCATCAAGGAGAATGTTTTAAAGGAATTGGAAGATGATTTGGGTGTGGAAAAGAAGGACACAAATCTAGTAAGTGCAAAGTAAAAGGTTCAGTTAACACCATGAAGAAGGATAATGGTATTGCTACGACATCACCAATGATTAGGTGTTTTAAATGTGGAATGTATGGGCATTATGCAAACCAATGCCCTACGGGAAAATCTCATTAAGAGAATCAACATAGTCATATGAGTAGTATTTATGTGGATGATGATGAGGAGACTACAAATGATATATGAGATGAAAGAAGTGTTGAAGCTTGTTCAATGGTTTAAGAAGGTAGTGGAATGATTGTATGTTTATGAAGAGTTATATTGTATAGGTAATTTAATGGTTCTACGGAATAAAGAAACATATAAGGATTATTACACTATTGTTTTTCCTAAAGTATTTGAAAGTATATGTTTAATGGTACTGGTAACCATGAAATGTTATTCAGATATTCTTGGAAAGAGGATTATATGTGCATAATGAAGGGATAAATAAAAAATGAAATTTTGATAGTATTCATGAGCTCACGACTGATATAAGGACAAAGTGATATCATGGTTTGAGTATATAGATTTTTTGGATTTTTGTATGTGGAACGAGTTAACATCTCACATCATTCATGTTTTTCCTATGATTCTATGGTAATTAATGTTTCAAAAGAATACATGATTAATTTATTCACATGTTTGGGAATATTACCAACAAGATATATCTTATGATATATGGGAGATAAATGATGGTATTCACATTCTTGGTATATGACATCTCTGGTAATCATTTTATTTATACTATGAGATTGGACAGATGTATTTTGGATAAGCCTAATTATTGGAATGGATTATGTTGGACATAAGATAGTATTATTTAAGGATATAACTTGTTTTTCGATATTATTATTGGAATGTTATAATAGTATAGTTTTAGAAAAAGGACAGCCCATAGGACGAGCGACAACCCGTCGTGTCGGACAAGGCTGTGGGAATTGAACCCACAACTGAACTGCAACAGGCCTTTATCGCATACCACTGGCCTACAGGAAGTCCCTAATTAGTAGAAACTAGTTTAATTTTATTAAGCGTTATGATAGATGAAGTATAAGTCCATTTTAGCAACCATATATGATTAATCTCAAGATAGATGGACTTATGTATATTTAATAAATTGTGCTAAACTTTTTGTGATAGAAACAGATGGAATGACCTATCATTCTATCCCATGATCTGCTAGCACTTCATGAATGACAAATTAAACTTCATTTTTAAAGAGATGAAGTGGAAATTTTTCAAGGCACAAACAACAGTGAGATTGTACCAAAATCAAGTGAGTATTTCTTCTAATTCAAATTCTTCGACTTTAGGAAAATGATCTTGAGAACTAAAAATGTTGTCATAGTACCCTCATACATGATGAATTAGATGGTACCTTAGATCATCACAAATTTATGACTTTGTGATTGTTGGATTTTTCATAGCAATGTTCCCTACCACTCTACACCAGAACTTGTTGGTTAGATTTCTCTTCCATATCCATATTTTCACCTATGTTCTCCTATGTGGAAACCCAGTGATGAGTTAACTTGGGTAACCGTTATGTTTCATATATCACTTTTTAAAATTATGTTTTAGTGTTCCTTTTTACGATGTGGGTTTCTGTTAAAACTTTCGAGTAGTAAACCATTTATAACCCTAACAAATTTAGAGGAAAAAATTCATTTAAGGGTGGTAGAATGTAACACCCCAAGATTTTATGAAAAATATTCTTTTAATTTTATTGATGTCTTGTGTTGTATGCTACACCAAAAGGAGCTTGCACTACACGCATCCCTAACTTGGCTTGCATTACACGCAGTCACGACCTTCCATGATAGCGTGTGATGTACACAATACCGAGTTTCACTAAACAACGATATGTTATATAAACTAGCTGTTATGAATAGTAATACCTACTTTTTGAAATTTTATAAATTTTATCTTTTAGAATGGACTTAATTTTTGGATTCAAAATATCAAAATTTTCCACGGGTGAATTTTTGGTATTTTTCTGAAAACATTCAATTTTTGATGAATAGTGAAGACACTAAGTTACTATTTAAAAACCAACTTTTTATTTGAATAATTATTTAATTTATTTAAATTTATTTTAGGTAAAAATTGATACATAATACCTATATAAGTTCAATGTAATTTATTAGAGCCATTTTATAATAATTTTAGATATATAAAAATTTTATTAAACTTTTGACCGTCTTTTACCCACCTCCTAGGAGAATTTGCAAATTTACATAAAACTTAATTTTACCACTTTTGTGAGTGAAATTTCAAAAACTCAAGAGACACGGTTGATATCAGTATGTAAAATGTGGTTCAATAAGATAAAAATAATTTTTGGTGAATAATAACTTTTTACTTTTATTTACCACGGTTAAAAGTAAATAGGGTAATTATGAATAAAAATGATATTATTATTACCCTAACACATGTCCTAATTCTATTTAATAAGTGTAATTCGACCAAAAACAACCTTACGAATAAAATATTTCCCTTTAGTTCCACTTGGATTAGATTAGGACATTTATTATTATTTTATTTAATGAAGAGTTAAAATAGTTAAAATCAGTGTTTAATAACTAACACATATTTAATATAGGGTTATACATAAGATAAATTAGACTATAAATATTAATTATAAAGATAAAAAGATTTTTCTACATAATGATATTTTATTTATAGTTTTTAGACATTATATAATTTAATTTATTTATGACACAATGATGATGCAGTAATTACCTTATTAATGAAATATTAACATAATTGATGTTATAAATACCCAAATTAATGTAATTTTAGACTTTTTATGAATTCCACTAAATTTATAGGTTAATATGACCTGTTATTATTGATTTACATAAATATTTTCGAACTAATCATTCTCTTATGATTTTCATAAAAATCTTTTAACAAATAGTGTCAAAATTTACATAAAATAGTTTTTAAAACAAATATTATATCATTAATTGTTATCTTATTCATAAAAATATAAGGTTCGGCCAAATGACTTAGATAAGGATATATATATTAATAATGAACCTCTCGGGATTCTTTTGGCTTATTAGAGTAAGTTTATTAACCATATAGTGTAAGAAAACAAAAAGACACGGTAAAAGTTAAATTATTTAACTTAGAGTTAAATCTAAATGATAAGGATAGAATAGTAACCTAAACATTTCTAAAACCTATTGGTTGAGAGGATTTTGAACCATCCCCATATTATCTTCGAAATAAACCAATTTTGAGCTATTAAAAACCGAATATTACTTTATTATAAAATAATATATTTTGTTTTTTCAAAGGTGCCCCTCTCCTCCCTTATAAAAAAGGCACCCCTTCCCTCTTCTCTTCACACCCTTTTGTGCCTTGATGCTCGGCCAAACCCTGAATATTGCTCTTATAAACCTCTATAGTTATATCATAGAGGTTCTGGTCTTCTCAGGAGACCAACTCTCATTCCCTAAGAAGAAGTTTAAAGAAGGTGCGTCGAGGAAGAGGTAATCTCTTCTACCAATTCTTTCTAGTTTTCTTTATTCTTCAACATATTATTCTCTAGATGTTTCATGATAAAGTAATAACATAAGTATCAATAATATACTTACCGGTTATTATAAATATTAAACAACCCCATTTCACCTTCTATCCATCCTACAGAAAACGAAATCACCGCGCGTGCGTACGTACGGAATACCGTCTCCACGCCGTGGTGTAATCAGTTTTTCCACCACCACCTTACTTGCATAGGTATAATGGTGTAAATAATAACAATATATAATTATTATAATATCATAATTATTCTAAGATATTATATCATCCACTCTAATTCCATTCAATAAATTTGGTAAATATATCATTGTTCGTGCGTATGTACGGATTACCGTCTCCACAACGCGATGAGATTTATTTTCCATGTTAACCACTCAAGAATGATTATAAAGTATATATAATGAATAATAATGAAATATATTACATAATTAATCAACTAGATATATATATATATATATGTCATATTATTACTTCCATTAAAGTCAATAAGGAAAGGAAAATAGCGATTATGAGTACGTACGGCCTACCATCTCCATGAACGGTGTATTTCCTTCCATTTATCGATATATCATATATATATGTATATTATGAATATATATTATATATATAAATCATGTTTTACATTATGTAATTAAGTAAATCAGGATATAAGTAATAATATCAAGAACAACAAGTCGAAACACGTATGATAAATGAAACGATTTTACACAAAACGCTGCTTTAGAATGGAATTTACAAAATAACGGGTAATATAAAGTCATATGTGAACCATATATGATATCAGAACAATGAATATGATTCTATAATAAGTCAAATAACTTTTTTAAATCATTATACAAGATTTTTGGATACATACGAAGCATATCAGACCTAAGGTAAGGGATAATTATTCCAATTTCATTCTTATCCGAGATTGTTTATTCGTAAGTATTTACTGGGGTTATATTTATCATCCATGTCCATGATTTCTCAAACTGTTTTCATAAAATGTTTACTATTCTTACATATATGTTTAAAGTCATTTTTACCCCTTTTGACTTTTACTATGATGAATGGAAGGGATCATTCTTTCGTTTACCATACAATATACTTTTTGACTTTTCTGACAAAAGTACGTGGAGAACATGAACAGATTTTTACAGTGTTCATAATGACTTATTTCCATGAAGATTAATCTACAATATTTCCTGATTATTTTAAACAAAAATCCTTTTATGTCATTTTGTGAAAAGAAAATTATTTTAAATAAGAAAGAATATTTTCCTCAAGAATTCATTTCAAGTGTTTTATCAAAAGCATTTTCCATACAAGATGAAATTATTTTATATGTGTATGTTTAAATTATAATGTCTCTATGATTTACATGGTTCCACTTTTCTTATGATGAAATGATATCCATTTTATTTATATGGATTATGTTATGATGGGATGATTTTTATGAAACCCATTTTTATTCTTTGGGTTATGATGAATGGTTTATGTTTTTGTTGTGACATAAGTAGAAATGATTTCATTATGAGATGAGTGGGACCCATATATCCCTCTAATGCATTGGGTAAAGATTTATATCTCATGAGATAGACATGGATGGAATGGTATGTTAATCTGGTTTAGTGTTATAGGACTGAAACGAGGAGTGAACTCGATTCAGAAAGGGACTTTGTCAACTAAGATAGTCTTGGAAGCAATGCCTTGGCTACTATGGAAATCATAACATGTGCTTAATGGTTTCCAAAATTACATGTTTTATTTCCATACTATTTTATCGAGATTAATGTTTTTTATGATCTATGCCTTACGTATTACCGTGTTTTATGTCATTGCTCAAGATCTTGATGTTTAAACATTATGTTCATGTTTTTTTAAGTTCAAATGTATATGATCTGTTTTATTTTCCCCATGCTTACCCTTACTGAGCATTTGAGCTCACCCTTTTATATGTTTTCCTTTCCCCAGGATTTAAATAAAGGTTTTAGTTAATAAAACAAAAAGGGGAAGATCATTATGAGAGATGTTGAAGATCTTTCCCCACGATTAGAAGATTATATTAAAAGTTTCCAAAGACACTAAAATATTACGGTCCTTGAGTGTTGGTTCTTGTTATGTATTAAGTATTCCGCAAAAGTAATTTAATGTCTATATACGTCAAGCTTTGGGATTCTACATTTGAGACACTTTTTCTTGGGACTTCGTGACAATTGGAGTAGCGAACAGTAGCTCGTGGTGTAGATCCACCCAGGGACGAGCATGTGGAGTTCGGAGACCTAGTAGCTGGTTGAGACTGGACGACTACTTACCTTTCAACTCGGAGTGTTTCGAATAGCCCAGTGGGAAGCGCCTCTGTGTGACGCGGCATGCCCATAGTGGGGAGTTCCCTTGTATGACACGACAGACCCACGATACTCGATAGGAGGATTACCTTAGTAGGCTACGAGGGGGAGTACCTCTGTGTGATGCGGCATACCCACGGTGGAGAGTGCCTCTATGTGAGCACGGAAGAGCCACGGTACTTGACAGGAGTAGTACCACAGCAGTGTAGGATAGTGGGAAGTGCCTTTGTGTGATGCGGTAGGCCCAAAGTACTCTATAGAGGGGGATTACACCAACAGCCAAGGTTTCAAAAGTTAGACTGGGATTTTAACATGTTACTACCCCTAGAATAGAATCCTGGTTTTGAGCTGAGTTAATGACTTTTGATTTTTCCTCATTATTGATATGAGTTACTAGATAAATTAGGAATATGTATGGGAATATACCTAAGTAATGGTTATCTGTTGACTTCTTACTTGTGGTTATTCTTGTTGATTTTGTGAGACCATGAGGGTCTTGAGGTCCATACTAAGTATCATTATACTCACTCCTACATGGGCTATGCCTGCATCTCGTTTTGTTGGTTGCAGACGACGGACATTTCTGATCGGGGTAGAGGATAGCAGGACTAGATGGTACCAGGAGGAGGACCACTCAGCGAGACATACACAGAGCAGACGAGCGGACGTGGAGTGATGAGGAGGTCATCCTTACCTACCCCTTAGGTGGGAACCGCAGAGGACAATCCAGTAGTTGCCTTTCTAACTTTAATCAGTTGTACTAGCATTTCAATTGTTTTTTACTTTACTATTGGGATTGTATTTTCAGCCCCTTTTACTTTCAGCAGACACTTTTATATTCAATTTTACTTAGTGTTTTACTTCCATTTACAAACTTTATTGTGTTTGTTTACTGTTATTGAGTCAATGCCTTCCTAATTTAAGGAATTACACCTTTGGTGCTAGTCTCCATCCCCTGCCCTATGGAAGGTAGGCTTGGGGTAGTCACGATACGAGCCCTGGGGGACAGGCTGTGACAAATTGGTATTAGAGGAGTCAGTTCTACCATAATAGATAGGACTCTGATATTTCTTTTCTATGAAGAAATATTGTTAAGGGTAATAAGTGTGGTTTTTAGTTCAGGGAGTCCAGTGTTGGTGCCGGAGGCCGACATATCCATACACCAGGACCTTGTCTACTGATTTCCGACTTTGTTCATGAAAACACCGATTGTGTGCATGTCTTTATATGTTTTCTTAAGTCATATCAACCAGGTCAGCTCACCAGGTATAATATTTTGACCATGTCACATCTGTTTCTTTCAGGATGTCTCCCCACAGAAGACCAGTTAGATCTGCGAGAGTCGTACACACTGATATCCCACTGAGTGATAAGGCCTCGGTGCAGGGACCTTTACCAGCAGAGTCACCAGCGGTACCACTTCCTGTTGGGCCACCGATGACACCATCCCCAACAGCAGATTATGCACGCCGCTTGAGCACGTTGCATGAGTTCCAGCACCAGAGGCCACCCAGGTTCTAGGGAGAGACAGACCTATAGGCGGTTGAGGATTGGATGGAGACTATGGTGAGAGTCTTCAGGCTAGTAGAGACACCAGCAGACTTCTTGATGATCCTTGCTGCCAACCTCCTTCAGGCGGCAGTAGGATGATGATGGAGCCTGATGCTCTTGGTGCATGATGAGACGACACTACTCTATATAGACTTACAGTGCCTGTTCGATGTAGATTTTGTCCTAGCCACCCTTCATGTGGTGCGGATACATGAGCTACTACATGAACAACATGGTAGAAGGACTAAATCTCAGTACTCAGTGAGGTTCACCGAACTCTCATGCTACTCCACAGATATGGTACGTGACCCATTCTTCAGGTGTAGGACCTTCGAGCAGGGGCTTATGTGAAAGATCAGGGCCCCGATGATCTCCCTCAGCATCCCGATGTAGGTGGGGTGTTAGAGAGAGCCCTCCTAGTAGAGATTTTTCTATCTGAGCAGTCACATGTAGTGAGACCCACTACTAGTCGACATGCATCAGAGTCTTCTACAGTTGTAAGTAGACAAATGATGTAGAGCTCCAAGTGGACCAGACCCACGGGTGGACGACCACATGACTCAGGATCAATTTTGTAGGGCACACGGAGTAGAGACACATATGCCAATAGAAGATAGTGTTACACATGTGGAGGGCAGGGTCACATGGCTCATGATTGTCCGACCCTCCATGATGACATTCAACAGACAGTTGAGGGACCTCCCAGGCATAGGCAGATATTCAAACGAGGTGGTCCGAAGGGCGTAGGTGGACATGGAAGAGGATCTGGTCGAGTATCTTGTAGTGGATGACGTTACAAGTTGTTACCACCACCACCACCAGGAGCTCCACCCCGACCGCGGGGAGCAGGTGGACTGGGTAGAGCTCAGCTTCAGGAAACTAAGGCATATGACCACGTCGCTCTAGAGATGATTTGAGGTACAATTTATGTCTACTAAACCTTATCTAAAGTTCTGATAGACACACGTGTCAGTCGAACATTCATTACCACTGCCCTCGTTCGGAGCTTAGAGATTCTGATGAAGCCATTGGCTCGATCCTTATGGCTAGAGACTCCTACGGGAGTATACTCAACGATTACACACTGGTTCTGGTAGTGTGAGTTTATTCTAGGAGGTGATAGATTCATGTGGGATCTCCATGTAGCGGCATCAAGGCCTTACGACGTCATCTTGGGTATGGACTGGTTATCTATAGTCCATGCTCAGATCGACTGTATTAGGAAAAAAGTGTGGTGTGTCCGCACAGATGGGACCAGCTTCACCTTCACCGGCGAGAAGGGAACCTCTGCAGCACAGGATGGACTTACTCGGAGGAGGGTGCAGCTGATCACTCACCATTTGGCATCCCTTACACTCGGAGAAGTCGATGTGGAGAGTCCGACTTATCCTGTAGTGGTGGACCAGTACGCGGATGTTTTCCCTGAAGATGTTCCAGGGCTACCTCCTCACAGAGAGTTGGACATATACATATACTTGTACCCCCGAGATGGCACCAATATCTACTCTATCATATCGGATGGCTACCTCCGAGCTTCGTGAGGTGCGGGTACAGCTGGAGGACTTTCAGGGGAAGGGATTCATCCGGCCCAGTGTTTATACCTAGGCAGCCCCGATTCTGTTCACTAAGAAGGAAGATGGGATCATGAGGATCTGTGTCGACTACCATCACCAGAACCAAGTGACTGTGAAGAACAAGTACCCACTCCCGAGGATTTACGACCTCTTTGATCAGCTCAAGGGAGAACGATGGTTCTCGAAGATAGACATTAGATCAGGCTATCACTAGCTCAGAGTTCGAGAGGAGGATGTGCAGAAGATGACCTTCAGATGTCGGTATGACCACTATGAGTTCTTGGTTATTCCCTTCGGTATATCTAATGCTCCAGAAGTCTTCATATGTCTCATGAACATGATATTTTAGCCATACCTAGATCGCTTTGTCATAGTCTTCATTGACTACATTCTGATCTACTCGACTACTGAGGAGGAGAATGCTAGCCATTTTCATGTAGTACTGGACACATTCTGAGAGCACTAGCTTTATGGTAAGCTCTTGAAGTGCCAGTTTTGGATTCTAGAGGTTCACTTCTTGGGACATGTCTTCTTGGAGGTTGGATTTGCAGTAGATCTAGCAAAGATTGAGGTGGTACTTGGTCGGGAGCCACCCAAGAGTGTGACAGAGGTACGGAGTTTCCTAGGCTTAGTTGGATACTACCGGAGATTCCTTCCAGACTTATCTAGAGTTACAACACCACCTTTGTCCTTGACGAAGAAGGGGAAACCCTTTGTGTGGTCAGAGAGATTCTAGTAGAGCTTTGAGGAGCAGAGGCAGAGGCAGACTAGTGCCCTCATCTTGAGGCTTCCAGAGGAGGGCGTAGGGTACATAGTTTACTGCGATACATCAGGGACCTGAATCGGGTGTTTTGTGATGCAGGAGAAAGATATGATCACATATGGTTCTCTTCAGCTGAGAAAATATAAGCAGAACTATACTACCCATGACCAGAAGTTAGTAGTAGTGGTCTACGCCTTGAAGATGTGGCGACACTATCTGTTGGGTGAACGTTTTACCGTGTACTCTGATCACAAGAGTCTCAGGTATAACTTCTCTCAGAAGGATCTGAACCTAAGACAATGGCATTGGCTGGAGTTCCTCTAGGACTATGACTTCGAGATATTCTATACTCTTAAGAAGGGGAATTTTGTTGCAGATGCGCTCAGCATGAGGACTGGTATTCAGCTTCTAGGAGAGGCGACAAAGTAGCTGGATTCCTTGCAGATATCCTTTTTGGATAGGGATAGAGTAGCTTATCTACAACCTCTTATAGTCACTCCTGCACTATTTCAACGAGTTAGGGTGGCGCAGCATGGGGACGCGGCCTGAGAGACAAGACGTGCTTAGATATCCATAGGGTAGGCACCAGATGGATTTTATGAAGGTGGGGAGCACGTCATCCTCTTCAGAGGACGTACCATGGTACAAGTTGCAAATCCAGATGAAGTGTTGAGGGAGTTCCACACATCCCCTCTAGCGGTACATACAGGGGTAGAGAAGATGTATCAGTACCTTCAATGACAACATTGTTGGCTAGGTATGAAGAAGGCGGTAGCAGAGTTTGACTCACGTTGCCTCACTGGTCAGCATGTGATGGCAGAGCATTAGGTACCAGCAGGCTTGGTTCATCTTTTAGAGGTCCCAAACTGAAAGTTGGATGGGATATCCATTTACTTAGTGATGGGTCTTCCACGTACATCCAGGGAACATGATTCGATACAGGTGATTGTCGACCGACTCACCAAGTTGGACCACTTCCTACTGATCAGGGAGAAGGGTTTAGTAGAGATCTAGGGACGCCTCTATGTGAAAGAGATTGTGAGTTTACATGGAGTACCTTCTATTATTATCTCTGACTATGACACATGATTTAATTTCTGGTTATAGAAG
The DNA here is from genome assembly GCA_963277665.1 of Viscum album. Lineage (NCBI taxonomy): Eukaryota > Viridiplantae > Streptophyta > Magnoliopsida > Santalales > Viscaceae > Viscum > Viscum album. The sequence goes on from OY728164.1 coordinate 777,676,579, forward strand.
GGGTTTCCGGAGGCTTTCGGGACACATCTTCATCTGAGAACTGCGTTTGGTCATCAGAAGGATGTCCAGACTGAGAGGACCATTCAGACTCTCGAGGACATGCTCTGTGCTTGTGTCCTCGACTTCAGTTGCAGTTGGGAGGACCAATTGCCTTTGGTGGAGTACACCTACAACAACAACTATCACTCCACCATCGGTATGGCACCTTTTGAGGCCTTGTATGGTCCACCTTTCAGATCTACACTATGCTGGATAGACCCAGGAGAGTCGGCACTAGTGGGACCAATGATGGTACGGGCTACCACGGAAAAGGTTCAGATCATCCAGGAGTAGATGAAGATTGCACAGAGGTGGCATAAGTCATATGCTGACAAGAGATGAAGACCTCTAGAGTTTGAGGATGGCGACCACGTCTTTATACAGGCCTCACCTAGATGAGGGCCATAGATATTTGGCCAAGGCGACAAGTTATCTCTGCGATTAATCGGACCTTTCAAAGTCCCCAAAAAAGTAGGCGAGGTATCTTACCACTTAGCGCTTCCACCTAAGTTGCACTGGGTGCACGACATCTTCCACATATCTTAGATGAGGAGATATGTACACGACCCTTCCTACATCATCGACCATAAAGAGATGGACCTCGATGATGGGGCGAATTTCATGGAGGTTCCAGTAGAGATTGAGGATCAACAAGAGTGGTTCCTTTGTGGATGGTCAATACCTCTAGTACATGTTCGCTGGCAGCATGGGAACCACCAGGAGAACACATGGATGCGGCAGGCTCAAATGTGTGCTCAGTACCCCCTTTTGTACCCTTAGTTCGAGTTGTATCTTACAGGGATGTAAAGACCTGAGGCGGGGAGAATGTAAAGACCTGGAAATTATGTTGATTTTTTTTAATAAAAGGGATTTTTACGGGTCTGTGAAAATTTACGGGGCTTGATTCTGAGGCCCGGTGTGCCCAAAATCAATTTCTGAAGTTCTGTTCAGGAACATTCAGTAAACGTACGAGTGGGATTTTACATATTTTGAACCGCTGCTCAGAAATGAAATTTGAAGGCATCGTTGAGCTTGCAGTGTCAGTGATTGCTTAGTGAGACCTTCACTGTAGTTGAGTTCTAAGGAGGATGGAAGTTAGATTTGGGGTTTTTAATTAAAATGAATAAAAATAAAGTGTTAACTGTTTTTTTATTATTGGTGGTTAAAAGATCCAAGAGGAAGTTAGAGGTGGGGGCCACGACACCATAACCTCCCATGAAAGGTTATGGAGGTGGGGCCCATCTGCACATAACCTCCCTTGGGAGGTTATTTGATGGTGGGGACTACCCGGGGTTTGTAACCACTTAGAACCCCCAATTAAGTGGAGAGCCTCTTCACCTTCCTCCCCTATTTAATTAAGCCTACACCACCCCCATTAATTAGATGGGTTGTATGATTTAATTAATTACAACATTCTGAATTGTTGTGCCATCAAATAATGGACGATGTTTCCACCTATTATTTGGTTGGGATGATTCATTCTATTTTCTGGGAGGATTAAGGAGAGGAAAGAACTTGGAGGAGCCATTTCACTCCAATGAAGAATGAAGAACATCTTCCACCTTCTTCCTTATTCAACCGGGATAAATAAGGGAGGTCGTCCTTGAAAAACCCTGACAACGCCATCCTTGACTTATTCATCTTCTTTCCGACGTTAATGGAATGACGTTCGCTTTCCTTCCTTATTCTACGATCATCGACAAATGTGGTAGGGGTTTGATTTGAATTTTTATTCTTTTTCTTCATCGTTCAATCCTCAGATTATGTTATGCCGATTGATATAAATGTAAAGTGGAGGGCTCAGACCACACGAACACGACCCGACGCTCCCCATTTTATTTTTCTCATTTGTTGATGACGGAGGTGGTGTAACAGTGCCACCAGAAGAGAGGATCACAATGGAGAAGTGGGCCACGACTGACGGGCCGCGATGGTATATACGGCGACCGACAACGAGCCGGTCGTGGAAGAAGCCGGGGGTGTAAGGGCCGCCGGGGTGCCGGAGGGGCATGGCACCGCCGCGCCACACAAAGAACCGGGCCGTGATGGTGTTGGAGGGGAGTGGTGTCGTCGAACCACACCGAAAGAAGGAGATACGACCACGTAGGCCGCAACGGTTGGACGAGCTGGGTTCGATGCCGTCACACCATGACGGAGAAGAACCACGACCATAGGCTACTGCGGAGAGAGGAGGGCAGCCGACTGAGCCGGCCGCTAGTGCACGCTACAGGCGGGACCTGAAGGGTCCCGCGGTTACTAGGGCCGGTGCCATGCACCGACTGTTGTGGAAGATAGGGGGTGTAACCCCCCCCCCCCCCCCATGCACAGCCAGCTAGGCCACTTGGCAAGCTAGCCAGCCGGCCACCCGGTCCATCAGCCAGCCGGCCACGAGGGCCACTAGAAGCCGGGCCACCCGGGCCGCTGGGCCAGGCCGCCTCCTTAGGCTGGGCCGCCCCCTCAGGCCGGGCCACTCTCTTCAAGGACAGGTTAGACCCACAGACCTGGTCAGACCCGCAGACAGGGTTGGACCCCAGTCTGAACCCGATTAGACTGAATACACCTTTTTCTCCATATCGTGGGCTACATGTGTCCTATCGACAAACCGTCTACGGCGAAGAAAAGTTTAGAGTATGACAGTTATTTTGGAATACAATAGTTGAGGATTGGAAGTATTTGGGATACAGACAGGTTTTTTTGAACCTAAAAACCAACCGGGACCCTAGAAAAGAAATTCCAATAACTTACAGACAGGGCGTCCGATTGACGCTCCGTCTATGGCGTTGAGATCCCTATGACGAGGTGGACCTTTGAGACACTTTTTCTTGGGAATTCATGTTAGTTTGAGTAACTACCGTTATCTCACGGAAAGGATCCTCTGGGAGACGAGCGTGTGGAGTTCGGAGACCTAGTAGCTGGCTAAGACCTGACGACTGCTGACCCTTCGACTCGGAGTGTTTCGACTAGCCCAGTGAGAAGCCTCTCTATGTGACGCAGCCGAACCATAGTGGGGAGCACCTCTGTGTGATGCGACAGACCCATGGTAATCAACCTGAGGAGTAACTCAGTAGGCTATGAGGGGGAGCGCTTCTGTGTGACATGGCAGACCCACGGTTGGGAGCACCTCTGTGTGAGCATGGCAGACCCATGATACTCGACAAGAGGAGTTCCACAGAAGTCAAGGATAGTGGGAAGTGCATCTATGTGATGCGGTAGGCCCACAGTGCTCTATAGGTGAGGAGTACACCCGTTGTCAAGGTTTCAAATGATAGACTGGGAGTGTTACATGTTACTACCCCTAGAATAAAATACTTGTTTTGAGCTGAGTTAAAGACTTTTGAGTTTTCTTCATGATTGAGATGGGTTACTAGATAACTTAGGTTTATGTATGGGAATATACCTAGGTAATGGTTATCTGTTGACTTCATACATGTGGTTATACTTGTTGGTTTTGTGAGACATTAAGGGTCTCGAGGTCCCTACTAAATATCATTACACTCACCCTTGCACGGGTTATGCCCACACCACATTGTGTTGGTTGCAGACGACGAACAGTGCTGATGGGGGCAGGGGATAACAGGACTGGACGGTACCCAGAGGTGGATCACTCGACGAGATGTACATAGAGCAGACGAGCGGAAGTGGAGTGCTGAGGAGGCCATCGTTACCTACCCCTCCGGTGGGAACCCCGAAGGACGATCCAATAGATGCCTTTCTACTTTTCTTTAGTTGTAATAGCATTTCAGTTGTTTTGTACTTTACTGTTGGTCTTGTCTTTCTGGCCCCTTTTATTTTTAATACACTCTTTTGTATTCAGTTTTACTTAGAGTTTTACTTCCATTTGCATACTCTTTTTTGTTTTTTACTGTTTTAGAGGCAATGCCTTCCCAGTTTAAGGAATTACGGCTTTGGTGCTAGTCGCCGGCCCCTGGCCTATGGAGGGCGTGCTTGGGGTAGTCACGATACGGGCCCCGGGGGAAGGGTCGTGACATTATTCAAATATTTTTAAACTGTGATGAAGTAATATAATAATTAGCATACATATATTTATATTTTACTATGTTAATGGAATAATGTATATATATCCCCCTTCCAAAAAATGGGAAATGAAACCATCAATCATGTTTATGATAGACTTCTACCTCTCCAACAAATGTAATTCGTTTCCCATCATCACATCTAACATTTGGATATAATGATGTATTTATAATATATATATATATATATTATATTTATTACATAATTATACTCTTTAATTATAATATCAAATCTATATTTTCACATACAAATTGTATTGAAAACGAAAATGTCGCTCAATGCGTACCTGTAGACTACCACCTCCACAGAGCGCTGTGATTAATTTTTCATTTAATTTTTACATGGATTGTAATATGGATGTATTTTATGAATATATATTATTTATATGTTATAATAACAATTATATAAAGGTAAATTATTATTTTTTCTTTCATTCTATCTGATGAAAAATCAAAACAATATTCATGTGTATGTACGACCTATCATCTCCATAAATAGCATAATTCATTTTTATGTCTATAAATTTTATATATTAATAAAAATATTTATATAATGAATATATATGATTTTAATATCACAATTAATATTATTTATATTATGGAAACATGATAAAATTAAAGGAACAAATCTTCCAAACCAAAACATACACAAAAAATGAAGTAGTTATTAGATAGAATAGTTATTTTAGCAAAGAATTATTAATAAATGAGTGATAAAATATTTTAAATAAATAAAATTAATTATTATTTTTAGTTTATTATTCTATAATAAATATATATTTATTACATAGTAGGTTCGAATACATAGAAATGAATTTAGACATGAGGTTATGGTTTAATATTATAATTTCATTATTTATCAGAATTATTTATGATTAAATTTATGATGATGAAATTTCATGATATTCCTCTCAAGATAATTAGGAATTTTATTATACTATTTTGGATTCTTGATAACACATTTTTTTCCTTTCATTTTCCACACTTTATGAACTCAATATACTAAATGTACGGACAACATGTTTTTTTAACATATACAACATGAAAAGAATTTCCCAAAATAATATATGTTCAGTTATTTGAATATAATTTTATGATTTTAAAATTCTATCTTAAAAAAAATATTTTTAATATTTTGGATTTTTTTTTGATTTTGAAGATTTTTTTAACAAATAAAATCTTATTTTCCTTAAGAAATATTCCAGATATCATTAAAAGGTATTTTCATCTAAGCTAACAACATTTGAGGTTGCTTAGTATTTATCAAGGATATAATCAAAAGGTACCATGCAATTTTATTATCTAGATAACCTATTATTAAAATTATTTACGGTTGATTCTCTTAAACAAGTTTCTTTTCAATTTTTTAATTATGTTATAAAACCCATTTCTTTTCCATTGGTTATGCTATTATGAAATGATGAAATGTTTATAAAAAATATTAAATTTTCATTGGTTATGATGTGCTGAATGATTTATGATTTTTTTTCACATATATATGATTTTATTTAGGTAAGGGTGGGACCATAATTATATTACTCTCTAATGAACTGGTAAAAAAATATATATCTTGTGAGATAAATAGGACCTTTATGGGGAGGGAACCCAGTTTAGTAAGGTTCTTTGTTTAATATGTTATTATTAGGAGTGAAAAATGATTATTATGATGGTTTAGGGAGTGTACCCAATCCAATATTATAATATTAACTATAATCCTTTACTATAAAGAAATTATTTTCTATACTTATTTGTAAACCAAAAATCTATGTTTTATTCAAATGTTATGCTTTGTTGGATCATGTTATTTGATTCTTTAAGATTTATGACTTATAAACTAATATGATTTATGAAATGACATAAGATTATGATCTATATTAAATAACATATATTTTTCAAATGTTATTCTCATGTTCACATTCCATTATTATAATGTTATGTTTAACTAATCGTTGATATCTCCCACGGTTACCTTTACTGAGTATCTTATCTCACCCCTTTATTTTTCCATTTCATTAGGATTCTAGGATTTTTATTATGATCGATATGGAGTGATATGATAAATTTAATAATGGTGTTCTCAAGGAAAATACTATTTTGTATTATAAGTTTTCAAATGTAATGTAAAATTCAATTATGTATCTATATTTCAAATAATGATAAACTATTTGGTACTTCAGGATGTAGTTTCTTATATCTAGATCAAATTTTTTAATGTTATAGATGGATCAAGGCTACTAGGGCCGGTGTCTTTATAGTTGGTATTAGATTAAATTTATTATAAACATTGTGAACATGATTTAAGAAAACTTATATTAGTGAATATAACCTGATGATTGAATTTGAGTACAATTCTAAATATAGGATATCATCATAATGTTTTTTGAGTTATTGATTATGTGGTTTTCCTAGTAAAACATTAATGTATAGATACTATATATTCATGTGGTTTTAGAACAGATTCATCTATTTTTAATAACCCCAAAACAGTTAGTTAGAGTATATCTCGGACTCCATTCAGGTGCATGGTAAGTGTGACCTTAATTTTCACCTAGTTTGACACTCACATGGAATATTCTTGGGTTAATTAATATTTTATTTATAAACTATCAAAAAGGATTTTAATAGATGGTGATCAGAGATAAACTTGGTTAAACCTAGGGTATCATTCAATGAAAAGGATTTTTTAGGATTCAGATTTCATATAATTTTTTTTTCATACTAATTATTATTTTTAATCACACTATGATTTTTGGTTTTAGTCAATTGATGGGACTAGGAGGAATGTATTTAATGATAAATTTGATTGAAAATACGATGATTCATAGAAACCAAATGGTATAATGAATCAATTTAAATATATTTTTATTATAAAAAATTATTTATCATGATATATAATTGACAACCTAATCCTTGAAAAACTATTAGTATAACTAGATAAGATAAAGAAGAAATATACTAAGAGCTCGGGTGGCAGAGGCCATGGAAGAAATCAGGTTCAATTTCATTCATGTCAAGAATATGGAAAGAGAAAACCATGATAATGTCTCAAAGTAATGGGAAAATATTTTATGTGTGAGAAATAAGAGAATAGAGCAATGAATTACCAAGTAAAAAAAATGAGGAATTCAATTAAGAGAAATGAATTTCATCCTAGAGATAAATTTATATTTTATTATAAAAAATGTGGGGATGTTGGGCATTATCAAATTCCATTCCATCTTCTAAATGTTAACACCTAGACCAAGGAAATACCAATTTTATTCAAATAATTGAATTTATTGGATTAATTTATTTATATATTTTTATAAGAGAATTATTTTTTTAATTTATATTTATTAATGGTATTTGGTTATAAGAATCATGAAACATATAAGGTTTATTACATAATACTTTTTCTTTGTGGATTTTAAAACATATATTTAATGTAAAAGTTAAACAAATAAATTGATTCAGTGTTAAGTAGATATTTTTGGAAAAAACATTGTCAAGGGAATGATAAACCTCAATATATACCTATCATTGTGTTAATAATGTTTTGTTGGGATAAAGATATTGTTGAAATTGATGTTGTAAATGGGATAATAATTTTATGAAAAAGTGATTTAGGTCTTCTTTAATGAAATTTATTACATTTCTAGATATAAGTATTGTATTCAACAGTTTTCTATTAAAAATGATTGTGTTATTTTTTTGATGAATATTTGAATTCAAGCGAGGTTAACTAAATAGTTATTGATACTATAATGGGATTATAAGTTTAATATTGATCATATGTTAAAAGGAATAGATACATTTTTTGAGGTTTTATGCAATGGTATTTTGAGTTTTTTTTAAACTTTTACTGGATTTTAGGTTGAATACTCTATTAAGGATTAAATAACCCTTTGGGTTAATATATTATTTTACGTTAAGTTATTCAGATACTAAGATTTATAAAATCTTGATGGTGTAAAACTAATTTATTGACAAAGAGATATTTTAACAGATATTTATGGTCCAACTAAGAATTAATTTTAATGTTATGTTATGATTTTTTTCATGATTTTTTTCTGAAGTTAACCACATTATAAAATTATATAGTGATTTATCATGGTATTTTGGGACCTGATTATTTGGGATGAGATATATATAACCTTTATGTTTAACAATATTTTTACTATGAAATATTATTTTAGAAGAATGAAACAATTATTTTTTGAATGTAATATAAAATTTATAGGATAAATTTTTATGATAAGAATTCTTAAATTTAGAGGTTATTATGGTTTTATGGGATGTAGGGATGAAAGTAGAAACTTGATTATTAATATGTAAAATTTTTAGTTAAACATATTATTTTATCATATGAGGGTTTAAAAAAATTATATTATCTTAACATATGATCACCATTTAGGTTTAGTAAATATTTAAAGACAATAGGAATCATTTTTTATTTTTTTGGATTATAATGTACATTTTAGTGTTATAGGATTAGAAAAAATCACCTTCAATACACATTGTTTGGAGAAAAAAAATGAGCTTATGGAGTAAATTCATTAATGAATGAAATTTTACTTCTTAAATAATTTTATTTTCTTATGTTATTTATCTAAATGTTAAAGTAATTTCTCAACTATAGTTAAAGGACATTGAATCAAATTTTTTATCATATTACCTTCATTTCCAATGAATCTATGGTCTTTTTCATACCTCATCGATTTATGCTGTTGTGGTCATTACATTTCTCTTGATCAATCAATTTATGGTGATCAATGATATCTATCAGTTTCCATGATTATTTGGAAATTAAATTTTCTCTACACGTCCATATTTTCACATCCCACTAATTTTTTCTTATTTGGAAACCTAGTTATTTTATGACCTTACTATATCCTTTTCCCTCTTTTCAACAAGATGTTTTATTAACCCTTTTTATGATGTGTGATATCAACAAAGGTATTTTCAGATTTCAATCCATTATTTACTAAAAAAAAGTTAAAACAATGTAGAATTTATTTAAAGGTGGAATTATTTAACAACATAATATTTAAAAAATAAAATATAATGTTCAATAGTATATAAGACACACAATGCCAAGCATTAATGAACCACAAAATATTACTATTTTAATATAACCATGGTAACCTAATTTTTAAATGTATAGACATGAATAGTGAAAACTAAATTATTTAAATAATATGGTTTAAATATATATAATGTAATTTTATTTGTTATCTATTTATTGGAAATGAATATAAAAATCATTTTAATGTAAAAGAAATGTTATTCTAAAAAACTATTTTTATGCGCACAATGCATTTTTATCTAAATTAATAAAATTAATCACTACTCAGAAATGATATTAATGAAATTTACTATTTAAATATTCAATAAAATATTTTTTCATTCATCTAATATATTTTCTCTACATGAGATATATGTAAATCCTGTTTTATTCTTAAAAAAATATATTTTTCAAAAAAGCAGGTTCGTCACGTTTGAAACTCTTATTTTAAAATTTATATTATAAACATTTAAAAATTTTATTTTAAAAAAGAAAATTTATTTTTTAGATCAAAATTGTAAAATATTCTGATTTTTAATTTTTATAAATGTTCTAAAAAGATCAATTTTTCGATGAATAGTGAAAAATTCTAATTTTTAATAAAAATTATATTTTTATTTAAAGAATTTAAAAATTTACATTTTGTTTTCAAATGTAATATAAAAAAATAGTATAATTATTTTATTATTAATCCAATGAATCTCATTATTATCTATTCAATGTTAAGTTTTGAAGTAAAAACATTTTATACTTAAGGAAACTTTTTCTTTGGAAAACTATTTTTCACCACGTTTGTGCATTTAATTTTAAATTAAATTCTTGAAATTATATGAATTATAATTGATAATATGGATTCCATCTTTTAAATTATAATTATTAATATTTTTTATTAATGTCAACTTATTTTTTAGCTAATATAAATGGTAACAATAGTAAATGGTTATTACCATGGTAAGGGTAAATAAGGTAATTAAGGTAAAAAATAACCTAATAAAGATAAAAAGGACCCTACCACATAGATTTATCTAATTGTGTGAGTGGAGTTCATCCATGCACATTAGTGGATTCAATATGTGGCCACTTGGTTCCATATTTATTTTATTTTTTCCATTATATAATTTATGTAAAAGATAAAGATACAAACAACACTTTTTTAATTTTAATAATGATAATATTTTGTGACAAGGATAAAAAGGTTATGTTTAGTTACAAATATCAATATGAAATATTAATGAATTTCTATAATTCTAATTTATTTATAAATTTTTATAGTCTATTAATTACCCTAAATTATAATGCCACGCTTATATGGTATTTATAAATATGAATGAAAAATAAAATAATCGATTATAAAAATAATAAAAATATTATAAATTTAATGAATTGTTGTAATATATTTTGGTAGGTAAATAAATTATTTTTTAAATATTTTAATGTATTATATTTTAATTCCATTTATTTCATTTTTTTTCAAGGTCAAATTAAATGAATAGTTCCAAAAATTACATTAATGTTATTTTATAATAAAAAATATTCTATTAAATGATTTGAAATTTATAAAAATACTATATTTGTAAAATGTATTCTGATGTGGTTGAAGGAATCAACCATGGTCAATTTATTTGCCAATTATCCTTTTATTGTAATTATCCTGGCCCCAAAATTATAAAAAAATATTGTCATCAGGGAAATCATCAAAAAGGGTTAAAATGGGATAAATCAAAGTCATAATGGTAAAAACCGAATCTAAACTTTTACAAATTTTATTGGATGACATGATTTATTTAAATCATATTAATATATTATAAATATATTCATTTTGAGAAATTTAAATTTAAAAATTAAGTTGTATTAATTTAACACATTAGTAAATTTCAAAACTACCCCTCAACTCACTTATTAAAGGACACCTCCGCTACTCATTTATTTACACATAAAGAACCCAATGGTTCATAAAATAAATTCAAAATCCATTCCTTAATTTCCTTACCACATATTATAGTAATTGTTTTTTATAAAACTATTATATGAATTCTTTTGGTGTAAACCTAAAGAGTTTGTCTAAGGAAGAGGTGTCTTTCTTAACCAAGCATTTTTGCTCCATTTCATCTTCCACATCCTTCAATTATAATTAAACCATGATGAAATAATAATATCAGTATATTACATATGTTGAGATGTTATTATGATAATGGAATAACCTATAATAGTCTCCACTTTCATCAAATACGAAATGAAACCGTCGATCATGTGTTTTATAGACTACCATATAACAAACTAATGTAATTATCTTTTCATTACAGCCCCATGATTGGATTTAATGATTGATGTAATATATATATATATATATTATTTATGAAATAATTATATATATATATATAAAATTATAATATTATATTGTTCATATTATCATCTAATCAGTTAGAAAATGATATCATTACTGATGCGTATGTGTGGACTTCCACCTATACGAATTCATGAAATTCTTAATTTGTTTCCATTTTACAAGGATGGTAATAAAGTTAGATTTCATGAATATATATTATTTACGTTAAATAATAATTTTTCTAGAATTGTTTATTACTATTTACCTTTCTTTCATTCAATCCTTCAAAATATGAAAACATGGATCATGCGTGCGTAGGGGCCACCATCTCAATGAATGGTTTAATTCTTTTTTCTATCTCTAAATTTTATGGATTACTATTAATATATTTATAATAAATATATATAATGTGAAGAACCATTTTTCAATTTAATTCTTTTAAAAATTATATGGGAATTTTACGAGTCCACTGTTTTTGACTGCGAGTGATTCCGAGGCCCGGTGTGCCCGGAAAGTTTTTCCAAGCATTCTTAAGTATGTTCAGTGGATGTACGAGTGGGATTTTATAACTTTTGAACCAGTGCTCAGAATTGAAATCTAAGGACACCATTGAACTCGCAGTGCCGATGTTCGCTTAAGGATACCTTCACCTTGATCGCAGTCAAGTCGGGGCGGATGTTAATTGTTTGGGTTTTTGTGAAAAAATAATAAAATAAAATATTTCTATTTTATTTATATTATTAAACCACCTTTTTGAATTTGATTATTGAGACTACACCGTTAGTAGGGAATTTAATACTGAGCTTTAAATGTGAGATTACATAAGAAGTGTAACCGTTTAATTAATGAAGCCATTAATTAGATGAATTAACCAATATCTCTTTTTGATTGTTTAAGTTTAAATCCTCACTTTGGTTGGAGAGGAGGATTGGAAAGAGAGAAATCTTGAAGAAATTATCCAACAAAGAACAACCTCTATCAAAGAGTGAATATCTGACGAACCGATGAACGAGCTCGGGATCAGAGGCATGTTGCGAGAGAGACGGGGTTTAACAACTTTAAGTTCTTCCTCACACCGACTCCAACAAATGTTGATGTAGGGATTTGTTTATATTTATTCTTCATGAAATTATATTGAAACCTCCTTTTTATAGCCTCTTGATATCGATCTAACATGGAAGGTTTGAACTGAACAAACATGGTCCGGCCCCCCTCATCATTGTTGTTGTTGCGTTCTTCGTGGACTGCAAGACATAGGTGGCAAAACCTCGTTACCAGAGGTAATTGCAGTGTAGGAAGGTAGCAGCCGACACTCGGGCCAGCCACATGAAACAGGGGTGGTGCGTGTCCGTGCCACCTAAAAAATAAGGGGTTGCGGCTGTTTGGCTGCGGCGGAGGCCGAAGGGCGGCCAAAAATTGATGACAGCGGCAGAGGATAGAGGCGACCATCGCTTCGACCGACCGTGGAATCATGGACGGCGCGACCTCGTGTCTCTGTCGAAGCAGAGGGACGTGGCCTGCCAGGCTGCAGTGAAGGTTGGAAGGCAGCCGATGATCAGACAGCCACAGAGGGACAATAGTGCGTGACCGCACCGCTGGGAGGAGCTAAAGCCGACAGTTTCAGTCAGCTGACTTGAATAGAGAGGGACCCACGATAGGTCCTACGTGTCAGCTGATTGAACGAATGGACGCAGCTTTTCGGTGATGGGAGACTGGGGGTGCGCTACACCCCTTGGGTGTGGTGATAGGTTAGACCCCACCATGGGTCGCGCTGCGGGCCTCCCAGGCTGGGCCGCCCGGCGCGGGGTGGGCTCGCCGCGGCCCAGCCCAACTGGGTCGGGTCGACCCAGGCTGGGCAGGACTCGGGTTGGGTCGACCCAGGCCGAGTCGGGCCAGGTCGGACCGGACCCGATCCCAACTAGACCCCGACACACCTTTTTTTCCATAACATTGGTACCAAGCGTCCGTTTGATGAACCCTCTATGGTGCCAGAATCCTTGGATCGAGATGGTACATTTGAAAAACTCCATACAAGATTTAGATAAAGTTGGAGTACATATGGGTTGGATCGAACCCAAATCAAACCGGGCCCTCAGAACTAAAACGCTAATAACTCACAGACCGAGAGTCCTATTGACGCGCCATCTATTACATTAGTTCCCTTATGACATGAAGGTCCTTTGGGATACTTATTCGTGGAGCTTTTCAGTGGTTGAGTTATGAACAAATGCTTGAGGAAGGATTTCTCCTAGAATGAAGTGCACTTAGTGCGAGGAACCCTGTGGCTGGTTGTCAAGTGAAGAACGATCCTTTGTGGATTGATAGTGACCTAGCCCTATGTAAATTAGTAGTGACCCAATCCTATGTGGATTTTTAGATACACCACCCTTTGTGGATCAGTAGTGACTCTAACATTTATGGATCGACATCTGTATGACCCTTCGTGGATCAGTAGCAGTGCAACCCGACGAGGACAAGTCGTAGAGCGGCCCGTCAAGGACTAGCGATACAGTGACCCTTTGTGGATCGGCAGTGACCTGACCCTTCGTGGATCAGTGGACAAAATAATCAATAGAATAAAACGATATAGCTAATCATATTTATTCCTGTTATCTAAGTTATAAACCTGGTGTGAGCTGAGTCATTCTTCATGTTTCGTACCTCTAAAGTTACCTTTGTGGTATTATCTGCATGGAGTTGTCTTCGTGATATAACATTTGTGGTGTCATCTTAGTGGTGTTACCTATGTTGTAACCTTATCCTTTGTGGATTAGTTGGAACATCGTGTTGAGAAAAGTACTTTTGTTAACTTTGGTATATGTATGAGAATATACCATAGTAGAGTCACTTCCTACCTATGGTTTATCCTTTGTTGATATAGATAGACCTTCGGGAGTCTCGTGATCCCTACTGTGTATTGTTATAGTCACCCCTGCATGGGATTCACCTGCACCTTGCTGTGTCTTGTGCAGATGATGGACAACTTTGACTGGAGTTGAGGTAGCCAGAACCGGATAGGACTCGGTGGTGGACAATCTGATGGGACGTGTTGCGGAGTGCTGAGGAGCCAGTCTGTACCAACCCTTTAGGTAGGAATCTCGGTGGACAATCCAGGATTCATTGTAATTTTAGTTTTACTTGTACTTTACGGTTGGGCTGGTATTTCTCGCCCCATTTACTTTCAACACTCTTTCAATTACAATAGTTTACTTTGTGGTTGTTTCAGGTTGCATTCTAGTCTGGGTGGTTGTACAGGATAAAAAGTCAATGCCTTCCTGTTTTAGAGATTACGCCTTTCAGTGCTAGTATCCATCCCCTAGCCTATGAATGGTGGGCTTGGGGTAGTCATGGAACGCGACCCAGGGGACGGGTCGTGACAAAGTGGTATCAGAGGGATGTTGCAACTAAAAATCTCCAGGTTTTATAATGGGGTAATAATGTTAAGTGTCTTTAAGTGTGGTTTTCAGTTTGGGGAGCCCAGTGTTGGCGTGGTGGCCAACATATCCATACACAAGGACCCTAAATTCTGATTTCTTACTCGGTACATCGAAACACTAATTGTGTGTGAATTTGTGAAAAGATTTCTTTGGGATTTATTTTTGAGTCAACTCAACATGTATAACGTATTGATCGTGGCACACCTATTTCTTTTCAAGATGCCTCCATGTGGAAGACCATCCAGGGTTCTAGTTAGAGTTCATGACGGTATCCCACTGAGCGATGAGGCTTCGGTGCTAGGGCCTTTTACGGTAGATGCGCCATCAGGTGGTACACCAGTACCACCGATACCCGTTGGGTAGCCTATGACACCAGCCACACCAGAAGAAGATGCACGCCGACTGGGTGCTTTTCATGAGTTTCAACATCAGAAGTCTCTGAGGTTCTGAGGTGAGACAGACCCACATGTAGTTGAGGACTAGCTGGAGGTTGTGGATATAGTGTTTCATATGGTAGGGACACCAGCAAACCTTATGGTGATCCTAGCTGCCAGTCTTTTCCAGGAAGCAGCAGGGAGATGGTGGATCTTGATGCTCTAAGTGAATGAAGAGGTTACTCTCCTCTGGGAATATTTAAAGAGCCTTTTCAGAGCAGAGTACGTCCCAGTGACATTACGCTCTGTGCGTATACATGATCATCTCCACTTGCAGCAGGGCAGTATGACTGTGGCCCAGTACTCAGCAAGGTTCACTGACCTCTCGCACTACTCCACCGATATAGTATGGTACCCTTTATTCAAAGCCCGAACCTTTGAGCAAAGACTCTAACCGAAGATCAGGGCTATGATGATATCTATCAACATCCCGATGTAGGCTGGGGTGTTAGAGCGCACACTCATGGTGGAGATATTCCTTGCTGATCAGTCACCATCAGCGAGACCCACCATCGGATGACACATGTCAGAGTCATCTGCATCCGACAAAAGGCACATGACACATAGGTCCAAGAGGACCAGTCCTACTGGTGGACGACTTCAGGATGTAGAGTCGAAGGTGTGGGGATCTCAGGTCAGAGGGGCACAATTGAGGAGCAGACTATGATACCCGTGTGGTGGGTAGGGTCACATGGCTCGCGACTTCCCGACCTACCATACGGATAACCAACATATGGTCGAGGGACCGCCTAGGCAGAAGTAGATATTTGATCGAGGATATCCGCATGTAGTAGGAAAACATGGAAGAGGAGCTAGCCGTGCAGCAGGTGGTGGGTGGCGATTTGAGGTTATACCGTCACTACCAATAGGAGGTCCTCCCTGACCACAAGAAGTAGGTGGATATGGACGCGCTCAGCTCCAGGCTGTTGAGATCTACAATCATGGTGTTCCAGAGATGATTCAAGGTACGATCTATGTCTACTCTACTATATCTGCAGTACTCATAGACACATGTTCCAGTAATTATTATATTTCCATGACCCTCATTTGGAGCTCGAAGATTCTTATAGAGCCATTGGCTCACTCCTTAGGGATAGAGACTCCTACAAGAGGGGATTAGATGATTAAACACTGGTGTCGGTAGTGTGAGCTCCCTCTAAGAGTCAAGAGCTTTAGCTGGGATCTTCTAGTAGCAGTGTCGAGGCCTTATGATGTCATCTTGGGTATGGACTGTTTATCTACAACCCATGACTAGATCAACTATTTTAGGCAAGAAGTTTGGTGTATCTTCAAGGATGGAACCAGGTTTTTCTTCACCTACAAGAAGGAAGATTTTGTAGCACATGATAGACTTACCCGGAGGAGGGTGCAGCCGATTACACATCAATTTCCTAGCCTTATCCTCAGAGCAGTTGATGTTGGGAGACTGAGATATCATGTAGTGGTGGACTAGTACACTGATGTTTTCCCTGATTATGTTCCAGGGCCTACCTCTTAGTAGAGAGGTGGACTTCTATATCGACCTGTACCCCGGGATGTCACCAATATCTACACCAGTATATCAGATGGTTTCAGAAAATCTTCTTGAGTTATGGGTATAGTTGGAGGACTTATATGGAAATGGGTTCATAAGGCCCATTTTTTCTCCTTGGGAAGCCCTAATTCTATTTTCCAAAAAGGCAGATGGGATTTTGAGACTCTATGTGAATTATCGACGCCTGAACCAAGTGATGGTGAAGAACAAGTACCCACTTCTGAGAATTGAGGATCTCTTCGACTAGCTGAAGAGAGCTCATTGGTGTTTGAATATAGACCTCAGATTAGGCTATCACTAGCTCAGGTTATGAGATGATTATGTGGAGATGATGGCCTTAAGATGTCGGTATGGCCGTTATGATTTTTGGGTTATGCCGTTCGGCGTAACCGACGCTCCAGTAGTGTTCATAGATCTCATGAATACGATCTTTCAGCTATAACTTGATCGCTTTGTGGTGGTATTCATTAATGACATCTTGATCTACTCAGTTACGGAGGAGGAGCATGCCTATCATCTGTAGTTAGTTCTATAAACACTCTGAGAGCACCAGCTTTATGGTAAGCTCTTGAAGTGCTAGTTCTGGATACGAGAGGTCCACATTCTGGGACATGTTATCTCAGAGGCTAGAGTTGCATTGGATCCATCGATGATTCAGGATGTGCTTGGTTGGGAGCCACTCAAGAGTGTTATGGAGGTGCATATTTTTCTGGGTTTGGCCGGTTACTACCAAAGGTTTTTGCCTGACTTTTCCAGAGTTGCAACACCTTTTTAGCATTGAAATAGATAGGGAAGCCCTTCATGTGGTTGGAGAGATGTCAACATAGTTTTCAGGAGCTAAGGAAGAGATTGATGAGTGCCCCCATCTTGAGGCTACTAGATGAGGGCCTTGGGTATGTATTTTACTACGACACATCAGGATCCAGACTCGGATGTGTCCTGATGCAGGAGCGAGTGGTGATTGTGTATGGTTCTCGATTGCTGAGACAACACTAGAAGAACTACACTACCTATGACCTGGAGTTTCCAGTAGTGGTCTTCTCCTTAAAAAAAAGTTGGAACTACTTGATGGGAGAAATTTTTACTGTCTACTCTGATCACAATAGTCTCAGGTATATCTTCTCTCAGAATGACCAAAACCTAAGACATCGGCGTTGGATTGAGTTCCTACAGGACTATGACTTCGAGATAATATATACTCCTGGGAAGGGGAACAGAGTATAAGATTCAATCATAAATAGATCTGGTATATTGTTTCTGTGTGAGGAGACAGAGAAACTAGCCGCTTTGCAGATATCCTACGTGAATCGAGATATTGTAGCTTATCTTCAGTCTCTGACAGTCACTCCCCTACTACTTCAGTGAGTCAGGGAGGCGTAGCTTGGGGACACAGACTGCGAGGCTCGATGTGCTAATATATCCTCAGGACATGCACCTGATGGATTTTCTGAAGGTGGTGAGTACATCATCCTTTTTAAAGGATGCAGCATGGTATCGGTGGAACTGCGAGAGGAAGTGTTGAGGGAGTTCCACACATCCCATCTAGAGGTAAATCCAGGAGTAGAGAAGATGTACTAGGACCTCCTATAACAACACTGGTGGCCGGGGATGAAGAAAGAAGTAGTAGAGTTTCTCACTTGGTGCCTCATTTTTCCATAAGTGAAGGTAGAGCATCCGGTACCCGCAGGCTTGGTTCAGGCTTTAGAGGACTCATAGTGGAAGTGGGATGGGATATCCATGGACTTTGTGAAAGGAATTACACGTACATCTAGTGGTCATGATTCTATTTGGTTGGTCGTTGACCGACTCACCATGTTGGCCCACATCCTACCAATCAGAGAGCATGGATTAGTAGAGGGATTTGGATGCCTCTACATGAAAAATATTTTATGGATTCATGGAGTACCATCTACAATTCTCTTCGATCGTGATGCACAATTTACTTCCTTGATATGGAAGGGGTTTTAAGAGGCATTCGGGACACAACTTTGATTGACCACCACCTTTAATCCTCAGATGGGTGGCCAGACTGAGTGAAACATTCATACGTTGGAGGAAATGCTTCGTGCTTGTGTCCTAGATTTTGGCCATAGATGGGAGGATCAATTACCTTTGGTGGAGTTCGCATACAACAACAGCTACAACTCCACCATCAGTATAGCACCATTCGAGGCCTTATACAATTAACCATTCTGATCACCTCTATGCTTGACTAACCCAGGGGAGTCAGCACTATTGAGACCAGAGGTGGTAAAAAAACCACATAGAAGGTGAAGATCATCTGGGAGTGAATGAAGACAGTGCAGAGTAGGCAGAAGTCCTATGATGATATGAGGTGGGGACCTTTGGAGTTCGAGGAGGGCGACCATGTCTTCTTATGGGTCACACCTCAATAGGGAATGAGGAGATTTGGATGGGATGACAAGCTATCTCTGAGACTCATTGGACCCTTTTAGATCCTCAGCATTGTAGGTGAGGTGGCATACCACCTAGCTCTTCCCCCATAGATGCACCGAGTGCATAGTTTTTTTCACGTGTCGCAGCTCAAGAGATAGGCGCATGACCCATCACATATTATTGACAGGGGTGAGCCGGACATCGAAGACGGGGTGACGTTTTCGGAGGTTCTAATGAAGATTGAGTATTGATAGGATCGATTCCTTTATGGGCAGTTGATACCTCTAGTGCACATTCGCTGACAGCTTGAGAACCCCCAAAAGAGCACATGGGAGTGGGAGGCTCAGATTCGTGATCCATACCCCCACTTGTTTCCCTAGTTTGTGTAATGTTTTTCTAGGATGAAAAATCCCTAAGGTGGGGAGGATGTAAAGATCCTTTTTTCCATGTATTTTTTTTAAATTATATATGAATTTTACGAGTCCACGGTTTTTGACGTCGTGTGATTCTGAGGCCCGGTGAGCCCAAAATATTTTTCCAAACTTTCTTATATACGTTTAGCGGATGTGTGAGAGGGATTTTGTAATTTTTAAACCAGTTCTTGAAATTGAAATATGAGGACACTGTGAAACTCACAATGCTGATGTTCGCTTAATGAGACCTTCACCTCGATCGTAGTAAAGTCGGGGCGGATGTTAATTTTTTTGGGTTTTGGTGGAAAAATAATAAAATATAATATTTCTATTTTATTTATATTATTAAACCACCTTTTTGAATTTGATGACATGGACCACATGCTTAACCAGTCATTTAATTCTGAGTATTAAATTTGTGGTTAATTAAGAAGTGTAACCACTTAATTAATGAAACCATTAATTAGATGAATTAATTGATATCTATTGTTGATTGTTTAAGTTAAACTCCTCACTTTGGGTGGAGAGGAGGGTTGTAAAGAGAGAAATCTTGGAGAAATTATACAATGAAGAACAACCTCTATCAAAGAGAGAATATCCGAGGAACCGACGAACGAGTCTGATATCAGAGCGCGTTGCAATAGCGACGGTCTTCAATAACTTTAAGTTCATCCTCATGCCAACTACAATGAATGTTGATGTAGGGATTTGTTATAGTTTTTATTCATGAAATTATATTGAAACCTCCATTCCATAGCTCCTTGATATCGATTTAAAGTAGAAGGTTCAGACCGAACGAACACGGTCAATCCCCTTGCAACATCGTTGTTGTTGCAATCTTCATTGACTGCAAGACGGAGGTGGCACAACCATGTCACCAGAGGTGATCGCGGTAGAGGAAGGTGGCGGCCGACACCCGGGCCAGCTGCATGGAACCGGGGAGGCATTCATCTATTCCACCAATAATAGAAATGACCATGACTGCTTGGCCGGGGTGGAGGCCTGAGGGCGGCCGGCTATTTCCAGCCATGGCCGAGGACAGAGGTAGCCGACACTTCGACCAGCCACAGAATCATGGGTGGCACGACCGCACACCACCGTCGGAGGAGAGGGCCACAGCCCGATTGGCCACAGCGAAGGATGGAAGGGGGCCGGTGATCAGCTGGACGCGAAGGGATAGCGATGCAAGACCGCACCACTAGGAAGTGCTAAGGCCGACCATTTCGGCCAGCTAACTTGAATCGAGCGGCACCCGCGGCGGGTCCTGCGTGTTAGCTGATTGACAGAACGACCACAGTTGTTCGGTGATGGGAGACCGGGGGGCGCATGACTTCTCCCCAGGTGCAGCGGTAGGGAGGAACCCACCGTGGATCATGCCGCGGGCCGCCCAGGGTGGGCTCATCGTGGCCCATCCCAACATGGTCAGACCCGGGTCGGGCTGAGTCGGTCCGACCGAGTCAGACCGGACCGGGTTCCAACTGGACCCAGACTCTACTTTTTGGCTGTAACATTGGCACCGAGCGTCCATTTTAAGAACCGTCTATAGTACAGAGATCCTTGGAATGAGACGATCCTTTTGGTATACTCCTCTTGAGTTTTGGATAAAGTAGGAGTACAACCGGGTTGGATTGAACCTGAATCCAACCAGTCCCTCAGAACAAAAATGCTAATAACTCACAGACCATGAATCCAATTGATGTACCATCTGTTGCATTAGGTCCCTTATCACATGACGGACCTTTGGGATACTTATTGTGGAGCTTCGTGGTGGATGAGTTATGATCGAATGCTTGATGAACGATTTCTCCTGGAATCAAGCCTGCTTAGTGCGAGGAACCCTGTGGCTAGTTGTTAAGTGAAGAACGATCCTTTGTGGATTAAGAGTGACCCGACCCTATGTAGATCGGTAGTGACCTGACCCTATATGGATTGGTAGAGACACAACCCTTTATACAACGACCCTTTGTGGATCGGCAGTGGCCTCACCCTTCGTGGATCAATGGATGAAGAAATCAACAGAATAAATTGATATATCTAATCATCTTTATGCCGGTTCCTTATGTTATAAACCTGGTGTCAGATGAGTCATTCTCCATGTTTCATACCTCTAAATTTACCTTTTTGGTATTTCCTTGAGGGAGTTGTCTTCGAGATATAACCTTTGTGGTGTCATCATAGTGGTGTTAACTATGTGGTAACCTTCTACTTTGTGTATCAGTTGTAACTTCATGCTGAGACAAGTACTTTTGTAATGTTAGGTATATGTATGGGAATATACCTATGTAGAGTTGTTTCCTACTTGTTTTTTATCCTTTTTTGATGTTGATAGACCTTCTGGAGTCTTAGGGTCCTTATTGGGTATTGTTATAATCACCCTTGCATGGGATTCGCCCACACCTTGGCGTGTCTTGTGCAGAGGACAGAAAATGTTGACTAGAATTGAGGTAGCCAAAATCGAATAGAACTCGGTGGTGGAAAATCTGATGGGACGTGTTGCAGATTGATGAGGAGCTTGTCTATAGCTACCCTTCAGGTAGGAATCTCGGTGGATGATCCAAGAGCCGTTGTACTTTCATTTTTACATTTACATTACATATGGGCTTATATTTTTGGACCCTTTTACATTCAGTACTCTTTCTATTATAGTAGTTTACTTTGTGGTTGTTTCTTTTTGTGTTCCAGTCTGTGTGGCTATAGAGGATAAAAAGGCAATGCCTTCCTATTTTAGGGATTACGCCTTTCAGTTTTAGTCACCACCCCCTAGCCTATGGAAGGCGGACTTGGGGTAGTTTTGAAACGGGCCCTGGGGGACGGTTAGTGACATATAATATTTATATCATGATTAAAACTTTTCAAATTATGGGACCATGATCTAATATCAAGTACCAAAACTACTAAAAAACTTTCATGAAAAATGATGTATTTACTAATCGAAAAAATGATTAAAAAACAATTTTTAATAAAGGGGTGATAAATGATTACAAGTAAATAATATGTGTCATGATATATATGTGTATGTTTCTATAATTTATTCCTAATAAATCAATATTTTCTATATAGTAGGTTCTTATATGCACAAATAATGTTAGACTTGAGGTATGTGTTTTATGTTACAATCTCGTTTCTTACTTGGATTGTTAATAATTTTGTTTTTAATGATGAAATTTTAGGATTTGTCTCTCAAGAAATTCATGAGTCTTATTCTACTATAGTTATTTTTATATATTTCATGTTTTCCTTCATTATACTCTCTTTTAAAATTCAATTGACCAAAAGAATGTTTTTAAGGAAAATAAACTCTATTTATCTCTTTGAATGAAAATACTTGTTTATTCTATTTCAATGTTTTTAAAAAATTATTTCAAAAGTGTTTTTAATATTTTAATATTTTTAAGTCAATTTTATCAATGATTTATTTTTAATTTTTTAGAAATTAATCTTCAGTTTCATTTTCTGAAAAGGTACCTTTTTGACTTTTTAGGAAAAGTGTGGATGGAATGTTCTCTTCTAACTTATAATTAATGAATGTAATTAAATATCTTCATGAATATTTAATTATTTGAATATAACATTAATATTTTCAATATTTATTTTAAAAGAAAATAATTCTATAATAATTGGGAAATTTTTTGATTTTAATGAAGTGATTTCCAAATAAAAAGTTAATTATCCCAAATAAATATTCTAAATATATTTTAAAGGTATTTTCATCTAAGCAGAAAACCTTAGTTATTGATAAAAAATTAATATTTATATAATCCAATGATAATATCAACTTTCATTCTTTGGATCGCTTATGATTATTATTGTTTATATATGTTTCTATGAAACCTGTTTCTTTTCGACAGTTTATTTATGTAATAAAACCCATTTATTTTTCACAGGTTATGCTATGATGAAATGATGAAATATTTTTAAAACATGTTTCAATTTCATAGGTTATGATATAAGGAATGATTTATGATATTTTAGAATACATATGTACTATTTTATTTACATGATTGGTGGGCCTGAATTTATATCTCTCTCATGCATTGGGTAAAGATGGACATCTCATGTGATATAAAGGACTGTAATGGCGGTGAACCTAGTTCAGTAATGGAAACAATTCACTATGCTAGTATTGAGAGTAAACCATGACTACTATGATTTTTTGGACTATCCACTGTGAAGATCTCAATATTAATCCTTAACTACTATGGAAATAATTTTCAATGGTTATGTGTATGCCATAAATATATGTATTATTCCAATGTTATGATCTCAGGAGCCATTTTATTTTTTATTTACGATTCATGTCTTAAGGGATTACAAGATTTATTTCATGAATCAGGATTATGATCTATGAAATATAGGGTATAGTTTTAGAATCTTATGCTCATGTTCTCATACTTTTATTCCTGTGTTATGTTTATGTGATTATTGATATCTCCCTTGTTTAGCCTTACTGAGAATCTGAGATGTACACTTTCTTATATCTCAGTTCCCCAAGATTCTAGGAAGTGTACTATTATTGATATACAGGATTATAATGAAGGGAATAATAGTAATTTCCTATAAAATGAAATGTTTTATTTGATGTTTTCAAATATAATTTAAAATTAACATAAGTTATTTATTTTCCAAGAAAGATAAATTGTTTATTTATTTATGATACAGTTAATTGTATCTAGTGCCAATTTAATAATGTAACCACCTGATCTAGGCTATTAGGATTAGTGTCTTAGTAGTTGTTATTTATGTATGTTTAGTAAAAACCATGAGAACCATATTTAAGAAAACATAGATTAGGGAATGTGACCCAATAAATAAATTTGAAGATAATTTTATGTATGAGATAGCAACGTAATTTTTTATAAGGTAGATATTATATATTTTTTCAATAAATATTTAATGTTTAGATACTATAAGTGGATATAGTTATGTAAAAGTTGAATCTAGGGTTATTAAATTAAAAAATAGTCGATTTGAGTATATCTCTTCCATAATTATGGTTCATGACGAGTGTGACCTTATTATACACCTAATATTAAACTCCCATGGGATATTTTTAGGTTAATTTACATTTTCCTTATGTGCCATCATGAAAGATTTACGTATTTGATGATCATAAATGGCCTAGAAAAAACCTAACATGTAAAATATTGAGAATAAAATTTTCTAATTTATAAAACCTATAAATGATTTTTCAAAATTATGTTATTGTTTCTCAGACCATGTTTTTTTATTTTAGTCAATGGATGGAACTACGAGGAATGATGTTAACACTAAATTTGGTTGAAAATGTGGTGATTCTAAGAAACCAAATGGGATGGTTACTGAATTGAAATATACCGTGATTATGCCTTATTAGTTGTCCTAATATATGATTAAGAAAATATTCCTTAACCAACACTTGGAATCTCTAATAAAGAGATGGATAGAGTTCACTAAGAGTTTGAATGGTGGGCAAAATAGAGAGAAGAAAGGTCAATTTTATTCATGTCATAAATGAGGAATGGACACCAATGAAAATGAATTAATGGAATATTAAAATGTTTTACGTGTCGAAAAGAAGGGAATATATAAAAAAATTACCAATAAAAAATAAGGAGTTAAACAGGGAGAAATAAATTTCGTCCCATATATAAATATATAGTTTATTTCCTTAATATTGGTGAATATGTGATTTATCTAAATTAATTACATATTATAATTTTCAAATACACTACCAAGGAAAGAACTATGTTATACCAATCATTAAAGCGAGAGGAATGAATTATTTATGTATTTGGAGTCAATTATTTTCAGTCAAAGAATTTGTTTCAGTGGTATTTTGGTTATAAAAATCACAAATCATCAAAGGATTATTCTAAAATAGATTTTCTTTATGGATTTTAGAACATATTTTGAGTGGTACTGATAAACAAGAAATTTTATTTAGTGTAAAGTTTATATTTATAGAAGACACATGATTAATGGATATATAACCCTTAACATATTCCTCCTGTTTAGTTAATAATTTTTAGTTGTGATGAATAAATGATTGACATTGATGAAATAAATGGGATAGTGATTTGATGAAAAATTGATTTAGGAAATATTTGATAAGATTTATTGAATTTTTAGATTTATGGAATATATTCAACACTTTTTTATTAATATGGATTGGGTTAATTTCTGGAATAATATATGTTTTCATGTGAGGTTATCTTAAGAGACATATTTACCATAATGATTCTATAGGTTTAAGGCTAATCATAGGTTCAAAAGCATATATATCTATTTTTATGTTTTAAGTAATGGTATTTTTAAGTAATTTGAAACTATTATTGGGGTTTAAAAATAATAATATCCTTATGTTCAAATAAACCCTGGGCTTAGTATATGATTTGATGTTGATTTAATTGGATAGTGAAATGTATAAAATCATGATGGTTGAAAACTGATGCATTAACAAGGCGATGCTTATAGAGATATCTGTGGTCAAGGAAATGATTACCATTCTGGTCAGTTTTGGAATTTTATTGATGATATTTTGGAGAATTTCACCATATTATAAGATTATATAGTGATTTTCATCGTATTTTTGGAGATTCTTCTTTGGGTTGAAATATATGTAACGTTTAGGTTTAATATCTGATTTAACAATAATTATTTTTTATGAAGAATGAAATTATTATTATTTTCAATGTATGATGAAAGAAATATGATTACCTATGAGGATAAAAAATTCTTTAATTTTGAGTTTATTAAGGTTATATGAGATGTAGTGATAACAATACATTATTTGTTAATATTATGAGAATTTGGAGTTAAACATATTATTTTTTTCATATGATCATTTATATATTCTGTATGTTATCTTACCCTGTGACAAAATTATGTTTTTGTTAATATTTACATATTATTGGAATAAATTTATATATTTTTGTGGATTATAAAGGTAATTTTATTTCTTTAGTCC
This sequence comes from Viscum album, assembly GCA_963277665.1. NCBI lineage: Eukaryota > Viridiplantae > Streptophyta > Magnoliopsida > Santalales > Viscaceae > Viscum > Viscum album. Next base: position 777,703,183 of record OY728164.1, read on the forward strand.
TAAAAAAGTTCATCTTTAATACACAACGTATGGAGAAGAAGATGACACTATGGTGTAAATTGATTAAAGGATAAAATTACACTTTTCATGTTAGTATATATTTTTATTTTATTAATATAGTTGGAAAAATAATCCCTGAACTCAAGGAAAATTATCTTGAAATAAAAATTTTATCCTATTACATTCATTTATAATGAATTGATGGACCTTTTCAAACCTCATGAATTTTTGGTTTTATGGTCGTTATTTTTTTCATGATCATTAAATTTATGCTAATCAATGATCTATATCATTATCTATAGTTATTTAGGCATTAAATATTTTCTAAAAGGCATTTTCACTTCCCACTAATGTTTTATTATTTCAAAACCTATTTATGTAATAACATTCATATTTTTTTTCCATAATTTTTAGAGGATGTTTTATCAACCTTGGTTATGATGCGGGATCTCAAAAATGTTATTCTCAGATGTCAAAACCATTTTAATTGGGATAAAGTTTCAATTTTTTGGAAAACATTTATTAGGGGGGGATTTAACAACCCAATATTTAAAAAGAAATAATAAAAAATAAAATATAAAACTATGTTTAATAGAATATATGACATTCAACACCAAGCCTAAATGAACTATTAAATATTAATTTTTTAATATGAAACTTATAACATAAACATTAATTTTTCTGGTATGAATACTAATAACTAAATGATGAAAATCATATTATTTAAACATGTATAAAGTAAATTTATTGGTTATCAATTGATTGTAAATAAAAATTGAAATCATTTTAAATTAAAAGAAACGCTTTTTAAGAACTCTTTTTATGCTTACAATATATTTATCTTAATAAATTAAATTAATTACTATTGGTTATTTATTTTAATGTAATTTATATATTATATATTAAATAAAATATTTCACCATTCATCTGATATGTTTTATACGCATGGAATATGAATAAATATAATTTTATGCTTAAAAGATGTATTTCTCTAAAAAATGGTTTCATTGGATTTTATATACTTATTTTAAAATTATAATTTTCCATTTTTGAAAATTTATTTTTAAAAATAAAAATAATTTTTCTTAAATAAAAATGTTTAAATTATTTTAGAGTGAAATTTATATTGTTTGTTGAAAATAATTATTTGTCAACAAATACTAAAAAACTAATTTTTATTAAAAACTGAATTTTTCATTTAAAGAATTTACAAAATTATATATTTTTTTTAAATTGATTTAAAAGTATAATAAGTATAAATATTTTATTATTAATCGAATTTTGTCCATTTATGTTAATTATTTGTTGAATATTGATATAAAAATCTTTTATACTTGATGATATTTTTTCTTGAAAAAGAACTTTTCATAGCATTTACTGGTTTAATTTTAAAATAAGATTTGTAACTTTTATGATTTTAATATTATGAAATTTATTACATATTTTTAATCTAAATAATAAAAATTATTTTATAATTTTAACTTAATTTTTAGTCATTATGTTTAGTAACAATAGTAAATATTCATTACTATAATAATAGAAAATTAGGAAATTAGGTTTAAACATAGTATGATAAAGACTAAACAAATGACCCTAACACATTACGTTATCAAATTGTAAGAGTGGGGTTTATACATGTCCATCCATCCCCAAATATATGTCCACTTGATAATATATTTATTTGGTTTTGAACTTCATAATATTTTAGTATAATATAATTAAAAAATGTCACTTTCTTAGTTTTAATGACTATAATAATATTTTAATCGGGATAAAAACAAATTTTTATTAGTTATAACTAATAATTTTAAATATAGGTTATTTTTTATTATTGTAATTTATGTATAATTTTTAGTTATGATATAATTACCTTGAATATTTATGCAACACTAACATAATATGTATTAAATTAGTGGTAAAATAGAATAAATTATTTTAAAAATATTAAAAGTAATATATGTTGAATTAACTATTGTTTAAAATTACTTTTAAAGATAAATATAAAATTATGGTGATGTGTTAAATTATTATATTTTAATTCCATTTCATTCATGTTGTTTTCAAAGTCAAACTAATTGAATAGCTCAAAAAATGACATCAACGATATTTTAAAATAACCAATATTTATTAAATGATTTAAATTCAAAAAAATACTATATTATGGAAAGTTATTGTTATATTATTAAATATATAAAACCATGATCCATTTTTTATCCAATTATTATTTTATAGTAACTATCTTAACCCTTAAAGAGTAAAAACATTGTTCTCATGGAAATTGTCCAAAAGTATCAATGTGGGTTAAAATAAATAGATAAGGGTACAAAACAAATCTAAAAGTGTCCAAATTTTATTTTAAGATTATACTCAAACCCATAATCATAATATATTCTAATTATATATTTATGGATCCATTTTTATATGAAAACAAACTTAGTTTAATTTAATAATTTTTTAAATTCCAAATGTGCCCCTTTTTTCACTTATAAAAGGACACCTCCTCTCATAATTTATTGACATTTTTAGAACCTTTGTTTTGTAAAAATGATAAAAAATTCATAAATTTCATAAATTAAAATGTCTTATAATAATTTGTTTGATAAAAAACCCTCTTAGGAAGGCTTTGGTGTAATCCTAAAGTAGTTGTCCGAAGAAGATGTATCATTCTTAATCGATCATTATTTGTTTAATTTATTCTTCCTCCTTAAAATATTCCTAAAATATAAAAAAATAATAAATCTAGTATAATCCATATACATTTTTATGTTAATTTAATAACCAATATCTTTATCCCCTTTCATAAAAGCAGGAATGAAAATGTCGATCGTGTGTATTGTGGACTACCTCCTTGTGAATTGATGTAATTCATTTTATATCACCACATCTCATGGATGGATATATTGATGAATAATATATATATATATATATATATAATATTTATGAAATCATTATAATTATTTAATTATAATATCATTTATACCATTTTACCTTTTAATCAGTTGGAAAACGACAATGTTTTTCATGTGTATGTGTGGACTACCACCTCCACAAAGTGATGTGATTCATTTTTCATTTATATTTTATATGGATGGTAATAAGGACTGGTTTTTTGAATATATAATATTTATTTTATATAATAATTATCCTACAAATTTGAATTATTATTTACCTTTTTTTTCATTCTATACGTTGAAAATTTACGACACCATTTATGTTTATATATAACTTACCATCTTCATGAACGATGTTATTCATTTTCCAATATCTACATTTTATACATTATTATAAATTAATATATAATGAATATATATGATATTTAAATAATTATTAACAATATGGAGATGATGGAATCCAGATTATAGTATAAGGACAAAAATTACCGATCCAAAACATACATGAAAAATAGCTATTACTTGGATCAATGATTTTAACAAAAAGTAGTTAATAAATGGGAGATAAAATATTAGAATATATTAATATATGGTTTTCTATATTTTAGTATATTTATATAAAATATTTATAGTAAATCTATATTTATTATATGGGAGTTTTGAACATGTACAAATGTGGTTAGACCAGAGGTAAGGGTTTTATGTTATAATCACATTGTTTACCAAGATTAATTATGATAAAGTTTCTAACGATTCAATTTAATAATATAACAATCATTAAAGTCATTAATTTTATTATCCATTTTTTATTCATTAATATTACATTTTCTATTCATTTTTCTATCTTAAATAATTCAATATATCGAAATAATTTAATTATGGAAAACCAAATTTATTTCTGTCTTTGGTCAAAAAATATTTTTATTCCAATTCTATGTTTTATAAAAATGTTTTCATGAGTGTTTTTAATATTTTAATATTATTTTTAAATTAATTTTTATCCATTATTTTTTTAAAAGGAATATTCTTTTAATTTTATGAATTAAGTACTATATGAATTTTTTTACAAATGTTTGAAAGGAATGTTTTATTTTAAATTATATGGAATAAATGGAATTTAAATCCATCACAAAAATTCATTATTTTATGATTAATTTTCAATATTCCAACGTTATTGAAAATAAAATATAAGGAACTGGCCTTAAACAATACATACACATGAATTATGTCAAGAATTCACATTGAGGATCTTTTTTAGGTTTAGAGTTTTAGATAATTAGGATATAACTATTACATGAAAACGTGAATATTTCTCATAGAAACTACTACCCAGTATCCATTTTTCATAACATAAAAACTCTTAAAAAATAGACCCATGTCTACTTCCATGTTTTAGATAGCATGACTTTTTGTTGATCTCATCCTTGACCCTATTCATCTTTATATCCTGTGAAAATTACTTCAAAACATGGGATGAGCATAAAAAGCTCAGTATGGGATATAAAATAATGAAAAGATAAATTAGCCCATCAATAAAAATGAATCTATGAAACCATACTTTTCAATCATTATATACCTCATGAAATCATAATATTCATGAATAACATACAGAAATCATAAATCATAAAGGTAACTTATGGTATTCATAACATACTTACATTTTAGCTATCACAGATACATAGGGAGTCACATTTGGAATACCCATCACAGTATATTCCCTAAACCACTTAGAAGAAACATTAACGTTTACCTCTGTCACGTTATCCAATGCATTGAAGTGCTACCTCGGGCTCACCCGCCCAAGGTTTATCACGAAACCACCCGTATATGTAATCTATGAAAAATAACCACAACATATTCATAACACATAACACAAGCATATTAGAAAAATAACATTCCCACATTCCAATCATAGTATATCAAATCAGGATATTGAAATATACAATTCTTTATGAAATCATTTTCAAAACCATTTAAAAAATTTAATAAAGAGATTTTTGATTCAAATTTTCCCATAACACCTTGAAGATTTCAAATGAATTTTAATTTGAAAACATTAATGTAAATATAAATAAATCATAATTTTTTTTGAAAACATGTTCATTAATGAGAAATATTTAGAAGAATAAATCTTTAAAACATTTAAAATGATATTTTAATTAAAGAGTTTTTAACAAAAAAAGAGAAACATGAATACAAATAATTGGGGAAAACATTTAATCAAAAAATTATAATATCATGAGAATAAATGTATTCATGATATATTATGCCAAAGGACATTATATACACCACATAAGAGTGATTTGGTGCATAACAACAACGAAGTCTCAATGGAATGTAAATTGAGATGAAATCCCTTATAAAAATTGAATCCTTCGATTAAGGATGAATCAATTACATAATAATGTGTGAAAAATTATAATACACTCAATATTAGTGGATATTAAGTGTGAAACAATCAGAGGCTATTCACACATATTTATAGCACTACATAATCAAAAATTAGAAGTTTAACCCAAAGAATTGAAATTGGGTGAAGAAGTTCCCTTACCGATATTTGACCGCCTAACAAAGTCAAATTAAAATTAAGAAAATGAATTGATGAGAGAGAAAAGGGTATCTCATCACATGAATATAAAATTTATAGACATAAGGATATAGAAGAACATATCCCATCATAAGAAGATGTAAATTAAAAGACATAAAAAACAAAGACTTTTAAAAAGAGGAGGGTGAAAGGTTCCCTTACTGATTTGGTAACTTACAAAACATACACTCCATGAAAGATGGATCATACCATAAATATGTAAATACCCATAAATTTATGTATATTACACAATTAAAAAAATCAGGGGCAGAACATAAACCACACAAATGGAAATAGTGGCCATATAACATGGAATAAAAAGTGAGATGAAAACCCCTTACCACGTTGTTATCAATATATTTGTATGACGAAAAGTTAATAACCACTAAATGAATCATATAATACCATGAATATTAAGATAATTATTATAATATATATCAAATGTAAGTACACAATACACCACGAGCAATAAAAAAGTGGCGAACAATGGAAATCACACTGAATTAAAAGTGAGATAAGAAACCCCTTACCACGTTGTAATCAATCGAGTCGTATGACAAAAAGTTTATAACCACAAAATTATTCACAAAATAACATGAATATAAAGAGGATCATGATAATATATATCAAATTTTAGTACAAAACACACCACATGGAATTAATTAGGGGTGAACAATGGAAATCTCACAGAATTAAAAGTAAGAAAAGAAACCCCTAACCTCATGTCCGACTTGACTTGTTTATTCCATGTTCTTATTTAATAATTAACATAAGTTAATTTATAATTTATTAATAACCCTTTTTCAAGTTTATTATTCCATTTATATCACTTATTACCATGTTATAAACAATATGTAATCATTTAAGTTAATAATGGTCGTTTTGTCGATATTTGATACTTGGGTCAAAACTGAACACCTTATAAGTACAAGCTGTCCTTATGGTTAGGAGTCCGTTATCTATAGAATGATATTAATGATTTAGATATCATATATATCATATATATATAGTATATACATGTATTTATAACAGTACATCACATTTAAAGATAAGAAATGAAATGCACCATTCATGGAGATAGTAAGTCGTACGTATGCATGAACGCTACTTCCATTTTTTCGTATTTTAGTTGAATTAAAACATAATGATACATAGTTATATTATAATTATAGTAGATTATCATATATAATTTTCATAACTCCATCCTTTATACGTACCACATATGGTAAGAACGAGTCCTATAACTTTGAGGGGGCGGTAGTCCGCACTTCCTCAAATTAAATTATCGTGTTTACTAATAATGGAATCCATAATGGTATGATATAAATTAAAAATAAATAAGAATAAAGAAAACAAAAAAATAATATATATCATATATAAATACACTATCATCATAATGGACACCGTAAGATGTGGTAGGAGATAATTGAACAATCATCCTTTCGTGAGGTGCTAGTTTCCCATCCACAAAAATAGTATGTTATTTACCCATTCGATGGAGGTGTGTGTAAGTGTAGATTGAATCCTTCTCATAACAACATACTATCATATTGAGGATACTGGTGTTGTTAAAAAAGGAAGCAATTAAAAGATTTTAGGGGTTAGAGAAGTAAAAAAAATTAAGAGAAACTGTTACCTTTAATTCAGGTAACTCTCCTTGGTTTGAACCAAACAAACTTCTTAGAGGGCCTTCTACCTGAGGTATGGATTCTACAAGGAAGAGAGGGATATTGAGAGATTATTTTGGAAAGGTTTGGAAAATACAAGGGGCTTGTGAGGTGTGAGGAATGTGTTAGAAGTGGGGGATATTTATATGGGGTGGGGGGGTTTAGGAAAGTGTGAAAATATTATTTTATTATATAATGATTTTTGGTTTCAAAAGGTCCAAAACTCATTAAAGTTGCAGATAAGATGACTCATGGTCGAAATAAATTCATCCAATAAGAATTAGACAGGTTTTTATATTATTTTAATATTTTTACTCTAATTTATTTAAATCATTTATTAATGAGGAAAATACTCCATCATTTTTGTGTCATAAATAATTTAATTTATTTGATGTCTAAAAATTACAAAAAAATACCATGATGTATGAAATTTATTTATATTTTCAAAGAATATTTATAGTCAAAAAGATTACTTATATAAACATATGTAAAAATAAATTTACTAAAAGATATTTCTTTATGCCAATTTTGTCTTATTTTAAGTTAATTAAAATAAAGTGTCATTATCACTCATAAATGGCTCCATGGGTACCCAAAATTGACCTAAGGATGACCATTGTAAGCCATGAATCAACCAATAAAGTTAGGGCAATTTTTATGGTAATTTTGTATAATTATGATATTCATTTTATCTTGAATTACCCTATTTACTTTTAACTGGGGTAAACAAAAGTCAAAAGTTACTATTTACCAAATATTATTTTCATCTTATTGAACCAAATTTTACTTAATAATGAAAACCATGTATGTCTAATTTTAAAAATTCAATTCAAAGAAGAAGTAAAATTTCATTTAAATGAAAAATTCATTTTTTTAACTACTACTAAGTGGTTTCACTATTTGTCAAAAATTGATGTTTTTCAGAAAAATATCAAAAATTAAGCCTAAGATATATTGGATATTGAAAATTCAAAAATGGTGTATATTTCAAAAAATTCAAAACATATAATTTGAATTAATTAATTTAAAATTAATTCCTGTTGTCAAAACAAATAGCTTGTTTTTAAGATACAATATCTATCATAAGATTGGCACTTGTTTTTATCAAATTTCAAAGTAAAATTAATTCCAAAGACCATAATTGAATTAAGTGATAAAAATATAATCTAATTAAACTTTAAGAATAATTAAAAATATAATATAAACATATATTTAAATTGTATTAAAAGGTAGTTTTTAATTAGAATACATTATTTTTCACTATTCATTAAAAAATGAATTTTATCAGAAAAATACCGACCTTTTTCCCAAAGTGAATTTTGATGTCCCGATTATAATGAAGAATTTTATTTTTTCAAATAGAATGTATAAAAGTGACCAAAACTATATTTAAGGAGGGTTGACCATCAAAAGGCGGTAAATCGGCCTTTTAGTAAATATTAGAGTATTTAGGCTTAAAATCAAATTCATTTCTTATTTTAAGACTCGAAATTTTTTTGGATAAACTATAAAATCATTTAACAAACAAGTATAATCATATTATAGTTAGTTCTGTCCATTCCTGCCAATACAACGGCTAGGAGTTAACTACCATTTAAAATACTATTATATTATTATTTTTCAGTATAACTCAATGTTGTGTGCAATGTAAGATTTCAAAGAAACTCGTTGTTGTGTATTGTTTACGACATATAACATAGCATCCCATTTAAAGTAAAATTAATAATTAAATTACAAATATTAAAAAAATAAGAAAATTCCATATTCTTTATTTACCTTGGATGTTACATCCTACCCCTCTTTTGGGAATTGCGTCCTCGCAATTTTAAAATTGGGCACAGAAACATCATTGAAAGTCCTAAATCGTAAAAAGAGTCAATAAAACAATCTCTTTAAAATAAAGGAAGGGATGTAAAAATGTTACCCAAGACAACGAATACTTGGATTCCATGAAAACATGGATATGGAAGAGAAACTAACTCTCATAGATTAATATAGGGTAATAGAGAACTTGATCATATAATGTTTACCACCACAATTCCATAAATTTTTGGTTGGGTAAATGTATGATGATAAAATAGATCATATAAATTTTTTAATTCAATATCCTTTTCACAGAGTTAAATAATTTTATTAATAACTAGACTAATATCATTAGGAAATATAATTTTCATGTAGAGTGTCATCCTTTAATAAAATTCTACCACAAACTCATATTTTCTCCAAACGGTATGTATTCAAGACGACTTGTTCACACCTAAAAGGCTAAGATCAACATCTAGAGAATCACATGTTCCACAAAAGATGAACCATATATTTCTCATGTCTTTTGTCATTAACCAAAACCAAAATAGGTTAGTACAAGATCATATAATCCCCAAAAGGATAATCCTTTATAAAAAGAAATACTATTCCTAATCTCCAAAATTCAACAAATAGTACCCTAATTTCATTAATGAACATTCAATATACAATGGTCCTTAAAATTATTCATAATAATCCAATATAAGATTGAAACCCAAAACCGCGAAGGATTTTATCACATAGTCTTCAATAGTAAATTTTAATATTTATCTCTAAAAACATGTACTACTTTTAAAGTCTCATTATGATGTGTAATTAACCTAATAACATATTTTCTGTTATAGTTTAATCATTTCCATAAATAACCCAAATCACCATATAACCATGATAACAACATGGATTCTTCCAAAATAAAATTCCACCATTAATCATCAGAAGAAAATATAATTATTCATTGAATAACATTTTCATATATCAAACTACAGGGTTACACATACTATAAAAAGTCTTCCAATGTAATCCCATCATCAAAATATCCTTAATAATTTTAATCAATTCCTCATAAAAAACCTACCATAACTCTTGAATCCCTCACATGTTGACTTCTTACTCATTCAACGTTCTCCAAGATCCATTAACCCTTCTTTACCAACTTATTCTAAAATACTTCATTCCTACAAACAAAACCATGAATCATATTCTAAGACTCAATAATATCAAAACTTATGTTAAGAAATAATCCAAAACTTTCATCGATCATTGTTAGTTTTTTCAGCCTCAATCGGAATGGATTTAGGTGTTGATAAACAAAAATTTCTACGATCCTGTTGATCACATTCATGAAAATTCTTTGTAGGACAACTGTTTGAATAATAACCATGCACACCACATTCAAAACATTAAATTGATCCCTCAGAAAGTACTTCTTTCCCTTTCCTAGAGTAAACTGGATGCTTCCTTTTTCCATGGTTGGTTCTTTCTTTATGACTATCATTCCCACATCTATTGCATCTTCTCATCCCTTTGAAGCATTTTTCGAGGTGTTTCTTTCCACATCCTTGACACATAGAGTTTTTAACATACTTACCTATATAATTATTACCTGAACATCTGAAGGAATTTGTTTCTCACATATACTATGCATTATAAAAATCACTAAGGTTCAGGTTGTCAATCATGACTCCAAATTTTTGTTTGAGAATAACCACAAGAGTTCTCATTTTAGCTCACATTTCATTCAGTTACTCATTCAAAAAACCATCAAAATTTTCATCACATCCACTATTACTTTGGTGCCTACTAGATCTAGCCATTTACGAAAACCAAAAAGTTCAGTGTGAGTATATCAGTAAAATCATCATATAATATCTTATGAGGAGGGTAAATACTAAGACATACTTATCCATGTTATCTAAAACTCATTCAATTTATCTAAACAAACTATGACTCTTTCCAATATGCTAACCATTATGGTTATGTCACTTATGATTAAATACCACCCTAACCTCTAAAGTTATCTAAACTGACCTCTGATACCAACTATAAGGACCCAATATTAAACATTACATAATCATGAATTATGTCAAGAATTCACATTGAGGATCTTTTTAGGTTTAGAGTTTTAGATAATTAGGCCATTATTATTACATAAAAACTTGAATATTTCATGTAGACACTACTACCCAGTATCTAGTTTTCATAAAATAAAAACTCTAAAAAATTGGAGACAAGTCTAGTTTCATGTTTTAGAATGCATGACTTTTCCATGATCTCATCCTTGACCCTATTCATCTTTATGTCATGTGAAAAACATTTCAAAATTTGGGATGAACATAAAGAGCTCGACAAGGGTTATAAAATAATGAAAAGAAACATTAGTCCATAAATAAATACAAATCTATGAAACCATACTTTTCAATCATAACATACCTCATGAAATCATAATATTTATTAATAATATGCAGAAATAATAAATCATAAAGGTAACTTATGGTATTCATAATATACATACATTGTATCTTTCATAGCTACATAGGGAGTCAAATTTAGAATACCCATCACATTATATTCCCTAAATATCTTTGGAGAAACATTAATGTTTACCTCCACTACTGGAATTATGGTTTTTACCAACAGGTTTTTACCAACGGTTTTCCTAAAAAGTTGGTGCCGAAGGATTAGGGAACTCTTTACCAACGGTTTCATAAAACTATTGGTAAAGAAATGGTCAAGGAAGCCTTTCCCAATGGTTCACTGAAACCATTGGGAAAAGTTTTTAGGTTACCTTTTGCCAACGGTTCAACAGAACCATTGGGAAAGGGTACCCTTTTCCAACAATTCTATAGAACCGTTGGGAAAGGGTACACTAAACATCTCTTTCCCAACGGTTTTTAAAAACCATTGGGAATGATTTTCCCCAAATACAGCCACAGTGCTGCTCTCCCCCATTCACGACAGAATCCTAAATTCATTCCTGCTCCTCCAGTGCTTTGCTCCTCTCGCGAACTCCCCCATCCGAAGTGGTGAAAACCCATCTGAAATCAGGTATTTTTTCCTTTATACAAATATACTACCTTATTTTTATTGTTATTGATCTAATATTTTTGTTTTAAGTTGTCAATCCATCTCCAACTCTCTGCTACTCTCGAACTCCCCCATCCGAATAGATGAAAACCCATCTGAATCATCTCAAAGTAGGTATTTTATTCTTTATACACATATGGTACCTTGTTTTTATTGTTATTGATCTAGTATTTTAGTTTTAAGTTTTGATTTTTATGTGATTTCACCATGAAAAATAGGGAAATGAATGAATATTTTGTTAATTAATTAGTTTCCCCCGGAATATCAGTTTTGTTATAATATCCATGCTAAATAAAGGGGTAATGTAATAAAAGACCTTAAATAAATAAATTGTGGAAGTTGGGGTATGTTGCCTATATGAGAGGTTTTTTGTTGTGTTTCATTGTATGTTGTAGGCTGTTTTATAGGGATTGGGGTGACCAGTTGGGCTTTGTGATATGTTGGGTTGTAATGTGATGGTTAGTGGGCATGGATGTGACATGTGAAGTTGTATGATAGTGATGATGTGTGGTGGTGTTGTATCGTGTGGAGGTGTTGTGTGATGAAGTTATGGTTTATGATGTTGTGAGGTGGTTTTGGTTGTGCGGTGGTTTGTGATGTGAAATAGTTTTGTTGTGATATGTGGTTTTTTTGGTGAGATTGTTGGTCGATATAACATGGCATCGATGCTTATTTTGAGATGGTGAGTTATTATGTGGTGGTTGTATTAGTTTCCTAGTTACCTATGGAATAAATTATGCTGTTAAAACAAAAAAACAAGATATTAAATAAATGAGATAGAATAGAAATGGATGTGTGGTAAATGGATTTAATTAATTTAACATTAAATGAATGGACAATGTAAGTGTGAATGAAGTGTCTTAAAAATGAATGTGAGAAATGCTATGCGTCTTGTGTGGTGGTGGTGTGGTTTATTTGTTTTATGGTATTAGTGAAGTGTGTGATTATGTAGTTAATGTGAACCCATAGGTCGAGTATTTTGTGCTATCTATATATCATGTATTTTTATGTTATTTCTACAAATTCTAAACCAGAGTTGGATAAACTTACCAACGATCAGAGGTTTTGAGTTATGGGTATTTTTTCTAATATCTATGATGGTGGTTATATGGTTGGATAGCTACCATGTCTTCCCTACTCTTCCTTCAAAAGTGATTTACCATGTGTTTTTAGGCAAGATGCGATGTGATTGTCCATGTGTCTTCAGGTGAGATGTACTATGATTTCCCTAGTGTTTTCTGGTGAGGTGTGATGTGATAAGGCTATAATAAGATGTGGAATGTGGTTGGGTTCATGTAGGGTAGGAGGATGTCACAAGGTTGATGTTATTCATGTTCATGATACCCCACTAATATGGTTTTGGGATGAGGCATGATGTGATATGATATAACACATTATGTTCTTGTTGGTTTTACATTTTTTCAACAACACATTTGTATGTTTTTTTCAAATGTGTAGTTGATACCTTGACTATTTTCTTCCTTTATCGTTTTCTTAAATGTATTTTCTATTAAAGTTCAATCCTATTGAATTGTTTATGACAAAATGAATTAAAAAAATTCTTTTTATAGAATGGACAGAAGTTGGATGTATGAAAATGATCAGATCTCAAGTGATTTTCAAAACAATTTGGAGAGCTTTATAGATTTTTCATTTCACAATGCTTCAGATAGTTGTCGCATACACTGCCCATGTTCCAATTGTATTGGTAGACCTTGGTTGAGCCATGAAGAAGTTAACTACCACATAACCAAAAATGGTTTTAAAGCAAACTACAATATGTGGTATCACAATGGGGAGAAAATGAAATCTAAAATTGGTGATGATCAAAATGAAAGGACTGGAATGGAGAATTTTTTAGATGATCGGTTTCCGTTTATTTGTCATCTTGAAAAAGAAAGGATTTCGACTCAAGAAGACATAGATATGAAGAAAACTGATGCATCTAGTGAAAATGATGATATTGATAGGGTAAAAAAATTGAATGACGCTGCCACGACTCCAGTATATCAACAATGCGATAAAATGAAATAGCTGGAATTTTTAATCCGATTGTTTCATGGGAAAACTATGTATGGAATTTATAATACAACAATCGATTACATTCTTACCCTCTTTAAGTATTTACTTCTAGATGATGCAGATATTCTCTCAAACCACTATATGGAATGGAAGTTAGTTGAGGAACTTGGATTTTCGAGAAACAAAATTCATGCTTTCCTGAAAGATTGCAGTTTATTCTGGGAGGAAACCGCTGAACGAAATGATTGTATAAAATGTGGCACATCCCACTGGAAGTCAAAATATGATGGAACACCGTCCCACATTCCACAAAAAGTAATGTGGAAATTTCCATTGATCCCCAGACTTCAGAATCTTTTTATGTCTGATGACATATCAATAAAAATGAGATGGAATGATACTGAGAGAAAGAAGACTAATGATGAGTTGGTTCATCTGGCAGATGGATTTGCATGGCAGAGATTTGATGCTCGACATCCTGATTTTGCAGCTGATGTGTGTAATGTGAAGTCTGGGTCTTTCATGCGATGATTTGAATCCGTTTGGGCAGATGCTTACTTCGCAAAGCATATTGCCAGTTTTTATACACATTTTTAATCTTCCCCCATGGTTGTGTATGAAAAAACCTTTCACTTTCATGAGTATACTCAGATCTGGTCCTTCTGATCCTGAAATTGATATTGATGTATACATGAAACCTTTAATAAAAGAGTTGAAACTTCTTTGGGATGTGGGTGTGCGCACATACGATGCATGTTCGAAAGACATATTTCAGATGCGTGCTGCGCTTATGTGGACAATCAAAGATTTTCCGGCTTATGCAATGACGTCTGGATGGATCACGAAGGGAAAACTGTCATGTCCAGTTTGTATGAAGAATACACGATCTAGAAGACTGAAATATCGATGTAGTTTTAGTTTTATGGGACATCGACGATTCATGCCAAAGGATCGTCCATATAGAATGAATCGTCGATGATTCGATAATGCCATAGAGACCGATGATCCTCCTCAGCGTATGTCTAGAACTGACGTGCTTAATGAATTGAAAGATTTTAGATTTTCGTTCGGGAAGGGTCAAATGAAATCTAGAAAGAGAAAGAATGTTTCCACTGAAACCTGTTACAATTTGAGGAAGAAGAGTATCTTTTTTGATTTGCCTTATTGGTCAACCAATTTGATACGTCAGTGCTTAGACGTAATGCATATTGAAAAGAATATATGCGAAATTTTTCTTTCGGTTCTTCTAAATGTCAAGGGGAAGACAAAAGATGATTTACGATCTTGACGTGACTTGGTGGATTGGGGCATCAGACCAGAATTGCATCCTGTGTGTATCAGTGAAAATAAATGGCAACTTCCATGAGCTTCTTATGTGATGACACCTACGAAAAAAACAATTTCTAGAAGTATTAGAGACTATTAGATTTCCTGATGGCTATTCAAGCAACATATCTAAATGGGTCAACATAAGATAGTTGAAGCTAAAATCATTGAAGACTCATGATTATCACGTTCTATTGCATGAGTTGCTTCCAATAACAACCCATCATCTTTTTTTCCAATAATTTACGAGTGGTTGTTATTCGGTTGTGCCATTTTTTTAGAGATCTTTGTGCTACGAAGTTGTCCAAGTCTTTCTTGAAATTTTTTTTTATAGATGCCCTATTAATTTTTTGTGAGTTGTAGAAAATATTTCCTCCATCATTTTTCACATGCATGCTCCATCTGACTATCCATATTCCCACTGAAATACTTCTTAGAGGACATGTTTCTTTTCTTTGGATGTATCCAACTGAAAGAAATATGTTCACATTAAAGTCTTATGTCTAAAACAGAAATCATCCCGAAGGTTCTATCATGAACGGTTACTTGGCTCAAGAATGTATGGATTTCTGCTCGATGTATTTGTCGAATCTTACTACAATATTGAACAGACCAATGATAAATGAAGAAGAACAGTATGATAAAATTGAACCCAATTTTCCATCACTTCCTCAAAGAGGAGGAATTCATGGATCATAAACATTGATGATATTAAGCCATGAAGAGCGGGAGATGGCACATCGCACAGTTTTGTTCAACTGTGATTTGTTCGATGACTATATCAGGTAACTAAATTGATTATGTATATCTTACATATATATCTGTTAAACTATTAATATTTTTTATCTACAGGGAACATAAAACAATGATAAATAGGAAGCATCATTCTTTATCTTTGAGAAGGAGAGAGTCTTTGCATAGAAAATAGTTTTCTTCTTGGTTAAAATTAATGTTATAAAAAAATTAATGTTTAAAATAATTATATAGATATTTAATTAACTTTAATAGTCATTTATATTGCAGGTATTGAGTTTTTCTACTAACTCTGTCTCTTAGGAAATAAGAGCTTTGGATTTTGGTCCTAATATTGTGGTTCGTGACTGTAAATCAATTGTTATCAATGGGTACAAATTTATTGTCACTGAACGAGCAAAGAACATGAGAACACAACATGATGTTGTTATGGTTACTGCCACAACATATTGTTATGCCAGTGCATCAGATAGTAGACCGCGATTTGAAAATGTGGGTTATTATGGAGTTTTTGAGAAAATAATAATATTGGATTATTACTCTCATGGACGAGTCACAATGATGAAATTACATTAGTTTGATTCGATGATGAGACATGGAACATTTATTGATGATTTTGGATTTCAAGTAATTAATATGACTCGAACTCTTGCTACCAAAGAACCACATGTGTTGGAATCAATGGATAAACAAGTTTTTTATGTCAAAGACCAACTTCGACCTGAATTTGGTGTCATAGTTGAAGTAATTCCAAGACATATTTTTGATGATGGTGATGATGGAATTGACACTATCCCTAGTGCCATTGGAACCAATCCATTTATTTCTTTTGATGACTCAAATAGCTCAATTGTCAGAGTTGATTGTGAACCTGAAGTTGTGGTTGAAAATATATAGAATCATTCATCCAAGATCTCAATTATTTTGGTTTAACTCGAGTTGGGTTATTATGGTTGGTAATATTCAAATTGATTTAGTATTGATCAAAAATATGTTTTAGATGAATTGAACATTATGTGAATTTTCAATGTTTATTGGTTGTAGTTTTATTTGAATTGAATTTTCTAATTTGGAATTGAACTGTATTCAAACACAGTCAAACAATATTTCTAACTTGGTTAACATTACAACTTGTATGATTTATTAAATCCATTTAAGCTCTTTTAAAACAATTGATAGCTGACTTGACCGTTATGTGAATTTTCAATGTTTATTGGTTGACGTTCTATTTGAATTGCATTTTCTAATTTGGAATTGAACTTTATTAAAACATAGTCAAATAATATTTCTAACTTGGTGAACATTACAACTGGTATGATTTATTAAATCCATTCAAGCTCTTGTAAAACAATTGATAGCTTAATTGACCATTATGTGAATTTTCAATGTTTATTGGTTGCAATTTTATTTGAATTGCATTTTCTAATTTGGAATTGAACTGTATTCAAACATAGTCAAACAATATTTCTAACTTGGTGAATATTACAACTTGTATGATTTATTAAATCCATTATAGCTCTTCTAAAACAATTGATAGCTAAATTACCTATGAATCCCCTATTCCTTCATATATTTAGTTTTTTGGGTTACACATTAGTTTTATTTTTCTAATTAATTACATATTTTTTTCAAAAACAGGAAATGAAGCCAATTGAAGAGAAGCAAAGGAAAAAATGATGGAGAACAATCGTCGAATGATGGAGATGGGCATTCCACCATTAGTGCCTTCAGAAAGAAATTTATTTCAAATTGATATATTTAAAGAATATATAATGTCATGCGATTAATTTTTTTGTAAACATTTTTGTAGGATCCACCTATACGTCGATATTTATTCGACGAGGAGCCTAGTACTGGTCCTAGTACTCAGGCCGGTGGTACGACGAGGGTTCGTACCCGAGGTGGACGAGCAGCTGCGCGTACCCGACTAGACCTTGCCCCTACCACTGACATTTCATCCTTCCCACATTTTGATCCCGGTGTGTCGTTAGAGACACATGGGATATTTAGGCCTCCCATGTTTTCGCTACCTTCTACATCTTCTGGCCCATCATTTTCACATCCCATGATGATTCCCACTCCTTAGTCAGCATCCGGTCAGACAGCTATCCCATATTCGTTTCCTTTTACTTCTGTCTCTCTGAGCATCTATATTCCATCATCTTCGACTCCTGTTCCACCACAGGGTGTTCCATCAGTTTCTGTGGATCCAGCGGCACTCAGCGATCAGACCGACATAGGTATATTTATAGAACCCGAACAAATTTTTATAGAAATATTTATTTTCATTATAAGAAGTTTTGATAAAATATTTGTTTTTCTTTCATGACAGATACATCTACTGATAGGAAGCGTGGGCGGGGGCGTACATGCATGCGTTCGGTGTGGAACCGCCACACATAGGTTATGTTGGATTATAATGATGACAACCAATTGGTTGAGAAAACAGGGCAGCAATGTTGGAGTTTTTTGGCGATGATTGCCATATACTCCGACATCATTCCCGTCAGCCTGCTATCGTGGAGACATTTGCCACATGAGGTCAAGGATAGAGATTGGGCAGAGATATGAGTAAAAAAATCTGTTCTATTTAATTCCATGAATTATTTTTGTATTTATATGAATTAATATTTTTATTTCAGCTTCTATTTAATTTTCCCGATGGTAAGGGTGCACGATTGGAACGTCTAAAGGATTTAGGTGATCTTTGGAGAGCCTAAAAGCATGATTTTTATATTGGCTGGGTTGCTAGAGTTGGGACTGAGTTAGAGGCGATACCAGTGGTGGATGATTGTTCTATAGAGCAGTATCGTCAGATGATTACTCATTGGTTGAGTACCCATTTTAAGGTATTAATAACATTTGAGGTATTTAAATAATAACTTTCATGTTTTTCATTAATAATATCTGTTGAATTTTTGAATTTTATTTGGGAATCATCTGAAAAAAATAAAAAGAACATTGATGCAAAAAAATACCTCCACACACTGGGACGTACTACGATGCCTGATCATGAGAGGAAGCAGGTATAACAATTGTTTATAAGTTTTCTTTACGACATACAATTTCATTTGTTTCTTAATTTATTTAATAGTTTTCTAAAGTATTCATATAACTTTAGTTTTCAATGTCACTGTAGAGGAAAATACAAAATATTGAAGGATGCGTGCCTCGAGAAAAACTATTTTACTCGAGTAGACGAAAAAAGGATGGAAGTGCCGTCAACGAAGCGACTCAGCAGCAGATTGTAAGTTTTAATCTGTTGAATTTATTTTTTAATATCTATTTTGTAACTTAATGATATATTTATATTTGTAATAGGCTACTTTATAGTCCCTCTATGCCCAAGAACCATACAATTTTGGGCCAACAGATCACTTACATCAGGTGTTGGGAGATGAGCATTCTGGCAGAGTATACTGGCGACCTAGGATAACCCCGACGAGGTATTGGCCCTCCTCAGGTACGATCTGTAGTGCCACCGAGCTGCAGAAAGTTAGGGCACATGCAGAACAGGCTGAGAAAAGGGCCACAGAGATGGAAGAATAGTCTGCTAGGGAAAACAATGCGTTTATGATATTTATTGAAGTTCTACGTCCTACTCTTCCAGAAGAGGCCAGCCCAGCTTTTGATGAGTATATGTCGTCGATACGTTCTATATACAGTGCACCAAGTGGTAGTTATAGTGGTTTTAAGGATGATTTACAGCTTGACAATGATGATGGTGAGGAGTCTGATGTGGAAGAAGAGGGAGAGGAGGAGGGCGAGGCGGGTGGCGAGGGCGAGGAGGAGGGCGAGGAGGAGGGCGAGGATGAGGAGGAGGGAGAGGGAGAGGATGATGACGGGGACGAGGACAAGGGTGATAATGATGATGGTGATGATGGTGATGGTGATGTGGGACAAGTTGATCCATTACATTTTTGACTGATATTATAGAAATTGGATATTTAATCTATTCTAGTTGTTGGTTTTATCTAGACTCGTAGTATAGTATTGGAGTTGAGTTATTTTCATATATTATCTATTTTTATGGATGTTTTTGTCTTTTAGTGGTTGTGTTTTTGGGAACCCCCTCCTTCCTGGACCATGGAAAACCCCCCACCCTCCTCCCGGGACCCCGGACAGCCCCCCCGGACAGCCCCCCGGACAGCCCCCTGGACAGCCCCCCACCCTCCTCCCTGGACCCCGGACACCCCCCGGACAGCCCCCCAGACAGCCCCCCCAGACATCCCCCCACCCTCTTACTTGGACCATGGACAACCCCCCAAACAGCCCCGAACAGCCCCCATACAACCCCCCGAACAGCCCCCCAGACAGCCTCCGGACAACCCCCTAGCCAGCCCCCCCACCCTCCTCCTTGGACCCCGGCCAACCCCCCAAACACCCCCCAGACAGCCCCCCACACAGCCCCCACCCTCCTCCCTGGACCCCAGACAGCCCCCCGGACAGCCCCCCAGACAGCCCCCCGGACAGCCCCCCCACCCTTTTCCTTGAACCCCGAACAACCCCCCGCACAGAGGATTCTCATAAAATGGACAACATTTTATGTACATACATAAAACCGAAAAAACACATTAAGATTGTGTCGATACATTAGAACAATGATCCATGGGTCATATGTGACGTGTACGAGTCAACCCCACCTCAATCCGAGGCGCGGTGTGGCCGACACCACTCAAAGTGTCTACCTTTTGTTTCAAAAGGACGTCATTTTAATTGAAAAACATCAACTGGCATACGGAAAACTGACCAAACGCATTCGTATTGTGTCGATACATAATCAAAATGATCCATGGGTCATATGTGGCATGTACGAGTCAACCCCGCCTCAATCCGAGGCTTGGTGTGGCCACCACCACTCAAAGTGTCTATCTTTTGTTTCAAAAGGAAGTCATTTGAAGTGAAAACATCAACTGGAATACAGAAAACTGACCAAATGCATTCGGATTCTATCAATACTTTAGAACAACGATCCATGGGTCATATGTGACATGTACGAGTCAACCCCTCCTGAATCTAAGGCACGGTGTGGCCGGAATCACTCTAAGTGGCTCCCTTTTTCTTAAAATGGACAACAATTTAAGTACATACGGAGAACCAACCAAACGAATTCAATTTCCATTGAAACTTTAGGAGAACGATCCATGGGTCATATGTGATGAGTACGAGTCAACGCTGCCTCAATCAGAGGCGCGGTGTGGCCGGAACCACTCAAAATGTCTGCCTTATGTTTCAAAAGTACGTCATTTTAATTGAAAAACATCAACTGGCATACCGAAAACTAACCAAACACATTCAGATTGTGTCGATACATTAGCACAACAATCCATGGGTCATATGTGATGTGTACGAGTCAACGCCGCCTCAATACAAGGTGCGGTGTGGCCGCCACCACTCAAAGTGTTTGTCTTCTGTTTCAAAAGGACATAATTTGAAGTGAAATACATCAACTGGGATAAGGAAAACCGACTAAACACATTAGGATTGTGTCGATACTTTAGCACAACGATCCATGGGTCATATGTGACGTGTACGAGTCAACCCCGCCTCAATCCGAGGCGCGGTGTGGCCGCCACCACTCAAAGTGTCTGTCTTTTGTTTCAAAAGGATGTCATTTGAAGTGAAAAACATCAACTGGTATACGGAAAACCGACCAAACGCCTTCGGATTGTGTCGATACTTTTGCACAATGATCCATGGGTTATATGTGACGTGTACGAGTCAAACCCGCCAGAATATGAGGCATGGTGTGGCCGAAATCACTCTAAGTGGCTCTATTTCACTTAAAATGGACAACAATTTATGTACATATAGAGAATCGACCAAACGCATTCGGTTTCCATTGAAACATTAGGAGAACGATCCATGGGTCATATGTGACGTGTACGAGTCAACGCCGCCTCAATCCGAGGAGCGGTGTGGCCGACACCACTCAAAGTGTCTGCCTTCTGTTTCAAAAGTATGTCATTTTAATTGAAAAACATAAACTGACATATGGAAAACCGACCAAATGCATTAGGATTGTGTAGATACATTATCCCAACAGTCCATGTGTCATATGTGACGTGTACGAGTCAACCCCGCCTCAATCCGAGGCACGGTGTGGCCGCCACCACTCAAAGTGTCTCTCTTCTGTTTCAAAAGGACATAATTTGAAGTGAAATACATCAACTAGCATACAGAAAACTGACAAAACACATTCTGATTGTGTCAATACATTAGAACAACGATCCATGGGTCATATGTGACGTGTACGAGTCAACCCCGCCTCAATCCAAGGAGTGGTGTGGCCGCCACCACTCAATGTGTCTGTCTTTTGCTTAAAATGGACAACAATTTAAGTACATACGGAAAACCAACAAAAATCATTCGGTTTCTATTGACACTTTAGGAGAACGATCCATGGGTCATATGTAACGTGTAAGAGTCAACGCCGCCTCAATCCGAGGCGCGGTGTGGCCGGAACCACTCAAAGTGTCTGCCTTTTGTTTCAAAAGTACGTCATTTTAATTGAAAAACATCAACTAGCATATGAAAAACCGACCAAACGCATTCGGATTGTGTCGATACATTATCACAACAATCCATGGGTCATATGTGACGTGTACAAGTCAAACCCGCCTCAATCCGAGGCGCGGTGTGGCTGCCACCACTCAAAGTGTATGTCTTTTGTTTCAAAAGGACATCATTTGAAATGAAAAACATCAACTAACATACGGAAAACCGACCAAACGCATTCGGATTGTGTTGATACTTTAGCACAATGATCCATGGGTCATATGTGATGTGTTCGAGTCAACCCCGCCTAAATCTGAGGCACGGTGTGGCCGGAATCACTCTAAGTTGCTCTCTTTTTCTTAAAATGGACAACAATTTAAGTACATACGGAGAACCAACCGAACACATTAGGTTTCCATTGAAACTTTAGGAGAACGATCCATGGGTCATATTTGACATGTACGAGTCAACGCCGCCTCAATCAGAGGCGCGGTGTGGATGGCACCACTCAAAGTGTCTGTCTTTTTCTGAAAATTGACAACAATTTATGTACATACGGAAAACCAACCAAACACATTCGGTTTCCAATGAAACTTTAATAGAATGATCCATGGGTCATATGTGATGTGTACGACTCAACACTGGCTCAATACGAGGTGCGGTGGGGCTGGTACCACTCAAAGTGTCTGCCTTTTGTTTCAAAAGTACGTCATTTTAATTGAAAAACATCAACTTGCATACAGAAAACCGACCAAACGCATTTGGATTGTGTTGATACATTTCACAACAATCCATGGGTCATATGTGACGTGTACGAGTCAACCCCACCTCAATCCGAGACGTGGTGTAGCCGCCACAACTAAAGGTGTCTGTCTTCTATTTCAAAAGGACATAATTTGAAGTGAAATACATCAACTGGCATACGGAAAACCAACCAAACGCATTCTGATTGTGTCGATACTTTAGAAAAACGATCCATGGGTCATATGTGACGTGTACTAGTCAACCCCACCTCAATCCAAGGCGCGGTGTGGGCGACACCACTCAAAGTTTCTGTCTTTTTCTTAAAATGGACAGCAATTTAAGTACGTACGGATAACCGACAAAAACGCATTCGGTTTCCATTGAAACTTTAGGATAATGATACATGGGTCATATGTGACGTGTACGAGTCAACGCCGCCTAAATCCGAGGAGCGGTGTGCTTGGCACCACTCAAAGTGTCTGCCTTTTGTTTCAAAAGTACGTCATTTTAATTGAAAAACATCAACTGGCATACGGAAAACCGACCAACGCATTCGGATTGTGTCGATACATTAGAAAAATGATCCATGGGTAATATGTGATGTGTATGAGTCAACCCCGACTCAATCCGAGGCATGGTGTGGCCTCCACCACTCAAAGTGTCTGTCTTTTGTTTCAAAAGGACGTCATTTGAAGTGAAAAACATCAAATGGCATATGGAAAACCGACCAAACGCATTCGTATTGTGTCGATACGTTAGAAGAGAAACCCATGGGTCATATGTGACGTGTACGAGTCAACCCCACCTTAATCTGAGGCACGGTGTGGCCGGAATCACTCTAAGTGGCTCTCTTCTGCTTAAAATGGACAACAATTTAAGTACTTACGGAAAGCCGACCAAACGAATTCATTTTCAATTGAAACATTAGGAGAACGATCCATGGGTCATATGTGACGTGTACTAGTCAACACCGCCTCAATCCGAGGCGCAGTGTGGCCGGAACCACACAAAGTGTCTGCCTTTTGTTTCAAAAGTACGTCATTTTAATTGAAAAACATCAACTGGAATATGGAAAACTGACCAAACGCATTCAGATTTTGTCGATACATTAGCACAATGATCCATGGGTCATATGTGAGATGTAGGAGTCAACCCTACCTCAATCTGAGGCGCGGTGTGGCCACCACCACTCAAAGTGTCTGTCTTCTGTTTCAAAAGGACATAATTTGTAGCGAAATCCATCAACTGGCATACAGAAAACCGACCAAATGAATTCGGATTGTGTCGATACTTTATAACAACAATCCATGGGTCATATGTGACGTTTACGAGTCAACCCCGCCTCAATTCGAGGCATAGTGTGGCCGCCACCACTCAAAGTTTCTGTCTTTTTGTTAAAATGGACAACAATTTTAGTACATAAGGAAAACTGACCAAACGCATTCGGTTTCCATTGAAACTTTAGGAGAAAGATCCATTAGTCATTTGTGACGTGTAAGAGTTAACGACACCTCAATCTGAGGCGCGGTGTGGCCGACACCACTCAAAGTGTCTTCCTTTTGTTTCAAAAGTACGTCATTTTAATTGAAAAACATCAAATGGCATACGGAAAACCGACCAAATGCATTCGGATTGTGTCGATACATTGGCACAATGATCCATGGGTCATATGTGACGTGTACAAGTCAACCCCGCCTCAATCCGAGGAATGGTGTGGCCTCCACCACTCAATCTGTCTGTCTTTTGTTTCAAAAGGTCGTCATTTGAAGTGAAAAACATCAACTGGCATACGGAAAACAGACCAAACGCATTCAGATTGTATCGATACTTTAGCAAAACGATCCATGGGTCATATGTGACATGTACAAGTCAACCCCACCTTAATATGAGGCCCATTGTGGCCGGAATCACTCTAAGTGGCTCTCATATGCTTAAAATGGACAACAATTTAAGTACATACGAAAAACCGACCAAACGCATTCGGTTTCCATTGAAACTTTAGGAGAACGATCCATGGGTCATATGTGATGTGTAAGAGTCAACACCGCCTCATTCTGAGGCATGGTGTGGCTAGCACCACTCAAAGTGTCTGCCTTTCGTTTCAAAAGTATGTCATTTTAATTGAAAAACATCAACTGGCATACGGAAAACCAACCAAACGCATTTGGATTGTGTCGATACATTAGCACAACGATCCATGGTTCATATGTGATGTGTACGAGTCAACCCCGCCTCAATCTGAGGCGTAGTGTGGCCGGTATCTCTCCCAGTGTATGTATTATGTTTAAAATGGATATTATTTCAAGTAAAAATATATGGTATACAAAAAACCGATCAAATTATGAATTGACTTCCAGATTCCACATATAATTGTCATCTAAATTTTAAATTGAATTCTAAATGAATTATTTATGTTTATAATTATGTTATGAATTCTAATTTAATTATGGATGTGTATAGTTCCACCATTATATGTTAAATGTGTATGAATTTGTTCTCTATATGTAAGTGTTAGTTGGTTATTGCAGGTACAATAATTGTATATGTATGTGTTAGTTTATTGCAGTTATAATAAATGGATTAAAAATGAGAGGGAACCCAAAAAATGAGACCTGGTGGGAAAATTGGAGAGCCTGTGTTCAAATTGGAGAGCTGTTGGGTAAATTGTAGAGCTTCTGTGCAATTAGCCCAGCAGAGGCTATGCCAACGGTTGAAAACCGTTGGCATAGAATGTGTAGGTCTTGTTTTAGCAACGGTTCATAGAACCATTGATAAAAAAATTTTCCCAACGGTTCTAAACTATTGGGAAAGAGGATATGTTGGGTTTTTCCCAACGGTTTGCCAAACCGTTGGGAAAAACATGATAATTTTGTGCACTGTATCCCAACATTTTTCCAGAACCATTGGGATAAGGTATTTTTTCAGCACCCTATCCCAACGGTTCACTATAAACCATTGGTAAAAACATTTCCCAACGGCTTACTTCCCTACGGTTTGCAGAACCATTATTATAACATATACCAATGGTTATGCATCCTTTCCCAATAGTTCTAAACCATTGGGAAAGCCTTCATTTCAAGTAGTGCTCCTTCATGTTACCCAATGCATTGGAGAGCTATCTCAGGCTCACCCGCCCTATGTTTATCACGAAACCACCCATATACGTAAACTATGCCCAATAACCATATCATATTCATAACACATAAAACAAGCATATTGGAAAGATAACATTTCCATATTCCAATCACAGAATATCAAATCAGAATATTGAAATAAATAATACATTATCAAACCATTTTCAAAAAAATTTAAAACATTTTATAAAGATATTTTTGAATCAAAGTGTCCCATACCACCATGAATATTTTAAATTAATTATCAATTGAACAAATAAATATCTATATAAATAAATACTAAAAACCATTTTGAAAACATAGGCATTAATGATAAATATTTGTAAGAATAAATCTTTAAAACATTTGAAATGATATTTTTGTTAATGATTTTTTAACAAAAAGAGAGACGCTTGAATATAAATAAATAAGGAATAACATTTAATCAGAACATTATAATATAATGAGAATAAAGGGATTCATGATATATTTTTCCAAAAGACGTTATATACTCCCCATAAGAGTGAATCGGTGCATAACAACAATGAAGTCTCAATGGAATGTAAATTGAGACGAAATCCCTTATAAAAACCATATCTTTAGATAAAGGATAAATCAATTACATAATAATGTGTTACAAATAATACTAAAATCAATAAAAGTATATATTATTTGTGAAAAAATTAGAGGTTATTCACACATATTCATAGAACAACATAATCAAGAAGAAGAACTTTAACCGAAAGAATTGAAATTGGGTGAAGAAGTTCCCTTACTGAAATTTGACACCCTAACAACGTCACAATAAAATTCATAAAATGAATTGATGAGAGAGGAAAGGGTATTTCAACACATGGACATAAAATTTACAGCAATAATTATATAGAAGAACATATCCTATCATAGGAAGATGTAAATTAAAATTCATAACAAAAAGAAGACTTTTAAAAAGAGGAGGGTGAAAGGTTCCCTGACGGATTTGGTAACTTACAAAACATACACCACATGAAAGATGGATCATACAATGAAGATTTAAATACCCATAAATTTATGTATATTACACAATGAATAAAATCAGGGGAAGAAAATAAACCACACAAATGGAAATAGTGGAAATATTGCATGAATCTCATGGGAATAAAAAGTGATATGAAAAACCCTTACCACGTTGTAATCAATCGATTCGTATGAACAAAAGTTAATAACCACCAAATGAATCAAATAATACCATGAATATAAAGATAATAGTGATAATATATATCAAATGGAAGTACACAATACCCCACATGCAATAAATAAGTGGCGAACAATGGAAATCACACTGAATTAAAAGTGAGATATGCCTTACCACGTTGTAATCAATCGAGTCATATGACCAAAAGTTAATAACCACAAAATTATTCACATAATAAAATGAATATAAATAGGATCATGATAATATATATCATATGGTAGTACACAATACACCACATGCAATAAACTAGGGGTGAACAATGGAAATCTCACAGAATTAAAAGTGAGATAAGAAACCCCTTACCTCGTGGCCGAGTTGACTTGTTTGTTCCTTGTTCTTCCTGAATAATAAACATATGTTAATTTATAAATGATTAATATCCCTTTTTCAAGTTTAGTATTCCTTTTATATCACTTATTACCTTTTTATAAACAATATGTAATCATTTATGTTAATAATGTTTATTTTGTCGATATTTGGTACTTGAGTCAAAAATGAACACCTTATAATTACAAGTTGTCCATGTGGTGAAAGTTCCATTATCTCCAAAATGATATTCATGATTTATATATCATATATAACTAGTATATATAGGTATTTAAAACAATACATAATATTTGGAGATAAGAAATGAAATGCATCGTTCATGGAGACAGAAATCCGTACGTACGAATGAATGGTACTTTCATTTTTTTTCATATTTTAATTTAATAAAAACTTAATGATACATAGTTTTATTATAATTATAGTATAATATCACATATAATTTCAAAAAATCCATCCTTTATATGTCCCATGTTTGGTAAGAATGAGTTATATCACTTTTAGGATGCGGTAGTCCACACTTTCTCAAATTAAATTATCGCGTTTTCTCACAATGGAAACCATATAGGTATGCTATAAATTAAAAATACAGAAGAATAATAAAAACATAAACATAATATATATCATATATAAATACATTTTCATCATAATGGCCACCATAAGAGGTGGTAGAAGATAATTGAACAATCATTATTTTGTGAGGCGTTAGTTTTCTATCCACAAAAACAGTATGTTATTTACCCATTAGATGGTGGTGTGTCTAAGTGTAGTTATAATAATTATCATACAAAAATCCTAGTATATTGAGGATAATTTTATTTATAAAATAAAGGAATGAAAATAGTTTAGGGGTTTGATAATTAAAATAAAAGAAAATAATTTAATGGAAACTGTTACCTTTAATTCATGTAACTCCCTTTGGTTTGAACCAGAATAACTTCTTGATGTTTTTTCTGCCTGAGGTAAGGATTCTAGGAGGAAGATAGGGATATGTAGTGCTTATTTTTTCAGGGTTTGGATGAGACATGGGTCTTGAGAGGTGTAAGGAATGGGGTAGATGTAAGGGATTTTTATAAGGGGGAGGGGTTCATTAGGAAAGTGTGAAAATATTATTTTATTATATAATGATTTTCGGTTTCTAAATGTACAAAACTCATTATGGTCTAAGATAAGATGAATCATGGTCGAAATAACTTCATCCAATAAGAATTGGACAGGTTTTGGAAGTTATTTGAATATTTATAATCTTATTTATTTAAATCATTTATTAATGAGGTAAATACTGCATCATTTTTGTGTCATAAATAATTTAATTAGTTTGATGTTTAAAAAATATAAAAAAATTGATTGATGTATTAAATCTTTTTATATTTACAAATAATATTTATAGTAAAAAATATAACTTATATAACCCTATATAAAAATTAATTTACTAAAAGATATTGGATTATGTCATTTTTGTCTTTACTTTATGTTAATTAAAATAAAGTGTCATTATCACTATTAAGTGGCTCCATGGGGTCCCAAAATTGACCTAAGGATTCCCATGGTCGTCCACGACTCAACAAATAAGTTTAAGATAAGTTTTATGGTAATTTTGTAGTATTATGATATTTTTTACCTTGAATTTCCATATTTACCATTAACCATCGTATACAAAAGTCAAACATTACTATTCACCAAAAATTATTTTCATCTTATTGAACCAAATTTTACATACTAATAACAACCATGTACGTTAGATTCTAAAAGTTCAATTCCCAGAAGTGGTAAAATTTCATTTAAATGAAAAAGTTAATTTTTAACTACTACTAAGTGGTTTCACTATTCATCAAAAATTGATGTTTTTTCAGAAAAATATCAAAAATTCAGCCTAAGATATATTTGATATTCCAAATTAAAAAATTATGGTATATTTTAAAAAATTAAAAACATAGAAGTTGCATTAATTAATATAAAATTAATTCCCATTGTCAAAACAAATAGCGTGTTTTTAAGAAACAATATCTATCAAGAGATTGACACTTGTTTATGTCCAATTTCAAGGTGAAATTAAATCCAATGACCAAAATTGGATTTAGTGGTAAAAATATAATCTAATTACACTTTAAAAAAATTAAAAAAATAATCTTAACATATAAATAAAATAGATTAAAGGGTAGTTTTGAATTAAAATACATTATTTTTCACTATTTTTCATGAAATGAATTTTATCAAGATAATACCAAAATTTTACCCGAAGTGAATTTTGAGGTACCGATTCTAAAGAAGAATTTTATTTTGTCAAATATAACATATAAAAGTAACCAAAACTATATTTAAAGAGGGTTTTACATCAAAAGGAGGTGAATCGACCTTTCAGTGAATATTAGAGTATTTATGCTTAAAATCGAATTATTTTATTATTTTAAGCCTCTATCTTTTATTGGATAAATGTAAAAACATTTAACAAACATGTATAATAATATTGTAGTGAGTTCTATCCATTCTTACCAATACAATGACAAGGCATCAAATACCATTTAAAATAATATTATATTATTATTTTTCAGTATAACTCAACATTGTGTGCAACGTAAGATTTCAAAGAAACCCGTTGTTGTGTATCACGTACAACATCAAACATAGAATCCCCTTTAAATTAAAATTAATAATTAATTTAAAAATATAAAAAAAATAAAAAAATACCATATTCTTTATTTAACTTGGATGTTACATAAAATGTTTCCTTAATAATTTGGAAATATTTAGATTTCTAAAAAGTGATTTCAAAATGGAATGGAAATTATCCTCAGGAAATATTCCAAATATATTTTAATGTTTTTTATATAAGCTGAAATAATATTATGTTACTTATAATTTAATGGGGATACAGTCCATTAATACCAAAAACATTAATTATTTTGATGGGTTATTATGATAACTATTTAAGGTTGATTCTATGAATTGTGTTTCTTTTCCATGGGATAATTATGTCATAAAACCCATTTCTTTCAAAAGGGTTATTCTATGATGAAATGGTTAAATGTTTATGAAAACCATATACTTTTCATTGTTTTTGATATGATTAATTATTTATGATAATGTAGAACACATATTAGTGATCCTATTTATAAGATAGGTAGACCTAGAATTATATATCCCTTAAATGCATTGGGTAAAAAAGGATATCGTAGGAGATAAAGTGACATGAATAGGTGAATAAAATAAGTTTAGTAATAGAAACAATCCATTATGATAGACTTACAAGGGATCCATGACTAATATTATGTTTTGGAGAGTGAAACCGACCTACTATGATAGTATGGTAATTCTTGAATATTAAGGAAATGTGTTTCTTTTATTATTTTGATACCAAAAATATATATCTTATGCCAATGTTTTGATCTCATAATAATGACATAGTATTTCATATATAGATATCACATCTTTTTAATTGAATATTCAATAAATTTCACAAATAAATTCCCAATGATTGTAAAGGTTTAGATTCTTTAGAGACGAGATAAATATTCTTCTTATTTAATTAAATATCATCAACATATCCCATAAATATCTCCACCTTCTGTACTCTTGATAAAAATACCCTATGTAAATAATTTATTCATAATAGATGGAAATGAATCATAATAAAGGGTGATATAATATACTCATTATGGGTAAACATGGGAGATATCATTCTATTGTCATATGAAAGCATAAGATAAACATAATATTATGAGATCATGAAAAAGTTTACCAAGATAATAACCAACCCATCATAGAACATAAACATGAGTCTTGGCATAAAGTGTTATCAATTTAAAAGACATGATCCATAAAAGGGAAAAATAATCATAATTAATGGACCATAATATCATGTCATAAAATTGAGGCACAAAAATAGGTTTAAAAACCATTTTATTTATAAAGGTTAACTACTAAGACCATCAATCATAGTATATCAGAAATCATCACATATTTCCTATTATTGATCAATCCAATAAGCTTATTTCCTATGGTGGATCAGTCCCATAAAATTATTTCCCTTTGTTATCTCATGAGATATAAATTGTTACCCAATGCATTGGAGGGAGATATTGGTATCACCCATCCTTGGTTATAACATGGTCACCATCCATGGTTATAAAAAAACAAAAATACCTGGTTATATCATAGCCACCATATAATATGTAAAACCATAAATATGTATTCTAAAATATCATAAAAAATTATTCATATAAGAGACCATGAATGTAAATGGGTTTCAATAACATTAATCATAACATAACCCATGTAAAATAACCATGTTCAATAAACATTGAATCATTTTATAACACATGAAAAGAAAGGTGTTTCATAAGTATCTCATCATTTCCTCATGGAATAAAAAATATAAAAGAAACTAGTATCATAAAAATATATTCATCATAATAATAAACCATCCCGGTAAATAATATAGATCATAAAATTGAATCATTTCCCCTGAAAAACCTAAGCAACAACAGAGTTAATTATTGTTTATGAATATAAATTCCATAAATTATTATTAAAACATTCTTAAAGAAAATATCCTTTAAACTTACAAAAATTATTTACAATACAAATATTTACCAAATATTAAATTAATATTTTTTATTTTAAAATAAAATTTAAAACCTGAAAATTAATCTTTCAATCACTCAGTGGTCATGATGACATGAAATACCATTCATGTTGTACGTGTTAAAAAAATATTATTTTCTCATTTTTACTAAAATCCAAGAAGGTGCTATTTTTAAAATTTCAATAATATTCCATTAAAAAAAAATTAAAAATTAAAACATGGGAAAAAATTTCATAAATTTTTTTGGAGAATGTTAGAAACATTTCTAAATTTTTTTTCTTAAAATATGGATATAGAAGAGGAAGGATTTTCAACCGAAGACATAAATAAAGTCGGTTTTCCTTAAATTTTTTTTTGAATCTCGATTAATTAAAAAGACAAAAATAAATAGATAAAATATATTTTAATTAAACAAATATATTATAATAAAACTCATGAAGTTATTTACTAATAGATTAAAATAGTTCATCATTAGAATAATTATCATAAATAACCCCGTTAAAAATGAGATTGTATAAGAAAGACCTTAAAACTTTTGGAAAATTTCAATCATAAACCCCAATATAGTGTAACATAAAATGAAACATTAAATTTACATAACATGTGTATTTTCATGATATAACATGTAAAAGGTTCAGTATATACACCACAAAAAATAAATGAGTGATTAATATGGCATTCATCCCACAAAAATTAAAGTTATATGAAAATCCTTAATGTTGCGTATCTACATCCTTAAAATATATTGAAACCTCAAATTTAATAAATGTAAGTTTTTCATATATCTATTAAACAATCATAATATTATATATCATACCATATATTATTAACTTATGACTTTTTATTACCCATTTATTTTCAATTCCTTGTTAAAAGAACATTTCTGGTAGTAAATGCTTTGTTTTTCATGTATGTTCTGATTTGGTGCTTTTGTTCCCTTTACATTAATCATTTTTCCATAATAAATACAATTTAATCTATTATATAAATATCTTATATATTCATTACATATTTATTCAGAGTGATCCATTAAAAATAAACATAGAAAATGAATTACACTCTTCATGAGGACGATAAGTTGTACCTACACATGAACAATATTTTCATTCTCTCTATGGATGGAAGAAAAGAAAGTTAAATATTATATAAAATTTACATAATTATTTTCATTCTATTTATATCACATATTTACAATAAAACTATCCTAATAACCTTCCTTTTAATGTATTAGTGAAGAATTAATCAAGTAGATTCGCTAGGTGATAGTCCACTGTACACATGAGTGACATTATCATATCCGACACAGAATAAAAAGTATGAAATTATATGTTATATAAATATTAAACAGGTATATTTAGGTAAAATATATTATATATATTAATTTAATATATCCTTTTTACTATCTATGTAATATAGAAATGGGAAAAATACATCCCATCCATTTGTGAGGAAGTAGTATTCCGTACAAACAGTCAATGTTATTATTTTACAACTGATTGGATGGTGTGAAGGTAGGTGTGATATTATAATTTCTTAAGTATATTAATTTTATAAATATCATATATATTCAATAAATCCATCATGGTACCAATCCATGAGAAGTGGTAACGAAAAATATATTATATAGTTTTTTGAGGTGGTAGTTTACTGTACTCTCGATCAATGGTTTTGTTTCCAATTTGATGAAATTGGAGATGGATATAGGTTATTACATTGACGTTGAAAAGTATTTATATATTATATATATATTTGTTATTATAACATCATAGTTTAGTAATTTTTAAATAGGTGGAAGAAGATACTAAATAAAATGTATCGTTAATAATTTTACCTCTTCTTCAAATAACATCTTTAGGTTTATACTTAAAGCCTTTATAGAATGGATTTATTATAGAAAATGGGATGTAGGTTATTAGGATGGAATAAATGATTATATTTGGTGTTTGACTTCCCACACCAAACGGTTTTGGTTTTGTTAAGAGGATAGGAGAGAGGTTGACCTTTTATGAGTGGGGGAGAGGACACACTTTGATTTTTTTGAAAATAAAAATGTTTACCCACATTCCTCACATAGAAAAGCCTCTAAAATGTATCATTATATAACCTTAGTGTAACACCCGAGACTTTTATGTTATAAAAATCATCAAAAAAATCTTTTTCTACACACAACACTAGCTTGGTCTGCTTTACACGAAATCGCAACCTTCCTCGATAGCTTGCGTCGTACGCAATACCGAGTTTCACTAAACAATGATATGCTAATAAAATATTATTAAAACTAGCCGTTATGAATAGTAATAACCACTTTTTGAAATTTTATAAATTTTATTTCTCAAAATGGACTTCATTTTTCGATTCGGAATATCGAAATTATCCTAGATTGAAATTTTGGTATTTTTCTGAAAACTTTCAATTTTTGATGAATAGTGAAACCACTAAGTGATAGTTAAAAAACTGAATTTTTCATAAAACTTAATTTTACCGCTTCTGTGAGTGGAATTTAAAAAATCCGAGAGACACGGTTGATGTCAGTAAGTAAAATGTTGTTCAATGAGATGAAAATAATTTTTGGTGAATAGTAACTTTTTACTTTTATTTACCACGGTTAAAAGTAAATAGAGTAATTAAGGGTAAAAATGATATTATTATTACCCTAACACATATATTAATTCTATTGGATAAGTTTAATTCGACCAAAAACAAACTTAGGAATAAAATATGACCATTTAGGCCCACTTGGATTAGATTAGGACATTTATTATTAATTTATATAAAGAAGGGTTAAAATAGTTAAAATCAAAGTTTAATAAGTAAATAATTTTTAATATAAGGTTATATATAAGATAAATTCAACTATAAATATTTATTAGAAATCTAAAATGATTTCCTACATAATGGTAATTTATTTGTAATTTTTAGACGTTATATAATTTAATTTATTTATGACACAATGATGATGCAGTAATTATCTTACTAATGTAATATTGACATAATTGATGTTATAAATACCCAAATAAATGTAATTTGAGACTTTTTATGAATTAAACTAATTTTATAGGTTAATATGACATGTTATTATTCATTTAATTACATTTTTTTGAACTTATAATTCTTGTATGATTTTCACAAAAATCAATTACTAAATAGTGTAAAAATTGACATAAAATAGTTTTTAAAACAAATATTATATTTTTAATTGTTATTTTATTCCTAAAAATCTAAAGTTCGGCAAAATGACTTAGATAAGGTTATATATATTAATAATAAAAAATTGGGGTTCTTTTGGATTGTTATAGTAAGTTTATTAACCTTATAGTGTAAGAACACAAGAAGACAAGGTAAAAGTAAAATTATTTAACTTAATGTTAAATCTAAAAGATAAGGTCAAAATAGGAACCTAAACTTGCCTAAATTCTATTTGATGAGAGTATTTAGACCCATCCCCACCTTAGATTCAAAATAAATCAATTTTGAGCTATTGGAAACCGAATTTGGCTTTATAATAAAATAATATTTTTAGTTATTCCAAAGGTGCCCCTCTCCTCCCTTATAAAAGGGAACCTCCTCCCTCTCTTCCTCACACCAGTTTGAGCCTTCAAGATCAGCCAACCCCTGCCAATTTCTCCTCTCCTCTTCCCTAGAGAGATCCTAGAGGTCCTGGTTTTCTTCAAAGACCAATTTTAGTGCCCTAAAAGGCGGTCTTAAAGAAGCACTTCAAAGAAGAGGTAATGTCTGTTACCGATTCTTTCATCTTTATTTCATCTTCCAATTCTTCTTCTTTAGTTTTTTCATTATGAAGTAATAACATCAGTATCACTAATATACTGATATGTTATTATAAGTATGAAAAAACCCTATTTCACCATCTATCCATCCTACGAAAAATGAAATAACCGCGCATGCGTACGTACGGAATACCGTCTCCACACCATGGTGTAAACTACTTTCCACCACCACCATACTTGGATGGGTATAATGGTGTAAATAATGACTATATATGATTATTGTAAAGTGATATTGATTTTGAAATAGTATACATACACTCCAATATAATTCCATGATCATGGGAACGATATCATCGCTCGTGCGTACGTACGGAATGCCGTCTCCACGATGTGATGCGATTCGTTCTAAATGATAGTCATTGCATAATGATTATATAAATGAATTGAATGAATGAATATGATATATATTACACTAATAAAATTCTGGAAATGATTTATCTATAACCTAAAGAGAAGAATAAGAATTTATTCAACAAAACACGCATAAGAACAAAAAGTAATAAACACCCAAATAACAAGTTGTAATGAAATATTACTAATAAGAAGCTAAGAATATGACCATATATGATATCATAACAATAATTATGATTATGGAATAATTCAATAACATTATTTAAATCATTATACAGGAGGTTCAGACACTTACGAGGAAAATCGGACCTAAGGTAAGGGAAATATCACAATCTCATTTTTATCCGAGATTGTTTATACTTTGGAAATTACTGGGTTGTATTTTACCATCCACATACATGTTTCCTCAATATGTAAAAATATTTCCATCCACCTACATTTTTTAAAATCCAATTTTACCCTTCGGTGAGTTTTTAGTAAAGGATATGAAATGAATCTTTTGTCGTTTTTCGTACGAGGTACTTCTTGACTTTTCTGACAAAAGTACGAAGAATGTTTTTTTAACTTATACGGCATGAATGGATTTTTAAAACATTATTTCCAAGAATCTTTCTTTACAAGTTTTAATGTTTATTTTTAATCAACTTCTTTTAATTTATAATTGTACGACATGTTAAGAAATGAAAAGTGTTTTTGAAGCAGAAAAAATATTTTCATCAATAATAGAGTTCAAGTATTTTATCAAAATTATTTTCCATCTAAGATAATAAAGGGTTCTGTTTTTATCCCTATTATTACATTGATTTGATTATGTTGTGATGGAATTATATTTTTATGAATTCCTTTATCTTATATGAATTTTTTTATGATGTCACGATGTTTAAGATTCCCATTTTTATTACATGGGTTATGCTATGATGTATGGTTTTCTGATTTTGTGGAACAAATAATAATGGTATCATTATGATATGGGTGGGACCTATATTTCCCTCCAATGCATTGGGTAAAGATTTTATATCTCATGAGATAGACATGGCTGGAACGGCAGGTTAAACCGGTTCAGTGAAACAGGACTGAAATGAGGAGTGAACTCGGTTCAGAAGTGGACTTTTTCCACTAAGATAGTCTGGGCAATGAGTCTTGACTAACAAGAAATGATTCTCAATGATTATGTGTGTATGGCACAAAGTTTCCTGTTTTGAGTTATGATTATTGGGATTACATTTCACTACTATGATTTATCCCATGTTATGAAATTATGATCTCTTTTGCATGTTAAGATTTCCAAAAGTTATGTGCTTATGTATATGATGTGATTGATATTTCTTTTATTTAATATTACTGAGAATTTGAGATCACCATTTTGTATGTTTTATTTCCCCGTCAGGAAGATTTTTATTAAGTAGAATATGCCAAAAAGGGACTCTAGATATGATGAAATAAATGGGAGGAAAAGTAGATGCTTTATGAACCGGTTGTTTATGCTTTCCAGTTTCTAAAGACACTATACCTATATGGTCCTTTCATGGTTTTGTTATATGTCTTAATAAGTGTGCTTCAATTTTGAAGTAATAACATTGTATGTAAAGTATGGGTCGTTATATTTGGTATTAGAGGGAGGTTATAGTCAACCTTTGGAAACTAGGATGTGAAAGCCTTAGTAAGAACCCTAAGGATAATTCTATGCATAGAACAAAATATTAGTGTTTTAGAAATGACCATGAATAACCTAGGATAAGACCTTAAGTGTGAAATTTTATTCTTGATTATGCGGCTTTCCTATTATAATTAGTGTTGCTCACACTATTCTTCTTGGTTTTAGTCAATGGCTAGAACCCGAAGGAACCATGTTAATGCGGAATGCGACGGGCAATGTAATGATTGTACCCCGAAGCAACCAAATGTCATGGGAGCCAGAATGCAAAATCTTGTAGCCATGCTCACACAACATTCTCAAGCTATGAATCATCCAGGACTTCCAAACAAGAAATGGAAGGAGCAACATTCTGTTGAATCCTTCATGGGGCAACGTCCACCTTCTTTCAGCGGGTCTACTGATCCATTAGTTATCGAACAATGGATTAGTACTACTGAAAAGATATTTTCAGTTCTTCAATGTTCTGAACATGATAAAGTCATCCTAGTAGTGTATCGTTTTGAAGGAGATGCTGATCAATGGTGGAATCTTATTAAGAATACAAGGCAAAGGGATGAAATTGAGTCCATGGAATGGGACGAGTTCAAAAACTTATTTTTCAATAAGTAATTCCCTCGTATTCTCCGAACAATGATGGAGAAAGAGTTTCTTGAACTGAAGCAAAAGGATGATGAATCTATTGGTACTTATGAAGCAAATTTTATAAGACTTTCAAGGTACACTTCTGGTATTATTATCCAACCTGAGAGTAAGATCGATCGATTCTTTAGTGGCTTAAAACCAAGTCTTCGAAGGGCGTTAGCCATAAGGGACTTCAATAGCTACGAGGAAATCGTTTGATGTGCTCTCAAAGTCGAGATGGAGATTGGAGTAACCCATCAGTCTTATGGGTTTGATAAGAAGAGGAAAATGGAATTCAAAGGAAAATCTAAAGAGCGCACTGAAAAGAAGATGAGCATTATCTTATGCTCAATGTGTGGAAAGAAACATGGAGGGAATTGTATTAAAGGGACAATTAAATGTTTCAAATGTGGAAAGGAAGGTCATCGGGCATTTGAATGCCGCAATGATGGGAAGCAGATGTCTAATGATGAAAACAAAGGAAGGGATACACAGAATGACCCTACTACACTTCAATGTTTGAAGTGAAAGGAGATGGGGCATTATGCCAATCAATGCCCAAATCCAAGGGTTGATGATGATGGTCGACGTCAACAAACTCTTAAGGCTAAAGACAATGGAAAGTCACATGCAATTTCTATCAGCGATGTGGAGTACGATAATGATGTGGTGAAAGGTACACATACCATCCACTCTAAAGTAGCAAATGTTTTATTTGATTCTGGATCCACCCACTCCTTTATTTCTGAATAATTTTCTAAGGATATCACCGTATTACCTCAACAGTTAGATGTTGAGTTAGCCGTGACAACCCCTAATGGCACAACAGTCACATCAAAAGATTATAATTCTTCTCTGATTGATGTTTGTGGGAAAGTGCTTCCTTCAAATCTTGTGATCCTTCCTATAATGAAATTTGATGTGATTCTTAGCATGGATTGGCTTTCTCTACATGGAGCTCATATCAATTGCCAAAGAAGGGAAGTCACATTTCATATTCCAAATCAATATATGATCGTCTATCGATGAAAGGATGAACATAACCTTCCAGTGGAAATTTCTTCCATTATATGGGTATTGATTCCACTAAATGAAGGTTATTTTTCTCAAATGGTTGGTGAGAAACTCACGATTAAGAATATGCCCATTGTACAGGAGTTTGATGATGTCTTTCCGGAGGAATTACCAGGTCTTCCACCGAATCTTGAAGTTGAGTTT
This sequence comes from Viscum album, assembly GCA_963277665.1. Classification (NCBI taxonomy): domain Eukaryota; kingdom Viridiplantae; phylum Streptophyta; class Magnoliopsida; order Santalales; family Viscaceae; genus Viscum; species Viscum album. The sequence continues at coordinate 777,743,446 of OY728164.1, forward strand.
TCAATATAACTCGTACCAGATGCTTTTCCTATTTCAAAGAAACCTTATAGAATGGCCCCAATTGAGTTGCAGGAATTGAAGAAGCAACTCCAAGAGAATCTTAATAAGGGGTTCATACGCCCTAGTGCATCACCTTGGGGAGCACCGGTTCTGTTTGTTAAGAAGAAAGATGGATCAATGAGACTCTGCATTGATTATCAAGAACATAACAAGATCACTATAAAGAACAAATATCCTCTCCCGCGCATTGATGAACTATTTGACCAACTACATGGAGCTCAATACTTTTCCAAGATTGATCTTCGTTTAGGGTATCATCAATTAAGGGTCAAAAGGGAGGATATACCAAAGACGGCTTTCTATACAAGTTATGGACACTATGAATTTATAGTGATGCCATTTGGTCTTACTAATGCCCCTTCTATCTTCATGGATCTAATGAATAGAGTCTTTAGAGACTATCTTGATCAATTTGTGGTAATATTTATAGAAGATATTCTTGTCTATTCAAAGAGCAAGGAAGAACATGAAGATCACTTGAGAATTATATTGAAGACCCTGAGAAAGGAGAAGCTTTATGGAAAATTTACAAGGTGTGAATTTTGGCTTCAAAAAGTTTCATTTTTGGGTCACATAATCTCAAAAGAGGGGATATCTGTGGATCCAACAAAAACAGAGGTTATCGAAAGATGGTCGAGACCAACAACAGTAACTGAGATCCGAAGTTTTCTTGGTTTGGCTGGATATTATCGACACTTTGTGAATGATTTTTCACGATTATCTAATCCACTCACCATGTTGACTCAGAAAGGAGTTAAGTTTGTTTGGACGGAGGAATGTGAAGAGAATTTCAAGGAGTTGAAAAGAAGGTTATCTAGTGCACCTGTGCTCACACTGCCTTGTAGTGGAGAAAGGATTGTGATCTACAGTGATGCATCCAAGAAGGGTTTGGGGTGTGTTTTTATGCAAAATGATATGGTGATAGCTTATGCCTCACGACAGTTGAAAATACATGAGCAAAATTACCCAACTAATGATTTAAAGTTAGCTGCGGTAATCTTTGCATTAAAGATTTGGAGGCATTACCTTTATGGTGAGAGGTGTGATATTTATACTGATCATAAAAGTTTAAAGTATATTTTCACACAAAAGGAGCTAAATATGCACCAAAGAAGATGGTTGGAGCTGATTAAGGATTACGACTGCTCAATTGATTACCACCCTGGGAAAGCAAACAAGGTGGCAGATGCATTAAGTCGACAAGACCATGATAGTTTATCCATTCTGAGGATCACAAAAGATCCAATATTTATGGATTTACAATTATGGATCTTTGAATTATAATGAAAAGGGAAAAATCGTATCTTTCTCAAATAAATGTTCAACCATCTATACATGTGAAGATTAAAGAGACACAGAAAGAAGATGTCGAGTTACAAAAGACGGTGAGAAATGCTCCTGAATTCAACCTTAATTGTGATGGGATAATAAAGTTCAGGAATTGGGTTTGTGTTCCTACTATCCCCGAATTAAAGAAGGAACTACTGGATGAGGCTTATAGTTGATCATTCTCTATTCATCCTGTAAGCACGAAGATGTATAGGGACCTGAAAGAGTACTTCTGCTGGGATGGCATGAAAAGAGATATTGCTGAATATGTCTCTCGATGCTTGGTTTGTCAACAAGTTAAAGCTGAGAGACAGAAGTCTAAGGGGTTGTTACAACCATTACCCATACCCGAATGGAAATGAGAAAACATCACTATGGACTTTGTCACAGGACTTCCTAAAACGTCCAAAGGCAATAATGCTATCTGGGTCATAGTGGATCATCTTACAAAGTCTGCACACTTCATTTCTATTAGAGAGGATTTCTCTCTGGATCAGCTTTCCAGGATATATGTCAAGGAAGTGGTAAGATTTCATGGAGTACCACTTTCTATTATATCTGATCGGGATCCGAGATTTACCTCGAAGTTTTGGCGAAGTCTTCAGCATACTCTGAATATAGAGTTGAGTTTCGGCACTGCTTATCATCCTCAGACAGACGGTCAGTCTGAGAGAACAATTCAAACTCTAGAAGATATGGTGAGAGCTTGATCTATGGATTTCAAAGGTGGTTTGGATCAACACCTACCTTTGGTGGAATTTTCTTATAATAATAGCTTTCACTCCAATATTAAGATGGATCCTTATGAAGCTCTCTATGGAATGAAATGCAGGACTCCAACTTGCTGGGATGAAGTTGGGGAAAGAAAGCTATTAGGACCCTATCTCATTGATGAAATGGCAAAAAAGGTCAGATATATTCAACAACACATAAGAGCAGCTCAGAGTCGACAGAAAATTTATGCCGACAACTGAAGAAAAGACCTGGAGTTTGAAGTTGGTGATAATGTGTTCTTACGAATATCTCCCTGGAAGAGGGTCATGAGATTTGGAAAGAAGGGGAAGTTGAGCCCTAGATATATCGGTCCTTTCGAAATACTAGATTGTGTTGGGAAGGTAGCTTACTGATTGGATCTTCCACCAAATCTCTCTCAAGTTCACGATGTGTTCCATGTATCTCTCCTGAGAAAGTACATACCAGATCCTTCACATGTACTCATCTCAGAAGTTGTACCGCTGGAGCAGGATCTTTCTTATGAAGAATAGCCGATAGAGATTCTGGATCATAGCGAAAAAGTCCTACGAAACAAGACCACTCGATTGGTGATTGTTTTATGGAGTAACCACCAATTAGAAGAAGCTACATGGGAGCTTGAGGATATGATGAGGGAGAGGTATCCTCATCTGTTTACTACAATGTGACGAATTTCGAGGGAAAAATTTATTTTAGGGGGGTAGAATGTAACACCCAAGACTTTTATGTTATATAAATCATCAAAGGAATATTTTTCTACACAAAACACTTGCTTGGCTTTCTTTACATGAAATCGTGACCTTCCTCGATAGCTTGTGTCATACGCAATACCGAGTTCCACTAAACAATGATATACTAATAAAATATTATTAAAACTAGCCGTTATGAATAGTAATAACCACTTTATGAAATTTTATAAATTTTATTTTTCAAAATGGACTTCATTTTTGGATTCGGAATATCGAAATTATCCGAGGGTAAAAATTTTTATTTTTCTGAAAACCTTCAATTTTTGATGAATAGTGAAACCACTAAGTGGTAGTTAAAAAAATGAATTTTTCATAAAACTTAATTTTACCGCTCCTGTGAGTGGAATTTCAAAAATCTAAGAGACACGGTTGATGCCAGTAAGTAAAATGTGGTTCAATGAGATGAAAATAATTTTTGGTGAATAGTAACTTTTTACTTTTATTTACCACGGTTAAAAGTAAAGAGGGTAATTAAGGGTAAAAATGATATTGTTATTACCCTAACACATGTCCTAATTCTATTGGATAAGTGTAATTCGACTAAAAACAAACTTAGGAATAAAATATGACCATTTAGGCCCACTTGGATTAGATTAGGACATTTATTATTAATTTATATAAAGAAGGGTTAAAATAGTTAAAATCAAAGTTTAATAAGTTAATAATTTTTAATATAAGGTTATATATAAGATAAATTCGACTATAAATATTAATTATAAAGATAAAAATATTTCATACATAATGTTAGTTTATTTGTAATTTTTAGACATTAACTAATTTAATTTATTTATGACACATTGATTATGCAGTAATTATCTTATTAATGAAATATTGACATAATTGATGTTATAAATACAAAAATAAATGTAATTTGAAACTTTTTTTAATTCCACTAATTTTATAGGTTAATATGACATCTTATTATTTATTTAATTAACTTTTTTCTAACTAATCATTCTGTCATGATTTTCACAAAAATCAATTACTAAATAGTGTCAAAATTGACATAAAATAGTTTTTAAAACAAATATTATATTATTAATTGTTATTTTATTCCTAAAAATATAATGTTCGGACAAATGACTTAGATAAGGTTATATATATTAATAATAAACAACTTGGGGTTCGTTTGGATTGTTATAGTAAGTTTATTAACCTTATAGTGTAAGAACACAAGAAGACACGGTAAAAGTAAAATTATTTAACTTAATGTTAAATCTAAATGATAAGGTCAAAATAGGAACCTAAACTTGTCTAAATTATATTGGATGAGAGGATTTCGACCCATCCCCACCTTAGATTCGAAATAAATCAATTTGGAGCTATTTAAAACCGAATTTGTCTTTATAATAAAATAATATTTTTAGTTATTCCAAAGGTGACCCTCTCCTCCCTTATAAAAGGGCACCTCCTCCCTCTCTTCGTCACACCACTTTGAGCCTTCAAGCTCGGCCAAACCCTGCCAATTTCTCCTCTCCGCTTCCCTAGAGACATCATAGAGGTCCTGGTATTCTTCAAAGACCAATTTTAGTGCCCTAAAAGGAGGTCTCAAAGAAGCACTTCAAAGAAGAGGTAATGTCTGTTACCGATTCTTTCATCTTTATTTCTTCTTCCACTTCTTCTTCTTTAGTTGTATCATTATGAAGTAATAACATCAGTATCAATCATATACTGATATGTTATTATAAGTATGAAACAACCCTATTTCACCATCTATCCATCCTACGGAAAATGAAATCACCGCGCGTGCGTACGTACGGAATACCGTCTCCACGCCATGGTGTAATCTACTTTCCACCACAACCTTACTTGGATGGGTATAATGGTGTAAATAATGACTATATATGATTATTGTAAAGTGATATTGATTCTGAAATAGTATACATGTACTCCAATATAATTCAATTATCATGGGATCGATATCATCGCTCGTGCGTACTTACGGAATACCGTCTCCACGATGTGATGCGACTTGTTCTACATGATATTCATTGCATAATGATTATATAAATGAATTGAATGAATGAATATGATATATATTACACTAATAAAATTCTAGAAATGAGGTATCTATAACCTAAAGAGAAGAATAAGAATTTATTCGACAAAACACGCATAAGAACAAAAAGTAATAAACACCCGAATAACAGGTTGTAATGAACTATTACTAATAAAGAAGCTAAGAATATGACCATATATGATATCATTACAATAATTATGATTCTGTAATAAGTAAATAACATTATTTAAATCATTATACAGGATGTTCGGACACTTACGAGGCAAATCGGACCAAAGGTAGCAGAAATATCACAATCTCATTTTTATCCGAGATTGTTTATACTTTGGAATTTACTGGGGTGTATTTTATCACCCACATCCATGTTTCCTAAATATGTAATATTATTTCCATCCACCAACAATTGTTTAAATCGAATTTTACCCTTCAGTGAGTTTTCAGTAAAGGATATGAAAGGAATCTTTTGTTGTTTTTCGTACGAGGTACTTTTTGACTTTTCCGACAAAAGTACAAAGAATGTTTTTTTAACTTATACGACATGAATGGATTTTTAAAACATTATTTCCAAGAAGCTTACTTTACAAGTTTTAAAGTTTATTTTTAATCAACTTATTTTAGTTTATAATTTTATGACATGTTAAGAAAGGAAAAGTGTTTTTGAAGCAGAAATGATATTTTTCTCAATAATGGAGTTCAAGTGTTTTATCAAAATTATTTTCCATCTAAGATAATAAAGGGTTCTGTTTTTATCCCTATTATTACATTGATTTGATTATTTTGTGATGGAATTATATTTTTATGAATTCCTTTATCATATATGAATAGTTTTATGATGTCACGATGTTTGAGATTCCCATTTTTATTACATGGGTTATGCTATAGTGTATGGTTTTAAGATTTTGTGGCACACATAAGAATGGTATCATTATGAGATGGGTGGGACCTATATCTCCCTAAAATTAATTGGGTAAATATTTTATATCTCATGATATAGACATGGCTAGAACGGAAGGTTAAACCGGTTCAGTGAAACAGGACTGAAACTAGGAGTGAACTCGGTTCAGAAGTGGACTTTGTCCACTAATATAGTCTTGGCAACGAGTCTTGACTAACAAGAAATGATTCTCAATGATTATGTGTGTATGCCACAAAGTTTCATGTTTTAAGTTATGATTTTTGGGATTACATTTCACTACTATGATTCATCCCATGTTATGAAATTATTATCTGTTTTGCAGGTTAAGATTTCCAAAAGTTATGTGCTTATGTATATGATATGATTGATATTTCTTTTTTTTAATCTTACTGAGCATTTGAGCTCACCCTTTTGTATGTTTTATTTCCCCAGGTCAGGAAAAAGGTTATTAAGTAGAATATGCCAAAAGGGACTCTAGATATAATGAAATAAATAGGAGGCAAAGTAGATGCTTTATGAACCAGTTGTTTATGCTTTCTAGTTTCTAAAGACACTATACCTATACGGTCCTTTCATGGTTTGGTTATATGTTGTAATAAGTGTGCTTCAATTTTGAAGTAATAACATTGTATGTAAAGTATGGGTTGTTATAATTAGATGTTAAAAGATCAAAATAAGACCTAAAATAGTAAATTTACAAAAAAAAGATTGTTATTTTGACACAAACATTTTTATCTTAACCTCTCTATAAACCCGTTTCAACATTAAGCACAATAATTAAAATTTTATGGATTTACATTTAATTATGGTAAAAAATTAAGTTTAACTTATTATATAACATTATTTATTATGATTTCAAAAATATAATTCCTTTTCTAAATTCCATTCATATTAGTTGGAAAATTAATTTTAAATCAATCATGAAGATGTGAAAAAAATATGTTTTTAAAAGAGAAAAGTTTGATATGTTTAAAATGATTTTATATAAAAATTATATATGAAATTTATTAAAATGAAATATATTAGGTTAATAATTATATAATATATATAATTTTACTTTTTATACCATTTAAAAAATGGAACCTTATTAATTCATTAAATGAGAAGGTAGTTTTCATTAAAAAAGTATTTTTCACTAATTATAAAAAAATTAATATTTTAAGAATAATACCAAAAAATTCACCCTAATATAATTTGTCCATGATGATTTAAAAAATAATTTTAATTTTAAAAATTATATTTTCTAAAATTGTTAAAAACATTTATGTAATATAATTTTGAAGAATCGATGAAAACCATTTTTCAGGAAAATACATTCTGTTAAGGAAAAATAATTTTATATTAATTAGATTACTAGTAATACTTATAATATTAATTTAAATTAATATATTTTTATATATAATATATAAGTTTATTTTATATAATTCCTTAATAAGGTTTATTTTTGTTAAATAAAATATAAATACCTTATGAACATATAAGTTGTCTTTAAAAAAAGTGTTTTAGGAATCAAAATTAATTTATACCAAAATCATGAAATTTTCGGATCCAAATGAAATTAATTAGATTATTATAAATAAAATGGATCATATGTAAATTTATAAATATATTAAGAAATCTATAAGACATTAAATTAATTGATTTAATGTTAGGAAAAGATAATATTTACAAAAATAGCATTTTCACTGACTACCCCTTCTTTTTAGAAAATTATACAAATTTTACCATAAGATAATTTTTTATATGTTTTTTTAATGTTAAATTATTTATAAAATTATTTAACGAAAATTGGTAGAAACTAAATATATCAACCAATTAAAAAAAATTTAAAAGTCATTTTGGAAAAAAAATGTAATTTTGAATCATAAAATTAGTTTTACTGAAAATATTATGCTTATTTCATAAAAATTAATCAATAAATTTTTATTGATTAGAACCTATATATATATATTTCATAATTTGGGTCATTAAAAATCATTATTTCATGTAACAAAAGCTTTCAAATAAATTAAATTTAATTAAAAAAAACTCTTAAAATATTGGTGTGTTACATTCTACCTCTACAAAAAAATTTCATCATATTTTTAACATCTTCTTAATAATAATTTTTTTAAATTTTAAAATTCCATTTTTAAAAAACATCATCATAAAAGGGTTGATAAAATTTTATCTTAAAAATAATGGGAAAGAGATATATGAATGACTTATATAATGACACCAAACTAGGATCCCAAATAAGAAAACATTAGTTGTAAGAGAATAAATGAACATGTAGGAATAATAATTTAAATAAATAATTGACAACAAGAAAGTGAATGATCATGAGAAATTTAATGACCAAAAAACCATAAACTAGTGATGAGTTAATATACCAATCAATAATAAAAAATGAAGTTAAATTTATAATTTTTTTATTTTAATGTACTTTTCATAATGTTGGGGAATTATCATTAAAAGATATAATTACTTGATTTCATTTCATATCATATGCATAATCACATTTGTTGATTTTTGTTATTTTATTTTCTCACTTAATATCATACTATAATAAAAGAAGATGACTTTTATTTCACGATATAATCTATATTTGATCATAAGATCCCTAAAATAATGATAAGGAATTCCATATCACTAGTTATTATCAAAAATATAATTATTATCCCACATTATCCAATAAGTGTAAATCTTCATATGGTGAAAAAATAAATTAATCTTTAAATCCTCTTCAAAAGGTAAACATAAACCATTCCATAAATGTTAAAACTAAAGAACCTTCCAAAATTCAATATTTATAAATAACGTCTTTAAATTTACATAAATCAATATAAAATTAATCCAAAAATATCATAAAGTAGTTATTAATTTTCATATAAAAATCATATTAATTCCATGGTCTTAAATTTTTCTGAAACATAGTGATGGAAAACTTTTACTTATAGCCTTAATGAAAAATCACATGCGACCTCATTGCTTAATGAAAACCACAAATTATTGAATAAATTCGATGAATCCAAAAATGTTGCAAACTCTCTCAATAATAACATAACCACATTATCAATAAATCAGTAATTAGTTCCACAATAATCAATAATATACAATTTAATTTATCCATATCAATCTTCACTTTATGGAAACTAAACACTGTTATCTCAATATCATGAACATATCAAGGGTTATGTTCCCTTAATCATGTGTTTTTCATGAAATGTCCCCTTTACCTTAAAATATTTATCTAGGATTTCAATACCATTGAAAGTATTCATGGGAATACTTAAAAAAACTTATATAGAATAATAATTATATATTTAGTGATTCATATAACATAATTATTGTTTATTTATACTTAAATACTTCAATCATTACACTTGATTCATAAACCATTAACTAGGATACACCATATTATCACATAATATGTCTTTCCTATAATATGAATTATTAATCTTTTATTAAGAATAATTGACCTCATTTTAATCAATCTTTTTAAATTTAATATAAATAATATTATTAGACTAAATTGTACCTTTCATATGTCATTCATAGTATCATCCTCATGAGTTGTATAACAATTAATCATACAACCTTGATGATTATCTACATGAAATTTAATCCTAGGAAATCTATTTTCATAATTCTTATACCTTCTAAATTTAAAAAACACAACCACTTATGATACCATAGGGAGACAATTATTATATTCCATTTCCTTAACCGACTTTTAATTTTCCTTAGAAATTAATTTCATTGTGTCCTTATTTTCCACACTAATAACATATTCATGTTTCTCTGAGAAATTCACTTGTTTAATTCTTCCAATATTCTCAACATATAGAAAACTGAATCTTATTTCATATATGGTCCCCACCACCCGAGATCTTAGAAAAATATATGCTTCTCTTATTTGGTGAGTTTGAGAGTTGGTTTAGGTGAAATTTTTTAATCATATATCTTGATAAATAATTATGAATAATACAAATATCCTTCACTCTTGTATTTAGATCATTTTGTTTGTTATCAGAATACTGTCTTTCACATTCTATGTTAACCCAGTTTATTTTGGTTCTCACCTTTTACAAAAACAAAAAAACATAGTGTCAGAAAGTATAATCATAGTACAGAACCACATAATCTTCAAAAATAATTTAAATCATGTATAATTCATGAAAAATTCTATTCAATATATGAAACATTAGGTTTAAACTATTTAATTAATAGTCATCATCTATTCAAATAATTCATGATGGTTCATAAATAGTTTGTTAATTTCTAAATAATATCCTCCAAGACTGTCAAATTAGGTGTACAATAAGTACCATTTTCATGAAAAAGTAACAATTAAGTCCATATCAATTTATAATTTTCTAATTCATAAATACTAGGTACACCTATTTTGTAGCCACATCCAATTATAGAATCAAGTAAGTGGTGTAATTTCTTAAAAAACACACTCTATATTTACTGAAAATTTCTGGACATTTTTTTCTACCTTGATTTATCCTAAGAATTATCCTTGGACATAAAATTAGACATTTCCTTAGACATATCCTTTAACATATCATGAGTTATATCACTAATGTTTTCTCATAATAGTTTTTAAAGATTAACATAACCATTATTTTAATACCAATAATAACAACCCATGATTTTTATACACAAATATCACATTTTTAAGATGAATTTTCAAAAAATTATAATAAAACACCTCGATATAATAATAGTTTAGTATATTTAGATACTAGATACAAAATATTGTCATTTAATAAAATATCTTCAATATATCTCATAAATATATTACCCTTTTCACAATTCCCATTCATACCCTACTTAAAATCATTCTTCATTATAAGGGAAAAGGAAATATATGATTGGGTGAGATCAGATTCTCGGTAAGGGTAAAAATGAGAGGAATCATTATATGATCATATGAAAGAATAAGATTAATATAATTGTATGAGATCATGATAATAACATACAATGTTTATACCCAACCTTTTGATAGATCATTAACATGAGTCATGAAATAAAGAATTGTCATTACAAAATTCATTATACATAAGAGTGTGAAATAAACACAATTCCTCAGCCATATGATCATTTCATAAAAGTGTGGAACTAAAATAGGTATCAAAACCCTTAAATTTTCAATTCATACTACCAGGAATCTCAAGCATAGTGGATCGAGGCTCATCACATGTTTCTCATTTTTGTACAATACTATTGGCCTATATCCTAATGTGGATCAAGCATGTTGAAATGTTTCCCTTTTTTATCTCATGAGATATAAAGATTTACCAAATGGACTTGAGGGAGATATATGTCCCACCCATCCTTGGTTATAACATGACCACCGTCCTTGGTTTTATCATAACCAATATCCTTGGTTATAACACAACCACCATCATTGGTTATAACAAAACCACAATATCACAATAAAAACCATATATATATATATATGTTATAAGAGATCATAAATCCTTAATAATATTATATCCCACGAAAATAAATGGGTTTATATAGGTTCATCATATTATAACCCATAAAAAAGAAATTGGTTGAATAAACATTTCATCATTACATAACCTATATAAATGAAACGAGATTCATAATCTTATCATCAACTCACGAAAATATAAACCATGGAAAAGGTAAATGTTTCTTAAACAAAAGTTCTTCATAATTATAAACCATTTACAGAAAGAATATTTATGGTAAAATTTTATTATATCCCTATAAATACATAATAAACATCAAAGGTTGTTGCAATTTATGAATAAAAATTCCATAGATGGCCATTAAAACATTTTTGTGGAAAATATAATTTCCAATTTGAGAAAATTTCTTTAAAATTTAAAACTTCAAAAAATATTGATAATTGTTTTTCTAAAATATCATTTAAAACTTGAAAATTAAAATTTAAATCATTGAGTGGTCATGATGACATGAAATATCATTTATGTTGTTAATGTTACAAAACATTCCATTTACATTTTCAATAAAAGGAAAAAGGTCACTGTTTGTAAAAAAAATATGAATATTCTTTAAAATGATTTTAAAAAATTCAAGCATCAGTAAAAATTTATATCAAATATAATTTTATAATAGAATAAATAGGATTTATCACATTTTTAGAAAACATGGATATGGAAGAAAATGGATTTTCGATCGGGGTGAGAAATAAAGTCGGTTTTTCATAAAAAATTATTTTGGACTCTTGAGTACATAAGAGGAGGAAAATAAAAGTTAAACTTTTATTTTATTGAAATAAATATATTCTAATAAAATTCATGAATTTATTGGGAGATTCCTCATTAGCATTCATCATTAGAAGAATAATTATAAACAATCCTAATAAATAATGAGACTGTATAATAAAACCATTACCACTTTGGTAAATAATTAATAATATGAACCAATATAGAGTAACATAAAATAGTAATTTTAATTTCATGAAAAATTATATTAATGAAATAAAATTTGAAAGTGGAATTATATACACCATGCCAATGAAATAAATGGTGAATATGGCATGTTTCCCACAACAAAAAAAGTGAGATGAAGATCTTTGAAGTTAGGTATCGAATTAACTAATACATGTTAAAAACTCATTTATAACAAATATATGTTTGTTATAAATCTATGAAATAACCATAATAATATAAATTATAGCATATGTGATTTAATTATGACCATTTATTAGACATTTCTTAACAATTCCTTGTTTAAAATCACATTTCTGGTAATAACTACATTATTTTACAATTATATTTTGATTTTAATGTTCAGTTACTTTAATTTGAACATGGATCTATAATAAAAAAATTAATGATATATATATAATATTTTAATTAAAAATTTATTTAGAGAATCATTAAAATTAAACATAGAAAATAAAATTTAGTATAAATGGAGACAGTATGTCATACTTACGCATGAACACTATTTCTATATTCTCAAAAGATGGAATGAATGCAATTAAAATATTAAATTAACAATATATAATACTTTTTTTGTCATATATATCACATATATTCATTCAAACTATCTTTATTACCTTCCATGTAAATCATATGTAAATAATAAATAACATCGCTTCGTGAGGCCATGGTCCGCCGTACACACGAGGTGTGTTATTGTATCCCCCACGGAATGGAAAGTAAAAAGGTGTATATGATATTGTAATTTTAGAGTCACAATTATGTTAAAATATCACATATATTAATTTAATATATCCTTATTATCTATGTAAAATGTAAATGGAAAAAATATACCACATCTATCCGCTTGGCAGTAGTCCACTGTACACATGAGCGATGATATTATTTTTTAATAGGTTGGAAGGTGATAAGGTATATTTTATATTTTAATTAAATAATAACATTTAATTTATAAATATAATATATATTATTTTAATCCATAATTATATCAATTCATGATAATCTGTGATGGAAAACGAATTATATCAGTTTGTGAGGTGATACTCTATCGCATACATGATCGACAGTTTCGTTTCCCATTTGGTGGAAGAGGATATGTATATAGGTTATTACAATAGTATTATAAAATCTCATTATATATTTTATAATGTTTTAATTATATCAACACATATTAATATCATTTAAGGGAGATGGAAGAAGAAATAATACCAAACTCAAGGATAAGAATTTTAGTTCGTCTTTGGAGAACCTCATTAGGTTTATACTTGAAGTCTTCATTGGATGGATTTTTCACAAGAAATGGGATATAGTTAATGGGTTTTTAATTTAGTAATTTATTTTTTCATTTATTTGTTAAAATAAAGGGTTTTTGTACTATGAGTATGAGAGGAGAAGGAGATACCATTTATAGTTGTGGGAGGGGACAAACATGATTTTTTTGAAAAAACAAGTGCACCCATATTCCTCACATTAAAAAAGGATCCAAATTGGATAATTAGAAAACATTATGGATTATAGGATCGAAATATATCCCTAAACTAGTTATTGGATAATTTTTTAATTCATTTTAACTGTAATCATTTTAGTTTAACCCATTGTAAACTTGTTTTAACCTTAACCGCAGAAATTATTTTTTACTATTTTTAATATTAATTATGGTAAAAAATTATCTTAAACATATTATATAATTTCTATTATTATAATTTATAATATTTAATAATTTTTAACAAATTTTATTTATATAATTTTAAAATTTTAATATAAAATTGAACCTGTAGATGCGATGAAAAAGCGAGTTTCCAAAGAGAAAAGTTTCAAATGTTTAAATAGTTTTTATTTAAAAACTCAATATTAAATTTATTCTAATGAAATAAATAGAATTAATTATAATATAATTTATCTTATATTAATTTAAAAATCATTTTAAAACTAAATTCATCCTTATAAATTGATTAAACAAAAAAATTGTTTTCAATAAAGACCAGTTTTTTCATTATTCATTGAAAATTAATCCCTTCATAAAATTCCTCAAATTAACACTAAGATAACTATGAAATGAAGATTTAAAAAATTATGTTTATTTTAGAATTAAAATATTATAATAGTGTCAAAAATAATTTTAAAATAATTTTACAAAAAGTAATAGAATATATTTTTAAGATAATGCATTTTTTTCAAGAAAAAGATGATTTTATATTAATTATATAACAATAATGATTCATTATTGAATTTTAGTTAATATATATTAATATTTAATCTATAAATTTTATTTATATCTTTCCTCACTAGATTTTTTTCAGTTAATTAAAATGGAAAAACCTTTTTCACTTAAATATGTTCATTAAGAAAAAAGAATTTTTAGTTATAAATATAAGTTAATCAAATAATAATAATAATTAATGATCAAAATGAAATTAATTAGATTATTATAAATAAAAGGGATTATATTTCATATTATGACCAAATAATAAACACTAATAGACATTAAATTAATTTATATTATGAAAGAAAATAACTATATTTACAGAAATGACAATTTCACGGACAACCCAATATTTTTAGAAAATTCTAATAATTAAACCATAAGTTAATTTTTAAATAATTTTTTTCAAAAAAGTATAATTTTTATAAAATAGAATAATTATAATTATTATAATCTAAATATATTATACACACAATTTTTTTTTAAAAAAATAATTTTTTAAAGATACAAATTTTTGAAGAATAAAAAGAATTTTACTGAATATCGTGTCCATATTTCAAAAGAAAGAACCAATAATTTTTTTTATGAGGACATATATATATATATATTATCATTAATTTCATTAAAACTCTAGTTTTTATTTAACAAACGATATCAAAAAATTAAATTTATATAAAAATAATTCATAAAATATTGGGGTGTTAGACTTAGGGTTTATGATCATTAATTATTTTATGATTATTTTCTTATGAACTGACAAGATTTATGTCATGACCCAAGATTAAGATATATTATATGAATTGTATAGTTTGGAAATT
Source organism: Viscum album (assembly GCA_963277665.1). Lineage (NCBI taxonomy): Eukaryota > Viridiplantae > Streptophyta > Magnoliopsida > Santalales > Viscaceae > Viscum > Viscum album. Next base: position 777,758,725 of record OY728164.1, read on the forward strand.
TTATTCTTATGTTCTCATAGACATATTCCCATGTTATGTTTATGTGGTCCTTGATATCTTTATAATTTACCCATACCGAGTATCTAAGCTCACACATTTATTATGTTTCCTTTACCTAAGACACAATGAAGTGTATTGCGTTTGATATTTAATGATATTACAAATTTAATATCAGTGTTTTAAAGTAAAATACAATTTTTTATTTTATGATTTCAAATTTCACGTGATATTCAATTATGTATCCATTTTTCCATTACTAATAAACTATTTGTTCCGTGGAGATGTGGTTTCTTATATCTACTACCAATATAAAAATTACTTCTAGATCTTGGATACTAGGTTCTAGGAATTTATAGAGGGTATTAATTGAATTATACTATAAACCTAGGGAACTATATTTTGGAAAATATGTATTATGGAATATAATTTAATGACTGACATTGAGGATATGTCTAAGTATAAGAAAACATTCTGTTGTTTTTATGAGGTAGATATTATGTGTTTTTCCTAGAAATATATCCTTGTATGGATAATATACGATGGAATGGTTTTGGAAAAAATGAATCATGGGGTAACAAACCCAAAAGGGTCGGGTTGAGTCTATCTTGGTCACCATTCTGGTGCACGATGAATGTTCCCTTACTACATACCTAGATTTACACTCTTTTAGGATATTATTGGGTTAATTCAAATTTTTATGAATGTACCTAAAGTAATTAAGAAGATAATAATCATGTAATAGCTTGGATAAACTAAATTTCCCATATATTTAAAATAATGTATCATGATTTAGACATCCCTTAAATTATATTACATAATTATGAATAATATTCCTCACACCGTGACTTATTTTAGACAATAGCTGAAACCAAGAGGGATGATGTTAACAATAAATCAGATAGAAAATGCAGTTATTATATGAAACCAAATGGGATGGTGATTGAAGTGAAAGATATTATGTCTATGAATAATAATTTATCCTAAAATAATATTAATAATCTATACCTTAACTATGTAATCAACTCACCAGTGAAGAGATGGACAAAGTATGCTAAGAGAACATGTGGTGGAAACCATGGAGGGAAATAGTTTCAATTTTTATCATGTTAGAAATGTGAAAAGATACACCCACAATAATGTATAAAAGGAATAATAATTTTTTTGTATAAAATAAGGTCATAGAGCATAAAATTACAGGGAAATATTTAGGGAGGTCAATGAAGAGAAATAATTTTTTTCCTAAAGATCCATTTATAGTTTTTTTCCTAAATGTGGTGGAATTCGTCATTACCCATCTTAATTTCCTCTTCTAAAGGTTAAATCCGAGTCCATGGGAGGACCTAAGTCATAATAATCATTTAAATGATATTATTGAAGTATTTATGTATTGATATTTGATAATTATTTTATAGGAGTATTTTTTAACCTTGGTATTTTGGTTATAATAATCAGGAAACATCTAAGGATTTTTCCAAAATAGTTTTTATTTACGGATTTATTTTTTTGAATGTTACTGATAAACATGAAAAGTGATATAGTTTTATGCTTATATTTTTGTAAAACAAATTATTAATGTAAAGATAGCCATATATATACCCCTTTTATTGAGTTAACAATGTTTAGTTAGGATAAAGATATGATTAAAATTAATGATATAAATGGGATAATTATTTTATGAAAAATCAATTTACGTCATCTTTTATAAATTTTATTACATTTTTAGATTTTTGGAATTAATTAAATAGATTGTGACAAATAAGTTTTTTTTTTAAATTTTGGGAATAATATATTTATTAATGTGGGGTTAAATTTATAGTTATAGATACCATAATGTGTTTATAAGATTTTGTTTGGTCATATATTCAAAGGCATAGATACCTATTTTTAGGTATTAAGTAACGAGGCTTTGAGGTAATTTAAATCTATTACAGAGTTTTAGTAAAACTACTATATTGAGGTTTAAATAAACCTTTGGGTTATTATATGATTTGATTTTAATATAATTTCATAGTGATATGTAGATAATATTGATTTATAAAAATTGACTAATTGAAAATGTTATATTTTCAGATATATTTACTTTCAGGATAAGTATTAGGTTCTAGGTTAATAAAGACACATTAATTTTTTTATCATAATAAATATTTAAAACAATAAAATTTTATTATGATGGTTAAGGATTAAACATGGTTACCATAGAGTTAAACTAAGATATAAAGTTATAATGTCCATATAAAATTTCATAAATTGTATTTTATAGATATATTTCAACTTTATATCATTCCCTTTTAAATATGAGATCTTTTGTATCCATTTATCTAGAATAATGAATTAATATATTTTAATCTTTTAATAAATTTATATTGTGTTGTATCCCCCACTTACAAAAGGAAGTCCCTCTTATCTATTATGAAAAACTAAATTTCCTCTTAACACAACTAATTAATATCCAAATCTTTTCCTAAAATCCTTTACCATTTCGTAGAGGTCCCAGTTTAATCATAATACCATCCTTTTAAGGAATAATATTTAATCCAAAGGAGGTTTATAAATGTAAAGTAATAACTCTTAACTGGGTACTTTCAATTTTATTTCCTATTACACCTTATATAAACTTATTTTAAATATAATAATATTATTAATGTATTATCATCAATATAATAAGATGTTATTATGATGGTACAACCATTTTCCTTTTAGTGAACCAACCCCATAAATCCTAGATCTAATGTCATGCTACCATTACATTATAATGATTTCAAGTAATCAAATCCTAAATTATAAAAGTGCTTAGTAGTCTTGGTAAACTAGATATATACACTATCATTGTATTAAAAATTCATAAAATAATTACAAAATATTTTTTTATTTCTGTGATAAAAATAACTTTATTCCATCTAGAATATCCATGTATATCATTCTTAGTACACTTCTTGGAATCCTGGGGTAGGGAAACAAAATAAAGGTGAACTCAAATGACCATTATAGTCAACTATCGAAGAATAAATGGTGAATCAATGAGAATGGTAAATATGAAAAGTTAATAACTAAACAAACACGCCATATAATCTGTAAAATGAATTGATAAACCTTATGACAATGTAATAACTAAAAACACATACAATTAAAATATCTAGATAAGGAATAATCAATATGGAAATGGTAATAACTAAAACACATACCAATTAATTAATGAAATGAGAATGAAATGATTCCATAGATATGTAGATAGAAAATATCATGGAAAAATAATATATGAGTTTTAATGAAGGAAATGATTAATTATTAGATGCCATTATTCTTAGGTACATGTAACCTTTACCTTCAATACCTTTCAAAATACAGTTTATCATATCGAGTAAATACCTATCTAAGTCTATCAAAATTAGACATCACATGAGACTACCACATTATATAGGTGTTATCTATAACTATGACCCACCCGTTTTGTACCTTTCAAATGTATTCCTCATATATCAAATAATCGATTTAACAATCTACCTCACCAAATATCAATATAGAGTAAAAGATAAGGATTTATTAATATTTCTTCAGATATTAAAATAAATATAAAGTACACACTATATGTGAATATGGTATATGTTTTAGTAAATAATCATATCCATAATAAATGATATGGATATTTAGGGGAAACTTAATGTTCAATGATTACAAAAAAAATGAATATTTCAAGGGAACTAAAAACAGAATAAAGGAAGTGAATGTCAATACTCTCCTTGGATAAATCAATAAATAAAATATATTGAGGAACAATAACTAAGGTATAAATACAATATATCCAATGTGGAGTAAGGATAAAGTGTTGTTTTCATTAATGAATAATAATACTATAAAAATACATATTAATTTTATTAAGGAAAATATACTTTTTTATTTTGAATTTTTTTTGTAAAACCTATTCATTAAAAATCAATTTAAAAAAAATTTTTAAAAAATAACCTTTTAAACTTGAAAATGAAGCTTCAAATGAATGATGTATGGTAAATTCATTCATGATGTAGATGGTAAAAACATTATTTTCATGGTATAAAGGTTAGAAAAATTAATTGTTAGAAAATAGAAAAGTATAATAATTTGAAAAATAATGTAAAAGAAAAAAAGTGTGAAAATTTATTTAATAAATAATTTTAGAATGGATAAAAATATTTTTTATGTTTTTTTTAGAAAATAGAAGTTTTAAAAGAAAATCAGTTCTCCGACGAAAGAGGGAAATGATGTCGGTTTTTATAATAGAATATAAATCATTTTAAGCCCCAAAGAGTGGGAATATTGTAAGATTAATAAGAAACATTCATGAATAAACATAGTAGAAAAAAATTAAAGGATTTATTGAAAAATTATTCAATCATTTCTTTTGATGTAAATTCATGTGTAAAAAACCCCGAACCAAATGAGGTTGTGATATAAACCCTTGAAAAAACAATAATGCTGATGTGAGAATCAATAAATGAATAGATTATGTGTGTCAAATGTATATACACCAAAAAATAGTGTAAATATACAAAAATATATGAAAAATTGATTACAAAAATATTATTTTAATATTAATGACAATGAGAAAGTAAAATACACTAATAAAAATGAATCAGGTTATGAAGTTCATTACCACTTGGTATGTTTTAAAAAAAATCCAATGAGAAGAAATAATTTAAATTAAAACTCAAAATAAAACGAAGAAAAAATATTTCATGATATAATATATCAAAATGGTTAGTAGATTCACCATGTTAAACAAGTATTTGGTGAATATGACATTTATCTCATAGATGTAAAAAGTGAGATGAAAATCCCTTACCTTGTGTTCCTTTTTAGGTGAACACCATTTAACATCTTGTATAAGGGTTATAAATATTATAATAAATTATTCCAGAACCACATAAATATTTTTTTATCATATATTATCCTTTCCTAATATCTTATTACTCGTGTGTTGCAATCATTCAATATTTTCACTATTTTGGGTGATAATTTCCTAGTTTTTGAATTAGGTTTTGACTTGTTAAATATTGATACTATTAATTAGATCATGATTAATTAATATTTATAATGTAAAACAGGATGTAATTATCATATATATTAATTATATTTTTATTTATAAAAATCTATTATGTTTGGATATAAGAAATGAAATGTACCATTCTTGGAGACAATATCATGTACGTACGCACGAATGCTACCTTCATTTATTTGTCATACTAAAATAATGAAAAGGAAATAATATATATATATATAGTATAATTATAGTATCATATATATTTCATATATGTCACACTTTATTAATTAAACCATCTTTTATACACTCTATGTATAGTCTGAATGAATCACATCACTTTGAGGTGGTGGTAATCCACACTTCCACAAACGATGTTATCATATTTTCACAGAATTGAAATCAAAAGGGTATGTCTTATATATAAATTAATGAAGTATAAAGGAATTATAAATATCATATATATCATATATATATAGTAGGTTCATAGTAATTACCAACCATGAGAGTTGGTAGTGGAAAAAAGAACGACATCTTTTTGTGTGGCGGTAGTTCACCGTACACATAAATGGTATGTTTGTTAACCATTAGATGGAATTGTGGTTATGTTTAGGTGAAGAACTTAGAATAAAAAAATATTAGAAATTTTATGATATATTTTTTATTATATAACTTTGTAATAAGAAAATTTTCACAGTCGGAGAAAAAAATAAAACAAAAGATCATGAGAAATGATGTTACCTCTTATTCTATTAAATCCTTTTGGTTTTCACTAAATGGATCCATGGATGGATTAATGTAAAAATAAAAGATTATAGGATAAGGGGAAGTATTTTTAGGATCTATTTTGGTAGATATTTGTTCATTCAGAATTAGCTTGATAGGTGTGATTTAGTGGGAGGGGTGAGTGCCTTTATAGTGGAAGAGGAGTGGAATTCTTGGATTTTTTTTGAAAAGCGAATTCCACCCATGTTTTTCCAATGAAAAGTGGCTCAAATAATGAATCAAAATCAATAAATTTGAATATATGGTCTAAAAATGAACAACCAATTGTCTCTGGAAAATTTTATAGGTCATTTTATCCCTTAATATTAATGTTTTGTCCCTTATTAGGCTAATATTTCTCTTAATCGCTATAATTAAATTTTAATCACATTTATTAATATTCTTTTTCAAAATATATGTTAAAATTATTATAAATTATAAGTTATTCTGATTCCTAATATGGAACCCATTTTTACAAATTCCAATCATATAATTTACAAAATTTTATTCAAATTTAATCATGTAGACGGGATGCCAATCTATGTTTTTAAAGTAAAAACGCCTAAAGATTGTGATGTTTTTGTATCAAATTAAAATGAGATAATCATTATAGTGAAATAAATTAGAATAATTTTTTTTATAATTTATGTAATATTACATCAAAATCAATTTAAAATATAATTTAACCTTGTAAACAAATTAAATTAAAAAGTGGTTTTGAATTAAAATTCAATATTTTTCATTATTTATCAAAAATTGAATCTTCATTGAAAAATAACAAAAATTCACCCTAAAATATTTTTTATATTTATATATAAAAATTAATACTATATTTTCTTATTAAATCTATAAAAGTTCCTAAAATTGTTTTTAAAATAGGTTCTCTATTAAAAGGTAGAAAAAATGTTTTTTGGAAAATATTGATTTTTCAACGAAATATTTTATTTGATCTTCTCTTATGTCTATCAGATCTTTTGGATTGATGTAAACAATATTTTATTAAATATATAATATATATTCCACTAATATAACTCAATAATTTATATTTATGTAATTTGTTATTATAAAATAGCTTCGTGGGCATAAAAAAGTTTTCTATAAGAACATTCAATTTAGTTTAAATTTGTTTTTATATTCATTTATAATAAATTTTTAACCAGAAAAATTCATTTTATATTTTTATAAACCATATATTTTCATAGTTTAGTTAATAGTATTCATAATTTTATATTTAATGGCTATGATATATGTTATTATATTAAATAATAATATTTTTATTATGTATTATTGTTTAGTAAAACAAAGTCTTGAGTGTCATTGAAGTCTTTAAAGAAACTCGTTGTTGCGTATGATGAAATAGAAATCAGTATTCCATGCATTGAAATATATATCATAGATTTAATTTATCTAATACAATTAATATACTATAAACTTTCAGGATATTATATCACCTTATACGCTTATTGTTGCGTGCCATTCAGGATATTGAATACCCTGTTCTAACATTATAATGTCAGGGCATTAGATTCTACCACATTAATTGAATTGTTCTATTTAAATTTAAACTCAATATTGGGAGTTGATTTTTTATTATTTCATATATTGAAAAACCACAACCAAAGATAAGCTCATAAAAATTCCTCTATAAAGGATAGAATGTGATGAATAAATTTCTTATCGATTAACATATAAATTGATCACTATATAGAAGAACATTAGTATAAGGTATAAATACATACATGGTGGAAAAGAGTAAATATTTATAGGTAGTGATTGAGGCCACAAATAAAAAAAAGTTAATGATCAATGGAAATTTTAAGGCCATAAAGTCATAAACTTGTGATGATTTATAAGACCACATATTCAAAAAAAATAAGGTATTATCATTTTCCTAATGTAGAGTAATTATTTTTATGTATATGAATATATGTAAATATATTAACACAACATATTTCTATAAAAACAATTTTTATCCCTATTTGATTCATTGATTAATTTATAATTTATCAAATACTTCATGAAATGGATATCTGAAAATTAACTTTGATTCCAGAAGCAATAAAAAATAGTTTTAACAGACCACAAGGCCCATAACAGAGTGAAAAGTATAACTATTTGTCTCTAACTATTCCATAAAGCCAAAATAATCAACACATTAATCTTTAAACCTAATAAGTGATACTACCAATTCATCATTAAAATTGTATCATTAAATTGTTCAATTAGAAACAGTGAAATATTAACAAGGACATTGTGTAGGCTAGTTGTTATAGTTAAAACCTTATTATATTTCATTTATGTGTTCAAGTATCACAGTTAAGATGAATTTTATGGGTTACCACGTAATAAATAGTTTGTTATTTTCAAAAACAATATTAATAAATATTATGGGAATTATTGAAATTAATTCCTTAAATAAACTTTTCACAATAGTTTTCAACAATACCTCAATACATAAATAATTAATCCATTTATTTCTACATTGGTAATTCCTTGGTTTAGGTTATATCCTTTAGAATAGGGAATTCCTTAAAACTAATAACCATAGTGTGAGAATCAATTATCATATTAGGAAAACCATATAATCATTTTTAGGATGTATAAATAACAAAACATTATTTTTTATCTTAGACACATTAGTTTTAACCTTGGTCATTAATTTTCATTATCTATTCAAATCCTTCTTAATGTTTTGTAAATAAAATTTGAATTATCTTAATAATATTACTAGGGAGTGTCAAACCAGGTGTACAGTAAGGCCAATTGTTACTTAGTTACACCGAGTCAGGCCCAATGCACACTTTCAGAGTTGATACCCCTTGGTAAATCTATTTCATAATCACACCCACTTATATTATCATGAAAATTATGTTTTTATATGAATATCCACATAATCTATAACTTATAATATTTCTATGCTGTTATTCTATACATATCATAAAATTCCACCCCTGCGATATGTTATCTGATCAATGTTTTCCTAAATCTAGTAACCAAGTTTTCTACTAAAAATCTTATGATAATAACTGTAGAGACCCAGCCCCAGAAATCTCCAAGCTAGTGTCATGATACCATTAAATTAAAATGATTTCCATGAATCAATTCTAAAAGGACAAAAGATTTTAGTAGTATTGGTAAACTAGATACATACATTAGTCTTGTGTTTTAAACTAATACATTAATTACAACATAATTTTATTATTTAAAGGATCAAAATACCTTTATTTCATCTAGTGTATCATTGAATATCATTATTTATACATTTTCAGTATTCCTAGGGAAGGGTAAAAATAAGAGTGATCTCAAATGATCAGTAAGGTCAAGTATAGTGTAAAAAGTAATGAATCAATGAGAATAGTCAATATAGAAAGTTTATAACTAAAAACACATTCCCTATAATAAATACACAAAATGTATAAAAAAAAGGGAAATGTAATAACAAAAAACCCAACCCATTTAAAAAACTAGATAAGGAATAATCAATATTAAAAGGTAAATAACTAAAATACATTAAATTTAATAAATGAAGTGAGAATGAAATGAATCTAAAGATATTTTGATGAAAAAAATCATGGATAAATAATAACAAAGTCTAAATTAGGGAAACTATTAATTAATGGATGTCATGTTTTCTAGGTACACGATGCCTTTACCATCTAGAACATTCACAAGATGGTATAACATATTGGGTAAAAACCCATCTAAGGCTAGCCAACTAACTTGTCCCATGAGACTACCTATGCCTAGAGGGAAAATCTATAACTACTGGCCACCCATGTCACACACATCCATATCATTCATCATATATCAAACAATCAATTTAATTATGTTACCTAGAAAATATCCACTTGGAGGAGAAAATTCAAATTTGTCTACATTTCTTTACTTAATCAAATAACTGTCATGCAAACATTATTTTTGAAAATGTTATATTGTTTAGGCAATAATCATATCCATGATAAATGATGTATATATTTAGGGGAAGCATAATATTAACTGATCGTAGGAAATTGAATAGTTTATGGGCACTAATAAAGGAATCATGGAACTAAATTTCAATACTATCTTTGTCCAAATCAATCAAAAACCATCGATAAGAAGAATAAGGATGGTATTAATAAAAAATATCCAAAGGGGATTCATGATAAAGTTTTTTTGTCCATGAATATTAATACTATAAAGAAAATATTTGAAAAATATTCTGATAGAAAATATCATATTTATATTGGATTTTTTATGAACAACTGTTTCATTGAATATCAATTTTAAAAGAAACATTATATTAAAAAATTAATGTTTTAAACATGGAGAGGAATCTTTGTTTGAATGAAAATGGTTAAATCTGTACATGTTATACAAGGTAAAAAGAGCATTCCATTTTTATGGGAAAAATGTTAGGAAAATGCCTTATTTAGAAAGAGACAAAAAGATTTCACTGAAAAAATAGTATATGAAAAAAGGGTAAAAAAGAAAATTACAAATAATTATGTAAATGTTAATTTCATTTTTAAAACCTTTTTTAAAAACCTGGTTTTTAGAGAAAAAAAAGTTCTCCAAATAAAGAGTGAAATAAAGTTGGGTTTTCATAGAAAAAATATCAAACATTTTAATTACTAATTAATTTGAAAATTGTAATATTACATGGAAAATGTAATGTATTACCATAGGAGAATAAAATTAATGTATTTATTAAACACTGATTCAATAATTTCCTATGATGGGAATTCAAGTGTAAACAATACTAGAAAAATGAGACTATGAAGTAAACCCTTGAAAAGACCATAATGTTGATGTGAGAGAAAATAAATTAATAGATTATGTGTTTCAAATGTAAATAAAAATAAAAGAAGTTTAAATAAAACAATATATATTAAAAAATTATTATTCACATACTCTTAGAATATTAACAACAATGAGGAAGTGATATAACCCAATGTAGAGGAATCATGTTAGAAAGTTCTTTACCACTTGGTAACTGTTCAATAAAATCCCCTTAGAGTAAATTATTAAAAATGAAACTAAAAATTAAAAGAAAATAAAATAATTCATGATATAATATATCAAAATGGGAAGTAGATACGCCAAAAAAATAAGTATGTGGTGAATATGTCATTTATTTCACAACTTTAAAAAGGGAGATGAAAATCCCATACTTTCTGTATCCTTTTAAGTGAATATCCTTTAAATTATTTTATAAGGGTTTTAAACATTTCAATATATTATTCAAAATCCAAAATAATATCTATGATATCTTGTATGATCTTCTCATAATATCTTATTACTCGTTTTATTGTAACCATTCCTTATTTGCAATTTTTTTGGGTGTTAGTTTCCCACTTTCTCAAGTATACTTTGACTTGTTTCATGTTGTTACTACTACTTAGATCATTATTTAATCATATAAATAATTTAAAAAATTACTTAATTATCATATATGTTATGTATATTTGTATTTATAATAATCCATTATGTTTGGAGATAAGAAATTAAATGAACAATTTATGAATATGGTAGGTCACATGTACACATGAATGCTGCCTTCATTTTTTTTATCATATTTAAATAATAAAAACTAAATTATATATATATTCATTAATTATAACTAAAGTATCATATATATATTATATATGTAAAAAAATTGTAATAAAACCATCTCTTATATATTCCATGAATATTGTAAATGAATAATATCTTTTTGAAGGGGCTGTAGTCCACACTTCAACAAAATGATGTTATCATATTTACAAAAAATATAAAGAATAATGGTATGTGTTTTAAAAAAATTTAAAAAGAATAAATACATTTTAAATTTAATAAATTTAATATATATATATCATATATAAAATAATTCCTAACCATGAGAGGTGGTAATCAAAAAATGACCCACATCATTTTGTAAGGTGGTAGTTCTCTGTAAACAAAAATGGTATGTTCATTACCCATCAGATGGAAATGTGTGTATGTTTAGAATGAAAAAAATTAAAAGAATCTTAGTATAGTGAGGACACTATTCATATTATATAATCATGGAATAATAATTTTTTAGGGGGAGGAGAATGAAAATTAAACAAAAGTGCTCGAGGAAGGATGTTACACCTTATTTGGGAAACTCATTTTAGTTTGTACCAAATGGATTACTTAGATTGATTAATTAAAAAAGATAGTATTTTAAGACTAGTAAAGTGATTTTAGGATATATTTTGGTAGATCTTGGTCGATCAAATGTGGCATGAGTTGTGTGAGGAAGTGAAGGAGGTGAGTACCTTTTTATAGTGGAAGAAGAGTGGCACTCTTGCAAATTTTTTAAAATAGAATTCCACCAACATTTTTTCTATGAAATGTTGCTCCAATAATAAAAATAAATATTTAAAATTGAGTAAAGGGCCAAAATATGGTCATCCAATGAATATTTTTCATGTTTTGAGGTCATTTTGGACCTTATGTTTAAGGTTTTGTCACTTGTTATGAATTTTTTTCTTAATCGCTATAATTCATTCTTAATTGCTTACACAAATATTTTTTACAAAAAAAATAAAAAACTAGAAAAAATTATAAATTATTATAATTAAAAATATAGATTAAATATTTTAAATTCCAATAATATAAGTGGTATAAATTTATTTAAATTTAATCCCACATAGGGGATGACAATATATGTTTCTAAAGTAAAAGAGTTCAATAGTTTGAAATGTGTTTATATAAAATTTCAATGGTAAATTTATTAAAATGACATAAATTAGATTTTTTTATAATAGATATAATTTTATTCTGAAACCAATTTAATATATAATTAATCATTATAAAAAAATTAGATGCAAAAATAGTTTTGAATTAAAATTTATCATATTTACTATTCATCAAAAAATGAATCTTCATAGAAAAATATAAAAAATTCACCCTAACATAATTTTAAGATACCTATTTTAAAATATATGTTTATTTTGTCATATTATGTCTATAATATATCTAAAATGAGGATTTAAAATTGGTTCACCATTAAGAGGCGGTAAAAGTTCCATTAGAAACATATCGATTTTTATGCGAAATATTGGGGGTTGTCTTATCTTATGACCATCGAAAAAATTGGTTGAATGAAAAAAATATTTTATTAAATAATTTATAAATATATATATAATTTATAAATATCATTCATTAATTTTAATTAATGTAAATTATGAGGATAAATGTCTTTCTAGAAAAAAATACTTTTCTATAAAATCATTCCCTTTATATTCAATTATTTTTTATATTTATTTATTGTTAATTTGTAACCAATGAATTCATTTTATATATTTTTAAACAATATATTTTTATAAGTTAGTTAGTAATATTCATAATTATGTATTTAACAAATATGTAATATATTATAATATTAAATAAGAACATTTTAATGATATATTTATGATTAGTAAAAATTTAAATTTCAGGTAACACAATCCATTTAATAAACTTGTTTTTTCATATGGAACAACTTAAATCAGTATTTCATGACATGAAATATATATCATAGATCGAATTTATCTATAATAGTGAATATACTATAATGTTTCAGGAGATTATATTACCTAACATGCTTGGTTTTGTGTGTCATACAGACTGTATATTACAATATTATTATTTTAGAATTTAGGGGTTTTATATTTCCACACCCTTTCTACCAAAAGGGAAATGGAAGTATCACTTATGAATAAGTGTGGACTACTATCTTAACATAGATATATACAAAAGTTTCCATAAAAATAACTCATGGTTAGTTATTGTGATGGATTTAATGTTTATATATTATATTTATGATAAAATCAATATTTTGGAATGATGAAATATTATTTATCTTTATTTCCTTCATTTATTGAGAAATGAAAATAGTTTTCATCTATAAGTATGGACTACCATCTCAATGAACCCTGTAATTAGTTTTTCTATTTCTCAATTTAATATCTGATAATAAATTTGTTTTTAATAGATATATATGATATTTATATCATTATAAAAATTATATATATTGCGGAACCATGATAAATGTAAAAGGACCATAACCAATGAACCAAAACTTTCATAAAAAGTGATACAATTAACACTATGAAATGATTTTTTAATAAATAATTAATAATAAATTTTTGTTAAATTTTTTTGAGTAAACCATATTTTTTATTATAAGCAATAATATTTTGATGGCATTTAAATATAATAAATTTAAATTTATTACATATGTGGTCAGAGTGCATATGAAGAATGACTCACCTGAGGTAAGGTTTTTATGTTATGAAATCATTTTTATTTAGATTCTTTTGTATAATTTTATTATGATGAAATCATATGATCAATCTCCCCCAAATATTTTTTAGTTTTTTACACTGTGGTTATTTTTATATATTAAATGTTTTCCTTTCATTTTTTCACTTTACGTACTCTAGATACTGAAATTACATTTTTAATGAAAACTTTCATTCTTTTAATTTGGTTAGGAAAATTTATCTTCCATGTCTGTATTTTCTTTAGAATGTTCAGTATTTATTTCTTATTATAATATGACTGTTTAATGTAATTTTTACCATGCTTTATTTTTAGTTTTTTAAAAATAATATTACTTTCATTTTTTAATGAGGTACATTTTACCGAAGGAGTGAATGAATTATTTATTTTAATGATTACAAAATTAAAGGGATTTACCACCATAAAAACACTCAATGATTTGAATATTAAGATACACATTTCTATAGTTCTTTAAAAAAATGATTCCTTATCATTTAGAAATTTTGTTATTTTAAATAATTGATTTCAAAATGAAAAGGATTTTTTCCTTTAGAAAATGATCCAGTGATCTTTTAATAGTATTGTCATCCATGAAAACATCCATTTCTGTTATAGATGCTTCTCTGGGGTTATTATCCAATGATACCACATTTATTTATTATTATTTTGTTTTATTATAATGATGATGAAATTTAGATAAAAACCATTTTATTTCCCTTGGGATATGTTATGATGAAATGATAAATTTTTTCTGATATTACAATATACATATAATATAATATGATTATGTAATGGTTGGGTCTATTATATACCTGCAATTAATTGGGTAAAGATTAAAGTTTTATGATCTTAATGAGTATATTCAAGGACATCCCAAGCTCAAAAATAGGGTACATAGGATGTGATCCCAAGCCAAAAAAGGGTACATGAAGGGTTATTCCAAGCCCAAATTAGGTACATAGGTGGTAGCCTAAGCCAAACATTTGATGAATGTCATGGTGTGTATCCTTTACATAATATTTATATGATTATTATTATTACATAGCTTGTAAAACTCTTTTATTGCATGATCTTATGCCAATGATATAATCTCAGGGATAATATTCTTCGATTTTTTATGATTCAAATCTTATGAAATACTAATATTTATTCAATGGATCATGATTATCATTTATGAATTATTGGGTATGGTTTTAAAAAGTTAAGATAATATTCTCATAACTCTATACTCGTGTAATTGTTAAATGATAATTTTTATATCCCTTAATTAATCTTACTTGTAATTTAATACCACCCTGTACTATATTTTCATTACTGAATGATATAATGAATGATTTTAAGTATGGAATGTCTAATAAGGGTGTTATTTGTGATGATATTAGTAGGAGATGATATAGATATATTTTGTACCAATAGTCTATACATCAATGTTTCTAAATAAACTAAACCATTATGGTTCTAGAATTAATCTTAATTATATTTAATGAATATTCATATAATAAGATGTAATATTTATTTATGAAAGTATTGGGTAAGATCAGTTGGTATCAGATAATCGATTATTCATTTTAAGAAACTAGGATTTGAAAATTTTAGTGAGAACACTAAGACTATATATATGAGAACATCATATGTTGTTATAAATAAATGAGCATGGTTTTCTAAGAAAATAAATCCCTCTCTATATACTAGTAAGTGGAGGTGGCTATGAAACAAACACACATAGGGGTAAAATTATGAATGGGGATGATTGGGTGTTAACTTGACCATCATATATGTATATATGAGTTGGTCTAAGACTACACAATTGGCAAGTCACTCCTAGGGGGATATTCTTAGGATAATTCAAATTTTCATTACGATCCATTATGATGGATTCGAATAGATAATGACAACAGATAATGTAGGTAAAACCTATCATTCATAGATTTAAAATAAATTGTCATGATTTAGATATAATATATATTATTTTGATGATTATATGGTTTCCCACTATAATTATTTTACCTTACACTATTATTTTCGATTCCAATTAATTTTTCTAACTAGAAGGAATTGTGTGGATTTTGAATACGATCGAAAATGAAATGATTATACTCCAATGGAACTGAATGTTATAAGTGTCGAATAAAAAATCTCATTTTTATTCTTACAAGACGTTCTAAATCCATGAATCATGTTGATCATACAATTAAGAAAAGAAGGGTACAACTTTATATCGATTCTTTTAGGAAGAAACATCCACTTTTGTAATGGTTATTCTGATCAAATAATTGCAGGGAAATGGATTGGTACCACTAGAATGATATTATATATTCTCAAATATTTAGATAACGAAGTATTTATATTGGTTGTTTTTTATTTTTATGATGAATTAGATCAATAGTATATTCTTATATAAACCAAAGTGTAATAGAAATAAATTGCTTGTATGGAGTGGCATGAGTTATTGTTAGTTATTTTTCAATAAGGAATTTACTAAAATTCTTCATATGAAAATGGAGAAAGAATTTATTGAGAGAAATTATAAGGATGATGAATCAATTAGTACCTATGAGGTATATTTTTTATGGCTTTTGAGTTAAAACCCTGGTATTATCATATGACATAAATATATGATTTATTGATTCTTTAGTGACATAAAACCATCTCTCCAAAGTGTGTTATCAATACAAGAATTAGGTATCTATAAAGAAGTCATTTGATAAACATTAAATTTATAAATATAGATTTATTTTCCCATAAATCTTAAGAATAAGAAGATATAATTCAAAAGTAATTATAATAATAAAATTCATGGAAGGAAGAAGATGAGTCTTTCTTCATGCAAGAGGTGTGGAAGGAAACACGAAAAAAAATTTCTTAAGGGGACTAGTAATTGAATTAAGTATGGAATGGATGACCGTAATGAAATTTAATACATAGGTTATGGGAAGAAGTTATCTAATTAATTGAATGGAGATAAAGATCCACATAACGAACCACCCACACTCATATGATTCAAATAAAATGAATATGATCACTATAATTACCAGTGATCGAATGAAAGGTCTAATTATGATAATATATGTCAGTAATCACTTATGACTAGTGGTTAAGGGTAATATCTTGTGGTCACTACTACAGATGCGGGGTATGATAATGAAGTGGTGAAAAGTACACTTACAATCCACTATAAGAAATTTAAATTTCTTATTTGATTATTTATCTAACTATTATTTTATACCTAATGAATTTTTTATGGGTATCTCAATATAATATCATATTTAGATAATTATTTTGTAGTGAAAAGTCATAACTTTTTGTTGATCGCATCTTACGTAAATGATTCTCATTCAATAGATGTTTGTGGGAATGTGATTCCTAAAAATCTCATTATTCTCCCTCCTATTTTACTTGATTTTATTTTGGGAAAGGATTCAATTTATTTATATAAGTCATATACCAATTTATATGGAAGGGAATCAAAATTTTATATTCCAAACCAACCTATGATCATTTATCATTTGGAGGATAGATATAAACATTCGATGGAAATTAGATCCACTATATGAATGATTCATATTCAAATGGGGTATTTATCTAGATGGTTGGGGAGAAACTAAAAATATTAGATATACCTAATTTATGGGATTTTATTAATGTATTTTTGTAAGAGTTTTCTAGTATTTCTTTAATTCATGATGTTGTGTTTTCAATATAAATAAAATATATGGATACACCTATTTCAAAGACTCCTTATAGGATGAGACCAATGTAATTATAGGAATTTGAGAAGAAACTATAATAGATATTGATAATAATTCATTTATACAAGTAAATAACCATGGAGTTCACATGTTATTTATTTTTAAGAAAAATGATGGATCAATTAGGCTCTTCATTGATTATCAAGAATAGATCAGGATTAAAATCATGAATAAATATTTTCTACCCTTATTGATGACATGATCATCAATTATGAGGAGCCTAATATTTTTCTAAGAATGATATAAAATTTTGATAGTATTTATTTAAGGTATAATATGAATTAATACACAATATAGACTTCCATAAAAGGTAATGGAACAATAATTTTATAGTAATACCATTTGGTATTACTAATTCCCCCACAATCTTTATGGATTTTATGAACAGAGTGTTTAGATATTACTCCAATTAGTTTCTGGTAGTTTTTAAAGACAATATTCATATGTATTATAAGAGTATATGAGAGTGTGATGATCATATAAGGATTGTACTAATGAACCTAAGGAATTATAGGGTGTGTGAAAAATTTACCAAGTGTAAATTTTGTCAATAAAATGTTTTATTTTCAGGTCATATAATCTCAAGTATGGGTATATCAGTGCATCCATCAAGGAAAACAGTTATTGAACATTAAACAAGACCATTAAAAGTGATTAAGATCAATAGATTTCCTAGATTACTTGGATATGATCAAATATTTATGAATAATTCATCAACATTTTGTAATCAACTAACCATGTTAACTTAGAAGGAAATTAAGTTCTTTTAGATTGATGAATGTCAGGAAAATTTTCAGGAACTAAACATAAGGTTAGTCAGTGCACCTATTCTCACACTACCAAATAGTATAGGGGCTTTATAACTTGCAGTGATGTATATAAGAAGTGTATTTGACATTTTATTATACATAATATTATAGTAACATTATACACCTCTCGTCAAGTGAATATTCATGAGAAAAATTATCTTACCCATGACCTAGAGTTGGGAATGGTAATATTTAAATTAAAGATATAGAGGATATATATTTATGAAAAATGGTGTGACATATATATTGATCATAATAGTTTAAAGTATATATTCACCCATAAATATTTGAATAAAAACCTTGGAAAATGGTTTCAATTGATTAATGTTTATTATTTATCAATAAATTTCTACCATAGGAAAGCTAACAAAGTGGATGATGCATTGAGTCAAAGTGATCATAGTAGATTATCTATGATTAGGATTACCAAAGATTCAATATTTTTGTATTTTTAAAGGATGTTCCTTGAAATATTGGGTGAAGAGGAGAAATATTATCTTTCTTAAATGAGTATTAAACCATCAATCCATGTAAAGATTAGAGAGTTGTAGAAGGAAGATACATCAATGAAAATGTTGATTATACATGTTCTTAAGGTGAACGATGATTATCAAGGAATGATAAGGTTCAATAATTGTGTAAGTGTCCCATTAATAATAGAGTTAATATATTATCTATTGGAAGAAGCACATATATCATCATTCTTTATAGGTCATCCAAATTATAATATGTATATAGATCTAAATGATTATATCAAGTGGTAAAATGAGATAGCGATATTGCTGAGTATATATCTTAGTGCTTGAAATGTTATAATGTTAAGGCTTAGATACAAAAGAATAACGTGATGTTATGACCATTACACATACTATAATGGAAATGAGAAAATATAACCATGTATTTCAATATTGGAATCCATAAAATATTTAAAGTCCATATTTCCCTTTGTGTTATATTTAATCACTACAAAAAGTAAGAACATTTTATTTCTATCAGAGAATATTTTTCCCTCATTCCAATATAAACATTAAGGAAGTTAAAACATTTCATTGAGTACCACACTATGTTGTATTATTTCAATATTAGAGGTTTCCATCAATGTTTTAGAAACGTATTCAGCAATATCTGGATGCGTATTTATGTTTCAATAATACAAATCACACTTAGATAGGTGTTCATTCTAATAGGATTATTCAAACCTTGGAATATAAATTGAGATCTGGTTCTATAAATTTAAAACAATGTCGGGATCTATGCTTTCATCATTTCAAATTCTATTATAACAATAGTTTTCACTTTATCTTTCATATGACACTTTGTGAAGCTATCTATGGAAAGAAATGTAGAACACCAATGTTCTAGGATGATGCTAGTGAAATAAAGCTATTGGGTCATGATCTAACTGATGAAATTGTATATAAAGAAAGATTCATTTATCATAACATAGTTATATTCTAGATTCAACAGTAGATTTATGATGATAAATATTTGTAAGAACTAGAAATTGAAGTTGGTGAGAAGGTATTCCTATGAATTTCTCCATGGAAGAAGATTATGTGATTTAAGAATAATGGAATGATGGTCTCTAGATATATTGGACCCTTTTTTATTATTTATCAATTATGGGATATAATTATCACTTGGTTCTTCTAGATATTCTCCCTCAATTTCATGATATATTCAATGTATTTACCTCAAGGTAGTAAATACTCAATCCTTTATATGTGCTAAACTAAAGGGATATACCAATAGAGAAAGGTACTTTATATAAAAGAAATACAATATAAATATTGTACTATAGAGATAAAGTGAAACTAACCAAGACTACTGACATGGTTAAAAATATCTATAGGAATAAAAAATTGAAAGAGGCTACAAGGGAAACTAAGGATGTGATAAAATAATGACATCCTAATTTGTTTTCATATGAGTGAAAAATTTCAAAGGTGAAATTCATTTTAATGGGGGTAGAATGAAATAACCTAATATTTTATGTGTATTTAATTTAAGATAAACAAATTTTCATGCATCATTGAGTTTAAACAAATTTTGATATACAATTTAATTATGATTATTCAATTTTGATTGTTATAACCCAGCCATTAAATTAGAGGTATGTATAATAATAGTCACACTATGAAAAATATTTATGAATTTATTATATAAATCAAATATATTTATTAATTAATTATAAATAAGTACTCATTTATCAATAAAATCATTTTACGCTTCAGAAATATATATTCACCAAAAATTGATTTTATTGATTTTTTCATACTTGTATTATAATTAATTTCAACCAATTTTAGAAATATTATTTTACAAAGGGATACCATATTTTTAAATCAGTTTATCAAAATTATCTTGAGGTGAAATTTTGGGTTTTTTAAAAAGATTAATTTTTAGTGAATAGTAAAAAATTACAGATTTTATAGAATAATATATTTTCCATCAAAATATTTACAAATTAATTATTTTTAACTTATTTTAAAATTAACATAGTTAGTTTTTATGAAACATAATCTACGAATTTTTTTTGTAATCAACATTATGCTTAATTTTTCTATAATTTTTTTATATGTAAACATCATTTTTTTATAGAAAACAATATTTTGTCATATTTTAAGGGTTTATTTTAAAATTAATTTATTACAATTATATAAATTCAATATGATAAAATATATTTCATATTTTTAATCATTGTTTAAATTTTTATTAGTAATGGAAATTTTATTTTTGGTCATATTGAAGAGTAAAAATATGTTTTTTACCGGGGTTAAGTTAAAAAAGGTTTATCGAGCGTTTAACTAAGATAAAATTGTACGATTGAAACATAAATTTTTCTAAATCATTTTATATGGCCATATTAAGACCATATACCATCTCCTCTTTGAAGATGAGTCATTTTGGATCCATTTGTCTTGAATAATATATTAATATATTTCAATCATTTAAGAAATTCCCTATTTGTGTAATTGGGGAAGCGCCTTAGTTGTAAAACCCATAATCCTGCATAAAAAAGGATTAAAATATGTGAAATAAATTTGGGTTATTGAAACCATAGTTAGGGACACAATCATGACATGAGCATGCAGTTACATAGGCATAATGTAGACAGGCAGTGACGCAGGCCCGATTACACATGCCTGACACAGAACTAGGACTTCGAGTTATGTTCATGGGCTACATGGCCTTAGGACTCTAGACTATGTAATGGGTATCCCTATATATAGATTTAAATATGTCCTTTAATTTATAATAAATAACAGTCCTCATCCCTAACTTAAACAGGATATTCCAGGTATGTCCTCTCCCCCACATTTAAAAGAAAACCTCATCTTCTCTATTCTCCACACTTCAAGAGCTGCTTATCATATAAAATCCTTTACCACATACTTTTTTAACATCCATCTCTATGTCTTAGAGTTCGTTTTTTATCTGGATACCATCCATTTAGGGATAAATGCGCATGCTAAATGAGGTTTTTCAATGAAGAGGTATAAATATTAACTGAGTACTTTAAATTTTATTTTTTCTTCTACCATATCAAATACTCTTTCATCCATAATAACATTGTTATTATAATATCACAAATATACTAATATCTTTTTATGGATGAACAACCAATTTCCACCACATTTCCATCAAATGGTAAATGAAATCATCCCCCATGCATACATGTGGACTACCGCCACCACATTGTGATATAATTCACTTTCAATCACCATCATTAATGTATGGTTATTATAATGTATTTAATATTTATATATGATATTTATGATAAAACTATGATTATATAATGATAAAATATTATATATATTTCTTTCCATCTTTTTTAAGAAATAAAAACAGTTTCCTCATGTATGTACATACAACCATCTCCGATAGATTGGGGAAGAAGACCTGAGGTTGGTTTATAAAATAATAACCTAAAAGCTCCCAATGTTTTCTTTGTTGAAAATAATAATGTTAAGGACTATTGGGTACACATTTCACTTACACTAGAAACCCAGTGGCCAAAACTAATGGCACAACTGAGTGTTCTATACTAAACACCCAAGATCATCATTTTGGGAACCTAGTGACTAGTTGTAACCATATTTCTAATTCATTTAATCCACCTAACTCCCTAAATTTATTTTAAATACATTTAAAACTATAATATCACCAATAAAACATATTTTTAAAATGATAAAACATGTCCACCTACCAAAATCATTAACTGGTGTATAATAAATCAAAATGATCATGTTTCCAATTCCAATGGAACCTTGATTTTTTACATATTAACATACACAGAATCGTATGTATCATTGTAAATTCACTAACATATTACTTATCACCCATGTGAAGTATCTTTATGAATACTTCTTGATCGGCCCTAGTTATTAAAATGTGATTCATCCTCTAATGCACTATCTCCCACTGGTTTTATCCATGTTGTTCGTATAACCAACCAAGAAATCTATCAAATATATAAACCCCTAATGCTTTAGAAAATCATTCATGTAAATCATATTTCAAATTAAATTCCATAATTAATTACATATCCATTATACTTGATTATCAGAATAATTTCCCATCTGGTTCCCTATTACAATGATTACCTCTAAAACACAATATTTCATGCATTATGATGTCGACTAAAACCATCAATTATATAATAATGAACTAACTCTAACGAATTTTATGGATTTGTTTATCACCAATAAAATAATCTAATTACTGACATAACTGGTCTATTACAGACACCTTCCCTCTTTACTCTATATTTGAGAATCTCAAAAACATATGTACTAGAATTAGTAGCCTGTTACTCAAACTCAATCCATTTTATGAATCCTTACCTTATAATTATCACCATCACATTATTTTTGAATAATATAAATTCACCAACATGGATACCAAAATAGTATATTTTTCAAAAATTCACATACAATCATCCCACAAAACCATTATCCCAAAACTCCATGTGACATACCTCTAATAATCACTAGTTTAAATCCATAATGCTACATAACCTCATGCGTACCCCCATATGAAATAGTATCTAAACTAGCGGTATGTTTACAAAGTAATGTGGGGATACTATTAAATCTATAATCATTCCAATAACTAGAAGATAATAATCTAAGACACAATATAATAGATCATAATTCAAATAAATGTTATAACAAATTTCACATCAATTTATACAAGTATAATCAACTGTACTTCCAATGTGAAGTGTCATCTGGTATAAAAGTATTACTAGAAATGATATATAATAAATTTCTTTTGGAATCTAGCTAGAGTATTTCCTATTACCACTTATATCACCTAATACTAGGCTCGTTATAAACCTTATATTGGGTCCTTTTTCTTCTTAGGATTCATGGTCAAGAAGTATGCACACACACTAAGATTCATGTGTAGGTTGTGAGCATAAACCCAGTAAGACACCACCAATTCATACTTAAAATAAGTGAACAAGTATTTATGAGTGTATAAAATTATGTAAAGAAATATAGTAAACAAGAATACAATCAATCATGTGTTGAGTGATCATGTGCTAACCATGCTTCCACGATTCTGGACTGTACCTTCTCCCATAGTGAATTGGAATAATATCATATGTAGTCAATATCATAAATTAGTTCATTCTATATAAATCCCTCTAACTTTAATATATATACACTTACCCCTTTAATTAATTATTCCACTCTAGATTTTAAGCACAAATCATACCCATGTCATAGGATTTCTTACTCAGCTTCTATGGTATACATTACTGGAACACCTAAACAATGGAACTCTAAAAATAAACAAGGATGTTCCCCAATGATATATCAAAGAATCCTATAAACCCTTTTCCATGTGTGCATAAAAATGTACTCCCATGGGATAATCAAATTCTAAACATTAACGTTATCCATCCTTTGGAAAGACATGTTCAAGTAGTCATGTCACCCGAACTCTCCCTCTATAGAGTTATCTCAAGCCATTAGGGCCATATTTAATGATTAATATTCCTAAAAGGTTATACAGACTATGAAAAAATTTATATGTTATAAATATATATTTAATAACTTTATATCAGTATAAATATTCCATAAAATAGAAATGGAACATAGGTAAGGTACAATATAGAAAGGCACAGTCATGGCATACCAAACTATGGTCATACAATCCATCCAATGCATTTAAAGCATACATATAATGAAAGGGTATATAAACTTGGAATATAAAAAAGGAAATACATCCAAATAATTCCATAGAAAGGAACAATATGGTTATGAACTATTAACGTTTGTGCGGTGAATCCAAACCTGAATATTCACTAAGGAATAATACTTAGATCATTCCTACACACCAATACTCACTAGAACAAGACCAAATACATCATGATATATTAAATAGTGTTGGGATTATAGGTAAGTATCATGAAAATAGATGAAATACTAATTAAGATACATAAAATGATTTACAATCAATAATAAATGTATGATCGATCAAACAGAGGCCATCAAATCTTATTATCTAACACTGATCAATAAATCAAGCATGAACTATCTATTAGATCTAGATGTATATCCAAGATATAGCCAAAATTTAATAGATATATGATCAATTAAAAATACATATGGACATTTTTTTCTTAGAATATAAATATATATCCTTATTAAATGTCTCATATCAATCCAGTCATTAAGAATTGAAGATGATGTGAAGGAGATGCCTAAAGCACCAAGGGAGAGTTAATCTGAAATTTTAGCCACAATAGATATGCATTTGTGAAAGGATAAAATTAATAATTAAATTGGTTTAAAAATATGATATCACCTTTAATGATTCCAAAATCTAGGTCCCAATATTGAGTCGCTGGGATTCAGAGAAATTAAAGCCCCATGACCAACACCACCGACTAACAGAAGTATCAAAACTCCTAGTTGGTGGACTTGATTCATCCAATATAACGCACAATAAGCCTCCAAAATCTAAAACAAGAAATATTATAAACCTTTACCAATAATACACACTTTAAAAAAAGTAAAATATACATTACATTTAGTAATTTAAGAGTAAAAATACATTGAAAAATGAAGACATTACGCCACAATTTATAATTATTGATCACACTTACTCTACACGATCATCATGAGGGAATTATTATTGTATTTTAATCATAATTTAAATAAATAAATATTACCATATAGTGATTGAAATAATAATAATAATTTATTATCTTAATTATAGTATGCGATTATTTTCTCTTGTCAATTATATTATTTAAAAATTATCATTGTGCTTTTCTAATGAGAAAATGATGGTTTTACCACTCACATGTAATTGATCAACATTCATCGGTATTTGATATTAAAAATCAATAAAAAATGATGTAGTAGAATGGTTCATCAATGATCTAGAGGATGATAAGAAATGAAATTTATTTTCCATTGGTTATAGCATAACAATTCACATGTAACTCTTATTATAAGATCACTAAACCATTGTTTATGCCATTTCAATGATTAAATTGAATTCCAATAGTGAAGATTATTAAAATATTATTCTATGTTAAAAGAATATTTTCCATACAATTTCTATTAACTTGATAGAATAATGATCATTCATACATTAATAATTGATATTCATTTTAAATATTTATATATCTAATATTTATAAATAAATATAAAATATGCTTTTCTGAATTCACTTATATTTATAAATATATAATATAATAATAAAATTCCAATATTGTTATATATATAAATTTTATATTTAGAATAAATATTTTATAATTATTTGAAATATATTATTCTATTTTCATAAGTTATTTTTATCAAAATAAAGACCATAAAATGTCCAACATAGTTGGTCTAAAAATACAACATTTGAAGAATTATTTGGGGCTCATTTTAAATTTTAAAAAAATTAGTGTAAATTATAAATCTTAATAATATTTATAATATACTTAATCAAAGGATCAGTGTGATCCCATCACATAAACATATACTATATCAAGTTTATATTTTCCAGGAAATCAAGTGTGACTATAGGAAAAATTAATGTCTATCTATATAACTGAACATTAATAAATCTCAAATTTATATAAAAAATTGAGCTTATTATTAAATATAATGAATTAGATATGTATAGAAACTCTATCAATTTATTTCAAATGACGATTGTGATGCAAGAACTATCCCTCAAAGAGGAATTTTTCAATACAATCCCATGCAATGTACCAACCATGATCAGTAACGTACCCAACCATCAAATGTTTCAATATAATATTAAAATTTAATATAATAGACGAATGATTAAGAAATTACTCATGGAGTGTGTGCCTTGAACCCATTGAAAAATAAATATTTAAATTAAATTCGACTAGTGGTTAACCAAATGAAGAAATGGGATAATCCATGGGGTGTTTCTCAAGTCCATTCAAATGCAATTCCATAGATCTCACATGTATCCTATGTGATAATGTTTTATATCTCAATATATATAATAATTATGAAAACTATATTCACATAATAATCCTTACTTATATAAATGTTTTGGATATGGATAAAACCTGAGCCTCTAAGAGAATTATTATCTTTTTTTGTGTGTTTGAATAATTTTAACACAAAATAATGATATCATAGGAATGTTTTTATTTATTTAATAATGTAATATATGGTATAAATATTTTCAGAAATTATCATAATGTTATTGGACTCTAGGGTATAATAGTTCCCATGTGCACCATATCCAATTTATAATGTATCTTATACCTAGTGATCATAAATGACTATCATGCTTCTATTGTGATAACAGTTTTGTTAAGGGAAAACATTTATTATCATCTTTAACAATCAATTAAATTTTAAAATAAAATAAGAACTATAATATCAAGATTTAGATGATATCTTCAGAGAATATTATTGTATTTATGGTTAGATCAAGGCCCCAAAACTTTTAAAAATTCTCCAATATTAACACAAAAGTGCTCAACAGGATCCATAATACTTAGAACAACCTATAGTTTAGTGATGAAATTTTCAATTTAGACACCCTATTTAATACTATATGATATAAAACTTTACTTAACGTTAGTTATATATTAATCCTGAGTCACTTTGTTTAACTTATCTAAATAATTTCACCTCATTTAAAAAAAACAATCCCTATTATTATTTAAAATTAGAACAATCTACAAATAAGAATAAATTATTTTAAACTCATAATTTTTTTATGCACCTATATTTATAAAATATATCCCTAATTAATTAGAGATATTATATAATTTCTTTCAATAAAATTATATTCACTAATCTTATAGAGACAAGTATATAACACAGAACACATGATGAAATCTATCATTAATGCATAAGGTAATCCATCTATTCACTTAACTTCACCATTGTAATAAGTATATTGAGACAAATAAATATATTTTTCATTAATTATTTTTATATGTCCTTTATTGTAATATTTCATTTTTAATTGATTCATGTTTTACTAATATATATATCCTAGAAAATTTTGATAACATTCCTTAATCTATCATGATATATCATAACATCCAAGATATTTTATTCTTCTCATAGGTAGTTTACATTAAATATTTTCTTAACAAAATTACTTATAGACTACATGTAAATAATTTACTTTCCAATGAGAAATATTCCATTAAAACATAAACCTAGATATACAATTATGTTCTAAATAATTTTTTTATATATATAAGGTTAATATTCAATCTTGTTAAATATAATATATTACATTACTTAATTAAAATTGTTATTTCATTCTAAAAAGCTTGGTTAATTCCAAAAATGAATCCTTTTATCATAAAAACCTTTATATAATTTATTATATTGACCAAGCACATGGTTGGGGTTGTATACACTTCATTAAGTGAATTAACATTTTGGAATATTGTTTATACATCCATCTGATATATGTTATTATTATATAATTCTATAATTTCTAGGGATATCTTATAGGATTTAAGAATCATAACCACTAAGAAGGTTGTTTCAAATTCAATTCCTCAAATTTTATTTAAACCTCTATACCTAATAATTCCTTAAAAGTATAAAACTTTACGATATATGTTATTATTCTTATTGAATAATAATTAACACCCTATAGGTCTATACTTAAAAAGTAATTCAACTAACTATGATTTTGTTTCTTAAATAGATTATATCCTAGCCTTCATGGGTCTAATCCATTTTATAAAACAAAATTATAGAATGGCCTCCTCATCTGTGGTTTACAAATTCTCAATGATCATAACTTCATAATAAATTTCCATGATATATTTATACCTCTGAGGAAGATGAATAATTTAACTTAAGCCATTTAGTTCTTGCGTATAATGCATTTCTTCTTCTTTAATACACCGATGGAAACAACCCATCTGTATATAGTAATAAATTATCTTACTAGTATAGAATATTCTAAATTTAAAGTTTAATTACCATATTTTCAATGGAAATAAATTTTATTATGACTCTATTTCTTAATTGTAAATATTTAAAATATTTCAAGGAATTATTTGAAGCTAGGAACTAAGTCAACACAAGATTCTATTGCTCGGGGAGGCATAGTTTTGAAATAGTAAAAATATTAAATACAATATATCACACACTTGATGTTTTTATGAAATAATGGAATAAATTAGCAATGGAATATCATATTAAAACCCTAATAATTTCATTAAATCAAGAACATGATATTTATCCTAGGTGAGATATAATATTTGTATGCATTAGGTGTTTGGTTTGAGTTCTATTATGGGAGGATTAATAAATAACTAGATATATTTATTTTATATTCATTAATTAAGAAATTAATAATCCTATCATATAATATCCTACTTATGGAAAGAACATGTTTTATCTACATAGATCCATTGATTGATAGAGTACCCATTGGAGGGATTACTTGGATGACCAAGAATAGATCCTGCTTCGACAATCGATGTGTCAATGGAGTTGGTCAATCTCATCAATGATAGTGACCCATAAAATTTCTTATCAATGCCTGGATAAAAAGCAATATAGGTGTGGGTTTAGTATTCATTTAGATGTAATGGGTTATATAAAAATACTGACTACACAGTTTGTAGTCCAAAGAACACATGTCATGTCGTACCCCAGCTACAACAGACATGGTTTTGATGAAAATATAACATCACATGTCATATATTACCTACCATACATAATGTAAACCATATTTATTGACTTATCATGTACTCTTAAGTTCCACAGGCACTAACAAGGTCATGTACACATGCATGAATAGATTAAATGGTTATGTCCGAATGCTCAAACATATCCAGGTACTTAGATACGGCTAGGTAGACAAGAATGACCAAAGTAGATGTGAAGGTCCCAATAATGATATAAGACTAGGTACCAAGACATGGATGGGTACATAATAATTAATAGATCACATGAGAAAAACCTGGTATTCCCACAAAGTTAGGTACCAAGGCACAACCATAAACATAGACCCAAATAGAGTACACAAGAAAGACCCAAAGTACATGGGCATGAGGTGAATAACATGATTATAATAGAGGTAGTAAAGACATATCATGTACTCCCTATAGGAATTGTGTACATTCATTATAGTGTTTTGAGAACCCTATTCTATTTATTGTGGTCCTTATTCAGTAGAGTATGTTCTGTTAGTCCATCCACAAGAAGGTAGAGTGAGGCATCATTTCCCAAGCAAAGGATGCGATTCGCTTTGTGGGATCAGTCTCAAATAGAATTTAAATAATCCCTCCATGTCGTATATAGGATCAACTATTTTATTTTCTTCTCTAGGTATATTTTATGATATTTTAATCACCAATAAACCTAGGAATTTATCCCTTAGTGGGTTACCCCAAATAGGGTCTGGTATACCCCACAAGCTATGAGAGAGGTCCCCTATCTGTGTATCAATCTCCAATGAGTTCTAGTGTGTACTTATTCATAGGGAGTCTTGTAGATAATAATTCTTTGATGGACACCAATGATGTTATCATGCACATGGAGTGAGTTCCCTATGCTATGTATGACCTTGAATCCTTATGTTGAATCCTTGTCTAACAGTGTGGTTGTGACATTACCTTTAGACTTAGTGTCCATCATGAGTATATTTGGGTTATATTGTTATGTTTAATATTCTAATTGACATGAATTTATGATGATGATTTTACTATTATCTTGATGTTTTATGTTTGGTGATTTCATGGTGTCCCACTAGGTTTTGTTATAGTCAACTCTAAATGGACACTACCATATATTTTCATTATTAATATAGATGACGTGTTTTTTTGATGGAGTCCATAGAGGATCAGGAGAATTCAGGCCGTAATTAATCTAGATAGACAATGGATTACACCATGCAGTTAATTTGGAAACATTCCACTACATTCTTGTAGGTTAGACTTTATTTCCATTTTAGTGGGTTTGAATTTATCCCTTCATTATTTCTAGTAATTTTATTATATCATGATTGTGAGATATAGATATATGCATGTATTTGGACATCAATTTTATTTTATAATTTATCATTGGGTGGGTGGCTTGGATATATATATATATATATCTCTCTGTGTGTGTCAAGGAAAATTATTCTAATTCCTCCCATGTTTGTAATATGCCTAATCGGTGTTAGTCTCTAGCCCTTGGCCTATTGGGAGTGGGCTTGTGCTGTCACACTCATATTTCCACCGACATAGAGGGCCCAGGTGGGTCATCTAATGACTGAGTTGTATAATATAAGTTTCATAATAGGACTAGAGTAAGAATATTGTATTTCTATGAGTTTGGTTTTGGATTCATGGGAAAAATGCTAAAATGTTTAATGTTTGGTTCTTAGGCTAGTAAATTCTGTGTTGGTGAAAAGGATGACATATCTACTTACCTAGACTTTGATAAGTTACTTATTTAATATTTATATATCTACAATAGTTTCATGGAAGAAATTGAAAAATGCATAATATATTAATGAGTTATGGTTTCCATGTCCTTCTTAATTCATCACCGAAGACATACTCTTTACCGTTGTACATCATGCATATGTTAGGATTCCTGAAATATGATTTCTAGCTAGGATTCCATAGAAGGATCATGATTATGATCTACCTTGTTTAGAGGCTTTAATATATTATTTTTTATAGTAAGTGGTACCTATGGGTGGTTTTTTAGTTTTTCAACAACCTATTGAGAAGTATGATCCACCGGTAGTACTAGATGAAGATGTTTGTAGAATATCCAAACTACAAGAGTTTTATAGGTAGTGAATGTTTAGGTATTATAGTGAGAAATATCCCCAGGATTATAAGGATTATGTTGAGGAATTTACAAAATTATTCCACCTTGTTAGGACACATACAACACAAATAGTGGTCTAGTGTTAAGTTTTATGAATTTCTCTATGGGGAGATGGTGGAGTATGGTGACTCTGACATATGAAAAATTGACTCTTCCATGTAAAAATGTTGAGTATAATTTTTCTATTGGATTTATCTCTATTTACATTCTTTTTAGTGGATATGAAGGATCTAATATAGCTTTACTAGTGTAGTAAGACAATGGTAAAGTAATCATTGATTTTCACTAACCTCTCACGTTAATCTATGTATGTGGTTCAAGATCCATTCTTCCAGTTATGAACCTTTATACACTAAATACTATGAGATATCATGGTTGGTGTGATATTGATATTTCCCAGCCATGATCAATGCATTACTGATGGGGTAGGGGTGAATAAGTGATATATTTTTCTTTTAACTTTTGTTTATTTTAAAACAACCTTCACCTCAAAGTAAAGATTTATCTCTTTTTTTAAATAAAAAAATATCAAACACCCACATGAACACAAATATTTACATGGTTAAATACTAAACAAGAGTAGCTACACTATTGGTATGGTTTGGAAACAATCTAGCACCATCAAACCCACTTCAAAAAATTCAGGTTGGGTGGATAAAAACATGTAGGATATGCCTTTACACTTCTGTAACACTATGATCAAT
The DNA here is from genome assembly GCA_963277665.1 of Viscum album. Lineage (NCBI taxonomy): Eukaryota > Viridiplantae > Streptophyta > Magnoliopsida > Santalales > Viscaceae > Viscum > Viscum album. The sequence goes on from OY728164.1 coordinate 777,791,326, forward strand.
ACAATAATTCAAGTTATTCTTCTAGCACAAATAATGCAATACATGCTTATGAAAAAAGTTAAGAAACATTCACCAATTACTTACAAGCATTTTACTATAATTCCTTATCAATTTTATCTTTCTATATCCTTAAAAAATTAGTCTATACTTTCTTACCCAGTAGCAGGTAAGAAATTATCTTGACATTGTTATGATACTCAGTCTAATTCCCTAGTCCAATTCCCTAATATGATTTTTTAGTCCACAAATATAAGTTTATTAGAATACTATTGAAATTGTTCTAAACTACTTCTATCATAGTCTAGAAATATCAATCTGATTTACCTGTTAGATAACACAATTTGACGTAATAATCACTAAATAAGATCTTCTTTATAATTTTTTATATAGAATACTTCCTCAGGAATGATTTTTATGAAAACTTTTTCTCACTAAAACATCAAAACATATCACTCTTCCTCTTATTGTGAACAGCGTTCTAATCCAACAGGAAGTAAAATGTACTTCCTTTCTATTATAGGTGTGCTGATAACAGTTTAGGTTGGAAGCTAAGAATATTTCCCTCCTAACCAAAATTCATGAAACATTACTTTCTACTTCATTTTGAATACATATTTGACTTATTCTTTAATTCTAATTTTTTTGGATTATTCTTGAACCTTCTCTAATTTTCTCACATATTTAGATCTCTTCGTACCTTCTAACCATTCTTCAGTCGGATACTAATTTTCATTCCTATTTCATCATTACGATGAAGACATATGGTCATTCCAATTTTATTGACCCACTAAATAATACATTAGGACAAATGAATTATCATTGTGATGAAGACATGTATATGTAAAACATTGGAACCATTCTTCCATAAATATAATATAAAATTCTAAAGATATCAGTACTTCTTGGAAGAAATTAAAAAACAACTTCAAAACCCCCTTTGATAAAAACTTATGAAAAAATCTTAAAATTCAAGACCCCATTGACAACAATATTTCAAATACTTTCAAACAAATAATATTTTCATCATTTGATTAAAAAATTCCTCAGACCAATGATCCTATGTTCAATGATGATTCAATGTAAACATGTGTCTGATGAATTAGTCTATGTACCAATCTGATTGATCAGTGTCACATCCAGTCTGATGGGATGACACAATAAGTAATCTGATGAAACTCGACCAAATTTCTAAATAAAATACAATAATTATTTTTCTCTTAGACCACTAGTTAATAAAACATGAATTATTTTCTTCTTTACCCAAATGAATACATATAAGATTTCTTTTGTTTTATGGAAATAGTTGAATACATTGTTGATTGATCTATAATTCTATTCTACATCAGTCCCAAAAATTCATACTTTCTCATTGGTCCCAAAAATCATTACTTACTGATCCACCTCAATAATTGTTTTTCCTCTGATTCTATTTTGGAACCATCACTGCATCTCATGGACTAGTGTCAAGATTACTTCGATTAATCAGTAGCACACTATATCTAATAGACCAGTATAAAAACATCGACTTAAAAAAATTCCATCTTCCTTTTCTTCAAACAATTTCATGTCTAGGGATTCTCACACCAATAAAATAAGAACATAATAATTTATCTTAAAAAACTTTTTTCTTTTACTATATTCTTCTTATAATAATGAAATCCCCAGGAATTTGAGAACCAATAATATTACAATAACATCTATTTAATTACATTAGAAAGTATTATATGTTCCCTTCCTTCCATCACATCCTTACTTTCAACCAAAAAATAAAATGATTAGTATCACTTGTTCTCCCCTTTTCATTCAAAAGGAATGCAAAAATATCTTCTCAAACAACTTATAATTTTATATAACATACCAAACAATAACACATCATCATATTTATTATATAAAATTTAAAACTCTAATTATAGTTTCTCATTATGACCAAAACTTCCATACCCTACCTAAGGTGTGTTTGATTATTCTATTCTCCTAGAATAATTATTCACAGACTGATGGAATTTCAGAAGATTTTCTCATCTAATAATAGGATTATGATGAAATATTCCATTCTTTTCATCAATTCATAAAATCATAAATGTTTTACTAATTTCATTTCTTGAAAACAAAAAATAATAATTTTATTACATAATTATTCAAGCTTAAAAAACAACTTCGGCCAAAATAGTCCTAACAACCTCCCCTATGTATTCAATTTTCAACCAAAGTTAAAAATCATCAAACTCTTTAACTTAAATACATTGATTAATTATAAAAAAAATTCTAATCCAACATGAGATAAATCACTATAGGATACAATAATTATTGATTTAAAAAATAGGATGTCCAAAAATTGGCTTATGAAACTTATTTTGCCTTATTCCTTTGCTTCACATCTTTCTTCACTTTTATATTTACTTCTTTCCACATACCTATAAATACATGTTTCCTAGAACCTCTCCAATAAACTATTAAAATAGTCCACATAATTACATGTTGAGTTCAATGATCAACCACACCGCCCCCAATAGACATTCTTCCATTAAAGGTTTATCACATATCAATGGATTGTTTTATGATATAATTACCCCATAGAAAACACAATCTAATGACTAGATGATAGAGGGGATGAAAAAACAAACCTAAACTGTGAAGGGAAATTTATTGGACACACATGTTAAATCATATTTTGGAATGTGATTCCTCTATTAAAGGTTTTGTCAATATGTGAGCAACATGTTCAAATGTAAGAAGATTACATGGATTCAATTCATTATTCTGTATATTCTATTTGAGGAAGTGGCATTATGTGTTAAGATATTATGAATAATAATGTTGTACTGGGGTTGTTTTAAGGTTTAAAGCACTTTTATTATCATAATTCTATTCGAGATGTAACATAACTTCAACAAGAAATCCTTCGAAGTAATTCTTTACCCAAAAATGTTGGTTAGAGACATGGGTGGAAGAAACATAATTAGCTTAATACATGCTAACAGTTACTCAATTTTGTTTATTTTTATGCCAACTAACATAGAGTCTTCATATAAATAAAAATCCCCTAGATCTGAATCTTCTATTATAAACATTTCCTTCCCAATTAGAATCTGAATACCCAAAAAATTATTTATATTCTGAGCTATCATACATGATTCCAAATTATTTTGTGCCTTTTATATGTCTAAGAATTATTTATCTAGGAAATAGATGTAATTTTTGTGGATTATTATAAAATATTTCACATAAGTTAAAATCATAAACAATGTATAGACATGAGGTAGTATGACACAAAAACATCTAATAATCTTTCAAAACTATTTAGTGTCAACTTCTATACCTTCTCTATCTTTAGAAAACTCGATTCACACTAAAATTTGGTGTGGAAACTGGTCTCAAATTATCCATGTAAAACTTATTAAGAGGTTATTTAACATACTTTTCATGAGAAAGAAATATTTGTTTCTTATTTTGTGATAATTTTAAGCCAATAAATTATTTCATTTCACCTAGTATGGACATATCAAACAAATTTTCTATATCTTTATCAAATATTTCACAATTTAATTCTTCATTACCAACATACATAATGTCACCAATATAAAAAATTATAATAAGGGAAAACACCAAAAATTATTTTATGTATAAATTATGATCAACAATTCCTTTATTAAAACTCATATTTCTTAAGAAGGTATCAAATTTTTAATTCCATGCACTTAGAGCTTGTTTTAGCTCATACATGGTGTTTATAAAATTACACACATGTCTTTTATCAATCGCAACAAAAAAACCACACAGTTGTTCAATATAAACTTCCTCCTCATGTTCACCACTGAAAGATTCTAAATTCACATTCATCTAAACTTTTTTGTAACTTCATTATGGAACAATAGATAGAAAGATTACATTTATTTATAACCTATCTAATGGAGAAAAAGCCTTATGAAAATGAATTCCTTCAATTATTGAGATACTTCTACACACCAATATTGTTTGGTTTCTTATCACTCCACCATATTTATTCATCTCTTTCCAAAATAACTAATATGAACAAATATCATTTTTATCACATGGATTAGATTTGAGTTCCCCAAAATCATTATTTTAAATCTAAATCTAATATTCATTCTTATATTAGATCAATTTTGGATTCTAAAAAGATACTATCACATGTTTCAGCTCAACTTTTTGATATAATGAAGTATGTGTAATAACTTTTGATGTTCTTCTTGTTTGAACATTTTTATGTTGATCACCGATTATGTTGTGTGCATCTACTTTCTTTCTCATCCTAGGATGACATTTTTTATATTCATCCACATCAATAGAAAAAAATGAGTATGATTCTTCTTATAGATTAGGATTACAATTATTTTCATACTTATCATAACTATTAACAAAAATTATATCATCTTGTTTCTATTCATTATCTGTACGAGTTTCTTTAGAATCCTTATCATATTTTCCAAAAATATTTACATCATCAAAGTCAACTTATAATCTTGTATCTTTGTTCAAAAATCTATGTCCCCTTCCTTCCTGAGCATAGCCAAGAAAAATTCCAACATCACCTATCTTTTGAAGCTTTCTAAGGTTTCCACCTTTCTTTTTTATGATGCATGGACTCCCAAAAATCTTATGTTTTTCAATGATTTTTTTTTATAAAAAATTTCATATGGAGTTATATATTAACATGGTTGGTAGATGAATCTATGTTGAAAATAAATAGTAATGCACATGGTTTGACTAAAAAATTAATTAGAGATACCATGTTAAATTAACATTCTCTTCCCTATTTCAATGACACTTATGTTTTTTTATTTCAATAACACAATTTTTTTAGGAGTGTTGGGTGTAATTAACTCATGATGATTTACATGTTTATCAAGAAAAAATTTAAATTATTAATTATTTAAATCTCTATAATTTTATATTTTCATATTCTTCAATGAAAAGACATATTCATTCTCATATTTTCTCTTGAAACTTTTAAAAAAAATCAGAGAATCAAAATTATGTTTTATATCTATTAAACAAGTGATGAATGTAAGATTTTAAATGGAATTAATTATGTAAAAATCTCTGCGAGTTGATTTTATTTGTCATTGGATCAAAGATATCTGAATGAATAATTTATAGGGGTAATAATAATCAAATGTCAACCTTGTTATTAAAAGAGTTTGTAATCACTACTTTTGGAAAAAAATTACAACACCAATATTTCATTCTTTATATATTAGCAATTACATAAACACTATCTATATTTGATAACATGATCAAGTTTCTATGAAAGATATTTCCTACCCTTTATGAAATCGCTAACTCTCTTCCACTATACTTATGTTACATGATAATTGAACATCACAAACATGAAAGAAGTTTTCTTTTATACATTTTCCTCTTTTAGCAATTTTTCTATCATCTTCTCGTTTCACAAAAAACACATATTATTTGAATATAACTATATTACCTTCATCAAATTTTCTTGAAACATTAAGCAGGTTGTACTTCATACCAGTAACAAAATTTTTTATTGGGTTTCAAATTTTCTTCCATAATAGTGGCTGATTCAGAACATTTGATTATGATAGATTCATCATTGAAAATTGTTTCTATTACTTCTTGGAAATTATTTAAATTAATAAAAATCAATTATTTTTACATATGAGAATAACTGAACAATGTTTTGATATTTTTTTTAAATATGTTTTTTTATTTATTGAAAACTAATATTTTGTAAAATAATATTATTGAAAAATAGGTAAATGTTTATAAATGTTAGAACCCCATAATAAAGGGGGATAAAAGTAATGTTTTTTAGAAATTATTTTCTTGAGTTAGAGGATCATACTAAGCAACATAGATGAAAATTATCAGATTGAGAATCACCGGTCACAAAAGTCATTATAATGTTAATGTTGTTGATCAGACACATCATCAGTATTAGATATACCAGCAAGACATTTAATATTAACAAAAAATTATTTTTTTGAAAATTTTAGAGAATCCATGAGAAAAAGGTAGAGTTATGATGGTGTGTAGATAGTATGTTTCATTTGAATGAGGTATTATAATGTTATTTACTTTCTATCCTTATAAAATATGGTTATTTACTGATTTATAATTAAAAAATATGATAATTTGTTTACAAAACATCTAATGAAAGGATTATAAAAAATATATTGAGAATAGGTGTTGCTAATAATTTTGAGTTTTGGTTGGAAAGAAAGGATATTATGAAAGTGAGGGAAGTTATAATACTTTCCTTTGTTAATATGATGATGGTTTTCTGGTTATAGATTTCCCATAAATCATGATAAATTATCATGATAAAGAGTTTGAATAATAGAGGTTGTTGATGGCCTATCAATTTTTTTATTGACTCTAGAAACCCATACAAAGAAGATCAAATATATAATTATCAGACACATATGGTTTTAGAAATCTGAATGTTTAAAGATGATGAAGTTTGATGAATTTATAAGTTGTTGTGTGGAGTTACCATCAGATGAAAAAAATTGTAATGAGCTTTATGTCACAATGAGATTTTTTTGTAATAGAGAAATTCTTTCAGAATGATATAATGAAGATCCATTGGACTAGGGGTAGACACCAATCCATTAGATGCATTTTCTATAAGAAATCTAGTTGAAATAAGCTAAGAAAGATTCATCGTAATGAGGTGAGGAGTCTCCATCAGACTAAAGAAATGTTAGGATGTTCGAGAAGGTGGATTATGGAGAATACTAAAGAATATTATAGAATAATTTTATTGAGTCAATTTTATAAAACATAAAATTTAAGTATACCTAGATATTGGAGTTTTTCTATTTTAGTAAGGGGAATAGTTTTTCATTATCCAATATTTTTCATTTTAAGATTCCTATAAATAGGTGCACAATACACTCTTACTTTGCAGACATTTCATGTGAGAAAAAGGAAGGGAACTGCTAAATTTTATTTATTGGTTGAGTTAGTGTTCTTTCAAAAAAGATATCTCTTTAGAAGATTAGACAACTAAGAGTTTACTTACCAGAATACGAAATATCAGATTGGGGAAGATAGGACTAAGGATGATCAGGGTGAGTAGTTTAGTAGAGTATTTGAAGTTATTTTTGATAAAAGGGTTCATTGTAATGATTCCATCATAATGATAAAATCAAACTGAGGCAACCAGACCTAGTGTCATCAGACTGATGTTCCAGATAGTGTTTTATACAATACTTTTTCTGTGTGATCATTTAAATTTTGGTGTAATTTTTGAATGTATACCTTTTAAATAGACAAGAGTAAGTATTATCATTCCTATCTGGAGATATAATGAATTTTATGGGAATTTTTCCATGTTTTATTCACTTATTCAAAATAGTTAATATCCATAGATCCATGATGATGGATATAGAAAGGATTTAGGTTCTCACACTGAGGTAAAACCATGTAAATCATCTATAATTTAGTTTCATTCCATCCTTTTCATAAATGAGTATTTACTAAATAGTGATATGTTAATGAACTTTAACAGGTTTTAGGGGTTATGTTTCTAAAATCTTGAAACTTTTAAAAATGGAATAAATGATTCAACCCCCTTCTCAGTGGTTATTCTACCCTTTGAAACTTCAATTGGCATGCGATGGGATTTTCTCTTGTTGAATCTTTATCATGGATAATACCAATTCTATCAATAGTTTAAGAATTCCTATAATGGATGTAAAAAAATAATATATATGGAACAATGGATTATCCCTTATCTAATATCTGTTGGCCTGGATGTTGTCGATGCTACTACAATTGGGTTTCCACCAATTGAAAAATATCCCATGAGGACTTTTTTTGACAAGAAAAATATTTAAGTTGATGGAAAATCTAGGAATTAACATCTTATGTCTCTATTAGAAAAATTTTATATGATGGTGATGGATCTCAAAACATCAAATATTTTATGGGATAAGCTGCAATGTATTTTCCAATGGAATACTAAAGTGAAGGAAGAAAATATAAAAATATTGTGTAGTATGTTTCAGTAGAAAATATTGAGTGATGAATAAACTATTGATGAGTATTTAAATATGGTAAATGAAATTGTATTCAACATCAAAGGATTTAGGGAAGATCAAAAATAATATACAGTAGTGAATAAAATAATGAATTTTTTTTGACTTGTTTGATTTTAAAAAAATTAATTTAAATTTTAATGATGACTTATCACTTGGTGAATTTCATAAATTTTTTGTTTCTTACTAAATTAAGAAACCAACAATGTTAAAAAATAAGATGAAATATGAAATTAATTTTGAATCCATGTGAAAAATGAAAACTCAAGATGGTGAAAATAAAGATCATTGTGATTCCATGGATAAAGAAGATGATGATATGAATGATAAAATCATGGTTCTTATATCTAATAAATAACTAATATCAAGGGAATTTTATGTATTAAAACTTACTCTTAATTGTTTTGAGTGTGGTGGAATCAGAAAGGTTGCTATAAATTGACCCAATAATAATGTTGGTGAGTATTAATATGATTATGATGAAACACCTCTATAGAATAAGTGGATCATAATTTATAAAAAAAATTCCTCCAATAAAAAAAATAATTAGTTTACTGGAATCAAAAGTTGTATGATGAGTTAGAAAGTTGAATTATACTCAACTAAATATCATTCTTTAGAAGAAAAATGTTCAGAAAAAATTATAACCATCATTATAAAAGTTGAGAAAACAAAAGATTACACAGATAGTGAATAATGCGGTGAATAATCATATAGAGAGTATCAATTATGAACAAATTTTTTTTAATGTATTGAGAAAAATATAACTCTTAAGAAATAAATTAGGGTAATGAAGAAATATTGTGAATACATTACTAATGGAAAAAATATTTTATTAAGAAGGAGGAAGATACATTCAGGATATCATAAGTTACATATTATGTGTTCATGAATAGGGAAATATAGTTGAATATCTCAGTAAGAAATTGGAATATAATGAAGAAAAAGTGAATTAGATTCAATCTAAACTTATTAGTCAAAATCTACCTTGAGGAAGATGAATAAAAAATTCAATAAATATTAAAACTTAAAAATGATAATTTTAAAGTGGATGAGAACAATCAGATCAACAATCTTGAAAACTCTTTACACTCTAAAAATTAATTATCATCTGATTTTTCTAAAATTATAGGTCCTATGAATTCTTTTAGTAAATATTATGTTGAAAAAATATTTGATAAACCTATTAAATCTATAAAATATAATAAATAACATAGGAGGAAAGATGGTCCTTGTCTAAATGATGTTACAGTGGGATAAAGTTATCAACATGAAAAAATTTTCTACCGAGAAATATCTTACCTTAATAAGTAATTAATATTTTATTGTTTTTTATGTTCCATGGAATCTATGGGAAAAGGTTTTATAATTTTTCTCATAAATTATAACTTCCCAAATGAAGGATTTGATATAGTGGAAGAAATAGTGAAAATATAATGAGTAACGTTTCTAATAGAAATGATGTTAGAAAAGGAAACTCTCAAGATTTTAGAAACATTCCTAAAAAATCATTTTCTAGAAGATGTTTTTAGAATATGTGATCAAGTTGGTCATTATGAAAAAATATTTATGACACTCTTTTTAGAATAAATTTTTATGGGATAAAAGAAAAAAAATATGGGAAGAAGAATATTGGGGAAATATCTTTTATTATTGAGACTTCTTTAAAAGAAATAAAAAACATGGATATTTTATAATGGTCATTATTCACACATGAAAAGTGATTAAAAAATATTCAAACATGTTGAAAATGATGATGGAGGTGTTGTTACCCTTTGGAATGATGGTTCCTTAAAAATGAGAGGAATCAAAACAACTTAAATTAGAGGAGAAAAGTTAAAATCAATGGATTTTTTATTCATTGATGGGATAAAACATAGCTTACGTAGAGTAAGTATACTTTTTGATAATGGGAAATAATTGACATTTAGAAAATATTCTTGTGGTATCAAAATTGTGAAATATGGAAATGTTATTACAAAACGAGAAAGAACAAGTGGGAATATATTCTAAATAATAGAATTTAACAAATCTTGTTACTTAAGTGTTGAAAATGAGAATAAGTTGTGGAATTGAAGACTAGGGAACTGTATTCATAAAGACATGAAATAGATTTATAAAGTTGATACTGTATGAAATTTTCTATAATTTATAAGATTAGAGGATGATATTTGTGTTACTTTTCAGAAAGGGAATATGACTAATAAAATTCATAATAATGTTTATATTTCATCTACCAGACCTCTTGAAGTTATTTATTCCAATTTATATAGGCTAATGAGACATTAATAAACAATATATGATCCATACATTATCACTTTTGTTGATGATTTCACTCAGATGAAAAACATATTGTCTATAAACCATAATTAAGAGTCTACAAAAATGTTTAGATGTTTCAAATAAGAAGTTGAGAAATAAATTTGGGGTTATATAAAGATATTGAGAGATGATAATGGTTATAAAATCACAATAAATAATTTTAAAAATTATTTAATAAATCAATGTATAAAACATCAGTAAAGTAATCCCTACACCACATAAAAAATGGATTTTGAGAATGAAATAATAGATGTTTGGTGGAAATGTACTGAAGTATGTTAACAAAATACAAAAATTCAATTTTCTATTGGAGAGAATATATTATTACTATTGTACTTATTCAAAATATATTTTTTTGAGATTGGAAACCAAAATTACCTCTTACAAAATGTGGAATAAAGAAAAATATTTATTGATGTAGTTAAATGTTTTTGGAAGTCCATTTTTACTTAAAATCAAAAATCAGGATCTAGAAATATTGATGAGAAATCTGAGGAAGGAACCTTTATAAATTATTCACCCAATGGAATAATATTATAATGTTGAAACAAAAATTTTAAAAAATTGATGGAATAATATATAAATTGAATGATATTGAGAATCCAACATCATTAACAAAAGTTTCTTGGAATTTTGAGGAAGAAAAACTTAAATTTTGAAATGAAAATGAATTTTAGTAATGAAATGTGAATGAATATTTAGATGAATCATGTGATAAGGAAAGTGAAGCTAGCAGATGAACCTTTAAATTTCCAACATAAAAAAAATTTTGAGCCAAAAAAATATTCATACGATTTTAAAGGAATTAGTTCAGACCTGAAGAAAGTTGAGACTATAAAATCAAGCTTCAGTCATCTAAAAAGTTGAACCAAAATTAGTTTCATAAGCTATTGAACAAAGAGAATTCATTAATTCATTGAATTCAGAGTTGGATAAAAATAAGAAAATGAAACCTGGGAACTTGTACCACATATGAATGTAAAAAATTTTATCAAAAAAAATCATTTATAGACACATATAGAATAAACATGGAGTTATTTCATGAATCAATGAAAGTCTTGTTGGTAAAGTCTATTCATAGGTGTAAGGTGATGATTTTGATGAATTATTTTCCCTCATTATAACAATAAAAACTGTTAGAAGGTTTATACTAGGGGATACTCATCAATATAACAATATATATCAAATAGATGTAATGTTATCATTTATCAATGGATAAATTAAATAAAAAGTTTAAATTTAAAAATGTTTCGGGTTTTAACTTTATGAGGATGAAAATAGAGTTTGTATAACGAAGAAATATTTGGATAGGATAAAAAGTCTTCACATTCATGGTATTCAAAGCTTTATTTTTTTAAATGTTTTGTTTTTCTAAATGAAATTTTGATATGAACTTATATGTTAAATTTGTTCACTCTAACACTCTAATTGTAATGGTTTTTGTGGGTGATATTTATTTTTGGGGATAGAAAATATGTTTTTAAAAAAATTTCTAAATAAATGAAAAGGAACATTGAGAATTTAAATTTAAGAGAATTAATTTTTTTGACTTCAATGTTCAAAAAAATGAAAAATACATTATCCTATCTAAATAAAAGCATGTTAGAAAATTGTTAAAAATGTTTGGAATGAAGGAATCCGAAAATATTTCTAACAATAAATCAATAGGGATTATGTTGAGTGAATATGATTCCAAAAAAGTGTTAATTAGAATGACTTTTGGAAGCTGATAGAAGTCTACTTTACCATACAGTCTCAAGGCTTGATATTATTTATGATGTGATTTTGTTTCAGGTATCAAAGTAATCCTAAAGAATCACATATATTGGTATAAAATAGAATTATATGATATATAAAAAGAAAAACATCTCATGGGCTGTTATACAAAACAAATTGTGAGTTGAGGTTTCATGGTTATACTGATTTTTATTGGTATGCTTTTTGTAATGACATAAAATCCCCATCAAGAGGAAAAGTTTTCTTGGGTGAATGTAGTGTAAGTTTTAATAGTATTAAATAGGGTTTAGTAACATTGAGAAAAGTGGAGTCAAAATATATTGTGACTTCTCTGGCTTGTAGTTAAATGTTGTGAAAAAAATTCAATTTTAATATTTGAAGGTAAAATATTTCAAACCATAAAAGAGTGTGCAGGATAATATAGTACAATTGTTTTTCTAAAAATCCTCTCCAATATTCACAATAAAAACACATTGATATAATATTTCACATTTTAGAATAGAATGTTTTAGCTAGATATTTTCTACTTGAATATATCTAAAAAAAGTATAAAATTGCTTATATCTTCACAAAGAAATTACAAAATAAATGATTTTTGAGTTGAGGCTGAAAATTCCTTTTCATTCTCCTCCAATAAATAATAAAATATCATAAAGAAGAATCTCACCATGTTTTGGATTAAGTTTACAATGGGGTGAGAGAGTAACAACTTTTTACTTTATAAGGGGTTTTTACTTATATTTATTTGATTAATCTAATGATGTAGTTCTCAAATGATGAAGCAGATAATAGTCAAGTGGGAGAAAAAAGGAAAGAAAAGATAAAATTGAGGGTGAGTTTATCTTTACATGGATGTAAATGTTTTCTTTCATCATGTGATTGAATTCCATCCAATATTACTTTATACAATATTACGATGTTAGTATACTCTCTTTTGAGAAAGTAATTTTTTTGATAAAAGTTATGAACATTCAGTTTTTTTGAAAAATTTATATGAAAATGTCTGAGTGATTGAATGAAGGTGAGTTGTAAAAGTTTCTAATGACAGTTTTCAAATAGATCCAAAGGAGGATATTGAAGAACCATTGTGATGTCTTGTTTTAACATTGTTTTTTTAATTATTAACAGGGAATATTTTTAAAAATAATAATATTGAAAAACATGGTAATATTATTGAATGTTTGAACCCAATCATAAAATGGAGAAAATTTTCATTTTTTATAATGTTGTTTTCAAGACATGGAGGATCACACAGAGTAGAAGAATATTCATAGTATCAAACTGAGCAAGATAAGTCACATAATTCATCAAAAAGATAAAATTATTGACCAAACAAATCATCAGTCTCAAATATATTATCATTAAGTTCAAAATCTATCAGACATGATGTTTTTTGAAAATTAAAGAAAACCTGAGAAAGAAAGGAAGAGGGTTGTTAATGTCTGGAAAGTATGATTTTAGGGAATCAGGATTTAGAATATTCTTTATAACATAACCTTATGTCTGAATTTAGTTGGATGATTTTTAATTCTAAAATATCATATCTTGTCTTTAACACTTGTAATGCATTCTTTATGAAGAAATTTTGGAGGACATGTGTGACTAATCATATTGAGTTTTAGTTATAAAGAAAGGTGGTGTTGAATGTAATGGAATTCATAATACATTAAAATGATAATTGAATAATACTATTGTATTCAAAAAGTCTCATAAATCACGAGAAAGTCTCATGATAAAATATTTTGATAAATGGAGGCTGTTGAAGTTATACTAATAGTTTTTATTGGATCCAAAAACCCAGAAAAGAAGATCAGATCCATAATAACTAGGTAAAGAAGTTATCATATGTATGAATGTGTAAAGAAGATGAATCTTGATGAATTTCAAATTTTTTAAGTGGAAATATCAACAGAGGTAGAAAATTGTAATAAGTTTTCCATTATAATGATAAAATTTTCATAATAATGATAATCAGTTAGACCGAGATGAGGAAGATCCAATGGACTAGAGGAAGAACCGATCCCATAGATGTAGGTTTATTAAAAAATCTAATCAAAATGAGCTGAGGAAGATTCATCGTAATGACTTGAGAAGGTTCCATCAGATAGAAGAAAGGTTAGGAAGTCATATAAGGTTGATTATGGAGAAGAATCAAGATGACTAAAAAATATTTTTAAAGAGTTGAACTGTTAAAACATAAAATTCAAATATGTATAGATCATAGAGTTTTTGAATTTGAGTAAGTTGGAAAAGTTTTTTAGTTTCCCACTATTGTAATTTTGTGATGTCTATAAATATGTACATAGTACATTCATATATTTCATCATTTTCACAAGATAAAAAGGTGGAGTACAACAAAGTTTGAGTCAGAAATTGTGTCATATTTTATTCTGGATAGAGATCTCTTTAGAAGATCAGACAATTAAATGTTTTATTACTACAATGAGGATGATCAGACTCAGGAAGATTAGACCATGCAGTTGAGAAAATTTTTAGAAGTGATGTTTGAGAAAAGGATTCATCATAAAGAGAAAATCATAATGATAAATTCTGTCATAGGGTCATCAAATTGAGGTTTTAGAAAGTATTTTTTGGGGAAATGTTTTTTGTGATCTATTCCATTGTGGATCAATTTTTTTTGTAATAAAACTTTGTAAACTGACACTAGTAAGTATAATCATCCCTATCTTGATATAGTTAGTGTCTAATAAAAGTTTTTATTATCTTTTATTCACTTATTCATAATAGATAATTTCCATAGACCCACATGAGTGTCTATCGAAATGATGTAGGCTCTCAAATTGAAGCCAAACCATGGAAATCTTGTGATATTTAACACTTTTCTACTTTTATATGCATGAATATTTACTAAAATATGATAAAGTGGTGATATTTTACAAGTTTTAGGGGTTAAATTTATAAAAGTATTAAAAGTTATAAAAATTGAAAAATAGATTCAACACCCCCATCTATGTTATTATACAATCCATTGGAACATAAAAAACAACCACTATCCATGATCCAAGGTTTTTTTCCTTTTATATTTTTGTGATCTGTTTAACAAACATGTGATTTTTATTTCCCTTTATTTTTTTATCAAATACATATTCTGAGAATTGTTAAAAAAAAATTATTCTATTAAAAAAACAAGACATACATTTTGTAATATTTCAAGGTTGTTCACATATTTCACAAATAGTTATCATTGTTGGAAAAAAATTTCCACATTCACATTAACCTTATCATATTTATTCGTAAAATCCTACTCAAGATTCAATATTTGAGAGGGTTGGATCCCAATAAAACATTTCATTATATAATTCATAGAGTAATTTTAATGTTGTGGATTAAACCGACATATATATTCCATATGCCCAGATACACCACAATACCAGTAGTACACATAAAAAGAATATTTTCCACTATAACATCCGTATTGTCCTGAGTTGTGGAAATGTTTCTCACCGACCATACTATCATTGTCATCAGAAAATTGTTGAACACCAAACATTCTATTATTACCCAAAATCTTCTTTTCTCACCTCATATTTCTTTCTAGTCATATTGGAACCAGAAATAGTGCAATATTTTTGCAGACTCAAAATGTTTAGAAACTTCGGAATTCTAGACTTTGTTAATTTTAGAAACTTATAAAACATTATCAACATTCTTCTTCTCTGGTACAATTAAAGCATTATTTATAACCTTTGAAGGTAAAATTTGTTGTCTCATCTCTGGTTTATCCATCCTAGAGCATTTATTGACATCATAAATAGAATTATTGAAACATGAAACTCTCTTCATGGATTTAGAATGTTTTGGTTGAATATGTTCCAAATATTCTTGTTTTTCTTTAAAATTAACTTCTAGATATTAATTATAGATTATTTTCTTTCTCATTATATTTATTCAAGTCATCAATCTCTTCCAACACCTTAAATTTCTCTTTAGGAACATTATAGATTGTTAAATGAGGAACTTTCATTTTTCAATTTCAATATTTTCTTATATATCTTTAAACAAATTCAATGAAATTCTTTCAATTGATCTTTTTTATTAAATTCTAATCAAGTTTCTTCTTCTTTAGAACTTCTTCTTCTAAACTATTCATTTTTATTTTTTCAATGAGAGTATTCTCTCATGTATTTTCAGTAGAATTTTTAGATTTTTCTTTTCTATCTTTTTTATCATCTTTAGAAAAAACGTGTCATTTTGTATGTGGAGAACATTTTATCTTTACCTTTGTAATAAGATTTAGACTTACCACCCTTTTCCACCCAAGGACTTCACTTCCTTCTATCATCTTTATCGCTATTGTATTCATAATTTCGGTAGGGAAAATTGACAAAAAATTTCAGAGAATATTTACATTCAAATAATTTCAAGGGATGATTACCTTTATAATTTCATGTACATATTCTCACATTTATAGAAAATAAGGATACAAATTCATAATGAATTTCATAGACTTCATTTTTGTAATTGTAATATTTATCTTCTTATTCTTTAAGAATATTCTTGTGCTTTTATTTATTGGAATACTTAATAGAAATTTATCTATCAACTTTTTTTAATTTAAAAAATTTCTCCCATACCATTTTATAATTAATGAGAGTACTTTAAAAATAATATAGTGATAATGTTTTAGGGTCTATATTTTCCAATGAGGAAACTTTGGCATCAAACTTGTCAAGAAGAATTATTAAGACCTTTTAAACAAAATTTTATTTTTATAACATTTCACCAGTACATATGATGGTTATAACAATATAATTCACTATTTTAAATAAGTCACCAACTGATTCATAGCCACCCATCTTGAGATCCTCATAGTTCCATATCCAGTTTTGTAAATTTTTCTTCTTTAATTAGGAATTGCCTTCATTAATTTTCTTACTCTTATATCAGATACCTCTGGTAGTGACAACACCCTTTATTATTAGAAACATTATTTTATAAGGTGATCAAAGTAATGTATTTTTATCTCTTCTATCATTCTCAAGTTTCTTATAATCCCCATATATGAGAAGAAAATTTTCTTAAATAAGAGGAAATACATATATAGTTGCTTCCAAAACATCATACTTAATAGATATAAGATAGTTCGTTATTTTATCTTCCTAGATATGATAATTCTTATAATCAAAGACAAAAATCCCTTACGATTCACACAATTGAGTCTCCACATAAAAACATTTCTTCAAAAAATTTATCAAAGAGTAAATGAATGGAACTTCACCACTAATACCACTTGATATAGACAAGACAATATCTATGTATCACTGAGAAGGGAGGTAATTAATTAATGATGTATTTTTATTTTAAGTTTTATTTCTCTAGAAACAACCTTTTAATCCTGTTAATGATTTATCACATTGATAAAAAAATAGTCACACATCCATATGAACATGAGTATTTACAAGGTTAACTACTAAAAAAGAGTATATATGTCCTTGGCATAGTTTAGAAATAATCCAATGACCCACAATCCACAAGAAAATAATTCTTTTGGGTGTGAAAAAACATGATATATGTACCCTTACATTTATGTAGCACTATGATCAACACAAAATATCAAGAGATTAATATAGAAAAAATAATGTAATACATGTTTGTGTGACAAGTTAATAAACTTTCACAAATTCTTTCAAATATATTATCAAACTTCCTTACCAACTTTCACTTTTTATAAGATTCAAAAACAATTCTTCACATTCCTACATAGTAATAGGTAAAAATTTCTTAGGAACATATAATGATACTTAGTCTGATGTCCCAGTCAAAATCCTCGGTCTGATTGCTCAATCCAAAAAAATATGTATGTGAAAATACTAATGAAACAATTCTTAACTGCTTCTTCCTCAATCCACAAATATCAGTCTGATTTCTTAATCTGATGACCCATTTTGATACTATAATCCCAGAATATGATCTTCATTATTATTCTTCTATGAAGAAAACTTCCTCCAGAATTCTTTTTCAAGGAACTCAATCACACTAAAACTTTAGAACGTCTCTCTCTTCCTCGACACATGAATAGTGTCCCAATCCATTAGAATGTACCATGTTCATCCTTTTATTGGTGTTCCAAAAGTTTATTAGGTGTAATTATGAAATGTTTTCCCTCTTAACCAAATTTTCTGAAAAATGAATTTTTCTTTCACTTAGAATAAATATTTGACTTACTTAGTATTCTTTAATTCTTCATGATTCTTCTCAAACCCACTTGAATATTCTGAAATATTTAACTCACTATAAAATTTCAAACCATTATTTAGTCTAATACCAATTATCATTATTCTCTCTTCATTACGATTAATACATATTATAACTCTGATTTTCATGACCCACATGCCAATACACTAGTACAAAAGACTTATAATTTTGATAACCACTTTTAAACAAAAAATATTTAATTTATTCTTCTATAAACATATTCTAAAATTAAGAAGAGATTAACAATTTTTGGAAGCAATTCAACAAAATCTTCAATACCCCCTTTGATAAAAACTTCAAAAAACTCTTCAAACATAAAGATCCCCATTGATAACACTTTTTCAATTGCTTAAAAAATAATATTTTCTTCATTTGATTAAAACCTTCTTCAGAACAATGATCCCAAAATCAATGAAGTATCAGTTTCATCATGCATCTGATGAATCATTTTCTATATCACCCTGATGAATTGGTTTCACCTTCAGTATGATGGGTCGACACTATATATTTTCTGAGAATTCATGACCCAATTGTAAAATAAATAAAAGTTCTTCTTCCTCTCTTGGACCATTTTTCAAGAAATCATGACTTCTTTTATTCTTAACCCAAATAAATAAAAGAAACATTCATTTTGTTTTATCGAAATCATGGACAACATTATTGATCGATCTTTAATTCCATTTTTAATTGCTCCCAAAAATTAAACTTTCTCATCGGTCCAAAAAAATATATACATACTGGTCTGATTCAAAAAATATTCTACATTCAAATCCATTTTCAACCATCACTACATCTAATGGATTAGTGTCCGGATAACTCAGATGAATTGATGGAACACCGTGTCTGATAGACGTGAATTATAAATTTCATCTTTGAAAACATCCAACTTCCCTACATTTAAATAATTTATTGTCTGGTGATTCTCACACTGATGAACTAAGACTGGAAGACTTTGTCTTCAAATATACTTCTTTTACAAACCTCTTCATATGATCATGAATTCCTCATGAATCTTAGAACAATTAGGATCAACATAGTATCATTTTCCTCACATTTTAAATTATTATAACTTCCCATCCATCCAATAAATATTTCCTTCCAACAATGCCTGAAACAGATAGGAAGAACTTTTTCTCCCACTTTCATTTATATGGATTGAATAGTAAATTTTTCAAACAACATATGATTTTTGAGAACGTATCGAACCTAAAGGAAACATTAGATTTAGTATGGAGTCTTCTAGACTCTAATAAAATTTTTCATAATAATATAAAAATCCATTCAAAAACTTGTGTGAGTCTGATGATATTTTTCTCCCAAAAATTTCGTTACAAACTGATGTATTTTCTTAACAATTTTTCATCAAATTTTCTTATTATGATGAATCCTTTCATTATTATCATCTGATCATAAAAACATACAAAGTGAACTAATTTCCATTATTGACAAAAAAATAATACATTCAGTTCAAACTTCTTCATGATTACAAAAACAATATCATTCAAATTAGTCTTATTAGATATCCATCCATATTATTACTTATGCTAGAGTGCATGAGTGAGTTTTGGTGGTTGAGATATTTCAGGATGAATAGATGATGAAAGTTGATTCTGGTAGTGGGAATATTAGATATGAGACTTTAAAAATTACAATCCAACTCTATACATAGGAATTTGGAAATGGAAGGTGCTCCCAGAGATAGTATCATGATATATTGCCTGTAATTCATATCTCACAAGATGGCTTGAGTTAGCTAAGGGAGAGGTGGTGTTTCTATTGTGATGATTGAGGACATATCACATGGGTTGTCAAACCCACCATGTATCTAACAGAGATAGAATAAATAGAACTTCCATGAAGTAGTGATGATTTATTTGGGAGGTCCATAGGGTGGAATACATAATAAAGGATAAGGAAGACTAGTAGGATCTAGATGATTTTTGGACCTATTATGACCATCAACCCTAGGTGGTCCATGCTAGGATTATGGAGTTGGTAGTCAAGGACAAGAAATTATGTTGGTAGTGGAGGCCTACAACCAATAGGCTCCAAGTATTATTAAAGGTATGGTATATATCTTTTGAACATTAGCTATAGTACAGATAGACAAAAGATCGATCCACTATTTTTTTATACATATCTTATTAGAAAACTAGATATTCTATTCAAACCATTAGATTAACCATTATTGTTTGGTAAATCATACCAATGAGGATTTAGTAATAAAGATCTTCTGAATAAGGATTTATCTTTCTATGGAATTTCATTTTTGGATCGATGATTCCTTATGATTTCATCTTAGGTATGTACTAACTATAAATATCTTGTGACTAGATTAACAACTTAAGGAAGATGATGTAGTGTTTCAAGGTAGTTGAGATGGTTTTTTTCTTCATGGATGAGAAGTAAATGTTGGTAGATTGGGTTGGGCTCATATGTAGGAGTATATAGATGATTAATCAGTAGTTGGATTGTGTGACCCTTGGAGAAGTAGATGTTATGGGATATCGGTAGCTTGTAATGGTGGCAGAGTATGAGCAAGTATTCCTTTAAGATATGCTATTCTAACTGACCCACTAGAAGATATAATTGAATATAGGATTAAATCAAGTGGATGCCTCAATATATACACAATAATATCAGATAGATCCTATGGAGATTCATGAGTAGAAGCTATAGTTATAAGACTTGTATAGGAAGGGCTTTGTCCAACCCAGTGTGTCACCTTGTGTAGACCCAGTTTTATTCCACCAGAAAAATGATAGTGGATTTAGGTTGTCTAGGTATTATAATTTTCTGAACTAGGGGTCCCTAAATAATAATTATCCAATATCAAGGAACAATTACATATTTATCTAGTTAAAAAGAGTGATATGGATCTCAAATATTAACATCAGATCATGCTATCATCTACTCCAAGTTCATAATGATGGTATATCAAAGGGGACAATGTGATACCACTATAGTAACTATGAGTACTTTGGTGATTCCTTTAATTGTAATGAATTCACCAATAGTGTTTATGGGAATCATAAAATAGATCATTCTTCCCTTCTTATATAAATTCTATGTGGTCTTTATTGATGACACCCCCTTGTATTTTTTATATTGGGAGGAGTGGATGGGGAAAATTAAGGTGGTTCTAGATGTATGCTAAGTAAACTAGACTTATGGTATGCAAATGAAGTGTTAGATATTTATTTTAGAGGACTACTTACTGGGGTATATAATCTCTAAAGAGGGGGTACGAATGGACCTAGTGAAGGTTGTGGCAGTTCTTTCTTCGGAGAAACCCAAGAGTGTGACTGTAGTAAAAAGATTCCCGGGGTTGGAAATATACTATCATAGATTCATACCCAATTTCTCTAGGATTGTATACGTCATTAATTCTTTGAAATGAAACGGGTATCCTTTCATGTTAATAAAGAGGTTTCATTAGGATTTTTAGGAGTTGTGGAATACGTTGATGAGAACCACCATCATGAGACTACTAGATTAGAGTTTTGAGTATGTCGTGTTATGGGATGCCTCAAGATCTGGCCTTGGTTGATTTTTCATGAAGATGAAGGTATTGATAACCTATAATTCTCAAAAATTGATACAACATGATAATAACAACATGTCCCTTGATTTAGAGTTGGTATTGGTGGTTTTATCCCTAGATATGTGGAAACACTATCTTATGGGTGAGTGGTTTATCATTTATTCTGACAAAAAAATACTCAAGTATATCGTTTCATATAAGGATGTTATCTTGAGACATTTTTGATGGATATAATTACTTCAGGATCATGTATTTGAGATATTCTTATACCTCTAGTAATAGGAATGTGGTAGAACATACTCTAAATAATAGATATTGTATGCAGTTGTTGTGTGAGGAGTCATAATAATTGGCCTCATAGTAGTTATCCTTAGTGTAAATAGAGAGATTATCCTTTCTATAGTTTATTTTTTTACCCCTATACTTATATGGTGTTTTAGAGAGGATCAAATTGGGGATTGTAACTATGATACCTTGCAAATTTAAATTTCCTAAAGATGTGTTTTTAATGATTTTTTTGAAGGCGGGGATCATGTAATCCTTTTTAGTGGGAGGATGATGGAACCAATGAAATTTAATGAGGTGGTTTTGAGGGAGTGTAACCCAAACCCTTTTGTGGTACATATTAGTTTGTTGAATATGTACAAGGATCTTCAATGTTATTTCTCATGGCCAAGGATAAAGATGTGTGAAGTGATGTTTTTCTATTTATGTCTCACTTATTAGCAGGTGAAGGCTAAGCACTAGGTTTTAACAGGTTTGGATAAACCCCATAAGGTGAAAAATTTTAATTGATATGGTATATATATGATACTCATGATGGTTCTATGATGATATACTATAGGAAATGATTCCATCTAGGTGATCATAGACCAACTCTCCAAGTTATCCCAATTCGTACCTATTTGTGAGAAGAAGTAAGTGGATAAAATGACATACCTTTACCTAAAGGACACAGATAAAAATAATGGAGTTCTATTAACTATTATTTGGTAATCATATTCTTTCTTTAGGTCATGGTTATCAAGAGTCTTGTAATAGACCTTTGGGAATCAGTTACAATTGATGGTGTTTTACCCCCGTACTGATAGCCAAACTGAGTAGAATATTTAGGTAATGGATTAAATCCTTAAAGATAACATGATTGACTATGAATATGTTTAGTAGGATCACCTACATTTTATGTTGTTTTTTTACAACAACAGCTACCATTAAACCATTGGTATGGTCCTATTTTGGGTCTTATATGAGAGACCCTTCTGCTTATCACTACGTTGGAATGATCCCATGGAGTATACACTCATTGGCTCAGATTTTGTGTGAGAGATGATAGAAAAGGTTAACATAATATAAGATAATATGAGGAATAATAAAATATATCATATTTATTATACAAGCTAACAATGGATTCCATAGAATTTTGATGAGGGGGACAATTTGTTTATGAAGGTCTCAACTAGGCAAGGATTGTGGAAATTTTTCAATGGTTGAATGTTATCTATTAGGTTTGTCATTTCTTTTTAGATACTATATAGGTTTAGTGAGGTGGCATACCACTTGGTTCTACCACTATAGTTATATTAGGTACATGATGTATTCCATATGTCACAACTGTGGAGGTATGTGAATGACCCATCACATGTTATTAACTAGGGTGAGTTGTATATCATGGATGGAGATACCTTCATAGAGTACCTGATATGGATCAAGGATCATTATAAGAATAACCTTTTTTGGATGAGTGATTACTTTGGTGTCTGTATGGTGACATTATGAGAACATTCATGAGATAATCATATAAGAACGAGATTTGAGCCCAATAATCTCATCTTTTTTAGTATATATTTTTTAATTTTAGAACAAAAATCCTTGATAAGGGGAGAATTTAATGACTATGTTTCTTTCCATATAAATGTTTGGAATAGTTTATTGATTTCTTTAAAATCCAAACACCGAGTCAATGTGTGATTTCCCAGCACACGGAGGCTTGGTTGTGATTAAATGAAAATATTAAATATATTATACCATGCATGTATTGTTTTATAAAATAATAGTGTAAAACATAAATGGGGTATCATATTGAAAATTTATACTTCTATTAAATCAAGAATAACAGTTTTTCCATATGAATGACAAAACCTTTTTATACATAAAGTGTTTATATTAAGTGATTTTGTGGATGGATTAATAAGGAAACATATGAAATCATTTGTTTGGAATTAAATAATTAATCTAAACATAATCCTCTCTTACAAAAACCAACATATGGAAAATCCCTACGGTTATTTTTATAACTATAGGGTTTGAGAGTGCAGCTATTAGAAGGTGTTCTTAGATGACTAATAATGGATCATGCTTTGGCAATGGGCATGACAACGGAGGTTAGGGATCTCATCAATGATAGTTTCTCGATACCATTAATCATAAATTATTAATCCAAACTGAAGGAATTTAATTTTTTATAGTATTCAACCCCCGTATTCTTTATCCCTTCTTAAACTCAAATCAATATTTTTAACAAATTAATTAATTGGTCTATCATTGATCTATGAGTATTTTATTTATCTTTATAGGAATTAGGAATGGATATAATTTTATTGAATCTTGATTGTTTTTACTTAATTTTTTATCCTAATAGAAAGGGATTTATGCGAACACAAAAAATTTACGAGGTTCATTACTCTTGTTGTTTTTGTGCATTTCTTCTCCCATCCATTGTGTGTTCATCGGTGATATTATATTTGGATAATGTTTATAAAAATACTTGGTGAAGGATAATTTCAAAATTCTTCTTTGGCCTAACAAATTATCACTATGGTTTTATGGTTGGATCAACAACACAATTATGTAGTTGTGTTAATGAAAGAGGATCATGAATGGATCCAGATAAACAGTTCATGGTTTGGAATAGTTATGATGGTGAAGAGTGATAATGGTTATTTATTGAGTGGATTAGGTGGCTAGAATCTGGCCATTTGTGATGGAAAGCCTTAGTCAATATTAAATTTAGGCACTAAAATAATAATTCATTTTAGATTGAGTCTTAGGAGGATTGGGATTAGGTTGTTTGAAGAACTAAAAGGTTTCAGAAAAATATGGACTACATGGTGTGTATTCCAAAGAACACATGGTGTGTAGTACCATATTTTTAGTTGATGGGTTTCAACAAAAATGAAATATCATATCCAATGTAAGACATGACATATTTTTTCCATATCCACTGATTCAACATGCACCATTGGGGTACACAAAAATAGACACTTCCAAGTACACATGTATGACTAGAGTATATTGGAATGACCCAATACTAAAACATGAATAGGTACCCATACAAAGATAGATACATGGGCATGACTAAAGTATAAGAACACCACATGGTATTTGAACAAGACCTGGTACCAAAACATGCTAAGGTAGAGAAGCACGAGCAATGTGCATGGGCAAGACTTGGTACATAGATAAGGCCTGGTACCTAGACATGTATTGGTTCATGAGCATGACTAGAGTACACAAGCATGACCTGATATAGATGACCATGGGATGAAAAAAATAGGGAAACCCAATGTAGTAAATATGCACAATTTACTAATAGTATACATAGTTTACATTTTATAGTGTGATATGAGACCCTTATTGTCTTTTGAGTGGAATAGTTTCTTTAGGGTAAGTTCCCTCTATATAACTATGTGATTTTAGAGTGAGACATCATGTCCTAAGCAAAGGATGTGAACCCCTCTATGATATTAGTCTTAGATAGATTGTTAGAAATCCCTTTATGTAGCCTAAGGTAGGATCCTCTATTTCATCTTCTTCCGTAGTTTGGGTTTTAGGAATCGACATGACCAACATACATGGTCATTGATCCCCTACTTATAGGATTATCCCATATAGGTCCATGTATACCCCCACAGACCCTAGGAGAGATCTTCTATCTGTGTATTGATCTCTATTGAGTTCTAGTGCATAATTCTCCACAGTGAGGAATTATAATCACATCCTATAGGATGATCTCCATCAGTGTTATCTGGATCACGTAGTGAGTTCTATTTAATGAGTGTTACATTGAAACCTCAAGTAGGATCCTAGGCATACAGTGTGGTTGTGACCTTACCTTGAGTCTTAGTTTCTATCTTGAGTATATTTGGGTAATTATTATTATATCACAAATTCTAATTCACATTCCCTTTTTATGACGAGTTGACTAACATATTGATGCTTTATGTTTGACAATTTCATAATTTTCTAGTGGGTATTGTTAAACTCACTTATGTATGGGATTTCTGTGCACATATCATGTATTATAAATAAAATATTCATTTTAAAAAATATCAAAGGAGTAACAGGAATAGGAATAGAAAAATTAGGATAGATAGACTACGTTTTGTACCACATGTTTCATTTGAAATCTGTCCCCACTCTTGTAGTATGATGGACTTATTTTTTAAGTTTTGGGGGGCTTCTACTTAATCCTTTTTACTTTTAAATACATTTTCAAACTTTTATTATGGGATATATATATATATGCATCTGGGTATTAATTTTATTTTTTCTTTCAACATGGTTTTGGAGGTTTGGAAATGTGTGTATGTATAAGTACCTTAGTCTAAGACATGCTTTTATGTAAAATTCCTACAACGCACTGGTCTTTATCACCTGGCATATTAGAGGTGGGATTGGGGTTTCACACTCAGATTACTACTATCTGGGCAGGCCCCAATGGGATGGGTAATGATAATATTCTTTTCGAAAAAAATTACATGTCCGGCTATAAAAACATTATTCTTAGAAGGGTTATAAAAAAATACCTTCTTCTTTACATAGGATAACCAACAAAGATACACTTATTTGATTAGGGTCCAGACTTAGAAAATACCACATGCATAACATATTATTTACAAACCCAAATCCTTAGAAAAATCATTTTTGTGGTTGAACCCATTCCATATTTCAAATGCTTGCATTTATGTTATCTTACACAGAACTAAGTTTTGGTTATAGTGTGATTTAGAGAGAATAACCCCAAAACGATAGATACAGGTTAACATGACTCATCATTTATTTAATAATATCCAATAAGATTTTATTTATATTTTAAGGAACACCATTCCATTGTGGTGTTCCAGATAGAGTGAGTTGTGATATAATACAACACACTTTGAAATGTAAAAAAACTATTTTCTTAAGTATTCACTTCTTCTATATTATTGAATAGAATCAATAATCTTTCTATTCTTATAAATTTAATTAGTTTTTTTACACTTTATTTTTTTCAAATGATTTATTCTTTTGTCTCATAAGAAAAAAAAACATATATCATAATCATATATCAAGGAAATAAAGTATTCATAACCTCCTTGTGGTTGGACATTTAAAGGTTAAAATATATCAAGGTTCACTACATGTAATAAAAACTATCATATTTTTTGATTAAGAATAGAGTATTAGTTATATTAACCATTAAATAATATTTTATATATCATATGTCTCCTAGTAAATTGTATCTAAGAGGCCACATGCATAGTGTTTTTGAATGTGATTCAAATTAGTGTGGCTTAAGAGACAATGCCAGAGGTATTGAGGGTTATAATAGTTATGTTTAAACTATTTCACCATTATTTTATAAACTATAATTTCATGGTCTAAAAACTATAAACCATTCATCATTATTTCCCCACTATAATAATTTCTATTTAAATATATAAAATAGATTTTGTCAACAAACAAAATGGAAGACCCCTTCTTTTCAAGACAATATATTGTGATTATGTTTTTTATTTATAAATAAATATAAATTATTTAAATCAATACCTAAATATGTCAGATGAGTTATCATATAAATCCTACATATAATGCAATTACCCTCACCCATATTCTAATACAGAGATCTACTTCTCTATTCTCTAATCCTAACATTCTTTGAAACTATTAAATAGTTGTATAAATATAAAAATCATGGTCGGTATCCAATGTGCAAGAAGTAATGCCAAAAAAATTGACCACTATAATAAAAATATATAGTTTAGAGGCATTTGACCATTAATATTCTGAATTTATTCATGGAATTTAATGAAATAAAATTTCAAATTCCATTTCATTCAATAATCGATAAATTTTATTGAGTTACATAATTTTTTATGAGATTTTATAGAACAAGAACAATTTTTGGGGTTTTTACCATTTTATCTTATTAACATTTCATGTTACTTTCCCATTATCTATCAGTATGACATATTAATTTTGGAATATCTCAATACTTTTTCATGAAATATTTAGTAAGTTATGGAAGTCAAGTAATGATTTATTAATCTAATTAATTTTGTAATTAATAATGACATGATTATCAGATCTAGTTAAACATGGTAAGATGATGTCCATATATAATTCATTTTTAATTGGAAAACCAAGTCTCTATTAATTTTAAAAGACAAAATTTATCAACAGTTTAAGGGTTTAGGTGATTATAATATTATCCATTCCACATTAAAATAATTCATTAGATATTTAATATTAATTTTTCTTACTCTTACTTTTATATATCTTTATTAACTAGAAAATCATGTCAACTTCATCCAACAATTCATGATATTTTTGCATCTATGAATATGTCATCACTATAAATGAAAATGAACTATATTTGAAATATTTTTTATGCTTATTATAAGAACCCCACTACTCATTGGAAGCATCCTCATCACATTCCTTATGTATTTATTTCTATAGTACATACAATATTTTATTATGTATAAGGATTATCCTTAGGTTGTTATACCAATTAATGATTTTTTCCCCATAATCTATTCATTATCAATGACATAAATCAACGATATGTTTGAGTTTTTGTTATTGGGATCCATATTTCTATAAATATTTTTAATTAATAAATTAAATTTAATAATAAGCAATAATGATTTCTATTGAACATGCTATTCCAACACAAACCTTAATAAATATGTTAAAATAAGATCAGAAAATCACCAAGATTCGGTTCAGCTACTACATTTCTCTAAAAATATGATTTTTGGGGTTAGAAACATTTTTTAATAGAAATCCATGATACTATTAGTTTTTCAGGTAATTCATATCATACCATATAAATTCATCCCATGAATTATCCCAACACATTGCCATTGGGTGTGTATGCTCATCAAGAACCTAATCGCATGCCCATGTAACTCAACATACATGATATATGTCATTGGTTATCATATTTGGCATGACTCACCATGTCTAACAGAATGGGGGTTTGAAGAGTGTGAACATTTGAACGCTAACACATGATATGTTTTGAGATTTTTTATATTTGATCTCCTTTTTTAATGTATACATCTCATGAACTCAATCAATGTATTGATTTATATTAATTAAGTCATCAAATGAATATCCATTAAAACCACGATATGCATCATATGTATTTTTATATACATTCAATTTATATCAACATTCCAAAGGGATACTATATTTATATATTTATATCGTATGCAAATTATCCCCTGGTCGTAGTGGTTAGATTGAATATATGACATTAAAACATGTATTCCAAAAGGTAGAGAAAAACCCAACATATGTAG
Organism: Viscum album; assembly: GCA_963277665.1. Lineage (NCBI taxonomy): Eukaryota > Viridiplantae > Streptophyta > Magnoliopsida > Santalales > Viscaceae > Viscum > Viscum album. Next base: position 777,820,746 of record OY728164.1, read on the forward strand.
TGTCTCATCCCATGTAACAGATATCTTTATGGATATAACATGTACCAATAAAAATTTATATTTTTGATTAAAAATTAAATGTATGGATGAATTAAAAAAATATCCAAATTAATAAATGATAATAAATAAATTGAAAATTTTCTTTAAATTAATTTCATAATACCTATGTTAGAACATGCTTTAATTTGGAAATATTCAGAACCTGTAACTCATTAATATTTTATATTTTTGAATGTTTCAATATATAAAAGGAAAAAATAATTACATAAATCACAATAAATTATCCATTATAAATATAAATGAGATAATTGGTTTAATGATTTATGGGAATCCCTTTATGAATTGGATCATGTTTTAATGGCCTAGGAACTACCATTTAATGCTGATTTGGGAGTTTATTTTTATAATTTAAAACCATTAGTCATGTAAAAATTAAATTCGTGAAAACACTTAATGAAGAAATCAGATGAATTGAAATTCAATCCATATTAGAGGTTAAAATTAATATAATATTATGAAAGACACATAATAAATTAAATTATATTTAATTGATTCCAATGATTTAATTTGTAAATATATTACCACGAAAATGGCGTGAGGAAAAAAATATTTTTCTTAACATTTTAATAAAATGCTAAAAAGTAGAATTTAAAAAGTTAAATATAAATATTTAACATTTTAAAATATTAATCAATATTGATCACCCCATGTCAAAAATAAATTAAATAGAAATATATAATAATGAATAATTTAAATTTAATTGTTTTTACTTGCATATACACCTATACAATTATATATAAAATAATTATACTAAATAAAATGAACCTAAGTCCAGAATATTTATTTTCATAAATTAAATATTTCTTAAATTTAATATGTGGACTAATATTATTTTTCAATAATTTTTAAATTCAATATTTAATTAAAAAAGTATGATTTTTTTAAATAAATGTTTTATATAAACCGTTGAAATCCTATAAAAATTAAATGTTTTATAAATAGAAACTTTTTCCCCAATATTTAGTTTTAAAATAAAATATTTAAATTTTGAATCATTTATATTTTTTTCAAATAATTTGATTAATTTCAATATGACATGGATTTGATGCCATTGTAACAATATAATTATACCATATATTATATGAAAATATCTAACCTGAATTTTTTATGAACCAATCAAGGAAGTTCATTTCCAAAATGGATCTATTGGACAGTGAGCCCCTCCCCATCACAAGTTCAGGTGTAAGATTTCCGATGAATCAATTTCCCTTAACCATTGATTGTATAAGAAAATAAAAAATATATATATATTCTAAGATTTGTGTATGCATTTAAAATAATAAAATAATTAAAAAACCAAAAATATCCCAATATAAAAGTATTAATTATAAATAAAAAACCTACAATGCAAAAAAAATGATTTTATCATGTCAGTTCACTTGTAGAAAAGTGATCATCATTCTTTTCTGGATGGAAAATTATTATTATCTCTCTTATCAAAAAGTGATACATGTTCTTTGTTCTTATTTATTAGATCACTAATATAATGAATGACTCAGTAATGATTTTGGAGAAAAGGTTTTTGGTGATAGGGTGGATAAAATAAATTATAATTCTATTAAATTGTTTTCAGTAAATGATCTCTTTGTCCCACCTTTTATATTCTCACAAAAAGAAATATTTTGGCCAAGTAAGTCATTGAATTAAATTCAAATATATTATACTTTGAAAATAATATTTTATGTTCATTAAATATCACCTGTATATTCACCATTTACTAGGAAATATATATATATACCACACAATAACAATTTTCAACTTTTATAAATATATATAACTAATAATATATAAAATAAAAAAATGGATTTATCGAATTCCCTTATATATTTTAATTTAAAAATATAAAATTACAATAATTTTTAATATATATATATATATCATATGTATATGTTATCATCTAAATTATAAAAATATAATTATTCAAAACCTATTATTTTATTTTGATTAACTATTTTAATAAAAATAATGCCCATAAAACATCAAACAATATTGGATTAAAAGTTTCATCATTGGAAAGATTATTTGAGACTCATTTTATTATCATACATTATTAATATAGATTATGAATCTGATTTCTTATAATAATATAACTCATAAATGCTTTAACATGATCCCATCATCCTTGTATATACTAATATAGGTTCCAATAAATCATGATATCAAGCATGATTAAGAGTCACAAATTGTAGCAAATTTGTATCACTAAACATTAATATATCTCTTGTATATATTACTTAATTAAACTTATTAATACATTCAATTTATTATGTAATGCCTTAAACATTTTTATTATAACTCATGTGTTCATCATTATTTCAAACATTTCCCATATGAAGAGAATTTCAAATACAATCACAAGAGAAGTCCCATCCCTGAATAGTAACATATTGAATGACCATAAACCCATCAATCAAATGAGAGAAAAATAGAATCTCATTAAGATGGATGGATAAGTATGAAATTTCTCATAGCATTTATATAATGAACTCATTGGTAAACATATATAAATAATATCCCACTATATATATACCTAAGACAAATATGGGACAACCTATGTGGTGTTTCTCAAGCAGAGTCATATTCAATTAAAACCATCTCAACTATAATTTTTTTGAGAACTATGTATACGTAAATATATAGAAGTATGATACAAAATAACCTGAAATCATAATACATACTTTTTTGAGGGTTTTTATCTTCGTATAAAACCTATATATTAATTAATAAAAGAAATATTAACATTATTTGTCTATTTAATGAAACAAAACACCAAACATTTATAATGGAAGTATGATTTTCTTGATTTAATAAATTAAACCCTGATAAAAAAATTTCCCAAACTGTCACCCCATTGTTGGTCTATATGGTACAATTTTCAACACATCATAGATCTATTATAAAGTCTTCTACCCCTAAAATAACTAGATATATACTGGTTTCTTCCATACAAAGAAAAAAATGGAACTTAAACCACAAATTATTTGGATTATAGTACACCTAATCTGGAAAAATAATCAATTATTTATTTAAAAAATGGAAATAGACAATATACACCTAATGGTGGTTCCCTGCTAATGAATTATACATATTCTTGATTAGGAATCACTAACTATCTCATATCTCATTATTAGTCAAATGACAACTATCATGAGCCCTTCATGGTATTTCCTGATAGATCCATCCCATCAGACACACTGTAGAATCCAGGATATCATTATTAATTATTCCACCTATGAACCACCAACCGTTAACTTCGTAATTAATTAATTAATTTTTTATTATTATTGTCCTCGATTTTCAGTTCCCTCCTAAATTTTGGGGAATAATCTATTTTTCTTCCTTTTTCCCAGGTTGTGAAAAATATTTAAATACCATATATTGACCATGATAGGGAGTAAATAATATTTCTAGATCTATTTTTTAGCGAAGGTAGATTGTTTTCAAGCTAGTGGTTGAACAATTTGTTTTATCTACGATGGTCTGGTGAGGCTCATGTGGTTTTTCATTATTTGGTAAACTATGCTGCTAAAATTTATATCCCATCCAAGCCATTGAACATAATGCAATTTTACCTTATTCTAACTTTTTATTTAACCCTTAGTGGTCCCATATCATCACTACTCAACTCCCATGACTAATTCACACATTCCCCTTAGTTCCTTCTCCTTCAAGAGTGATTACCATGGGGTTTTCCTCCAATTATAGTGATAGTTCTCCATGGTAAGTCAATATAGAATCCTTAGTCTCCACATTATATCCAATTTCTCCTTTACCGCTAGCCCTATCATGGTCGTACGACCTAGGGTTAATGTCAGTATGATTTTAATTGGGGGTTTAGTAAGAATATGGTCTTTGTTTCCATGATAAGGATTGATTAATATTGTTGAAGTTGATAAACTACATCTTTCAGAAATTTAATGTGTGTTTCGTAGGATGCTATATCCTTGAAATGTTAAACTTAATTTCATTAATTAATTTCATGTGTTTACCCTTATTTTGTGTTCCTTAAAATTAATATGAATTGTTTTAATGTATATTATTTGAAAAAGTGCATCATTCATTGGTTATTAAATTGGTGTTCAGGTATTCCCTATACTGTAAGGTCTAAACCAGTTTTCATATAAAATTATTATATAAATACATATGAGAATTTTTCTATATATAAATAATTTAACTCTAAAAGGGTTGATTGGTATTTTAAAAAGGAAATGGTTTGTTTTGAATTATTTGTAATATAGTTTCCACATTGGTTGTAGCTAAATTATGTTTAAAATATTTCTTTTATTGGATGATTTTGAATGGATTTTGAATGGTAATTTAAGACTAGGCATCCCAAGATAGTTTTAAGAACTCCGGTTTGGAACTTAAAAATGGATTTAACAATTTGTGGGTCTATTAACCCTATTGAGAACCTTTTTAATTATTAATTACATAGATTTTCATCTTCAAGGGAGGTATTCATTATAATTATGATTGTTTATTTTAAAAATGGTTGTTTCATGAAAGGGTGTTGGAGGAGAGGTAATATTATTATTTTTCATTGCTGAATCTTGTGATGCTTGTTGGTTTTTGTTTCTTTCCTCTATTGAGAAACATCATAGGAACCCTAGGTAAAAATGAAGTGATCATTATGAGTATTATACCACCATATATTATACATTCGTTAGTTCCCAAGGTATTATTTTTTTCTTCTAGGGGTTTCCACCTGATGGGACCATGATGTTAAGATACTATTGCGTGTTGTTAAAACCTCCTTGGGTCATCAAATTATATATTAGTTGTTCTATATATGAGGTAAAATATCATTTTATGATAGATCTCAATAAGTATTCCATGATTCCTAGTTATTTTAATCTATATTATTATGTTATTTACACTAATGAACTTTATTATATAGATTTATTCATATTTCGAACAGTGTAACCACATAATTTATTATGTTAATTATGTTATTTTGATATATAAATTCCCAAATTTAATTTTTTACATATTATTTCTTGGTTTTAATTTTTAAATTGGTTTAAAATAATATTTTTTTTATAAAATTTCTAAATATTAGGATAATATTTTGGTTTTTCTTTATAAAATTAGTAGTCCATTTTATTTAATTTGATGAAATTATATATCTTTTAAAAGTGGTGGATTAAAACCTCAATTAATAATGAGCTTTTGTAATGATGTCTCCCTTGTTTAATGTGGAAGAGTTTCAAATGTAATTGACATGTTTTTAGTTTTGGATCATATAGAAAATATTATTTATATATATAAATTCTGAACTAGATTGAAAAATGTATTTAAATTTAAAGGGTATTTATGGGGTCTGAGAAGGATATCTATGGGGTATTTTTGTATATATATAATTATAGGTTTAGTTAGGGTTTTTACAAGATGTTTTATATTCATGTTCTTTTTGGTTTGGGCATGTTAGTTGAGAAAAGTAAGAGTGATTCACTTTCTACATGGATATAGGTTGTAAAAGATTTTTTATTCTCATTTTATATTTTTAACTACTATTTCAAGCTATGTTAGAATTTCCGATTGAGCCTCCATCTGATTTATGTTGTAGTTATACAATTTATTTATTTTAGGAGTCATTTTTTAATGTTTTGATGTACAATCTAGATTATTATATATTTTTGAGGCGTAGTTACATGTTTTTTAATTTTTTGAGTCTATGGATTAATCATATTTTACTTATTTGGAATTCTATTTTATTGAATGTCCTTGTGGGTTTTCTAGGTGGAACTATGTTTATTATTGTTTTGTTGGGAAAAATCATTCCCATATATGGATACCTGATGATAAAGAAGTAGTTATCAACCTATGTGGATCATGAACACCCTTCGGGCCTAGTGGAGAGATGGTTTGGGTTCCAGTTCATTGGTCTCCTTAGATAATTAATTACAAATGGTGTTAGTTTCTAGGTTTCTTATAGAGGTCATGGGTTCTTGAGAACACCCTTTTTTAATTTTGTATGTTTCTTAATAAGATGGGGAATATGATTGTTAACTAATATAAAGTAAATTGAGTAGGACTGTAGGCATCGTTACTTCCTATAATCATAAATCAGTTTAGAATTTATAAACATGAGTTTAAAAACACTAAAACTAATATATAGTATTGTTAGATATTCTTATCCTAATTTTGAACCCATATGGAAATAGAAAAATAAAAACCAATAGATTGGACATTTTAGTAAACCCTAAACATAAGTAATCTAAATTTTAGAGGTGAATTGAATTAAACAGACATGTCAGATGATAATAAAAATGATAAAAATATGGAAATTGTTTCCAACTATGCATTATCAATATGAATTATAACTCAAATACAATTGTGTAATAAATAAAATCATTTGTTATAAGTATAATTGGAGTTTCTAATTCTTCCTGATTTTATTAAACAATAAATACCTAGGAAATATTATCCTTTGATAAAGATGATCTATAAAAAGGCTAGGTACAATTAAAATAATCTCTAAGTGAAAGGCAAAGTTATGTCATACATTTTTCCACCACTCCCCACTATCCCATGTGTATAATACCTTCATCACCCTCACTCTAATGGGACTACTTGGGAATATTAATAATAATGATCATTAAAAATATATGTGAATAATAAATTTAAACAATCTTAGAATAAATATAATAATTTGTACATGTTTTTCATGAATTGGAGCCTCACCTATAACACATAAAAACTCATGATTGATTCACCATCAACCAATATTAAATTAAGAATCATAGATATGGAAATATATATGTTTGGAAAAAAGTGGGTTGAAAAATAATGAGACACTTACATGAATTGTTTTTGGTAAACAAGGTAGGAATTCAACCATTAAACATTGAAAAGGAAAAGGAAAAGAAAACTAAAACTACAGAATTCCTCTAGTAGTGAATCCTCTCACACTTCTTAGGGATCTAAATTATCGATCCCCTGAATAGTTCTTAACTTCTCTTGTTTATAAATATCTATATTTATTGATATCTCCATAACATATCTCGTATTTCTCTATTGCATCTAATATATTGTATCTTTTATCTTATCCCTCTATAAATATCTCTATTTTAATGAGCCCCATAATCCATGCTTGATACTAAATTTATTTCATTTTAAAATATAGCATTGAACTTTATAGGATATAGGTAAATAGAACAATTTATAAATCATTGTATAAGTTTTTTGTATCTACATCTTATGTCTTTGTATCATTGCAATCATCTTCAAACTTATAATGGTCAAACTCAAATCCATAGAGATGTAGTTTGTACCATGTGCATGATATCCTCTTATATTCCATGAAATATTATAAATGAACATGTATGGGGAGAGTGTCCCACTTCATGTATCTATTTTTATATAGGTAGTCTATAACATAGAAGTATTCTTTAGAGATACATAAATCACTCATTCTTTTTCCTTAGTCTACACTGTAATGTGGAGTAAGAACTACACTATAGGCATCCTCCCTTATAAAATCATGTATCTACCCTAACCATCACCACCATTACATATCAGAGTAATTTTGTATTACCATATTTAACCTTAATTTATCATCCTTGATTTATATAGGGAGAACATAGTACAAAAATTATTCCCAACATTATAAAAACATAGTAAAAAAACATTTAAACTCCCCCATGTAGTAAAAACTCTAGGACATAATGACCATTTCATGAAATTATTCCATCATCCTGAAAAAATACATATTAATATACAATTATGAACTATACTAGTAGTGTGTCTACCATTAAATTTACAATGAAAAGATGAGCTTAAATTGTTTATTCATGGAGGAACTATGATACAGTGTGATCGGTGACATGTTGAAATGTGTATTTAAAATGACAGATAAGAATCACTAGACATTTGTTGCTTTTGTAAAATATCAACAATACCCAATAGACATTAATTTCACATTGAATATTGGATCAGGTGTGAGGTAGACCAAAAATAATACATATATATATATATATATTACATCATTTTAGATGAATATTTAATATATATCATAACAATATGCACCCAAAAACCATATATATTTAGTTCCTTTAGAGTCTAGACACATAATCATGATGTTTTATAAAATATATCCAAAATCCCTCACAAACATCCTATCAAATATTAAACATCTAAAATATACCATACATAAAAAAATTATTCATAACATGGGTAAAGGAAACATAAGAATGTTTGAGTCCATATTCTTAGGTAGGGTAAACTTAATAAATATTAATTAATTTTAATATGTGAGTATAAGATAAGAAAAATATTATGAGAATGTGATTTAAACATATAATAATCATGGGAAATAATTCAAAGATAATTAATCATAAATAAAGTTATAATGATTTTTCATAACAAAATACATAATTGATAAATGTGAAAAATCACAAATAATTAATCATTGTCCAAGATAACATATAATAAGTATAAGATATAAGTTTTTTTCATACATAAAATAAGAGGAAAAAATTTTTGTAGTCAAGTATCACTGACTAGACTATCACAGTGGATTGAGTTCACTTCATATTCTATAATCTCTGGAGTCAAGTTTCCTTCAAAACACTATCATAGTTGACAATATCCCTTATTGAATTGGGTTCACTCCCCATTACAGTCTTTATTATCTAATGATATATCCATCTTTACCCAATGCATTGGAGGGATATAAAATTATGGGGGCACCGATTATATAATGAAAACCATGCATATATATGCCAAAATATCATCTAAAATTCATCATATCGTCATATCATAACCCATGGGAATGAAATATGTTTTATAAAAATGTCATCATTCCATCCTAGCATAACCTATTGAAAAGAATTGGTTTTCACAATGGTTTCATCATAACATAGATAACTGATGGGAAAAAAATGGGTTTCATAGAGTCATTCATAGATAATCATTATTACAAGTAACATATAAAAATCATTTAGATTGTTTCAAAATATCATATCCCAGGTGAAGAATAAAAATCCTTAAATTATGTTGAAATAGATGAAAAATACATTCAAAAGAACATTTTAACTTTTCATTGAAAACATGAAAAAAATATCCATTTTATTTTTATAAAATTTTAACTATAAATTAACATAATATTATGAAACTGATTTTATTTTAAAATAAATATGAAAAGTTTTAAAGTAATATTAAATTTAAATAATGGTCATGATATTTGTAAAATCCATTTATACTATGTGTGTTAAAAAAGAATTGTTTAACACCTTTACAAAAAGTAAAAATGACTTTTTCTAGAAGAAATTCATTAAAAAGAACAAATTTAAACATTTTTAATTAATTGAATTTTTTTTGAAATTTTTTTAAAACCATTCATTTAAATATTAAAACATCCATAATATTATTTTAAAGAGCATAAACATTGAAGAAAAGTTCATCGGCCAAAGAGAAAATAAGATTGACTTTTCTTTAGAAACATTTTGACTCTTATTTTATGGACCAAAGATGGGAAATTGTTAACAATATGTAAAACATATTAGAATAAATTGATTATATTAAAATATATGGGGTTTAAAGGTTATGAACTGTATAATTTCTCTCAAGGGAATCATAAAAAGATATGAGACAGAAACATAAACCCTTACCTCAAGTCCCACCTTGCTTCGTACACATTTAAATAACCTGTATAACAAATATAGAGATATTATAAATATATTCTAGAAAAAAAATAAAACTTATATTAATATTCATTATTCCTTTATAATTTCCAATTATATTTTTTAATGAATTTCATTGTTAAAATGAATAGTCAGGTGAAATCTACTCTATTTTCTGTGGATGTTTTTGTTTGAAAGTTTCAATACATTCACTTTGGTAATGGTTTCATCATATCAAAAATATTATAAATTACATAATTATAATATTCATCCATTATTTACACTTTATAATTATTCCTATACTGTGGTGATGAAAAACATATCACATCACTACAAGGAGGTGGTAGTCCACATGTACAAACGAGTGACGTTATCATTTTCAAATGGATGGAATGTTAACAAGGTAGATAATATCTTATACCAAAAAAGAATAATTTTTTCATAAATATAATATAACAAAATAAACCCATTATAATAACTATCCATGTATTATAGTGAAGGAATATGAATTATAATGCTACGTGGAGGTGGTAGTCCACAAGTACACACAAGCAACACTTCCATTTCATATTTAATAGAAATAAGGTAGAAAATGGTTAATACATCATCAAAATGAAAATTAAATATATTAAATATAAATAATTTATTATTTTACAATGGATTAAAAATATTTGGTGGAGGTAGAATAAGAAATAAAATTTAAAGTACTCAGTTAATAGTTTTATTTCTTTTTTGAGAAACCTCAATTGGTTATACTATATTCCTTGAAAGAATGGTATTATAGAAAAAAATATCTCTAAGAAATTGTGAGGTAATATAATATAAAATTTTTCTTGGTATTGGATGATATAATAGGCTCTTTATTTGTCTATAACAGAGGATTGGTGGTTTCCTTTTATAATGTAGGGAGAGGACACACTTAGAGTTTTTCAAAATATTAGAATATATTATTGAATTACTAATGAAAAATGATTCCAAATGGATAATAATTTTATTATAATTAAACATCTTGTTTAAATATATCTATAAAATATTAATTATGATATTTTATGGGGTAATATTACCCTATAATCTTGGTTTAACCACTCCAGTAGACCAATTTTTGTCTTAAATGTGGTAACAAATTTTTTCCATTTTTACTATTTATTATAACCTAAAATGAATGTGTAATCATTTAAAAAAATTTAATTTATGATTCAAAATATGGAATAAATTTTTTCATTTTCAACTTCTATTATTGGTAGTATTTAATTACAGAATATGCAAGACAAACAAAATGGAAACCCATTTTAAAAAAATGCATTTTGAAGGATAAAATTGTATTTAAATTCATTCCTTTCATAGTAAAAACTATAAAATGATAAATAATTATTTTATTGAAAATATAACATATACATTTTTTTAAAATAATTTATCAATAGATATTATTTTATTATAAAAAAATATTGGGTGCCTAAAAGTAGTTTTTCTTAAAAGAATCTATCTATTACTTTCAAATACATTTATTTTATTTTCTAAAGAAGAAATATCTAATTAATTTAGTTTATGCATGTGTAAATAATAATTTTTCATATATTTTTTCATATTCATACCCACCAATCCAATATATATGATATTACTACCGTATTAGATGATAATATTTTAAAATTATATCAAAGTTTGTTTAAAATAAATGTTCAATGTAAATAAATCTATTGAAAACTTAAAATTTATTAAATATAAATATATTGTAAAATACAAAAGTATTATATTATACCCCTTTATAAAAATTTCAATCAAAATTTTTTATCACTCTGATACAAATAAATAATGATAATTAATCCTCATCACATATTCTAGTTCCCATGTAACTTTAAAAAAAATTGATTCACAAAAAACATTGATCATATGAGTGGTATTGTTTCAAAAAAAATATTTCTCAGATCCAAAATCTCCATTGATAATTTCTAATAATAAAGATCATTTTTGATCATATAACCTCAAAATTTAGTTATTGTTATAGATCTTGTACGAATTCTTCAATAGAGATACATGGAACACATCTTGACCTTCAGATAGGTTTAGTAGAAGAGACTTGGGATAAGAAATCACCCATAATTTTTTAAGAATATAGAAAGGGATAATATTTCTAGGGGTCATTATTTCATTCATTCCAAATATCACAACCTTATTATATGGAGATATTTATAGGAATAAATTCTAAATAAATTTTAATTTTTTTCTCATCAATGATTTTGAACAAAACACTTCTATCAACTATCTGATGCCATGTCGTGTTAATGAATGGATCTAACCTTATATTTAATTCTATCATCCATCTCAGGCATCAAAATATTTATTTTTCAAATTCCACAACATTAAATTAGAGTTCCACACTTACCTCCATAGAAAAATTTATAGCGATATATCTGAAATCTTGAGTAATAGTTATTATAATAAGAGAATATTGAAAGAGGAAGGTGTTGATCCCAACCACATTTGAAATATTGAGAACCAAATCATTGTATATACTTTAGGGTCCAAATGGTTCTCTTATACTGAATATTTTTCAATGGATGATAAGAAGTACTAAACCTCAATCCCATATTCAACACCCACTGTATAATTCTCCACTATATCCCGGTAAATTTTGGTCCTTGATCATATATAATAGAATATTATAATCTATGAAACCATAAAACTTACTTATTTTATATAATAAAGATGTCATAAATAGAAAAATCTTATATAATGGAAAATAAGTGTTTTGATTTCAAAACATTTTCAACTACAACTGAAATAGCATTATAACCTTTATATTTTTTGGGGATTTTGATGATAAAATACATTGTAATGGTTTCCAATAACCATTTTTCCTGATTAATGGTTGTATCATCCTATATATTTCTATTTACCATCATTAAATTTCTAAAATTAAAGGAATTTAGATATATACTCTGCAATATCCATGTTATTATTATCCCCTATAAGTAATCTTTGAGATATATATCAATTTTTATACTTTCAGGATGAACAAAGAATGATGAACTATGAACTTAATCTAACAGATACCTTTTCATGTTTTGTATTTATGTGTGGAATACTTGGTCTTTAAACCTTATCATTATAGAATAATAACAGTTGAACATAAAAACATTTCACACCTTCTTTTGTACTTATATATATGTTTTTGTGCCTCTTTAAACCTCATAGGATTGATGGTAAAAAAATCAACTAAGAACGATATGAAATATTCAATTTACTCATAATTTCAAGATCAATATTATATAAATATCTAAATATTGTATCTCTTTAAATCCTCATCAGGGATAAATTATCATATTCATACAGACTTAGAGAATCAACCACCTTGTTGTCATTCCTAGAGTGGTAATTTATTGAGATGTCATAATATTTAGTAAATTCTAACCATCTCATTAGGTTCTTATTCAACTATTTATATGTGAATATATAAATTAGTATTTCATAACTAGTATATATATGACATATTTCACTATAAAGACAATTCATCCATATTTTTCAATACAAAAATTACAACTACAAACCCAAAATTAGGAGTTTTTTAATTTTTCAAATGAATTTTCTATTGAAATAAGGAACAATATATCACCATATCATTATTTATGAGGTAGTAACCCAACATATTCTTCAATACATCACTATAGTTTAGAAACCCTTCCCCAATGAAGGGTAGTGTAATAATGAGTGTGTTGACAAACCTTCATTTCAACTCCTTGAAATTATACAGATGTTCATCTGTCCAAATAAAATTGTCTCCCTTCAATGTCAACATGGTTGTGGGATTAGATATCCATATGAAATCCATTAAAAAGCACCATAAGTACCAATCCAACCCATGAAAACAAAAAATATTAGTTACCAAGGTTAGTCCATGCTATTGATCAATAATGTATCTATTTGATGTATCCACTAATATAACCTTTATTGAGATTATATATCCCATGAATACAATTTTTTGTAACTAGAATTTATAGTTTCTTGAATTTATCATACAACTCCACTTTAATCATGGACATTAAAACAATTATCAAATGATCTTCATGGTATTCCATGATCTTATAATATATAATAATATCATATTTAAATAATTCCAAAAAATATCAATATAATATCAATATAATTTATTCGTTAAATCCTAAAATATTGTCAGGGAATTGGTGAGACCAAACTAAATCAATAAAAACTCATTATTACCATACCTTGTATAAAAGGATGTCTTGGGTATATCATCCATCTTATGCCTCAATAGATGATATCCTAAAACATATTTTATCTTTCTAAAGTCTTGAGATCTACATATTTGATCAAAAAAGTCATAAATATGGTAGCGGGGATAATTTTTCTTGAAAATGATCTTGTTATGTTCTCAATAATAAATTCACATATTCAATGACCTATCATTATTCTATATAAAAATAATTGGTGAACCCCATGATGACACACTAGGGAGTATGAATCTCTTATCATTATTACATTGAAGGTTCTTCTTAAATTACTATAAATCAATAATGTCTATTCTATATGAATACATTTAAATAGGTCTAGTACAAGGAATGCGTTCAATTAAAAACTCATATTCATGATTTGAGTTAATTATTGGAATTTCAATAGTAAATACATTAATATAGTCTTAAAAATATTCATATAATTTATGTTGAGTTTATTTCCAACCATTTGAGATAAATATTATTTATGAATTAGTTTTAATTCCCACATAATGATATTAACTTGCATTGTATGTTCATATTCCTTGTCATTTTGAAATAATATGACATATTTATTTGTTATATAAAAATTTACTTCCCTTCCTATGAAATTGATATGGGTTCTATATAACGTGAGCCAACCCACTCCCAAAATTATATCAAATTAAACTAGAGGGTGAATTATATGACTTATTGGAAACACATTCCATAAAATTCTATTGGATATGAGATATGGACATTGGATTATATATCATTAATATTTTGTACTATTAACTCAACATATAATCAATAAAGTAGTGATATAATACCCCTATAAAATTATTTATATATAAAAGATAATGTATAAATATAATAAAATAAAACATTTAATGTTTTAGAGTGGAATGTAAACTCACATTTCATCACTTTGTTTTTGTGACCCACTTTAGCAGTTGTGATCACATGAGATTTCCCCATGACTATAGGATTAAAAGGTTTCTGACACTTATTTTCATCATTAACCCTAGTAATTATGCACTAATGGGTATAATATCAATATTACATGAAATTATAGAATCTTATGGTGGGTGGAATATTAAGTTGACATTTTTATTGCTTCTTTCATTGATTGGTCTCTTCACATCACTCGTATATTCCTTTTTCTTGATGGCCTTATTTTACACATTTAAAACAATTACCAGACCACATAAGGTAATTTCTTATGTTCTGAATTATACAAATATTACATGAATAAATATTATTTATCTTTTCTCTAAGGGTTTTATTATTAGGATGTCCTCAAAATTCTTTATTTCCCTTTTGTCCATAGAACTATAAACAAATTAGAGTCTAAAATTTCCATTTCTAGAATGAGAGAACAATGGATTATTTCTTTATATATATTATTTTATATTATAGCCAATGTATTTTGGATACTTGGTCCTTAGAAACTAAAAAATCAAGCAATTTTTCTTTCATATTTGATGATAACTATAGAAGCCTATGTTGGAAGTCTTCTGAAATTTTTCTCAAATATATTGATGGATTCATCATAATTTTTTTATGATGAAAAAATTCCATTTCTAATTTCATGAAAATATTATAGATAAAATACATATTTAAAAATGAATTATTAAAAAATTACCATGAAATATAGTCAATTTCTTCTATTTTCCAAGTATTTTTTGACATAAGCCCGCCACTAACCAACTTCACTATCTAATTGATACCGAACCAAAAATAACCTTTTTATAGTTTGAGATTTGGAGGGAAGATAATATCATATCTATATAATTGATCCATTTCTCAACAATAAGTGTTTTATAAGAACTACTAAAGGAATTTTTACATTCAAACACAAAATAATAAATAGTGATTTCTTCCTTTAATTGGATTTTTAGACGTTTAAAATTATTTTTAACCATTTATATCCTGAGAGATTTGGGTAAGAGTAGTAATAAGATTTCACATCCTATCTCCCATTTCACATAGTTTATCTTGATGATGATCATTAAATTTCACATCATATTGAGAATTAACCTGATACATCTTAGGCCCATCCATTGAATAATATGAAGATGAATAGTTCAAGAAATAATAATCATAGTGATTAATCATGTAATCATGAAATATCATTCACAAAATATCAGAATCATGAAACCTTATATTCAATCTATAATTCCTTAGGTTTAACCAAGTTCATTCATTGTCATTATCTATTCAATTCATTTATAGTGGTTAATAAATAAATAGCTAATTAATCTAAGAATATATCATAGGTGTGTTTGGAAATGTGTGGCATCTTAGGCCCACAAATTTTGTATTGGTTACCATTAATTTAACAGCCAATCCAATCCATTTAATGTTGTTAGAACTAGTTTGATCTATGACATAACTATATCCACTTACTAGTATATAGATAGGGGTATTGTTTCTCGGAAAACAAACAATATCTAATTTCTTATAGAATCAAAATATTATTCTATACTTAGACTTATCCCTAGGGGTATTAACATGTTTCTCAAATTCTAATCTCAAAAAATAACTAAAACCTAATTGGATACAAATTGGGGAACCCAATATATATATATATATTACTTCTTTTTATATAAATAAACAATACATAGCATAATAATACATGTGCTTGAACTGTATAGGTTTAATTTCATTGAATACTAGATCCATAATCATATTATTTCATAAAATATTTTAAAAATATTCCATCAAGTTATTCTAACATAGAACCTTTCATATAAATTCACTTTAAAAACCGATATCCATAACCTAGGAAAATGAAACATAATGAAGGGCGAGATTAGATTCCCAACATGGTTAAACATAAGAAACATCAATCAATGATCATCTTTAAGAATAATACAAGGATAAGAGTATAATATCATGATCATAAATAATGATAATAATGCCTAATTAGTAAAATATTATTAATTTAAATCATGTAATAAGTCTTTATTATAAAAAATACATAAGTCATAAGGGTGGAGAATCCTCAATAATCAATCATGATCCATGAAAAAATATCATAAGTATAAGTTATATATTTTTTCTTATAAAGTGTTTTAGAAAATAATGTCCTTTTTCATGACTATTTCAGTGACAATACTAGTGGATTCAGTTCACACTCCATTCCATCATTTTCTTAGTCACTATTTACTCCAAAGACTATTATTGTGGATGATTCCCCTTAATAATCATGGTTTACTCTCCATTCCAATCCTTATCATCTCAAGATATATCCATATTTACACATGTAATTGAGCAACAATATAATTATTGGACCACCAATCACATAATGAAAACCATAAATATATGCACCACAAGATAAAAAGATTCACCATATCACCATATCATCATATAATAAATTGTGCAATAGAAATGTGTTTCATAAAAATGTAATAATTTCATCAAATAATAAAAATAGAAAAGAAATTTTTTTTATAATGGTTTTATTATAACATAACTAACCCATGGGAAACAAAGAAGTTTTATAGGATCATCCATGAATCATCATCATTGTAGCTGATAAGCCTAATTTATATATAAATTTTCTTGTCAGCTTTTTATTGTTTATATTATATTACATGATAATTCAATGGTATGTGTATAATTTTATAGGAAATATAGATTTAAAGGTTTAATATGATGAAAAGGGAGAAAAATTGAAAAACATGCCAAGTACACGTCACGATCCTCCTGTACAAGTTGTGTACCTGAAGATCACAACCTTCCTCATGTCATGAATCCAAGCCATGTCCATGAAACAAAGCCTAAAAGAAAGGATGCTAGAGGTCATGACTAGACCAGACATGTCGTGAATCTAGTCAAAGCCTCGGGCAAGAAATACTCAAATAATCCACATAAAAATTAGATAAAGACAAGGTACACATCATGAATGACCTAGTCATGTCGTGTACCTGGTCAAACCTCTTAAATAAGCGAGAGAACCACACGCCACACTGGAGATCCAAAATCCATAGAAACTGACCCCGATCAAGTCTAAATGTCGTATACCTATGGTACATGTCATACTGATTTATGCCTATACAAGCAGTGGAGTGGCAGAGCATTTCATAGCATTCTAGATGTGCTTCTCTTCCAGCTTTCATCTCCTTTGTGAATCTGTTCACCCATCCCCTTCTAAAACTCTGAAACTCTTATTTCTTTTACATTATTATTAATCCAAGAGCCATGAAGCCTCCGTTCTTGAACACATTAAATTCCCACAATTGACTTTATTTTCAATTTACATTCCGCTTTATAAAGTATGTCTTTTATTAATAATTATAATTTACTTAGTTAATGTTTATTTTAGTTATGATTCCCAAACCATTTCATGATCCCAATTCCATTAGTCAATCCATAAAGAATGTTGCTTTTCATTTATTTAATTTTTTCATACCCCACCATGAGTAGATAAATTTATTAGGGAAGGGATCAATAAATGTATCTTCATAACTAAATATACCTTTAAATCTAAATATGGAAATCCTAATTGAATTAGTAACTAGGATATGAACCCTCGGTCTGTCCCATTTGTGCTAATTACCCTAATCACGAGACAGTCAAACAAATGACCACATCATAATTGTAGTAGACTATGTTATGACCACTAGATTAGGGGAATTTATGCCTTAAAGGATCCAAACATAATTCACCTACACAGTCTCTATCTCCTGACCATGAAATCGTAACTTCCTAGGTAAAACAATGAGGCTAAGACCAAAGTCAACTAGTGATCCTTGTTTTCTTCACAGATTAAGACATAGGATGTCAGCAAGTTAGAATTAAAAGGAAATATTTCACTCAGATACATGATGTGATCACAACCCATTATTTATCTTTTAAATTCATCCCAAATACAGAACATAGATTAAATTCAAAAACAAGGACATCTAGAAAGGACTCCCCTATAGGTTTAGGAATCAGATTTCTCCAAAGTCACAATAGAAGTCTCCCTATGGATTCGACCCCATACTCCCCTATAGTGCTTCTCTATAGTTATTGAATGTTTGGTACCAATTTTAATTTTTAAATTTAACTCACACCTGAAAGAATTAACGATTCCTTTTGGGTGCATCAATTTTCATGGGCCGTTGCTGGAGACTCCATGCAATTTTAAAGAAAAGGAACTCTAGTATTTAAACCAAGGATTACCTTTCCTTAATCCTCTTTCTTCATTTCCAAATTCCATTATGTCTGTTTCTTCTCTTATTTGTACATGTACCATGTAACCTTGACTCGATCAAAGAAACTTGAAGTTCACAAACACTTTCCCTTTGATGCTGAGATCAAAAGGTGTTTTTTCTCACTCCTCTAGTCAGTAGTGGCTGAGAAACATCACACTGAGGGACCCAAATTTCCAAACCATCAACTTATACCTAGATAACCTCAGATTAAACAGGTGAAAAAATTTATGGACTATAGTTTACAATCGATCCATGGTGTGACACCCAGAATAGTTCATCCAACTATCCAAGCCCGCACATTTTAATTTAAAGTTGGACTTATTCACATGATCTAGAACTTGGGGTAGTTCAATGGTATTTAGATAGAATACCCCCATGAACATATTTCTAACTTCCTAGAAGTTTGTGATACCTTTCACAACCAGGGAGTATCATTAGATTATATAAGTCTTTATGTCTTCCCATTCTCACTCAGAGATAGAGAAAACGATTGGCTCAAAATTGAAGCCTACAAGTCAATTATGACTTGGTATGATCTCATAAAAAAGTTTATCAATAAATACATTCCACCAAAATAGACATGGATCCTCTAGAAAGAAAATTAGAACTTTTCAAAAATATATGGAGAATCCTCATGGGAAGATTGATACTGATCAAAAGAACTAATGGGGATGTATCTGCGTCACGGATTAAATACATGGATTTAAATAAAAAATTTCTATCAAATAATCCAACCAGCAGCACAAACAGTCATCGATGCTGCCACTAAGGGAGGTTTTATGTTTAAAACACCCAATGAAAGGAGATCTATTTTGGATTAAGTATCCCACAATGCCAATCTATGTAAATGTGACTGTGGAACACCACAACATGGAATCAACCATGAAGATAAAACCACCCAGTCATCAGCGCAAGTCAAAGCACTAAATGAAAAGCTCGAGTCATTTCATATGCCAACCACAAAACCCCCTCCTACATAAGTCATGGAGATTCAGTCATGCGCTATATATGGGGGAGTAAACCTATATAAATACTGAAAATTAGGATATAAAGAGCTATAGGATTATAATTTTGTGAATTACAATAAAAAAATCAGTTATATCAGCAGAAAAAAAACTGTTTTATTAGTAAAGGATTGCTAAGAAAAAACCTAAAGATAATACAGAATATTTTCTACATTGTAGTGCTCTAGCTCAGTTTCTCAACTAGATACTACAAGGATATCCACCAATAAACCATTTTCTAGGACCACAATAGTAGATATATATGCAACAACCCTTTCTGAGTCCCCAACAAAAAAAAACAAATTCCACCTGCTCAGCCAAGAAAACAACAACCACCTCCACCACTTTAATATAACTTTGAGAACCTCCTGAAATATTTTGTTCAAAATTCACATCAATGGATTACCACACAAGAGATAGATATGAAAACCTAGGGATAAAATTTATGAAATTTGGAGATTTGAAAGGGTCAGATCTAAAAAACATTATATGAATGATTAACCAGAAGTCTACCTAGAAACATTGAGACATAACCATGAGTGAAAACTAAGGTTTTAGTTATGAGTACTTGAAAATTTTTATACTTTCAACAACCAATGGAAACAATCCCTATGAAGAGCCCAAGCTATAACAAAAATAAGTAAAAAAGCCATTCCCATAGCACTACAAGAAGAACTACTATATGAGAAGGATCAAGACCTAAAAAAAATAAAGAAAACATTTATGTTTACCCACCTCTATAAAATATACATATTCCATTTTTGGAATTATTGTGGTAAGGTAATATGGAAGCTGAGTACAAAAAGATCCTCGAAATGTTCTAACAATTACAGATCGATATTTCTTTTACTGATGGAATCACCCAAATTACAGTGTATGCAAATTTTTTAAAATATTTTCTATAAAAAAAGAGAAAATATAAGATATAGGAGTTATATCATTAAACTAATAATGATCTACTATTTTAAAATATAAAATACCAGCATAGATGAGAAATCTTGGATGGTTTTAAATACCTTGTGAAATAGGGGAGTGAAAATTTTGGAGAGCAATATGTGATCTTGGGGACGACATTAACCTAATGTCTATGAGTGTTTTTCTTAAGCTAAGACTCAAAGAGATTTAAAAAACAAGGGTATAATTGATTTTATCCAATCATTCAATTAAGTACCCATGTGGTATTCTTGAAGATGTTCTGGTTAAAGTCAAAAAATTCATTTTCCCAATAAACATATGGTTTTGTACATGAAAGAAGAAGCATATGTACCGATCATTATTGGAAGACCCTTCCTTGAAATAGTAAAGTACTTAATAAATGTTAATCATGGACATATCATCTTCAGATTCGGAGAATAACAAGTAGTGTTTAACCAGGTGAAGGCAACAGAACATTCAGATGATACGGTGGACTGCAACACCGTCTCTATCGCTCAGCAAGGAGAGGGGTACATGGATATTGAGGAAGATATTGATATTTAATGTTTATAAAAGTAAGAAGATTATGGATTCAAGGAGGTCAACTTTATTGATCCACTCACCAGAGAAATAATGCCACCATTTATCCCATCCAGCATTCACCCACCCATGTTAGAACTGAAACCATTACCCAGTACATTGAAGTACTCTTATTTAGAAGAGTCATTCTCTTTAACCATCATCATTAGTGCAAAAATATCCTAGGATTAAGAATAAAACATTGTTTATTTCCAAAAAAGACATAAGAAATCAATTTCCGAGGGTGTGTGAAATAATAAGGGAATCATTCTATAAGAATAAACTCACCAAATTCTATTGGAATAGGATGAAAAATAAAAACTAAAACATTAGAGGTGGCTCACACAACCAATGAATGAGGTTCTTAAGATGGAAGTACTAAAACTTCTCAATGCTGGAATAATCATTCTTATATCAGATAATGAATAGACGAGTCTCGTCCAAGTTGTTCCCAAGAGAGGAGGAATCAGAGTACAATGGACATATCATAATGAGATCATTCCAACATGCACCCACACTAGATAGTGATTTTTAATGGACAAAAGATATTTTAATGCAGTAACAAGGAAGGATAATTTTCTCTTACCATTTATGGATCAAATTCTAGATAGACTAGAAGGACATGTTTTCTACTATTTTCCGTAATGATATTCAGGATACAATCAAATTATAGTCGACCCTACTGACTAGCCAAAAACCACCTTCACCTCCCCATTTAGTACATTCCCATATAAAACCATGTCATTTGGTATGTGAAACGAACCAAAAACATTCCAAAGATTCATGACACACATCTTTCATTATATGGATAACGAATTTCTCAAAATGTTCATGGATGATTACTTGGTCTATTTGTGGTCATTTGATGTCTGTATAGGAAATATATAACTCATTCTCTAATACTGTGAGGAGAGAAGCTTAGTAATGAATTGGAAAAAATGGCACTTCACGGTATAGGGAGAAATTTTACTGGGACAGAAGTTATCTAAATAAGGAATGAGGTTGATCTAGAAAAGATCAATGTTATTAAATATTTACATAAACCATCAACCATTAAAGGGATTAAAAGTTCTCTTGTGTATACTGGGTTCTACATACATTTCATAGAAGATTTTTTTAAAGTCGATCATCCACTTACACACTTATTATCAAATGATACTCTATTATAATTCAATTAGAACTGTTGACAAACTTTTGAAACACTGAAAAATAGTCTGATTAAATCTCCAGTTATCATTACACCCAATTAGAAAAAAGAGTTTGAGCTTATTTTTGATGCCAACAACCTAACTATAACAACTATTCCCGGAAAAGGCACTAAAACACCTTCTGTTCAATCTAATATTCCAACCATATATTAAATGAAGCCCATGTAAATTATATGACTACAAAGAAGAAAATACTAGGTGTCAAATATGCCCTTTAAAAGTTAAATTTTTAACTTGTTCTATCCAAAGTCATCATCCATACAGATCATGCCTCCCTTCAATAGCTAATGAACAAGAAAGATGAAAATCTATGGTTGATATGCTAGATTCATTTGCTACAAGAGTTCAACATCAAGATCAAAAACACTAAATGATTAGAGAATTTCATTTCCAACCACCACTCTAGATTTCCCATAACCATCATTAAAAAATATAGAGAAACTGATATTGAAGTATATGTTCTAGAAAATACATTGTTCAATGTCAAGACCCAGCCCTGGTTTTCAGATATGAAAACTTATCTTGCCACGTGATATCCCCATTATAACCTCTCATACCATCAATGCAAGATGATTTTTTCTGATTCCAAAAAATAATTTTTTAATGAACCATTTATTTTCAAGCATTGTACCGATTAAATTTTAAGTCACTGCATCCCGATGGAAGAAATACAGAATTTTATTGAAATATGCCACACTTCCCTGACTAGTGGGCATAATGGAACTGAGATCATAGTGGAAAAATCCTAAAAAAATATTTTTGTAGCCCCCATTACATCACAATTCTTTGTTATTCTTCCATCAATGTGATAGATATAAAAGAATGGGAAATATCAGTGTAAGAAATGAAATTCTAAAAAACCCTATTATGGAAGTGGATCCTTTTGACGTCTGGGGTATTGACTTTATTGGACCATTTTCTATGTCACATGATAGGAGTTACATTCTAGTTGCAGTAGACTATGTATCAAAATGGGTGGAAGCCGAAGCGATATCACATGACACAACAAATGTGGTAATGAATTTTCTTTAAAGGAATGTGTTAGAATGTTTTGGATTTCCCCGATTACTCATCAATGATCATGGAGCATATTTCTCAAATTATCCTCTGCAAAATATTCTTGAATGATATCACATTCGATAGAAAATTGGAACTCCCTATCACCCACAAACATATGGGAATGTTGATTTTTAAACAGGAAGACAAAACAAATATCAGAGAAAACTATCAACACCAATAGAAGTGATTAGAGATTGAATTTGGATGAGGAATTATGAGCATATAGAACTGTATACAATACACCCATAGGTACCACTCCATTTAAAATGGTTTATGATAAAACATGTCATCATTCATTGGATCTAGAAAATCATTCATTCTAGGAAATCAATTAGATAAATCTGGTTGTAGAAATGACTGGAGAGAAAATTTTATTGAAATTGACCAAATTGGAGAAAATCAGGAGATATAAGTATGAAAACTCAAGGATTTATTAGGATAAAAAATGGAACGAACAATGAATTACAAGACATACCTTCATCATAGGGAATAATGTTTTACTGTCCAATTCATGATTAAAACTATTTCTAGGAAAGTTGAAGACAAGATGGTCTTGTCCTTTTGATGTTGTCCATGTTTTTTCATATGGAACAGTTGAAATTCAATTAGATGGAGGAAAATATTTCAAGGTAAATGGTAAAAGGATTAATATAATTTATGAGCCATTCCATAAAGGCTGAGAAGTTATCCTTATGTTCCACTATTCTTTGATGGAGTCAATCTATTTACTATAAAGGAAGCGTTGACTGGGAGGACACCTAGGGTAGTAATGTTTTAGATAATTTGATTAGGATCATTGTCCAAGAGTCTCATGTACAAAGAAAAATGTGATGTGGAAGGAACATGAAAATTTGGAAATCATAGTTAAGTACATGTTCTATACACTATGTTTTGAACGTGACTCTTTTTCACCCAAAATTTCAATTTTATTCCCCATAAATGATGTGACAGATCTGTACACATCATGTAAAAGGTTGGTTTGGTTTTAAAAAATTTCAGGTCATGACTCGAAAGCCACAACCCATACCACCATCTCCACATACCCCTTGACTCCCCCCTCTCCCATTGTAGCTGAACCCCCTCCCAACCCCTACACCACTCTCAACCCATACCCATATCTACACCCACCCTTATCCTCTTCCCTACACCACCCAACAAGACTGTCGTAAGCTTACCTCCTTTAGAGTGGTAGTTGTAACCTCCCTGTACACAACCCTTCTCCTACTATGGAACACACCAAACAACCCCATCCTGAGCCTGCATCCTATACATCCTCCTCCGACTCCAAGAGGTAGAAAACCACTACTAAGACCCCTAAACTATGTCTGAATCTCAGGATGACACCTACTCTCCATCCACCAATGAGAACCTCTATTTTCACATGGGGATTTACATTAGAAACCTACATCATCAGGTAAATCGTCTTCACCAGTAATAAAAGCTGATGAGTACCATCAAAATGTCGAACTTGCATGTGCTCACCATGTTGAACATCACTTATACTTTCCTTCACCTCTTAGAGACTTTGTATATCAACAACATTATCACAGTACGAGAGGAGATGTATCATGATCTATTTCTTGAATTCTTGTACTTGTTTGAGGTCATTGTGGACTACCTATATTTTTGGCTTGTTGGAAGACCTCATCTGATTGGTTTTGGCGAGTTTGGATTTTGGATCATTATCTACACCAAGAATTTCATTATCTCTGATGTTTAACCGCCCTCCAGAGACAACCAACCTGCAAGACTGCACCGAACCTATGGACTATCATCACAAGTGACCCCCAGTCATTTAACGACCCTCTACTCATGAATTTAATATAGCTACAGGGCCCAAACTTGTGTATCCTATATAGATCCATCACACATGGATGGTATGTGCAAGGAGGGACACATGGAAGCGTCATCCAGATGGACGTTTTGATACTCGCAGCTACCATGGGTGAACCACCCCTAAATATGGCTACCTATTTTTCTTTATTTTTCAGAGTCTTGACATAGAGGACGTGTGGAACACTCATGGGTGGATCCTTCATCACCCACCTAGAAAATTACTTGGTAATCATTGATGCCCCTATGTTCCTCGCATTCGTTGGACCCGTGGATTTGATTGATCTTGTGATTTTCTACAAGATGTAGATGTTCATGATAAAGGAAAACATCTATTTCCGGGCACCAAGAATCCAGGAGTCTACACCTCTAAAGTAGCTAGCTAGATTAGCAGCACCAGAGCCACCCCAGCCTCCTCAGACTGACACACATATTACACCCTTACCCACCACCACCTTCACTACCACTTAGATCATTCCACTGCCATCCTTGCTCAACCTCACTAATATTTAAGACAATATCTAGTGTGTTTTGGTGAATTTGTACCAAATATATTCCCACCCCCGTCTCCCATTAATTGAGTTCACTACATTTTCCTTTTAACTCTATGTTTCAACAACTGGAACTTCTTCTTGCACTATTCCACCATCCCCTTCCACCCAGCTAGACCTCGCTCCAGATCTCACCAACCCTACTACCCATCGGGATTTTCTAGCAGAGCAAGCCTATAGAGGAAACATAGTACTCACTAAGGCCATCCCCGATGTACCATTCATTATTCAAGCTTCCATACCCATGACCTTGTATGAATTGGTACTTCACCACCCGCCACCGCAGCCCATCTCCATTCCTCTACTACCACAAAACCCACCATCGTTTCACCTCCATCCTCTACTACTACTGCTACAGATACAGATATGGCCAGCCAGTTGATCGAGACCCCAGGTAGTGGGATGTCAACTGAGGAGATTTTTTTGGGTGGATTTATGATCTTATTTTGATATATCTTTTGGGATTTTGGGACCCTTTTCATGTAACTAAAATGGGTTTTTGTTGTATTCATTTTTCCTCCCAACTCTGTATGCACTATGGATATATTTATATTGATGGAATTTATTTTTTACATTATGCTGTGTTTTGAGATCCATTTTATTTTCTCTGTATTTTTATCATTTCCATATCCGTAGAGTCACCTACCATCCTTGATGGTCAATTCTCACCAGTGGTCATAGAACTAAGGGTTCTCGAGCACATTGTCAATTTTTCATAATAGCTTCACAAGCTCTGCCTCACAATTCACCACCACCAGCAGCCACCGTGACCAATGATTCCATTATTACCAAACCACATTCAAGATCATGAAGATGTGGGTGATGTTATTAACCCACCAAAGAGGCCACACTATCTTAAGGACACAACCTCTCGCAGCCGTAAAAGGTGAAGGAGCAACTGAGCCTATAGACCTTTTGAAAACAATCCCCATCTAGCCACCTGGATGATGATGTTTAGTTAGATCTTTATGGGATGAAACCCATATTTCATTCCTTATATTGTCAATTTGTCATGTCCATTTCATTTTCATTTCCTTTTCATTCTTTATTTTGTATCTTTTATGGACATACAATGTACAACTATGACAATTTGAATAAAATGCCTATCCCACATTCCCACTATCTGTGCCATCTTATTTTCTCTACCATTACACATGTTTATACCTTTTAATTAACATTTTTTATCTAGTGCAAAATTTTCTATTCGAACACTTTTGTAGCTACATTTTATTTTCATGCTACGAAAACATAATCATCCCACATGGCATACCACTTTTATTAGAGAGCACCTTATTCCCACCTATTTTAATTTTTCCCAATAATCCATTAAAAATACATTAAATATTCACTACCATACCACTCTTAAAATCATTATATTTATAGTGGGGATACTGTCTCTTACTAAATATGGAGGGATCCTCTCTTAGTTTCACTGATGATACACATGATTTTTTTGTTGTCACTCATCTAGGAGAAATTTTTATAAATAATAAGCATGATTTACACCTGAAAATCATAATGAACTTTTATGTAAAGAAAAATTTAAGTGAGAAAATTCCAAGGACTATGTTTCACTAATTATTTGATTTTTTAGAATGATTTCTAATTTTAGGGAATTAATTAAAAATCAAAATCTCTAAAATGATGACAAATTTTCATATTACATAAGATTTATTACCTTTGTTATTTTTAGTTTGTCTTTGATTATATCAACATTATAGGACTCTAAGCATTCAATTTCATAATCTTATATGAGAATATTTCTTGAGATCAACTTTGGGCATATAAAAGAGACTAGAACTTGCACTAAGATCTTCTCAAAACGATGACTGAACAAGTATGGATTTAAAATGATTGAGTCATTCTTTGATAACCACTTTCCCTGAGACCCACCTGAAAACTATCTTTTGTTTATCCCATAGTCACCATGAATGACTTATTAGAATTAAGCTATTCTAATCTTATTTCCCTTCCTGCCCTTATCTGGTATAATTCTTATGAATATCTATGAACAAGTGTGGGGGATACATTTAGACATCATGGGATGCTTCCACTTTTAGAGATGTGCGGTGCACTAACCCAAATAAGTGGTTGTAATCCATATACTATTTTTTATAACTCATTCATATTCTATTCCTGTAAAAAAATATGAAAAGGATGGAAAATTTGATATGGGTTGTGCACTAAGAGGGTAAAAAATCACTATTTTCGGGACCGATGAATCCCTTGAAGGATCATATGTGGTTAGGTAATGAATTTGAGATATATCCTAAGTGTGAATTTTGAAAAATAAAAATGCAATGAAAAAAATTAATGGAATAGAATCATTTTTGTATACATTTTTTCTACACATATGGATCCAACCCAAGCTGATGGAACACAGATTTTACTAGTTAGAATGAGGAACATCATCAAAAATATTGTTTCACATATGCTTTATAATTTAGATCCTACCCTATTTTGATCCTTAATTTCACATTTTACCCACCTAACCAGATCTATATAGTTATTAGAACCAGATTTCATAAAGCCCCCAAGATTTATCTTATACTTTTCTCTACACAATAGATATGATAGTACCAGTGAAATCTTATGGTTAGGAACAAGAAATCAGGGTGTGAGCATACCTTTACATACATTTTTTTACCCTGAGTGATGAGAGGAAAGAATGGTGAGGTAGATCATAATTGGGAATATAACATGAGGAACAGTTAAGGGGTTGTGATTAGAAGACCATAATGTTTTAAAAAACTAGCCTGTGTGGCATGACCTACTTTCTATGCAGGTTTAATTCTGAAAATTTACTTTTCTCTGCTTACACAAAATTTTAATTGCATGGACATAACAAATATTTCTTTGTTTACAATTGTTTTTCAAGAAATATTTTTTGAGACATTATTTCTTGAGGACAAGAAATTGCTCAAGTGGGGGGTGATAAAACATATTTATATATATAATTTTCTATCAATTATTTATAGTTTATATTAAATTACTTGATAATTCAATGGTATGTGTCTAATTTCTTAAAAAAATTTGATTCATAGGTTTCAAAGGAAGAAAAGGCAGAAAATGTGAAAAACAGACAATGTACATGTCGTGATATGCCTATACACGTCGTGTACCTAAAGATTACAACATGCCTCAAGTATTGAAGGCAAGATGTGACAATGCCACGAAGCCTGAAAGAAGGAACGCTACATGTCATGACTATATTGGACATGTCATGAAGCTATTCAATGCCCTGTGTGAGAAATCCGTGAATATTCCATGGAAAATGAGATAGAGACAAGGTACACATCATGAATGACATATTCATGTTGTGTACCCAGTAAAACCTCTTAAATTCGTGAGAGAAAAGCACACCATGCAGGAGATAAAAAATCTAGGGAAACTGATGTGGATGAAGTCTACAGATAGTGTACCTATATTACACGTCATGTAACTACAATACACATTGTGATGATTTATGCCTATATAAGTAGTAGAGTGGCGGAGAATTTGATAGAATTATAGACATTATTCTCTTCTCCATTTCATCTCCTTTGATAATCATTTCACCCATTACTGTTTCAAACTATGAAACTCTTATTATTTGTGTATTTTTATTAATCCAAGAGCTTTGGAACCTCCATTATTCAGTATATTTAATTCCCACCATTTCATGTAGTTTCAATTTCCATTTCTCTTTTTCAAGTAAGTATTTTATTTATAATTTTAATTTATTTAGGACATGTTTATTTCAATTACCATTTTCAAATCTTTGCATGATCTCGATTCCATTAGTCAATCCATCAAGCATGTTTTCTTTCATTTATTTAATTACATCCTATCCCTCCATGAGTAGCTAAATTTCAAAGGGGTAGGGATCAAGAAATGTATCTTCATAACTAAATATAAATTTTAATCTAATCTTTTCAATCCTAGTTTTATTAGTAACTAATATATGAACCCCCAGTCTACACTTCAACACAAAATCCCCTAACCACAAGACAGTCAAAAAAATAGCCATATACAAATTGGATTAGACTAATCTATAACCCCTATATTGGGATACTTTCTACCTTAAAGAATCAAAACATAACACACCTAGGATTTCACTATCTCCCAACCATGGAATAACTAGTTCTTAGGTATAACTAGAAGGCTTAGAGCAAAGTCATCTAGAGAACCCTCTTTTTTCAAAGTCTAAGACATAGGATCTTTACAACATTATAATTTAAAGGAAATACTTCACTCAGATACATGAAATTATCCTAACACCTTGTTGAATATTTAATGTCATCCCAAAAATAGAACATACATTAAAATCCCAAATAAGCACTTCTAGAAAGGACTCCCCTATAGGTTTAGGAATCATATTTTTCAAAAGTCAAAACCATAGTCTCCCAGTGGATTCGACCTCGTACACCCACTATACTACTTATCATTATTTTTTGAAATTTTTGGGCTAATTATAAATTTCTATATTTGACTCATGCCCAGATGAATTAATGACACCTTTTGGGTGCGTCAGTTGGCCATCAATAGAAAGATAGTAGACGGTGTCATAAGATAATATCCCTAGGGAAGCATAAAAACTATTAAATTATGTTAATATGGATAAAATTATCATCAAAATAACATTAAATTCTTCCTTATTAAACAATAGAATAATATATTTTTATTTTTAAAACATTGAAAATATAATTTCCCTGATGAATAAAAAAACGATTTTCTTTGAATATAACCCTGGAAAATTGTAAATGAAGCATACAATCAAATAATTATCATGAGATTGTATATTTCCATTCATAAGACATATGATAAAAGAGAACATTCTTTTTATGATTTTTGCAAAAACTCAT
Source organism: Viscum album (assembly GCA_963277665.1). Classification (NCBI taxonomy): domain Eukaryota; kingdom Viridiplantae; phylum Streptophyta; class Magnoliopsida; order Santalales; family Viscaceae; genus Viscum; species Viscum album. The sequence goes on from OY728164.1 coordinate 777,851,831, forward strand.
AATACAACTTTTCGATAAAATGCATCATTAAAACTTTTCCTTCTAAAATTATGTAAGTAAAGTAATATGTAATAGAAATTTAGTTTTTAAAATAATTTTCCTATATATTGGTAATTTAATAAATTAATTTTTAATATCATGGACAAGGAAGAGAAATTACACCGACTAAAGAGGAAATAAAGTTAGATTTTCTAGATTATTTTTCTCATTTTATGTTCTAAAGAGGGGAAAATTGTAAAAAAAATTATGAATAGACCAAGGATAATAAAATATATTAGGTTTAATGTATAAGATCAATATAGTTTGTCTCAATGGTAATTTATATAGAAAATCACAAAAATAAATGAGATTATAATATGAATGTTTACCTGAGGTCCCATCTTTCTTTATACACATTAAAATATATAACAAAAAAATAGATTTATTATAATTATATTATAGAAAAATATTCATACAGAAATTAATATTTATCGTTCCTTTATAATTTCCAATTATCATTTTATTAATAATTTCAAAATTAATATGAGAATTTGGGTGAAAATTATTCCACTTTCCATGCATGTTTCAGTTTGATGGTTCTGGTACATTAACATTTTTCATAGTTTTATAATATCTATAATCATAATATTTAAATAATTATTATATTTATTTATTATATAAACTTTTTAATATTTTTATATAAACCTATGATGAAAATTTAATCACATCACTACATGGAGGTGGTAGTCCACAGGTACGCATAAGCGATAATATCATTTTTCAATGGATGGAAAGGTAAGAAGGTAGATAATATATTATAATTATAGAAGCACAATTATTTCATAAGTATCATAAATAAATGTTAAATCATTCTTAATTACTATCCATACATTATGGTGTTGGAAAATGAATCATATTTCTTTGTGGATGTGGTAGTCCACACATACGCACGAGAAATACTTTTATTGCTTATTTTATTAAAATAAAGTGTAAAATGGTTTTCCAATAATTATAATAAAATTTTAGAATATATAAGATAAAAAAATAGCTATTTTAACATGGATAACATATATTTTGAGGATTTAAAACATCAAATAAAATTTAAAGTACTCGGTTATGAGTAATAACTATTTGTTAAGAAACCTCTTATTACTTACCCCTTAATCATGGAAATGATTGTATTCCGATAAAATAGTGTACTCTATGATATAGAGAATGGTTTTAAGAAATTATTTTTATAGTTATTGTATGAGATAATATGATATTGATGTGTGGGGAAGATACAAGGGGTGATGTCCTTTTATAAGTGAGAGAGATGATAGACATTGAAATTTTCATAAGATTTAAATATCTTAATGGATTACTCAAGAAAAATGATTAAAAGGTGAAATTATTTGATGATAGAGTAATATAGGGTCAAAATATATCTATTAAATAATAATTATATATGTTAATATGTTAATCCTATCCATATCTCTTAGTTTGACCCCCAATAAACCATTTCTAACTATAACTATGGTAATGCTCTTGTTTTTACTATTCTTTATGACAAAATATGAAAGTGACATCATAAATTTTTTGAAATAATGATTTATAAATTTTAATCCATTTTATTAAATGAATTTTCTATAAGTGGATGAATTTTATTTCAGAATAAGTATGGAATATGTAATGAAAATACTTCTTAGATAAATACATTTTAAAGAATAAAACTAAATTTACCTTCATTCCATTAGTTGTAAAAAATATCTGATGGATGTTAAATTTTTTTATTAAATAAATAATATATAAATTTATCTTAAATAATAAATTGATAATATCAAAATTAGTTTTTTAAAATAAAATCACATCACATATATAAAAATAGTTTTTCATAAAATCATTAATTTTTTAATTTCAAATGATTTTATTTTCTATTCCAACCAATTTATGACCAATTTATTAATTTTATATATATGATAAAAAATCTATTTCATAATTTTTTTTTTCTATTAATATTATAAAATCCTATTCCTTGGTGATAAAAAATAATAATGATTAAATTGTATACTGTAATTCATTTAAAATAAATCATGTGTGTAAATCAAGTCATTGAACACTTAAAAATAATTAAATAAAAATATATCATAAAATATATAGGCTTTATAAAGTAGAATATAATTTTTATTGGAATCATAGAAATTTACATGTTGTTGGAAAACCCGAATATTCCATAGTATAAATTTCTTCCTAGAACCTACACATGACCAGCCTTTTGGCATCTCAACTCTTCCTATTTTTTTGAACTCATGGATGATTGATTCACTGGATCCTATGTGAATATATCCTTATTTATCCCAAGTTGGAGGACATATATTTAACCCAATAAAAAACAATTTTCTTAATTTTTTAAATCTCTCAAAAAATAATATATATATATATATATATATATTATTTTCCTTTAAAAACACTTCTAAATTGATAATTTATAAAAATAATTTATATAATATAAAATTTGAGATAAATAATCAATTAAATATAAAATAAATGAAATTAATTATTTTTAATATTAAATCCAAAAAAATTGTTCATCAAATTCCCCCACCTGAAATCATCCTTATCCTAAAGAATAAATATCTACTCAAACTATAAAGGTTTAAACAATAATGGAGTCTCATTCAACCATTATTCAAAATCTGAATCTAGAAAAAGAAAATAATTATCAATGTGGAAATAAAAATTTATATTAAAATTATTATATTCTTCCACAACCTCAGTTTTAAATAAAATGTCCATTTATGTTTTTTATATTTCCACTTCTAAACTGATGAAGAATCTACTAATTTACAAAAAATATTCTTAATCCACTAATACTCAGCATGCCACTTATGATTTTCCAAAGTCGATTTTTTCCACTCATCACTCAATGTAACAATTTAATAGAGTTATGATTATAACTTGAATACATGATCCTAACCATAGTATTGAAAAGGATCTGAAATATCAATCTTATAAAGACAATGATAAAAATTTGTAATTATGGATTCACCATTAGGTTTAAATGATTATGAGGATTAAGAGTAGGATGGTATGTTATGTGAAAAAAATTAAGTCTCCAAAGGATATTTAACTCTTGAGAACTATACATGATAATCCGAAGCAACTCAATGAAAATACTCCTCTCATAATATAACCACCTGATCCCAAAACTCAAGAGTAAAAGTCATGAACTATATAAAAATAATAGATGCTAAGACTATTTTTTAATGTTTTTTTTGAGAGGTATACTTTGGGTAAATGTCACATCCATCACCAAAACATATATAACATCCTCATTAAATTGATTATAATAGTAATAACAAGATAATTAGTAGAATAATGGTGAATTTTAACCCTCTGATGATACAACCCATTTTTTTATAAAAAATATTTTATTTTTAATACCTAACCATTTTCATTTTCACCATTTTTTATAGGGATATATAAAATTATACAATTAATAGAAATCACAATCTGTATCCTAACACCAAATTAACCCCCCACACAATATATTCATTTAAATACATCCCTTTTACCAAGAAAACCACTCCACCACACCTAAAACATTGAATATCATGAAAAATAAAAAGTGTGTGGTTGGGAAGTATAATATAGGATTGTAATGTAGATATTCATGAGCAGTTCATTAATGGATTCTATTGAAAAGAGTATAATTCAATAACAAGGTGTTTTTCAAGGATAAAGAGATCAACATAAAAAATGCATCAATAATTTTAAATGTAACTTTTAATAATCATAGATTTTACATGAAACCAATGAAATTTCTTTTAGGTTCACATTCACCATGTATCTCACAATTTATATTCTAGAAAGAATATGGAATATATTATCTTACATTTCTAAAGGATTGAAAACATATTGTATGGAATGACATTAAACATTATGTATTTAATTTTTTTGAAATATATTTCACCTTCTTATAATCCAATGGATATTTTTTGTCTAGATTTTTATAGAAATAGGAAAAAAATGTAACAAATTAAACCCACAAAATAAAAGAAGACACTTATACTCAATAAACATCTTCTAACTAAATAAAAATTATTTAAATAATAAATGTTTTATTTTCATGATAATTATTTACAAATGTAATCTTATCTTCTTATTTTTAGTTACCCATCCCTAAAAATGATGAAAAAAATTTCAAAAAAGAATGATGAGCATAAAATTATCTCAAAGGTACATGATGATATAAAATATTTAATCCAGTGAAAAAATGTAAAACCATGAAAGTTATTTTCTTAAAAAACATTCCTTTTCATCCAAAATAGAATCATTTCCCATTAAAAAATAATAATCTTATATTTTTAAATCAAATTATTTCCATGATAACTCATTATAAAGCATAAAATGACATTAATCTTCCTTGGGAAATTATTTATACATCACTTTTACAAAATAAATAAACATACGGTAGACATCCACCTCTATATAACCTAATGAATTCAAGTGCTAGTTAGGTGCACACATCATATAAACTATAGAAGGATAAAAATGGCTTATAATGGGAATAAACCCTTGATAAAAAAATTTCATGTACCATGTCATGAATAAAACCCATTATTACTCTTTTAAAACCTTGTACAATACACTTTTAGATATCAAAATACCAATTTCTTGAAAAAACATTTAAAATATAAAAACTGCACAAATATTAAAGAAACTAATATACTTTAGTAGAAATGAGAAAATTTATAAAGTAAAAAATTTAATGATTGAAGTTTTATGAATTCAAGAAAATACACTAATGTTGTACAAGTTAAAGAAAAAATTTCTTTTGTATTTCTATTAAAAATTCACAAAGCACCTCATTTGAAAAACCTCAAAAATATTTCCTTCATAATGATTTGTAAAAAAATAAACATGGGTAGAAATTAATTTAATCAATCATATAAGAATATTAAGTACTTTATTTGAATAATTTATAGAAATAAATAATTTTGATATAGAAGAAAACAATTGTTTTAATGGAATCTTAAACAACATAATTTTTTAAAGAAAGTCACTAGCATTGAGTTCGATTCATCATGTACCTTATTTATCATCACGAATAATAAACATAGGAAATTTATTTAAACTTTTACGATCCCTTTTGAATTACATTATTCAATTTACATTAATGATTTCCATTATATAAAATTACATAATGATTTATGCTCACATCAAATGTTTTGATGACATTCACGTCATAAGTCCAAAATGACTTCGGTATGAAGAATACAGTAAAAAGCTCACTATTACATCATATACAGAATAATAATCATGAATTAATTATAAATTCTATACATATATTATACATTTATATTTAACCATTAAAAATGTTTATGAAAAATTAACTACGTTACAATCTTGTATATTGTAGGCTATACACATGCATGAGTAACATTTTCATTGTTAAATGATCATTATGGAAAGATGTAAAATATAATTTTACCTTTATAGAATGATAATAATATATTAAATATCATATTTAATATTCATATATACTTATATATATATATCATTTAAGTTATGTGGTGATTAAAAATGAATCACATCGCTTATTGATGGTGGTAAACCACACATACACATAAACGACGATCTTATTTTTTAGAGAATGGAATGTTAAGAAGGAAAATGAATTTTTATCATTTTATAAAGATAAATATTTCATTAATATCATATATAAACATTAATTAAATCATTATAACAAGTCATGAGAGAAAATTATGCAAAACGAATTACATTGGTTCGTGAGGTAGTAGCCCTCCATACAGACGAATAATGAATCATTTTCAATTTAATGGAATAAAATATATATGTGTGTGTACTAAAATATTACAGAATAACATATATGTATATAGAGAATATTGTATTTTTTTACAATGGTTTAATAAGGCTTGATGATGTGTGAAAAGGAACAAAAATAAAACATTCATATAAAAAGTATATCTATTATTTGGAAAACCTCATAGGCTTAACACCTTAATTTCTCTATAATTTGTATTTTTCATAAAAAGAATTCTTGAATATTTATAGGGATTATATTAATGAATATGGATATGGATTTTATGAAACCAAAAAAAAAATTTATGTGTGATGTGATGGGAAGAAGAGGTTCCCTTTTATACATGAGGTGAAAGGAACTTTGGGAATCTCTCAAAATATTAAAATATAATAATATTATTATAGTAAAAAATGATTATTAATTTCATTTAAATTCATAAGTTGTTGAAATTTGTACTATATATTATCTAATCCATGATTAATTAATATTTTATTATTTTTAAAAAAACTTATTAAAAGATTAACTTACAAAATATCATTATTATCAATTTTGATATTATTCATTACATTGAATTTAAAAAAATCACAACAACAAGTAAAATGATAAATCAATATTTTAATACATTTCAAATATGTCAGGAAAAATTATATAATTCATGGGGTTCATTAATAATATCAAATAATATTTTTTTATATTTTTTTAATATCGTTTATTTTATTTTTCCATTAATTGAAAAATTACTTCATCCGCATTCTTTAATAATTTAAGGAAACTATTTTTTTAGTAAAAATAAAAAATAAATTACCATGGTAAAGAGAAATATTTTAGACTTTATAAAACTATTTATATTCTAACTTATCCACTATGTAACATTATATTTAAAATGATTCACTTATTAAAAACAAAAGTGTGACATGTATTACATTTCCTTAAATAAAATACTATAAAGGTCATAAACTCATATAAGTGGACTTAAAAGGTCATATGTATTATCCTGTAGGTTATGGTTATTGGCTTATTCAACATTTACTATATGTATTTTTGATTTTTCAACATTGGGTGAAATTTCTAAAATTTAAATCACAAGTTTATCCTTCTATGTCATTATAAATTAAATTATTTACATAACCAAAAAAATACCCAAGTGTAAAATAGAAAAAAATAATTGGATAAACTAATATGATATCTGCAAATAGATTTTTGGAAAAAAAAATTATTTTACTACCCTATGGAATTAAATTTATAACATATTCCATCACAATAGTTCTAAAAAAATTGTTTGATTATGAATTTTTATTTACATTCTATGGTCTAAAATCAGATTAGAATTCATAAAAATGAAACTATAAATGAGTAAAAATACTCTTTTTTGGCATAAAATATGAAAGTCCTGATGTCAAACCCATGAAGAAAAGGAAAATTAAAAACCAATAGATAAGACTAGTCACTAAATCATAAAATGAACTAAAAATATATACGAATTGAGTGAAATGGACATGTTATATGAAAATTAATAGTATGAAGAGAGTGAAATTGAAATAAAGGGTGGTATCTCATTCTTAAATACAATTAGAATCCACTATTGGAGTAAATAAAAACATTATCTATGACTCATGTTCGGGTATCTTGTTTTTCTTGGGAGGATTAGACAAAAATCACCAAGGGCCACTAAACCCATTGGTTGATGTTATCTATAATAAAACTATGTTAATTCTATTCAATATCAAAGAAAAGGTGGAGTTATATTGTTTCTTTCATCCCTAGTCACCTATATCTCTTTGGCCATCATCCCCTAGTCACCCAACTCACAATAGAGAACTAAATATGATTTAGAATGACCATAAGACAATATCAATGAATAATTAAATCCAAAAAAATTATAATTTTGAAATATTTTGATACACATTATAATCATAAATTTCACCGACACTTATAAAACCTAGACATCCATGGTTAATTGACTGTCAACCACAAATAAAATGAGAATCATATAAAAGGGAATAAAAAAATTGAAGAAAAATAATTTATTTATATAATGATGAATCACTGAGAAGAATTGATATGTGAAACCAAAGTAGGAATACCAATATCACATATTGAAAAATAAAGGGAAAAGAAAACCAAAAATAATTTAACTCATATGACTTCCAACCGACTCTCACTTCCTAAACCTCCATGTTATTCATCCCTTAAATAGTGAAAAAATTATATTATATATAGGAAATTATCATCATAGATATATTTATCCAATATCTCTTATCAATATAATATATCTTATATCCTTTATATCTTATCTAAATACTCAATAAACCTCTCCATTTGAATAAAACTTATCATCCATGGGTGATCCTTTATTTATCTCCTTTTAAAACCAAAAATCAAACAATGCCTGCAATACATTCATGATCGAATCTATTAATCTTCATATCAATTTTTGTATCTCCATATTTTGTATTCATATATTTGTATCACTCTTCCCACTTATCTTGGATGAACTCAAATTGGTAGATATTTAGTTAATAATGTTTTCTTGATCTTCTTTTATCTTATATGAAATATAAAATTGGTATGTGAATATGAATAGTTTGGAGTTTTTTATATATGATTTATCTTTAGGCTATGAAATATAGCTATTCATTATAGAAAAACCAACAAATCAGTTTTTTTAATGAGTTCTCACTACAATGTGAAGTAGAATCTATCTTGTAAGCACCCTCCCATGAAAAATTTCATCTCAAGTGAAACTAGCACCACCATGACATAGTATAGTCCTACACTGTTTCATATTTTACCTTTATTTATCATCTTAGATTCATATGAAGATACCAAATTATAAAAAAATATTCCCTTATCTTGAAATAGTATAATTAAAACCTTCAAACATCTCCAATAAATGAACAAATTTGAAATAAAATTACTATGGCCATGCCATGATTTTTTCATCCAGATCTATTTCCTATTGCATACCAATAAAAAAATAGGATTATAGTTTTTCTATATTTGAATTTATAGTGAATAATTGAGATTTAATATTTTATTCATGGTGTAATTATGATGAAACTATGGGGGTGGTGGCATGGTGAAATGTGTGGGATTAATTATGGAAGAGAGACACTCGAACATTGTCAATTTTATTTATAAAATTGTAACAATAACTTTAAGTATTTAATCATATATCAATAGATGAATATGTTGGAATTCAGTTTTTATATGGTAGAATAAAATATTCTTTATAGTTACTAGCGCTCAGGACACAGGTCCTGAAACATTCAACTAGCACCAACACATATTAGGCCTCATTTCCTCTCAACTCCTCATATGTGCACCAACTCCAACTCAATCATCTACTCCAGTTCCTCTTTCTATTTCATACCATCATCTAAGTGTGAGCCTATCTTTTTTCACTTATAATAATCCATTTTATCTCTTTGTATGATCTCTTTAAAATCCCAAATAAAATTAATTATTATTCACTTTTTATAAAAACACATTAAATCTATTAATTGCATGAAAAGAATATAAACTAGTGAAATGTATAGAAAAATTAAAATTAAAATTCATAAATGAATGATTATTAATATAAGAAATTCCTTAAATATGGTCATCATAAATAATTAGTGGGAGCTTGATCTCCACATTCCATGAAAATGATTGAGGTTCTATGGGTAGTCGTGATTTTTATTTTCAATATAGAATCCATTATTTATATTTCCTTTGAAATTTTCTACATGAGATTAATGCTATTATAATGCTTAATATGATTTTTTCATTTATTTTATAGATTTCATGAGATTTTAGGAGATTTTGGATGAATAAATAGGCAGTCATAGTTATCCCTCATAGAATGGTAAACCATGTGGAGCCCATAGAGAAGGGTTTTGAGGAATATATAAAGCATGCTGCATCATTTCTATATAGTCTACCGAACCATGTGGTTATACCATGAAAAGACTTTAATCCCTTTTAGATTTATTTTTTCTACCACTCATGACTTTAAATTTATTGAAAATTTATTCCCACTCATTTTAAAAAAATTAAAGAGTGTTTTTATGGTGTTTTTATGTTATGTTAGTGAATTTGATTTGTTGTGTGTTTTATTTTTTATTTTTGTCTGGTGTTGAAAGGATTGATTTGAAGGGAAATAGAATTATATAATGTGTTATTTTTCTAGACTTGTTTTTAAAGTGGGGTTAATTTTATGAGATATTTCATCAATGGATTGATTTAATTAAAAAAATTGGAAATTAATGTAGTTTTATAGAAATGGTTAATTAATAATAATACATAAAAATAATTTTAAATTTGAAATATTTTGGGGATTTATTTTTCAATTAATTTATCCATCTAGCAGTGTTTCTTTCATGATTTTTCTATTTTGAAATAAATATTATGTCGTTTGAAATTTTGTAATGGATCACCCATAATGAGAATGTATAAAATATTTCAGGAACCCTCATGAATAGTTTTGTGGAATATTTATTTTAGTTACATTTAAAATGGGGGTTTTATGGTTGTAGATTTTCAAAATTAATTTTAATACGTTCTCTAAATTATGGGTGATATTTCCATGTGTATTGTTTATGTTTTAATATATGGATATATTATTTAAAAATATATATTTATAACATTTGAGATGTTTATATTAATGGATTATTTAAAAATAGATTCCATAAAATATTTTTCAAATGAATGTGGGTGGTGAAAAAATTTTAGGTAATGTATATTTTGAAAGTAAATGTTTTCAGCAATAATGTTCTGAAAATGATTTTTTAATGTATACCCTTCCATGAGATTACAAATTTTATTTTCTCACATGATTTTTGGTGGGATTATTCTATTTTAATTAATAAACATAAAGTTGAAGGATTTATATTCTGTGTTATAGACAGTATTCTCTCTGAAAAGACTTAGTGAAATTTCAAACCATCATCCCTATAGATGATTATGAGGGTGTTTTCCATTATTTTATTGGCATGGTTACTTATAGGCTCCGTATTTGGGGTTGAAGAAGAGTTTTTAAATGAATATTGACTATAGAATAGATATGATTTCCTATTTTGAGGTTTAAGCATATTGTTTTTAATTTAGACGTGATCTAGTATAGAATATATGTGATGTATCTTATTTCAGTATTCTTGTGATAATTATTTATGGGATATTGATTGTCTTATAAATTCTCATGCCTCATTTTGGTTATTCCTTATAATATTTCATGTGACATTATACAAGATTTGATATTCTATTTTTGGAGTTGTTATACCTGATGAAATCTCAGAAATGTATTAGTTTAATTAAGATTGGTGTTCCTCCCAATATAGATTATAGACTAAATGGGGTTATTTTTGGACTTGTGAGGCTCATTGGAATCCATTGTTCTATAAGTGATATCTTAGGTTACCCTCTCATGACCAAAGATTATATTTATATATTTTTATATTGAGATGTGATCTTGGTTGATGTGTGTTTTGGATATCATGGGATATAATGGTTTTTTGGTTACATGTTCATATGACCCTTCGATATACATTAGTGTTAGGGGTTTCTATTTGTATTTTTTATGTTGGGATTTATTATATAGTTCAAGTTAGATTATTAGTAGTTGGTTGTGGTTGGTGATATTTCATGGGATCTATTTATTTTTGGAGTCATGAGTGTTTGGTTGAGATAATTTTTAAAAATTTCTTACATGTTTTTTGTAGTATTTCATGTTAATTATAAATAGTGTGGAATCTAATATAGGGACTCTGTTTCTTTAGAGTCTTATAGGGACAAATATATGTGTAAAGGTTGGGTTCTATCTTATGCTCAAATTCGTATTGATTATATATTTTTGACTTATTTATTATGTTTCTTGTTCTATGGGAGATGTTTCAATGTCATGGGGTTTCAAGGTTCTTGAAATAGAATTATCTGAGGGTTTTCAATATTATACTTTTTCTTGATGAACTATTCTACTCAAACATTTATAGGTCAAAAAAGTGTTATGGTGGGGATAATTTTAATTCAAGGACCTTGAAATTCCAAATTAATTAATTAATTTGTTTTTATCATTCTTTCCTAAGAGTTGGAAGGACATACCCTAAAAATTATAGAAATAATATATGTTTATTCCTATCACATCCATTACACAATGTTCGTAGAATCTATTAAAAATGATTAAAGGGTTTCAGTAGTCCTTCCAAATCCATTTTTATTTGTAGGATTATAGTTTCCAAGATGTGTAAAAAAATGAGATTTATGAAAGTCATTCTATTGAGTATAAAATTGTTGGCACATAGTTTGGAAAATAATGTGGCCAAACTAGGAAACTCGTATAGTTCAACAAAAATAAAAAATTATCCCTTTTCCCTTTCTTCGATTTAACACTTATGGGTACCGCTACATCCTATATCAACTCGTATGAACTATTTTTACCTCCACATTGGTTACTTAAACTTATATGGTGATTCCCATTGGTTTTTATTTATATTTTGATATCAGTTATTCATGGTATGTCCTTTTAATATCACCATTATCCTCTTTCTAATCATTTTCTTCTTTTTCCTAACCCTACCATGGTTCAACCACCTATTGTTTATGTGAGATTTATTTTATATGGGGTTTTTTTCTTTAACTATGTCTCATTATGAATTTTAAGGCACTATTGACCATATTGAGGTAGATATATTCCATGTTTTAGAAACAAATACGTTTTCTATATGGTTTATCCATGCTTGAACTTTTAAAAATTATTCCATAGAATTATTATGAATTTTATCCCACCTTTTGGGTTTCATTAAATTAATATGATTTTTAATGTATTCTTTAAGAATTTTGTTCTATAATTGGTTTTAAAATTAGTTTTAAGGTTATTCCTAACATTTTGATGTTCAAAACTATTTTCATATAATTTGATTGTCTGAATTATAGTGAGTCTACTTTGAAAAAAAAATGTTTTTATAATAAAGGGGAAAATTTGTATGTTAAAAAGGAATGAGGGTTTTTTGAATGATTTTGATTCTTGTTTCCTAATAGGACAGATTTGAATGAAGTTTCAAAAAGGATTTTTAAGGAATATTAGAAAGGGATATTAAAGGTTTAAAAAGGAATTTTCATCACGATGAAGTTTTTAAGAAGGGACATTTGTAACATTGAAATGGTTTTCACATAATTTAGTTTTGTTGAAACCTCTAGATCCCCATGATTAGTTTTTTTGAAATAAATTTTGACCCCTAGGGTGGATATTGATTAGTATTGTGATGGTAAAATATATATGGGGTTATTTAATATGATAGTTTTGGAGGTGAGGTTAAATTATTATTGTGATTTTTTTATGATTGTGATGATTTTTACTTATTGATTCTCAAATAAATTTAGACAAGTCAAAGAAACCATAGGTACTAAAGGAAATATCATAGTGATTACTACACTACCATAAATTATGTGGTTACTAGTTCTTAATGTATGATCAAGTTATACTAAGGGTTTTCTCCTAGTGATACCATGAGTCTATTTCTGGGTTGAGTGTTATTATGTTCACCTAGGGTTAGTAGATTTTTATGAGGTATTCCATATGTTATGTCCAATATTATTTCACATTAGAGCCCAATGAGTCTCCCATGATTCCCAATTATTGTCATTGAACTTATAATGGGATTTAAAATTTTCACCAATTTTTACCTTTATTAAATTTTTTATTTTTTATTTATTAATTTTGGAATTCCATGATCTTATTATTTTGAAATGTTTTATATTATTATTGTTTTGGATTTTAACATTTACTAGGAAGGGACTTTTGAAATGGTGTTTTTAATGTTTAAAAATAATTAGTTCCTAATGTATTTTATATGTATTTGGTTTTTCATAAAATAGAAAAAATAATGTTTATATTTTTATTCAAAACTAGTATAAAAAGAATTTATGTATAATGGTTATGTATGGGGTGATAGAAGGATGTCTATTGGGCATTTTCATTCACACCTATCATTACAGGTTTACTAAAGCTTCTAATGTGAGGCTACATTGTCTTGTTGGATTATGGTTTAGGCATGTTTGTGGTGAAAAGTGAGGTTAATACACTTACAACATGGATATGGGTTCTTATGTTCTTATTTATATTAGGTGTATTTTTTTCCTGATGTATCACACTATTTTAGTACTTCTGATCATGCCTTCATCTAATTTATATTGTATATATAATATTTATTTAGTATGAATTTAATTTTTTAATACTTTGATGAAAATATGGCTTATTTTCTATTAATTTGTTATGGTTACATGTTTATGTTGGTTCATTATGATTATATATGGTCATATTATTTTATATGTGCAGAATTATGACATATGAAATGAACATATGGGACCTTGAGGTTGAATTCCATGCCATATAATTCTATCAGGTGAAATCATTCCCAAAAATGGTTCTTTATTTCCTAAGTGCTAGTTTATATCCTATGCCAATTGAAAATTACCTTTAGGGCTAGTGGTGATCTAGGATGGGTACCAGTTTGATGGAAGATAGTCCATATTCATTACACTACCATTTTTATTGATTTTCTACAATTCTTTAACAAATAATATGAGCCCCAATGGATACACAATAGGATTAATAACCTCAATCACTACCATGAAAATCATATATTATTACTCACTGTAGACTTCACATAATCTCACAAGAAATTTAATAAATCCCCCAACTCCTCACTCACCATATACTAGGATCACTGAAATATACCTTTAATGAAACGTAAAAAACTCATCCAATTGACATTACACTAAATACATCTTCCATTCTAATGATATCCATACTAAAAAAGTAATAATATTGGATTATTCACAGCTCTAATGACAACATAATCATTTTTCCATAAAACTATAGATAATCTGCCTCACACATACCATTTATGTCAGGTCAAAACTCATTATAGAATGATACTTTCCAATAAACCACTCTTATAATGTTTTATAGCCACCTGTTTTGTTTATAGAACATATAACTAAGTATGAATACATGCTACCCTAGTATAAAATCTACTCATTATTTCAAGAGTTATATTCTATCAATCAAAGGCCCACAATCTTAACTAGATGATCATGCATCCCAGGAACATTAATTTTTCTATAATAGAGAACACCTATTGTGATTCCAACCAAATATATAAACAAGGTATCCATTTGGACTAAAATTATCACTCAACCACACATCTCTCACATGTATTTATCATAAAAATCCCTATTCATGATTCCCAACACTAATTAAATCCATATTATTAGGATATCCCCATAATCTCTCCTACCCTTAGATCATAGCCAATAACTAGGAATAATAAGTAAAGAACCCTATCATTGTATCAACATAATCAACTCACTATTATCCCGAGTTGTATCTCATCATAATTATGCTCTCCCACAAGGTCTATAAAACATACACCATTATAGATTATGGATTGGGAAGTAAAAATGATGATTCTACCTAAAATACTATACGCAAATCCATATATTAAAATACTAAATATAGGGATCCAATCTGTATCGAGTATTCACATACCCATACAACCCCTTTAAGGGACATTGTCATCACATAAATGAGTATCTAAACAACATCTTTATCTAGTGAATCATGACTAATAATTTATCAAAATTAATCTTGGTTAAGTGAAGTTCCACTAATATATAATTTAATAATACTCGAAATATGTTATTAATCATGTTGTATGTAAAAAAAATCCACTTTTCTTTTATTGGAAAAAGTTTTTAAATAAAAAATAGGAATACACCTATCATGAGACCAAATGTTCCAATGATAATGCATGAATGAGAGAATATTACCACTATAGGATACAAGTAACAAAATATAGAATAAAAAATATGATTACTAGAAAAAGAAACTCAACTGTAATAGTTAAAATCATGAAAACAAACCCAACTTCCTAGAAAATTGTATTTTTATGTACAATTTGTTAGAACTGAATAAATATGAATATCATACGATGTTATGACTAGTCTCATATCTAGATACATGAACTTTGGGACACTACCCTATATTTCAAATGCAAACAACTATTTTTGAGGATCCTATGAACAATATGGGGAGACTACACCCTTAGTATCATTGCATGAAATAATAGATAAATAACTAGAACACCGGTAAACATTATAAATAAGTGTAAAAATATTTATTTTACCATTGGAATCATGATATAAATAAATTAGAACACCATTTTATAATAAATACTATCATACAAGAAAAATAGTTATACACGATTAAAAACCCACTGAATTAGATGAACATATATAATATAAAAATAGATAAATGAAAATTTATGGATACCCATATAAAAATACTTATAATTATTTAAAATCTAGTTCCAAAACCCTTTTGATCTACTATATCCCAATCACCTATAATAGGATATCACACTAAAAAACATATTAAATATAATATCTACATGACCCCTTAAAAATTTACCTAAATAAAAACACATATATAACTTTATGTATTGAATAAAAAAATGTGATTCACAATAAATTCACATGTATTAAAATAGTAAAACCATTTTATACTTAAAAGGATTACCTAATTATTGACTAAAATATATTTTATTTAAAACTTGTGTGGATCCCAAGAATGTTGTTGGGACCATGTTGGAAAGAAGTTTTTTCAAACTGGAAGAAATTTATGATGTAAGTATTGATTTTTTTTGTAAAGTAAAATAAATTACCTATTGTTGTAAAAGTTTGTGATCAGAATACCAATAATAATTAGAATATTAGACAAAAATTGTTTAAAATTTTCTATTAGATGGTAAATAAGTTTGCATCATCGGACTCAATATAGGGACAGAATGAACCTTTCAATATGTATGAGGAAGTGTATCATATTATGAATCTATATGATGAAAATAAGATGATTATTTACTAATATTGGAGTTCTCATAAATTTTAATGTTTCTAGAAAACATGTGATGAAATCAATATAAAATAATGTCAGAGAATATATGATACCAATCAGATTGAGGTTTGGTTGGAAATAAAGAAGTCATTGGAAGAATTGACAATTATAACACTTTATAATGTAACAAATATGATGCTATGTTGATCCTAAAAGTTCTAAAAGTCATGAGGAATGTCACGACCCATCCTCGGGGCCCGTGCCGTGACTACCCCAAGCCCGCCTTCCATAGGCCAGGGGCTGGCGACCTGCACCAAGGCGTAAAATCCCAGTAAACAGGGAAGGCATTGCCTTTATAAGTAACAACCACACAGAGTCAGCAAGCGGAATGTAAAGTGCAGAAAAGTAAAGGGGGCCGGAAATACAAGCCCAACTGTAAAGTACAACTGAAAAGTAAAGTACAGCAACTGAAGAAAAGACGGCGGCCTCGTGTCGTCCACTGGCAATCCCACCTGAAGGGTGGGTACAGATAGCCTCCAGGCTCCTCGGGTCCCACGTCCGCTCCGAGCACGTCCCGCCCAGTGGTCCACCTCCAGGTACCGTCCTGCTCCACGCCCCAACCGTGATCAGCGCTGTCCGTCGTCTGCAACCAACACAACAAGGTGCGGGCATAGCCCGTGCAGGGGTGAGTACAAGCTACTCAGTAAGGACCCCGAGACCCCCGAAGGTCTCCCGAAATCCACAAAGGATATAGCACAAAAGAAAGATGCAATCACGAAGTAACATCTGACTCGACTTAGGTATATGCCCATACATATACCTAAGTCCCCAATTCTAGCTCTGCTCACGAGCTCAAGAACAACTCAATCCACAAAGGAAAGCAAGACTCAAATCCACAAGGAGAGTAAACAGTAAATCCACATAGGATAGTTCAACACAGTCCACAAAGGAGAGTAACAGTAAATCCACATAGGATAGTTCAACACAAACCACAAAGGAGAGTAACATAAGATTCAGCTCAACCAGGATTTTCATTATCGAAACCGTAAGTGTTGAAGAGCCCCATCTCTGAAGTGTACAGTGGTCCTGTCACGACTCCGAGGTACTGCTCACTAACCTAGACTGCTGAAGTACTCCTCCTGTCGAGTACCGCGGGTCTGCTGCCAACTACCGGGCGCTCCGTCCGCTGAGGGTCTGCTGCCAAATACCGGGCGCTCACCCAGAAAGCCTACTGAGGTACTCCTCCTGTCGAGTACCGCGGGTTTGCCGCCAACTACCAGGCGCTCCGTCCGCCGTGGGTCTGCTGCCAACTACTGGGCGCTCCGTCCACTGGGCTAGTCGACTCACTCCAAGTCGAGTCGGTCAAGCAGTCGTCAGGTCTCAGTCATCTACACGGTCTCCGTACTCCGCACGCACGTCTCCACCGTCGCGGGTCTGTCGCTACAACCAAGCGCACACACTCCGTAGAGTATCGCGGGTCCGCCGCTACAACCAAGCGCTCCACCGCCAAGGGTCTGCTGCTGCATCCAAGCGCACCACCACTGTCAAGTACCACGGGTCCGCCGCTACACCCAAGCGCTCCACCGCTCAAGGTAAAAAGAAGATTCAGCTCACACAGGTTCGGTAGCACTCTTCCACGTAGGATCGCTGAGTGCAGTAGTCGACGCAGTCCACTGAGGATCTCTGAACAGTCGTCGCCGCAGTCCACGAAGGATCTCTGCTCTGCCGTCGTCGCAGTCCACGGAGGATCTCTGCTCTGTCGTCGTCGCAGTCCACGGAGGATCTCTGCTCTGTCGTCGAAGCCACAGCCAGCACTAGGGTTCCCGCACTTAGCGAGCTCGTTTAGGAGGGTCCGCTCCACGAGCCGAGAGGCTGATACATCAACTGACACTTAGTCCGAAGTTGATGTATCCAAAAGTTCCGTATCGACAACAGGATCTCAACGCAATAGACGGCGCGTCAATCGGACGCCCGGTCTGAGAGTTATTGGCATTTCTGTCCCAGGGGCCCGGTTGGTTTTTAGGGCAAAACCAACCCGACCGTACTCCGCCTGTATCCGATCCTCGGGCGGAGTATGCCAAAAGTTCCGTCTCACTTAGAGAAAACTACCACAGCTGACGGTACGTCGATCAGACGTCCGTAGCTCAAGTTATGAGCGTTTCCGCTCCGAGGGCCCGGTTGGTTTCGTGTACGAACCAACCCGGCCGAACCCAAAGTCTTCCGAAACCTTGAGTATAATATACCGAAAAGACCGTTTCGATCCAAGGATCGCGTAGCCGCTGACAGTTCGTCAATCGGAGGTCCCAGGCCCAAGATATGGGCGAAAGACCGAAGAGGGCCCGAAACGGGGGTTCTGGGCCCGGGGCGACCCGGCCCGAACCCCCCCCCTTGGGTCGGCCGAACCGGGTCGGCCCGAACCGGGTCGGCCCGACCCGGCCCGGCCGACCGGACCGGCCGGCTCGGCTTCGGCCGAGCGGCCGAGGGAGCCGCTGCGGGTCAAACCCGCGGCTTTGGAGAAACGCGGCCCGCGCGGGCCGCGTGCTGTGTGGCCGG
Organism: Viscum album; assembly: GCA_963277665.1. Lineage (NCBI taxonomy): Eukaryota > Viridiplantae > Streptophyta > Magnoliopsida > Santalales > Viscaceae > Viscum > Viscum album. Next base: position 777,871,039 of record OY728164.1, read on the forward strand.
ACCGCGGACGCGGTCCGGCGGTCCGCCGCCGCCGCGGCTCGGCCGCGGCGGACTCCTCCGGCGGCGCGCCGGGCGCCGCCGCCTCCGGTCGCCGGCGCCGCCGCGCCGGCGGCCCGCGCCGCCGCCTCCTTCCGCGGGCCGCCGGAGTTGCTCTGGTGGCCCGTTTTGCCTCCCGTCTGCACCGATGCTCCTCCCGGGGGCCGATCTTCACTGCGGGATCAACGGATCGCCCCTGCCGCGCGGTTCATCGTCGTCCGCCATATCCGCACAACAAAAGAGATCGGCGGAGGGTTGCCGGGTCTTGTTCGTTAGACCCGCACCCTCCGCGTTAGTCATAATCAACGGGAGGAAAGGCTACAACAATTTTTAATCAAAGATAAAAATTGTTCACTCCTTTTCTTTTAAACGGCATTTCAATTTTTAATTAATTGAAATTATTCATGCCGGTTCTTTATTTAAAAGAAATGAGAACACGGGAATGAATCATCAAGGAAATAAACCCCTACCTTGTCGTCGTCGTCGGACGAGAGGTCGTCGCGGAATCGCTCGTCACGGAAGAAGGGGGGATCGTTGCGTCGTCGCGGTATCCGGCGTCGCGTCGCCAAACTCCGGATCAAGAACAAACGGATTTAATTAATTAAATCCGTTGCCATGAAATTAAAAAGGGAGAAATAAAAGGTTCGATTCTCACCTTTGTTGCCGAACGAGGGTCGGCCGCGGAAGAAGAGGCGTCGCCGAAGAATGTCGCGGGTAGGGCTCGTCGACGTCGCAGATCTCGGTGTGCGTCGTCGAATTCCGGTCGCCGGCGTTCTTCGCGTTCTTCGCGTTCTTCGCGTTCTTCGCGTTCTTCGCGGGGAGATGAAGAAACAAGATTCTCTCAAATCCTTTCAAAGGATTTTTAGGTTGGTCTTATTTTATAAACATGCCAACACACGAAACCGGTTAAGAAACGATCCATCAATTCGAAAGAAACGACCCATTTAATTCACGAAAGAAACAGCCCATTTAATTCACGAAATAAACCGCCCAATTAAATGGTCTGTTAAGAATTAAAGAAAACGCGTCGGTTGACTTTTCAGTTACTTTGACGGGTTTTCGCGGGTGCGTTACTTAGCGAAAGAAACGGCGGGGCTCGTGCGGGCCCCACCTCACAAATATCCTACCAAGGGGGTAGGATATTTCTGGATAGCATCCTATCCAGTTCAACTCAGTTCAAGCCGCCTTTAAGTGACTTCAAGTGGCTTCCAAGCAGCTTAAGTGAAATAAAATAAAGTTGTCGCACAAACTTTATTTTATTCTGACTTAAAGCCGCAAAATTTAAAAACCACGTCTGAGCAAACGCAACTCCGGAAGAGGCGTTTCTAAGCAAATACCGGCGCTGCGATTTCATCGGTGCCCTCAGAATTTGATTCCGGGCACCGGTTCAAAAGATAGAAAAACCCGCTCGTCCGTTCACTGAACGTACCCGAGCCAAACTTCGGAAATTGATTCCGGGCACACCGGGCCTCGGAATCAGGTGCCGTCTAAAGCTGCGCTCTTGTAAAATTCCAAAGAAAATTAAGAAAAGAATTTCCTTGAAATTTGCGGGTCTTTACATTACTCCCACCTCAGGGCTTTACGTCCCCGTAAAGATACATCAAAAACTAGGGGAACAAATGGGGGTACTGAGCACGCATCTGAGCCTCCCGCTCCCAAGTGCTCTCCTGGAGGTTCCCGTGCTTCCATCTGACGCGCACAAGAGGAATCGACTGCCCACGTAGGACCCGCTCCTGTCGATCCTCGATCTCCACTGGGACCTCCGCAAAAGTCGCCCCATCGTCCACGTCCAGCTCCCCAAAGTCGATGATGTGCGTCGGGTCGTGCATGTATCTCCTCAGCTGAGACACGTGGAAGACGTCGTGCACCCGATGCAACTGAGGTGGTAGAGCCAGGCGATAAGCCACCTCTCCTATCCTGCTGAGGACCTAGAAAGGCCCGATGAAGCGTGGAGACAACTTGCCGCCTCGGCCAAATCTCCGTAAACCACGTCGAGGTGAGACACGCAAAAAGACGTGGTCGCCATCCTCGAACTCCAGTGGCCTCCGCCTCTTGTCAGCATATGACTTCTACCGGCTTTGAGCTGTCCTCATCCTCTCCTGGATGATCTGGACCTTCTTGTCGTGGCCTGGACCATCACAGGTCCCACAAGAGCTGCAAGATTTCTTCTTTGCCGAAAAGAGAAATCTGGTCTCATCCCCTGGATGAACCACATTCTTTGCCTAAAACAGTGAATCCTAACATGGATGATACTAATCCATACCAAGGATGACGTCGTAAGGCCTCGACGCTACTACTAAGAGATTCAACTGTTACTCTCGCCTCCAAGGGTTGAGTCACACTGTCGGCATCAGTGTGTGGTAACTGGGTCTCCTCCAGTAGATGTCTCACAAGTGAGGGTCAAGTCAACAGCCAAAACTGGAATCTCCTAGTAACATCACGAAAGAGGACATGAACGAAAATATCACAAAGGTATGCATCTTTTATTATTGCAGCTCATATTACAAGACGCTACACAAAAGCAACAAGGAACCAGAAGTACAAAGGATGTATCCACTAGTTCTGCTCCTGTCCATCAGCTCCCAGGGCTCCATGATCGAAGGCCTCGACTGCCTGAAGCTGAGCTCTCCCCTGCGGTCGGGGTGGACCTCCTGGTGGTGGTGGTGGTAGAGCCTCAAAGCGTCGTCCACCACCTGCTGCTCGGCCAGCTCCTCTACCTCGTCCGTCTCCTCCCTGCAGACCGCCACGGTCGAACCTCTGCCTCTGCCTAGGTGGTTCCTCAACCGTTTGCTGCTCCCCCGCATGGCGGGTCGGGCAGTCACGATCCATGTGACCAATTACGCCACAGGAGTAGCACTGCCCACTCTCGGCACGCCTGGCTCTGACTCCACCCCGGCTTCCCCGCACAACTGAGCCTGAGTCGTGTAGTCGGTCACTGCTAGGTCTGGTCTGCCTGGAACCCTGAGTCATCTGTCGGCTACCTGCCACCGAACACTCCGCTACGTGCCGCCCTGCGGTGGGTCTCTGTGCTGGTGTAGACTCAGCAAGGAATCTCTCGATCAGAAGGGCCCGCTCTAGTACTCCTGTCTGAGTCGGTATGCTGAGGGAGATCAGCGATGCCCTGATCTCGTGTCTCAAACCCTGCTCGAAGGTCCGGGCCCGGAAGAAGGGGTCCCGTACCATGTCTGTCGAGTACCGAGAAAGGTCGGTGAACCTTGCCGCGTACTGAGCGACCGTCATGCTGCCCTGCCGCAGCTGTAGAAGCTCCTGGATACGCACCGCACGAAGGGTGGCTGGGACGAACTCCGAGCGGAAGAGGCTCTCAAAGTCCGTCCAAAGAAGAGATGCCTCATCGTGCACCTGGAGCATCAAGCTCCACCATCGTCCTGCCGCCGCATGCAGGAGGCTCGCCGCGAGAATGACCATGAGATCCGCTGGTGTCCTCACTAGCCTAAAGATCCGTACCACCGCCTCTAGCCAGTCCTCGGCGGCCTGGGGGTCCGCCTCACCGCGAAACCTGGGCGGTCGCTGGCTCTGAAACTCATGCAGTGCCCCGAGGCGACGTGCATCGTCAAGGTCTGGTACTGGCAGCATCGGTGGCTCGGCGGGTAAAGCTGCCGCCGGTGCCACTGCTGGAAAAGGGCCCTGCACCGAGGCCTCGTCGCTCGGTGGGCTGCCGTCGCGCCCTACACTCGGAACCCTAGCTGGCTGTCGTCGCGGGGCCATCCTGAAAAGGAGAACAAGAGCACCACAGTCAGAACAGTATACCTGGTGAGCTGGCACAAGTAATCACAAGGAAAACTTGAGACTTCCATAAAGCAGATCAGTATACCCGGTGAGCTGACACAAGTAATCACAAAGAAAACTTGAAACACACACGCAATCAATGTTTTCATGCATTAAGTCGGAAATCAGGAGTCAGGGTCCTGGTGTACGGATACGTCGGCCGCCGCACCAACACTGGGCTCCCTGAACTGATAACCACACTCAATACACTAAACACTATTGCTTCACATAGAAAGAAAAGACGATCAGAGTCTGCGGTAGAACCGACCACCTCTGATACCAATTTGTCACGACCCGTCCTCGGGGCCCGTGCCGTGACTACCCCAAGCCCGCCTTCCATAGGCCAGGGGCTGGCGACTAGCACCAAGGCGTAAAATCCCAGTAAACAGGGAAGGCATTGCCTTTATAAGTAACAACCACACAGAGTCAGCAAGCGGAAAGTAAAGTGCAAAAAAGTAAAGGGGGCCGGAAATACAAGCCCAACTGTAAAGTACAACTGAAAAGTAAAGTACAGCAACTGAAGAAAAGACGGCGGCCTCGTGTCGTCCACTGGCAATCCCACCTGAAGGGTGGGTACAGATAGCCTCCAGGCTCCTCGGGTCCCACGTCCGCTCCGAGCACGTCCCGCCCAGTGGTCCACCTCCAGGTACCGTCCTGCTCCACGCCCCAACCGTGATCAGCGCTGTCCGTCGTCTGCAACCAACACAACAAGGTGCGGGCATAGCTCGTGTAGGGGTGAGTACAAGCTACTCAGTAAGGACCCCGAGACCCCCGAAGGTCTCCCGAAATCCACAAAGGATATAGCACAAAAGAAAGATGCAATCACGAAGTAACATCTGACTCGACTTAGGTATATGCCCATACATATACCTAAGTCCCCAATTCTAGCTCTGCTCACGAGCTCAAGAACAACTCAATCCACAAAGGAAAGCAAGACTCAAATCCACAAGGAGAGTAAACAGTAAATCCACATAGGATAGTTCAACACAGTCCACAAAGGAGAGTAACAGTAAATCCACATAGGATAGTTCAACACGAACCACAAAGGAGAGTAACATAAGATTCAGCTCAACCAGGATTTTCATTATCGAAACCGTAAGTGTTGAAGAGCCCCATCTCTGAAGTGTACAGTGGTCCTGTCACGACTCCGAGGTACTGCTCACTAACCTAGACTGCTGAAGTACTCCTCCTGTCGAGTACCGCGGGTCTGCTGCCAACTACCGGGCGCTCCGTCCGCTGAGGGTCTGCTGCCAAATACCGGGCGCTCACCCAGATAGCCTACTGAGGTACTCCTCCTGTCGAGTACCGCGGGTTTGCCGCCAACTACCAGGCGCTCCGTCCGCCGTGGGTCTGCTGCCAACTACTGGGCGCTCCGTCCACTGGTCTAGTCGACTCACTCCAAGTCGAGTCGGTCAAGCAGTCGTCAGGTCTCAGTCATCTACACGGTCTCCGTACTCCGCACGCACGTCTCCACCGTCGCGGGTCTGTCGCTACAACCAAGCGCACACACTCTGTAGAGTATCGCGGGTCCGCCGCTACAACCAAGCGCTCCACCGCCAAGGGTCTGCTGCTGCATCCAAGCGCACCACCACTGTCAAGTACCACGGGTCCGCCGCTACACCCAAGCGCTCCACCGCTCAAGGTAAAAAGAAGATTCAGCTCACACAGGTTCGGTAGCACTCTTCCACGTAGGATCGCTGAGTGCAGTAGTCGACGCAGTCCACTGAGGATCTCTGCACAGTCGTCGCCGCAGTCCACGAAGGATCTCTGCTCTGCCGTCGTCGCAGTCCACGGAGGATCTCTGCTCTGTCGTCGTCGCAGTCCACGGAGGATCTCTGCTCTGTCGTCGAAGCCACAACCAGCACTAGGGTTCCCGCACTTAGCGAGCTCGTTTAGGAGGGTCCTCTCCACGAGCCGAGAGGCTGATACATCAACTGACACTTAGTCCGAAGTTGATGTATCCAAAAGTTCCGTATCGACAACAGGATCTCAACGCAACAGACGGCGCGTCAATCGGACGCCCGGTCTGAGAGTTATTGGCATTTCCGTCCCAGGGGCCCGGTTGGTTTTTAGGGCAAAACCAACCCGACCGTACTCCGCCTGTATCCGATCCTCGGGCGGAGTATGCCAAAAGTTCCGTCTCACTTAGAGAAAACTACCACAGCTGACGGTACGTCGATCGGACGTCCGTAGCTCAAGTTATGAGCGTTTCCGCTCCGAGGGCCCGGTTGGTTTCGTGTACGAACCAACCCGGCCGAACCCAAAGTCTTCCGAAACCTTGAGTATAATATACCGAAACGACCGTTTCGATCCAAGGATCGCGTAGCCGCTGACGGTTCGTCAATCGGAGGTCCCAGGCCCAAGATATGGGCGAAAGACCGAAGAGGGCCCGAAACGGGGGTTCTGGGCCCGGGGCGACCCGGCCCGAACCCCCCCCCCCCCCCCTTGGGTCGGCCGAACCGGGTCGGCCCGAACCGGGTCGGCCCGACACGGCCCGACCCGGCTAGGCCGGGTCCGGTCCGGCCTGGGCGCGGCCCGGCCGACCGGACCGGCCGGCTCGGCTTCGGCCGAGCGGCCGAGGGAGCCGCCGCGGGTCAAACCCGCGGCTTTGGAGAAACGCGGCCCGCGCGGGCCGCGTGCTGTGTGGCCGGACCGCGGACGCGGTCCGGCGGTCCGCCGCCGCCGCGGCTCGGCCGCGGCGGACTCCTCCGGCGGCGCGCCGGGCGCCGCCGCCTCCGGTCGCCGGCGCCGCCGCGCCGTCGACCCGCGCCGCCGCCTCCTTCCGCGGGCCGCCGGAGTTGCTCTGGTGGCCCGTTTTGCCTCCCGTCTGCGCCGATGCTCCTCCCGGGGGCCGATCTTCACTGCGGGATCAACGGATCGCCCCTGCCGCGCGGTTCATCGTCGTCCGCCATATCCGCACAACAAAAGAGATCGGCGGAGGGTTGCCGGGTCTTGTTCGTTAGACCCGCACCCTCCGCGTTAGTCATAATCAACGGGAGGAAAGGCTACAACAATTTTTAATCAAAGATAAAAATTGTTCACTCCTTTTCTTTTAAACGGCATTTCAATTTTTAATTAATTGAAATTATTCATGCCGGTTCTTTATTTAAAAGAAATGAGAACACGGGAATGAATCATCAAGGAAATAAACCCCTACCTTGTCGTCGTCGTCGGACGAGAGGTCGTCGCGGAATCGCTCGTCACGGAAGAAGGGGGGATCGTTGCGTCGTCGCGGTATCCGGCGTCGCGTCGCCAAACTCCGGATCAAGAACAAACGGATTTAATTAATTAAATCCGTTGCCATGAAATTAAAAAGGGAGAAATAAAAGGTTCGATTCTCACCTTTGTTGCCGAACGAGGGTCGGCCGCGGAAGAAGAGGCGTCGCCGAAGAATGTCGCGGGTAGGGCTCGTCGACGTCGCAGATCTCGGTGTGCGTCGTCGAATTCCGGTCGCCGGCGTTCTTCGCGTTCTTCGCGTTCTTCGCGTTCTTCGCGTTCTTCGCGGGGAGATGAAGAAACAAGATTCTCTCAAATCCTTTCAAAGGATTTTTAGGTTGGTCTTATTTTATAAACATGCCAACACACGAAACCGGTTAAGAAACGATCCATCAATTCGAAAGAAACGACCCATTTAATTCACGAAAGAAACAGCCCATTTAATTCACGAAATAAACCGCCCAATTAAATGGTCTGTTTAGAATTAAAGAAAACGCGTCGGTTGACTTTTCAGTTACTTTGACGGGTTTTCGCGGGTGCGTTACTTAGCGAAAGAAACGGCGGGGCTCGTGCGGGCCCCACCTCACAAATATCCTACCAAGGGGGTAGGATATTTCTGGATAGCATCCTATCCAGTTCAACTCAATTCAAGCCGCCTTTAAGTGACTTCAAGTGGCTTCCAAGCAGCTTAAGTGAAATAAAATAAAGTTGTCGCACAAACTTTATTTTATTCTGACTTAAAGCCGCAAAATTTAAAAACCACGTCTGAGCAAACGCAACTCCGGAAGAGGCGTTTCTAAGCAAATACCGGCGCTGCGATTTCATCGGTGCCCTCAGAATTTGATTCCGGGCACCGGTTCAAAAGATCGAAAAACCCGCTCGTCCGTTCACTGAACGTACCCGAGCCAAACTTCGGAAATTGATTCCGGGCACACCGGGCCTCGGAATCAGGTGCCGTCTGAAGCTGCGCTCTTGTAAAATTCCAAAGAAAATTAAGAAAAAAATTTCCTTGAAATTTGCGGGTCTTTACAAGGAATTCATGATAAATGTAGATGTTTGTTGAAGAAGGATATTTCTAAAGTAAATGTAATCCATCCCCAGTTCATTGTTGTGATATCACCAGAAACATAACTATTTACAGGATTTGATGTTTTTTTAAGAACATGAGAAGACAAAGATGATGGTTTTCAAACCAATAAGACAAAAGATAATAAATTTTAAAGAAAACATTTGGTAAATAATATAATCTTGTGTACCATGATCAGAAAAGGAAAAAATTGCTGATGATACTGGTCCATCAGATGTGGTGTTCCACCGATAATTGGACTGATCCTGACACCGATCATCAAACTATATGGTTGTTGAAATAGGTGATCTGTGGTATAATATTTTTAGGAAAATAAGAATGTATATGTTTTTGGTACTGATGAAAAAATGGAATTATAGATCAATCAACAACATACTCAACCATTTTAATTAGGTTGAATTATTCTGGGTGAAGAATAAAATTAGAAATCTTATTTGTTTTCACCAAGTGGGAAAAAAGAAGTCAAAAAACCTAGTATTTGATTCTTTAAAATGGAAATAAAAAAACCAACATAATAAAATAGATACTGATCCATTAGTGATATCCTAACACCAAAAAGCTTCATCAAACACTGAACTTTAGTTTATATAGGGTCATCAGTATGAGGAAAAGAAGAAAAGAAGAACAATTTGAAGCCATTGTTGGAGTGTTTTAAAAGAAGTGTATTAATCATTCAAATATGTGAATATTTTTATCAAAGTAGAAAGTAATATAATTTCTATCATAGTATAAACACTATTTATTATAGTATGGTTTTAATCACTAATAACTGTTAGTTAGTTTAGAGCATCAGAATGACTGTTTTTTTGAACTAAGCGTCATAATGATAAGTCAACAGTTTTTATATATTAGAAAGTGGTTCAAGAATATAGGAGTGACCATTTGTATTCATAATAATGAGGAAATCAGAATTAAAATACGAATCAAAATGATGAAAAATTATAAACATTGAATCCACCTGATGTTGTGGGATGATTTGAGATGGTTCGAGAAGAATTGAGATGAGTTGAAAAACACTAAATAAGTGAAATATGTATTTTAAAATAAGTAGAAATTGATTTTTTAAGAAATTTGGTTATGTTTGAAAATATTTCATATTCCCTCCTAAACAATTTTTAGAGCACATATTAAAATAAGGAAGTATGTGGTACTTTATGAACAATTAGAACATTGTTCACGTGCAGAGAATGAGAAAAATGTTTTGAAACTTTTGAGAGAGAAGGAATTTCAATATAGGGTATTCCTGAAGATGATTTCAAAAAAGATGGTGTATAAGGAATATCACACTCATTAGTTAGTGGATCAGAAAGAGCAATTAGACTATTACTTAAGGACCAAGACAAAAGTGGTTCTGAATTGATTCAATACTATTCTAGCAGATTTATTTTTATAGACTGAGAATTAAAACTGAAAAATCATACTAGGAATTATAATAAAAATCATTATGATGCCTATATAAGTTCTTATTTTTTTCTTGTAAAGAAATTTAAGGAATTTTTGAATATTATATTTGTTAATGTTGACAAGGATGTATGGTAACATGTTTTAAAGAAAATGGGGGAAGTTTCTTAACATATTACACATTCTTGTATCACATCATTTTTTTCTAATTGTTGCACATAAACTATTATATTTAACATAGTACTACACATGTTTATGGATATATTATACCTTTTCCCATACATACAAATGTATTTATTTCTAGTGGGTTATGTGGTATTAGATTGTTTCCACACCATGCCAAAGATGTAAATTCTCATATTGAGTAGTAAACCTTGGAAATTGTTATGTTCCTATGGATGTGTAATTGTTTTGTTTTCAATAAAATGATAAATTTTTTACAAGAGGAAAAGGTTCTTTTAAGAGGAAAGAAAATTAAAAGAGAAGATATACTTGATTCACCCCTCCCCCTCTTCGTGATACTTAGATCCAAGTTGGGATAAATCTGGTTATTTTAAAGTTAAAGTTGCATTTATTTAAACATTGATGATGTTTTTTAAGAAATGTTTAGATGGAGAATATTAATTTTGTGAATATTAAGAGGATTATACTGTTCAATGGTAATAACTAACATATCTGGAAATGTATAATGTTTCCTTATCTTACTTCTCTTGGTTACTTAGTTCTTGAATGTCCAATATATGTATTCAATCTTATTGATGAACATATTCCTCTTACATAAATTTATAATAAGAATATTTAGAATTATGGAAGAGATAAAAATGCATTACTATCATAAAATTCTAAATGTGATTTTTTAAGAGTGGAGGTGTTTTACACTACCAATGGTATCTAATATATGATGAAAAATATTTATGAAGTAAATAAAAAATTTAATAAAGGAATGTTACAAATATAGAGGCTAAAGTATAAATATCTCAATATTGGTGAGTATGAATATATTATTGAATTTTTTTACTTGGTTGAATGAAATTGTTAGAACTATTAGATTTCATGTTGAAAATTATGAAGACTCAACGATTGTTTAAATGATCATGAGAATTATTCTATATAAGTTTTATGCCATTTTTTTTATTAGAAGATAGAGATCCAAAAACATGATATCTAGATAATTTTCATAGTACTCTCATCACTTATGAAATTACAAGGGAGAATATTATTAGAGTCAAAAGTAAATGATAGGTATATATTCTTCAATGTTTCCAAGAATGAAAATCATAAAAAAAGATGTAGATTTTGATTCCAAAACTGATGTATGTAAAAATCATGATGAGTTTTTATTTATGATATATAAAAATGTGAAAAGAGTCATAATAACGAATTAGGGGAAAGCCCCTTGATGTGTTTTGAATGGGGATATATGGGTAACTTTGTGAAAAAAAAATTCTTTGATGAATGAATGACAACGACAATATTGAAAATGATATAAGTTGTAGAATATCATGGAAGAAAAAGGTTGATAAGGCTAAATATTATACCAATAGGAATGATAAAAAGTCTTCCAAATGAAAAAGAATAATATTATTTTATAAATATGATGATTATGAATACAGTGATTATGAATATAAAAAATCTATTGAGAATGATAGAGAAAATACTATTGTTGCAATAGTTGTCAATGAAGAGTTCAGAAGCATCAGTTCTGAAGAATAAAAAGAAAATCAATTAGAATATAATCTGGAAGAATAATTGAAATAATGATTAATAAATATGGTGAGTCTTGATAAATAAATTAGGAAGTTGATAATTTTAAATTCATCAATAAAAAATAAAGAATGATTTAATGATAGGAATGTTAAGATACTTAATGATATTGATGACATCAAGAAATATATTGATAAATAAAAGAATCTGAGTGAAAACATGGAAGTTAAGCTCAAGTAAATGAAAGAAGATTTGTAACATGTCCAATAAAAACTATATAAATATAATAATAAGGTTATATGTTTTAATAATTATATTTCCAAATTTGGGGAAATATCTATAATCAGAGAAATTGAGAAGGATTAAAAGATACATTCAATGGTTGAGAATAATGTTTAAATTGTATCTGATAATAATAATGATGGTAAAGTTATGTATGTGTCCAAAACAAAAAAAAATGGAGATGTCAAAAGTTTCCAAAAATTTTGATTCTAGAAAAGTTTCTACAACTTCTAGTTTTTATAAGGATGAAATGAAAACTAAAATGAAAAAGAAGATATATGTTTATGAAAGAATGGTTTGTGGTCAACAATGTTTTGATATGGATGATACAAAGGATGTTGAAAAACATGCTCACAAAATAGATAGTATATAATTTAAAGAGGAAAATATTATTTTTATTGACACTTATGATATTGCAGTTGATTTAGAAATACAGAAAATATATGTTGGTTTAATAAAAAATATTACTAATAGACCAAAAATTATAGAAGGAAATATTTTAGGGGGAGTCAATCATCTCAAAGAATGAATTATGAGATGCATTTTTTGATGAAACCTGATTTTCATGGTGTGAAATTTGAAAATTATTTCTAACTTTTAGAAACTATTTGTGAATGATGTGAATGGCCTGCACATCTTGCAAAAGGATGTCTTGTTTTGTTACAAAAAAATGAAAGGTTTGTAACAATTTTTAGAATCCATATTTGAATAAAAACAAAGGGAAAGAAAATGATCTTGGTGTTGAAACAACTTTCAAAGAAATGAAATGAGAAAAACATTGATATTGTATTTTGGATGTTCTTCTAATATTACAGGAGTCTTATAATTGTTCAAGAATGTGAGATAATTTAATGAAATAATTGTGACATTTAGAAATGAATAATCTATTAGATTCAACATTATTGGATCAGACATCACTGGGGAAGAAATTTTAAAACCGAAGAATTATTTGTTTTTTGATGTGATGATACACATCTTTATATGTTCTTCAAAACAATTTGATCAAGGAAATAATATTATTTTCAAAAAAGATGTTTTTTATAGAATATAGAGGAATATGGAAAGATAGTTATAATAGGCTAATGTATAAAATGAAACATGTTCCCAGTTGGTGACGTTCAAAACTCTTATTACATTCATATGATAGAAGAGTGTCAGTTATAGAATTAAAGTCTTGGAAAAATGTGTTAGAGAATCATCATAATTTTATCAAGGTGATAATGTATGAGTAATTCTTAATAAATCAAGGAGATGATATTGGTGTTTCACAATTTCTCAGAAAGGAAATATTAAAAACTCTATGCATAAGAATGTTGACAATTGTTAAAAATTACCCTTGGAACATATTTTCCATAATATATGTCATTCAATGGGAAAAAAAACGACACTATAAGAAATTAAATTCCATCAATTCATTGATAACATGACTTTCCTTAATTGAGTTGTGTATACAATACATAAATTTGATGATCTGAATTTTTTTAAAACATTCTGTAGGAATGATAAGAAAGAATATGAGTATTCAATGAAGAATCTAAGGATATAAAATTGTGTTGAATACAATAATGAAGAGGTTAAATGTAATATTGAGAATTATGGAATTCCATATGATTTCAGTACACCATAAAATCCCGAAAATGGTATTACTGAATGTAGAAATAGAATTTTAGTTGAAATGGGATTAACTATATCACTTGAACGTGGTATATCTCATTACTTTTAAAGAAAAACGATATACACTCTATTTTATATTCAAAACTGATGTTTTTATAGGACATGATTAGATATGACTCCATATGAAATGTTTTATGACAAAATCCTTGTTTGAGACACTTAAGATTTTTTCAAAGTTCATCCATCATAAAGAAAAAAGGCAGAACCCTTGGAATGTTTAAAAATTAAGGTGAATATATCATTTTTATCATCTTTGATTCAAAAATAAAATAATATAAATGTTTCAACAAAAAATATTGTAATATTATCTAACTATTTTGATATGAATGTTAATGAAATTGATGAGAAAGATGCTAAAAAACTTGTGCAGAAAAGGAAGATAAAGTGGATGGAATAATTTTTGTTAAGAAATCCAATAAGGATAACAAAATTTTAATCATACTCAATAGGAAAATCAGACTCAACTATTGCATTTGATGATGAATAATATAAGAAATATTATTATAGGTTGAGAAATCAAGTGGAAGCTCAAAATATAATTGGTGATCAACCTCAAAGGGTTCAGATAAGAATAACATAAAAAGATATTACAGGTAATTATTTTTATTTAAAAGATGAAAAAATATGTGAATGAATCTTTTGAGTATAATAAATTGGTTCTAGAAAGTAATGAAGGTTTTGATTAGATATAGAGGAATAATACTTAGGAAATCATACCTAAACCAAATGACAATAATTTTATCACTACAAAGTTGGTTTTCCAGAACAATCCTAATAAGATGGTGAAGTGATAAGAAAAAAAGAAAGATTAATTTGAAATATTTTCTCACAGATAGATTAAATTTAATTTAATGAAAATTTTTCTACAGGGGAAAGGTTAGAAACAATCGTAATATCTATTTTTATTACCAAAAAATGAAGTTATAACTTTTTTCAAATGGATGTGAAATCATCGTTTCTAAATTGTGATCTTGGCGAGGAAGTTTTTATTTGAAAACTATGAGGATTTATTGTTGTGAATGTTTATGTTTATGTGTGTAGGTTGAAGAAATACTATTATATTATAATGAAAAAACATATAATAGCATTACTAATTGGATACTTGTTTAATAAAGATGTTTTTTAATAATGGAAGGGTTGATAGTAATCTGTACGTCCAAAAAGGCTAGTGTTTTCCATTATTGTAATTGTTTATGTTGAAGAGATTATCATTTCTATGAATGATGAAAGAATGTGTAAAAGATTTTTTTAATAAATGAATTAGTTTTTTGATATGTTTATATTGGGTGAAATGAAATAATTTCAGCAGTTACAAATATTAGAAAATAAAGAATCACATATTTCTTTCTTAAGAAAAGTATGCTGAAAAAATATTTAGATGTTTCGAATGGAAAATTAGGCATCATTTTAGATAGTTATTTTTATGGAAACCATGTTGACTAAAGATGGATAATGTAACTAAGTTGACACTAAAGTGTTTGGAATGACCATTTTAATATTCTTTTATTTTACTATCTAATGATTATATAATGTTTATGCTATTACCTTATGTGAGATATTATAGAGTGCACCAAAAAAATCACATATATTTCTTAAAAAAATAATTATAAAATATATCAATGAAATTTTTTTTATTAGAATCACCTATGTTAGATCATAAAATATTTATTGTTTGGGTATTTAGATACTGATTGGGTAGAAGACGATGATGATAGAAGATCTAGATCTAGTGAAGTTTTCTTTATGTTAAAAAGTTATGTAATTTTCGATACTAATAAAAAATATTTTGTAACTTTTAACACGACTAAATAGGAGTATATTGCTACCAATCAAGAATATAACAAACTAAGGTGGATTAAGACTCTATTAGAAGGCTTGGTAAACAGACGTTACCCTTTCTCATGGGTTGTGATAATCAAAATTAAAATTAACCTTACAAAAAACCAAAAGAACATTCATTCTCAAAACAAGATGATAAAAAATATGATTTCTTAAATGAGAATATAGAGAATAATGAATTGAATATAAAGTATTTTTCTATATTGGAATACTTTTCTATCATTTTCAAAAATCCTTTACTGAATGAATATTTTTACAAACTAAGTTTGAATATGGAAATTTGACCTATTACTATTCAAAGATGAGGTATGATATTTTCCCACTCTTTCATCTAGTTTTTCTATAGTTTTTCATGGGGGATAATTTTTTCATAAATCTATCCATCGATATGTGATAAACCTTTCATGTATGCCTATATTTATGGAGAGTTTTGGGTAAGCTGTGAATTCATCATATAAGTGTGTGAACTGTTATACATTTTTTTGGAGTGTATGTAGGACACTTATTTTTATAGGTATGTGAATGAAATAAGCTGTGAAGGTAGAATGTTTGAAAGGTTGAAGAAAAATTTGTGTAAGTCACTAATTTTGGACAACATGTTTTTTTCCAATGATACTATTTTTCTACAATGATTTAGCTCATTTCGGATTAGAATTTTTTATAAGTAATTCATATATTGAGGTTACAATGTTCAATGATTTGTAAACATTGGTTGAAAACAAAATCCAATGGGGGAGATTGTTGGGGCCAATTTGGCATGATGTTATTATTGGAAAATGGAGGAATTTTGTGTTGTATGTATTGTATTTTGTTGTTAAGGAAAAAAATCACCTCACATTGAAATATTTTGTGAACAGAATCACAATAATAATCAAAAGATCAGGAAAAAATGTTTAAGAAACTCTATCAAATTTTAAATAATTTTTCTTCATTGGATACACATTGGTTCCTGAATGAAATTTGAATCAGTATGAGGAAGTGAGGAAGTATAATAGAGTCTAAATGTTTTTGATGAAAATATAATTATGACTTTATGATCTTAGAGATCTCACAAGTCAAATTTTTTCTAGCAATCATGTGATGCTATATTTATGATGGAAAAAAGGTAGAAAATATGTTGAAAATTAGGGTGAGGTTTGGTTGGAAATAAATAATTCACTAGAAGTATATAATGTTATAACAATTTATAATTCCAGACAAAAAATGTTATGCTGATCCAAAACAGTCTCAATGTCATGAGGAGGTGATGATACAAGAAGAAGTTTGATAAAGAAGTATATTGCTGAAGTGAAATATTTTCAGCCTCACATCATCATTGTGAGATCACCTGACGTAGAATACTTTATAGGCTATGATGTTTTGTTCAGAATGTGAGAAGAAGAAAATATTAGTTTTTTGTTAGTCCAATAATCATAAAGATACAAATAATTCCTGAAAGAGGTTGGTAAATGTGAAAATTTTGTATAGAGATATCCAAAAAGGAATTAAGATGACATTGATACTAATCCATCAGATGCTGTGTACAACCAATTATTGGAGTGATCTAGAAACCAAACATTAAATAGAGTGATGGTTTAAAAAGTGGATCAGAGGAAAAAAATGTCTATTGAGAATGATTATAAAGTATAATTTAATGGGTCTGATGAAAAATTATATAAATGATCATGAAATAATGTATTCAAACACTTTTATGAAGATAGAATTTTTTGTGGTCAATATTGAAAGAAAAACTCTGATATGTTTTCCTCAAATGTGTCATGAGTCAGAAAAAATGATGATTCAACTATTTAGATTAGAGGTGACACTGATATATTATAATTAAACCGAGACCAATCCATTGAGCGTACGATGACATCAAAAATATTCATCAAATACTAGACTTTATTTTACACTAGATCATCAATATGTGTAAAATAATTATAGGATATTTGTTTGAATCCAGTGTCGATGTGTTATTGAGGAAGTTAAATAATCTTTATATTTCTCACCCATGTTTATTTAAAAACTAAGAAACTAAATTTGAATGTAGTAGAAACAATGTTTATAGAAGAATGGTTTCTAAGCACAATATCCATCAAATGGTTCAGAGCATCAGAATGATAATCTTGTTTTCAGTTGGTATTGAGCATCATAATAAGAAGTACTCAATTATGATGTATTGTAATGTGGGTTATGGAAATGGGAGTGGTTGTATGTATTCATTGTAATAAATAAATTCGAAGGACAATTAGAATCTCACATAAGAATGACTAATATTTTTGAACCCTACTAGACTTGTGAGATGGTTTGATAAGGTTCTATTATAATCAAAAAGAGTTTAGACGTTTTGAATGAGTCAATGATGTATCCAAAATGAAGTGGAATTTTTTTCATTCCATTCAACTAAGAATAAATATATTTCAAATTCCTTCCTAAACCAATTTTATCTCACCAATAAATGGAAGGAAGTATATGGTTATTTTTTACAGAACATAGCACTATTACAATAGAGATAAATAATGATTATTTCTGAAATATTTTAAAGAAAATGTGTTTCTAGATTGATATTTCTTGAGGAATTTTTCCGGACATATGAAAAGATGGAAGATTGTACTTAGTGGTTACCGAATTGGACTATGAAATCAAATTAGTACTTACAGACTATGAAAGAAGTAGATAAAATAGTTTCAGTGGTATTATGGAAGATTTATTTTTCTAGAATGTGAAATTAATCTTTAGAATTCAACTTGTAATCAAAATGAGTATCATTAAAAATTCTAGATAATTTTCAACATATTGTTGGGTAGAAAAGCTATTAATTTTTTTGATGATTATATCTATAAATGTTGACAAGGAATTATAGTAGAATGTTTGGAATCAATTGGTGAATGTTTATTAACTTATTACACAAAATTTTATTATAACATTTTATGCATCTTGAGAAACATAGTTCCATAAAATTTTAAAGGAATATCATACTTATTATACCCACAAAAATGATTAATTTCTAGTGGATTATGTGGTATTGGATTGTTTCTATATAATACCAAGGATGTATCTATACTTTTTGAGTACTGAACCTTATAATCTTTTGTGTTCCTATGAATGTGTGATTGTTTTTTTCTTCAGAAATGTGATTATTATTTAACATGAGACTATGGTTGTTTCAAGAAGAAAAAAACTTAAAAGAAAAGGTATCACGAATTCACACCTTTTCCCTCTTAGTGAGACTTAGATCCTAGCTGATAAATATAACTTGTTAGTCATGATATAGTGGATTGACATGGTGTCATGATATATGTTTATCGTCAATCAATCCAAAAAAATTATAATCACTGATCCAAAATATTAACACATCATAACATTAAATTTTCCCTAACCCTAAATATCTATATACTTGGTTGGAAAAAAATCTAATCTAATAGAAAGAAAATATTTGATAAACATAGCACCTTATCTCATATCAGAGTCTTTAATTTAATACCCATAATGAATCATCCCATAATCATGTAAAAAATTAAATTATTATAATATCTCATCCCACATATATTGAAAAAATTATATTATAAGAGTAACTAATATTAATTCAAAGAAATAAAATATGTTATAATGGAATTCCACCCCGCTTCCATGTCTATGAATGTATTGTTATAGAATATAATCCCATTTCTATGAAAATATCACAATTGGAAAGCATCCAACCCAAGTACAATATCCCTATGTTATATGGAATAGAATCAATCATATATAATCAAAAAATGATAAGAAATAACATCCATTCCCTACTCAATGGTCAATATCAAATGACATAGTTTTTGACCTATACTCAATATCCAGTCTTGATTTGTATAACATTTAACCCATACACAACTAACATGGAGCGTATACAAATCCAAGGTATTCTATTTATCTATATCCATGGAAAGAGATAAATACTACAATATCGTAGGTTGTGAGCATTTACCATCATTACAAACCCATCATCCATGTCCTCATATGATAACTCCAAATATAACCAATTAATGAAACCATGTAAACACATCGATAATAATCTCAAGATATTCTAGACATTAGAAGATCAATTATCCTTAATCCAGCTTGCCAATACTAGTATAGATTATTTAAAATAATATAAACACTTATTATATCCCAAATTTTGTGAATTATCTTAATAAATCACTACAAATCATAACATACACTAAACCCTAGGTAAAACTGTCATCGTAAATCAAATCAGTCCTCCAATATTTCTAGAACTCACTTTCACCTTTAATTTTAGTCTATAAGTTCATTACTGATTACCCTACTCTAACCCATTGGTTACCCAAATAGTTAATTAAAATTATAGAATTTTTCCCATGCATTACATTATAGGAATTACATATATCCCATTACTCTCAAAGGTGCATTATGTTACCTTATATGATACCTATGTAGACTAATTGGTCCACTACTCAAGGATGGGCACCCATTGAGGTGTCTCATTATTATGTAGAAACTATGATCATTCCCCAAGAGATTGTATTGATATCCATAATTCTAGGGGAATTAATTTAGGAATACCCACATATCCCTATAATGTATATCATAGTCCCCAATAACATTGTTGAACCCTTAATGTTTTCTCAAGTCAAACAATCTCATTTACCTATATTTTCAGTTCACATAATCCTTGATAATTACATAAAATAAAGATAATATTATGGACTACCTAACTAAATTAAAGAGTTGCTACCTTTGTTGATGTTCATCTAAATACAAAATAGCCATAGCTTGACCACATTGATGTTCAATTATGACAATGAGCCCTATTATTATTAAATGTGCCACAAAATTTAATTTTGTAACAGTTATAATAAACATAAAAAATAATTTAATAATAAATAAAATAATATTTACTTCCTATAAACTCATCAGTTTGAGTATACTGAAAATAACCTCTCATAAAACAATTTGTAACCATGTATTTTAAATCTCCCTCAACCTCCTCTAGTATTTTCACAAGAATACCCCTTCATATATGTGTGATCAACCATGATCAAATAGGGTTTCTGTCACATTTGTAATCCCATTTTTTACAAGTAATAGGATAAATATAAATGTTTTAAAAGAAGTTGATGTAAAGGGAATAACTCAGCTCCATCATCCGTTGAAAATATATGAAATCCTCTTTGAGTAAAAGGGGAAGTATAGGAGGAAGAATAGTTTTTGTGTAGATCCACTAGCTAGTTTGATACATAGGAGTAAAAAAACTTAAGTTTGTTTATAATATATCTCCTGAAATGTACCAATTTTATAATTCTATATAAAAATGATTGAGAAGACTACATAGTTCTCAATACTTTTGCACTAGTTTCTTAATGTCCAAAATAACAGGCCACCCCTTTTTATTCTCCATCCAGTGACTGGTTTCATCAGCCCATTTATCTAGTGGATTATTATTGATACCATATTAATCCTTTCATTTATCTAACAATTTTTATTTATATTTAATATTTTTTCACTCAAATAGAAATTTTAAAAATTTTAAAACTCCTTCAACACCTAAAATTTTCAATACAAATCCATAAATTCAAAATGACCCTTAACATACTTCTATAAGAATATGTCTTCCAATAACTCATTTCAGAGTGTGTTCTTACAATTAGAGGTGATGTATTTAATTATTAAGTTTTTTTAAATGATAATTTCTAAATATTAATGTTAAAACCACAAACACAATAAAAAATTTATGGAAATATATAATTCAATGGTGTTTGATATGAAAGGGATTCGATTTGAATGATTTTTTTGTTTTACATAACCATAATTTCATTTCATGATATATAACAATTTTTTTGGGAATAAAATTATATTATTATTAATGGAAATTTCTAACTTATTATTTATTCATGTGGACTATATTTTTATATAAGAGTATATAGATAATTAACCCCATAGGTTAAAAATTTTAGTTCTACATAACTGATGTTTTTTATAAAATAGATTTAGATGTGAAAAAATTTTATGATCGGTATGAGTTTAGTCTTATTTGGAGATATTGATTTTACCCATGTGAAGTAAGTGTGACATTTTCTCTAAAATTCCCCACAAAATTATGTTATAATGAACATCAAATATATTAGTATATATATACTTTGGGTAGTGTATTTTAGATGAATACTCATTACTCATGGTTAAAAATGTATCTTTCTTATGCGCCTTCATACTTTGTTATCTATCTTACACCATCCATATGAATGTGATAATTAGGGGTCATTCAGTATGTTTCTAATCACATTGTGAGTATTTCTCAAAAAAGATGGTATTTTCCCACTTTTATAATTGGTGTCTCGTATAGTCCCTTAATTGAAGTTGATATAGAATTTGTATTTCCATCCTAGTTGAGTGAAATGTTTTTTTCATAAACATTAATGAATGGTATATGACATATTCATCAATAATGGATGTCTATTTTTAAATAATAGAGAACATACCAATCTTCATATATAAAATTTTAATTTTCTATATCTCTTGGTTATACATGATGTGTTATACAAAATTATTATATGAGAATTGAAGATATATATAGAGACACATAGTGTACATATTTTGTATGGAGGTATCTATGATTGGTAAAGATATTGTGAAAACATTACTTATATTATGAACATTTATATTTTTTGGATTCTATTTTTAGGGTTCTGTAATTTTGAATGCATAATCTTTTTTAATGATACAATATTCAACAATTCCATTCATAAGGTTAATTAATTTTTTATAAATTTTAGGAAAAGTTGGTTTTTATGATAAGATGGATTATGGTAGTTTATCTAAAAGAATTTAGATATTATTTTATAAGGTTCTACATTAAGGAAAATTTTGAAGATTTAGTTCAAGTGGGAGGTTGAAATTGTTCTACACATATCGTTCTAAAAAAATCTAGATATTACGATATTTTCCC
This sequence comes from Viscum album, assembly GCA_963277665.1. NCBI lineage: Eukaryota > Viridiplantae > Streptophyta > Magnoliopsida > Santalales > Viscaceae > Viscum > Viscum album. Next base: position 777,892,986 of record OY728164.1, read on the forward strand.
TATATATATGGGATGTCATGGGAAGGGAAAACACAATGAATATGATAATTGATCATATATACATAAATTTAATATATTTTACATAATTTTATTAAGATATTTATCATTTTTATTATAATATTATGTGATTCATATAAAATATGTTTATATAATTTTGGAATTATTTTGTTATATTTGATAGCTTTTGAAAATATATATATATCACAACGTCCCTTGATTCTGAATCTCTCTCACATGGAAATATGGTTTGGTTATGGGACCTTTCGAACACCTCCTCATACTCCATAGGCTTCCAACTAGTAGTGGGATTAGATAAGTATAGTGTGGAGACTATACCTTTTCATATAGAGTTACAACATAGCCTATGTTACAAAATTATTAAATATCAGAGTGTAAAAATAATAGAAACAATACAATATAGCAAAAAACCCAACAATAAAAGCCACATGAATAATACATCAAATATGAAAATGAATAATGTATTGTCATTTTGGAATGTTAGTAGATTCCAAATAGAAAGTAAAATAATAAATGACTAAGATGACACTAAAAACCACAAAATACCATTATCCTAAACCCCATGTCAGTATTGTCTCTAAACTCCATCCCATCTCATAAGAAATAATCAGGAGAATGGTCCCATGACCTTTTCTAACCCTAAATCCATATAATCTTATAGGGTACCAAAAGGAGACCCTTGTAGGGTGTGAGTATAACTCAATAGGTTGAAACCACCATATCTAATCATAACTAGTCTAATAATAAGTACATTTAATAAAAAAATAAACATTTTTTTTAATTAGTTAAAAAATTAAATTTATCGCACATAAACCCTCTTCGGTGCCATGTAAAAATATCTTTGAGCATGTATCAAGACATTGACAACCACCACCATATAACCATGGTAAAACCAAACCTCCCTTGGTGCCATGCTAGAATGTCTCTGATAATTTCTCACAACCATTCCAACCATAACCGTATATCTAATGTATAAATTAGACAAATTAAGTTAAATCAATCTATATAAAAATTTCAATAATAAATCAGGGCCGTATTCGATATATAATTATTACAGAACGTATCAAGGAGAAGCACGGTATATAAGAATTTTAGTAATAAATCATGGTCCATCATGCTATATTAGAATTACAACATGTATCAGGGCCAAGACCAGTATATAATATTTTTAACAATAAATCAAGGCTACGTTGGGTATATAATACTAAAAAATTTATCAAGACCACACCTGATATATAAGAATTCCATCATGATTCAAATTGAGTCATAACAATAAGTATATGAAAATATCACATCATAAGGATCTATTTTTAATTATGAAGATTTTCATTTATCTTTCAATTACACATTCTGTTTATCATTTGTGAATAAACCAATAATAAGATAGTTATTTTAATAATCAAGACAAACAATAAGGAATATATATCAAGTAATCAACCAAAAATAATGCCACGCTAAATACACTTATTCCATTAGTCAATTCACTTATAACAAAGGGTTCACTAAAACAAACGGTAGTGATAATCCTAGTCAATAACAATTGAATCCAAGGGGATTCCAAGGAATAAACCAATTAATTATTTAATTAATTTAGGCACACGTTATTTCATCACAATTACAAAATTTCACATACTTTGAAATTATAGATACCATAGGGTTAAGGATTATACCCAGTACCTTTTACTGGATATTAATGTAATGCATCCATAGGGAAACACCAATGAGAAAAAAGGTGTAGAAGATAAAAAAAGAACCTAGAAAAACCCAGCTCATGATCAAAACCAATAGCAGTCCATGGATTCCACTATCGTAATAGTGACCAATGAAAGATGAAGGATAAACCAAATCCAAATACTTACCATGGATCAATACTATAAACAGTATGTAGATAATGGAGGAAAGGCTCTTCAAATCATATTAAAAAAATATGAAGAAGAAACAAAATCCAATAGAGGTCTATGAATTCCACCACCTTAATGGTGACCAATTAAAGTGGAAGGAGAAACCAAATCTAATTACTTACTAGGGATCAAACCCACAAAAATGATGTAAATAATAAGGGAAAGACTACCAAACTCACATAGGAAATTCATTAGGGTTGAGCGAAGGAAGGTTGTACTTGATGGAATGAAAAATAATCCATATGAAACCTTTAATGACGTTTCTCGGGATATTACATGGTGTGAATCTATTTTACATTTCATGTATTACTTCTTAGAAGGATATGAAAAAAAACCAATAATCTCGGATGAATATTTAATTTTCCCAATCATTAAATGATGTAAATTGATTATAGAATGTTTGAATGTTTCATACCCAATAATGGTTTCATGGCATGTGTTTCAAAAAATTTAGAAATTGTATAATTCGTTTACAGGGTGTGTAAATACCCTATAGATATCTTCCTGTCAAGTTTCCACAAAAAGGACCCAATCCACCTCCAAAGACATCCAAATCATGGAAAAACAAGCATAAAATATTTAACATGTTTATATACAAGATCTATTAAATCAAATAAAAAAACATCCCTAGACTTTGGGTCACATTTCACAATAAATTCTCTCCATATTTGAACAAGACTCTTCTGTTATGGCTAAAAGACAAAGGAAAACACCAACCAAAGACATTTAACAAGAAAAATTGAAATTGGTTCATAGCTAAAAAATTAGGGATATTATAAACTCTCCAACATATAACAACTCATCCTAGAGATCCTCCAAGAATTGTATTGGGGTCTCAATGAACAATTATGTCCACTTTTCACATATATCAAAAACCCTCTCAAAGGTCTCCTCCTAAAGAACTACCACAAAACTGGGCTTCCACAGTGCCACCTGTTAACAACATGGAAAAAGTGTTGATAGTGTATATTTCAAAAATAATAATATATTTATATATAAATACATAAGTATATTTATATTGATATAAATATGATATATATTTTTTAAATATATTTTAGATAAGTATAAATAATCATTTACACTTGATATATAAGATATGTTGTGAAAATGAAATATTAAATATCGTAAAAAAATTTAGTTTCTAATATTTTAATTATCATTGACTAATAATAATTTAATTGAAATTTTAAGACACAAGAAATCAAAAACAAAAAGATCTAAAATAAGTTTAAAATGTAACTCAAACCTCAAACGAGCATAAATTTTGATATGAATGTCTGTTTGAGCTCTACAACATATCAAATTGAATCTTATAATAAGATCTACGTGATAACTTTCTATGAAAACCTTTTGTTGCATTTTATTAGGCCAAAAAAGGCCTAGAAGGCCTCCAAAACTGATTTTTTAGTCCAGATAACTAAATTTTTAACATTTGATGGAATTTCATCCTCATTTAAGGGGGTATTTTTGCCATTTTTTAGTGGGTAATGAATTTATTTCAAAGGATTACATTAATATTCATATTATGGTTTTGAAATTTTATTATTTTTCTTAAAGTACGGTTATTTATAATGTAATATATAACAATATATAAATATTTTTTTTATATATTCTCACATAAAAAATTAATTTTATAAATAAAAGATTAAACATATTTACATATAAAATATATTTCCCAATATATATACGTTATCTAAATAAAATACTAATATCAATTTAATTTAAAATAGAAATAAATGAATATTTATATACATATATAATTTTTACATGTTTATATATATATATATGTTTGCGTATGTATTGACAAACTGATATATATTATCTATATATTCTAAACATATATATATAAATATTAATATATAATATTGGTAAATATATTTAAATATTTGTAAATATATTTATAGATATGAATATAATATATATATGTGTGTGTTTGTCTGTGTTTGTTATATATATGTATTTATTTATTTATAAACACCCATATAAAGAATATTTTATAAATGCAGTCAAAAATGATCTTATAAATATATATTAATATATGAATAGATATACGGATAAAAAATATAAATATATATAAATAATAAGATATAAATATATATTAATATAAAAATAAATATATAAATATAACTAGATATATATATATATATTAATATATAGATATAGATATATATATATATTGATATACGAATATATATATATATATTAATATATTAATATAAATATATATGTGTTAATAAAAATATATATTAATATATGAGTAAATATAACTATATATATATAATTAAATAAATATATTAATAAATGAGGAAAAAGTAATATGGTGGAGTGGTAAAGGCTTATGTGTGTAGGCAACATGTCCCGAGTTCAAATCTAGGGAGAGGTAGGTCGCACACACAGGTGGAATAAGGGATAGAACTGTTAAAGGGTGGGTGGGTGGTGGTTTGGGCGTGTGGGAACATGGGTTGGGGGGTAAAGCGCTATTGGGGGGGCTTCAAGCACTGTTGAAGCCCCTTCCTGATTTAAAAATATTTTTAATGTTTTTTAACTTTTATCAGTGCTTTTAAAATAACACTGATAAAAGGTGCCTTTTATCAGTGATAAAAAAATCCCTAATAAAGAAACCATTTACCAGCACTTTTTTTAGCGCAGATAAAAGGGCCTTTATCAGTGCTTTTACTATGTGTTGTTAAAAGGGACCCCCTATCTTCACTGAGATTAACAAATCCCTTTTTACACTGATAAAGGCATTTTTTAGCACTGATAAAAGCCTTCTTTGTGGTTGTTAAGTCTCACATGTCTCTAATAGACTCGAATAAAAGGTATAGTTCTATCCTGAAGATACTTCTCACTAAAAACCACATTCTATATCAGATTTTACTCGAAGGATGCATCAACCACAATCCTGATGTATCCAACTTATATCATATGAGAAGGGTCTAGATGATATCTCTAATGTTGTGACACATTAAACATGTAGTCTATGGAACTCTGTCATTGAGGAATAGATAACCATGATACTACTAGAATGATCTTATTCACTATCAAAAATGGACTTGAAATCTAGGGTGCCAGTTTTTCATGTTTCCTGATACGATGCTTCCCCAACCTAGGAGACACCTGAAAGAAAACTAAATGACCAAACTCAAACTACAGAGGTCATCTCTGATGTCCAGTTTTGGATTTCTATATACTATTTGAATTACCCAACTGCCTCCTAATTAACTATACCTACCCATATGTTTATTTTATCATACTATTCCCAACAAGAACTAACTCACCTGCCTCTAGCCAAAAAATAGGTGATTGACATCACTTTCCATACAAAGACTCAAAATATCCCATCTAGATAGATTTCTCAAATCAATTATTATTGGAAAACTCCATGAGTTCCATATACTAATCCCAAGAACCCCACAGATCCAAAACATTGGTTCACAACATATCCTCCAAAACCTAAAGAGCCTTATCTAATTGAATTTCAGACAAAGGTTGGTACTCCATAATCAAAAGAACCTATGATCCAAGAGCCTTATAGAGACCCTCTGAGAACCATGATTTAAAATATGGTTATCTGTCATAAATGATACTCTTTAGAACACCTTGCATCCGAATGACATCATGCATGTAAATACTAACAAGAGCACCTAAATTGATGGTCTCTCTGATAGATAAGAAGTGGGATAATTATTTATTCGATTCACAATCACCCATAAAACTTAATTATATGGGGTTTTCCTGGGTAACCCTATCCCATAATCTATAGTGAAATCATCCCATATCTACTCATGAATGGTCAAATGAAAAAAAAACCAAAGACGACCCCTGATTCTCGACTTTAACGTAAAAACGTGTCAAACATCTCACCCCTAATCCCAATACCTTATTCTTTATTCCTATACAATATTACTATATTTGGAGATCACGATACATATTTTTTAAACTAGGATGTATTACCCATATAGAGGCATGAAACTCTCACATCCGATTCTAATGAATATCTATATGGAACCCATAAATGACCTTTGAAAATAATAGAATTTCCACTACTAAGAGACCATCCCTATAGTGTCTCTCTACCATATAATCTATATCTACAAAATATTCCCTCCAGATCAGATAACTCCTCAATATTTATGTATTCTTAATGTATAGGTATACAAAATGTAGAACAGAGACCTACTCTCCCCTAAGACTCCAAAAAACAAGATTCTTGTTTCAAAAGAGTTTCATTATCCACCACTCACCATAAGATTCTTTCACTACCTCTATATATTTTTTTTTAGATCAATGCATCAATAATGTTTTTTTCTTTTCCTTGAATATAATCCAACACAAATTTGAAAGACTACAAATTTTCCTCCCACCAACACTGTGAAGGTTCAGGTCCCAATGATAATATATGTACAAGAGGATCTTACTTTCTATATATACCAAAAATCTCTCACCCATGAGATAATGTATCGAACATCTTATGGCATGTGCCACAACTATCTACTCTGAATCATGTGTATGGTAACTTTTCTCTTGCAGTATTAGATGTAAAGATACATAAGAAATCACTTGATCCTGTTGCATCAGAACTACTCTGAGTCCAACCACATAAGCATCATAGAAAAAGGTATTTGATTTACTTGGAACAGGTAAGGTGAGGATATGTGATGAGGTCAGCCTACATTTCATCTCTTGAAAATATCTCTTTGAAGCATTAAGAAAAAAACATTACCACTTCTTTTTCAGCCCTAACATTCATGCTTCCATATTGGACAATCCTTGGATAAATCATTAATAATAACACAGTAAACCTAGAAATATATGAATCTCAATGTAAATATTAGGTCACTCTAAGGATACCACTTTTTCATCCTTCTATGGGTCCACTGAAACCACAACGTATGAGATGAAATGGCCCAAGATGATCAAATAATTGACCAGTGAACAAAATTTGGTTATCTAGGCATAATTTCTTTGGTATATCAATGTACTCAAGATTATTTAAAGATGTTGGGAATTATCATGAGATAAATGGAAGTACACTAAGATGTATTAACAAAAAAAACTAGAAACTAGTTCAAAAATGGATGAATGATCTGACTCATCAAGGCCATAAAAACCACCGGTGTGTTATCCAACCCAAATGACATCAATTTAAGTTTATATAGTCAATAAATGATTCTAAATTCACTTTTAGGTATGTCTATATGTATCACCCAAAACTGGTACTATCTAGATCTAAATTAAAACATGGAGAAGATCTCAGTACCTCTCAAATAATCCAATAGACCATCAATAAAAGGAAAGGGATACCTATTCATGACCATCATTTGGTTTAATCTTTGATAAAACACACATAATCACAACAACAAATCAGCATTTTTTGTGAAGAGAGCTTGAGAATCCCATGGACATTTATTAATCCTTATAAAACCTTTATCTATTAGATCATCCAACTAAACATTAACCACCTAAATCTATACTTCTTCTATTCAATAAGGTGGGATAAAAATTGGGTCTCCTCCCTAAACCAACTCGATTGTGAACTCAACCTCTCACTTAGGTGGTAAACCATGAATTTTTTTAGGAAATACATCCTAAAAAAGTCTATCATACGAGGAAAAGAATCTTGTTTCATCCCACTGTCATCTATAGAAACACCAGCTATCTACGCCATTATACAATTCAATCTACAATAAACTGGTCCTTCATGACCAGCCTGAAGACCCTACTCACCCTCGTGAGAATAGCTACCTCCATCAGAAGATAGATAGGTAACTCTCCTCTAGTAACATTTGATATGATACTGGTATATAACTATCAAATATATAACTATAATCAAATTGAAACCTATCATTTCCATCACAAATGGTTACTAAATGAAATGGTAACCACCAATATCTAGAAAAAACACCTTGAAATTTTGATATTATATGACCACACTCCAAAATATGTAACATAGGTCAAAATACAACATAAAGTTTCCACATCCAAGCTCAAAAAGTTTACAAAAAGAGTGGATAAAAAGGGATGTGATTATCCTATATTAAAAAAATAGGAAAGGGTAAATGATTCTATAATCATAATTATGATAGTATAATGTCTTGTATCCATAATGACCAGATTAATCTGAAAAAATATAGAATGACTTGCCCTTATACGATAGAATATAGCCAAACATCTTTGAGATATTCTATATGCTTGGTACTACCATTCCAACAATGAGGTACCATGTCCCCTACATTGACCAGAACATCTGGTAGAACTCAAGCTACATGCCTACCGATGATTATCTGAGTCCTTCCCAGACTCTTATATCATTCTTAATACCCATCCAATTGTCTTATAATAATTTCCCCTACAAAAGTTCTAAAAGATTCCAATCCTTCTGTAAAGACAAAACTCCAATGTAGGGTATGAACACTAAGGCCAATTTTTGGCCCATATTTCAACACTAATATCACTATAATGGAACATGATCCAGAGATGGATTCCCTACTCTCAAATTACTATGACCATTATTTAATTTTAATAAATTGTTATATATATACTTCTTTCCACTAGAAGATGAGTTCCCAGTCTTCCCTCAAGAAATAGCATTGCCCCAGTTTAGGGTCTCTCTCAGATTCCATTCCCTGACGAGTGCCTGATTCATCAAATATGAAAAACTATTCATATAGAATATTTTCACCAGAAAAATCATCTCATAGAGAACAACATCCAAAAAATGTCCGACCTAGAGATCTTAGAAGAATAAAAAATTGCATAAAGTGCTAGGGTTCGATGAAGCATTTGACATAGTCTAGCACTAACATGCCATCCTATGTTAGGTGCATGAACTAATGAGACTTATCAACCCTCAACATATCAGGATAGAAATAGATTGGTAAAATTTAATTTAGATTCTTCCTAGATAAATCTTCTTAATTCTTATACAGCTCTAGAATATCCCACCAACAATTGTCTCATCCATGAAGCAAATAAGCAGTAAGCATCACCCTACCTTTTGTGGGTGTCTCAAGGTTATTGAAGATAACCTTGAATAACTCATTATTGAACAAGGATACCTAAGAGAATATATCCCTAGTGAACACAATTTCATATTGTAGCTGGAAATATCTCTTTATTCCATCAATCAAAGGCATGTTGTGAATAATGCCTCCTTCCATGCATCACATGACCCTCAAGAAGCTACCATGAAGATGAATATCAATCTAATCCTTATGATCTATAGAACAATTCACATCTACTATGTTAGAAGTTTATTTATTTCTACTCTCATGAAAATGAACTTGAAGATGTTGATGATTAATTTTATCTACAAGACAAACACACTCCCTGGAACATCGACTATCAACAAGTTCAACCAAAACAAGTGACAACAATACAGAACCATAGAATCCTGGTCTCTGTAAACATGGATTACATGTTTTTTAGCATGACATATCAATTTATTTATTTCATTTATAAAATATAATAGGTATATCATTTCACAATTAAAATGGGAAAGTTTATATCACATGTAATAAATATGTCCGAATACACAACAATGCATGTTACAATATATCCCTATGTACCTATCATGATGCATGAATACTAATATCATGCCATACCGGGCCAATAGAATAAATATAAAGAACCAATAACATCATTAAATAATCCCCTCACACAAAATTTGAATCACTCTAGGTGAAATACCATTAAATGTAATAAGAAAACAACATTAACAACAATCCCATACCTGGGAACTAAGATTTTACACCATACATAGGCTAGCTACTCCCATTAAAAAAATTATTACTAAGTCCTAAAACACCCCAACATCATTTCAAACATTCTAAAATAAAAATAAGATATAAAAAACATGGTGTACTATGATACCACTTTGTAACATCCCCTTGATTTGGGTAGTCTCTCATGAGGCCCAAATAGATTGGTCACAGGACCTCGAGAGGGAATTTCCATATTAAACTGGCTTCTGAATAGTAGTGTCTGTTTGATAATTATAGTGGGGAGACTATACCCTATAGTAATGAGTAATAGTGTATAAAAAGTACAAAAAATAAAAATCAAAGTGCAGAAATAAAAGAAACAATAAAATATAGTGGAAACTCGAATATAAAATCTAATTGAGTAATCAAATAAATAATAAAGGAATAATTTCATTACATGTTGAAATGTAACTAGATTTTAAATATAAAATAAAACAAAAAAAGACATAGATAACAAAACGAACTCAAAAGACCCCGGTATCGAACCCCATGTTAGTCCGGTCAATAAACATCATCACATCTGGTAGGAAACAATTAACCACAAGGTCCCTTGTCCTTGTCCAATCCTACTTCCATGAAATCTCATTGAGTGCCAAAAGGAAACTAATTAGAGTGTGAGTATAACTTATTATGTAAAACCTACTATGTAAAATCATATAAAATCTTATCATAAGTTCATGAAACAATGTAATAAAAATTATTATTATGTAATTAAACAATTAAATTAATACCATGTTGACCTACTTCAGCATCATGCTAAAATATCTCTAAGCATGTCTCATGAATAGGCCAACCCCAACCATATAACCATGGTGAAACATAATTCGAATTAGTACCATTTCATAATATCTTCAAGAATGTCTCACCACCTTGTGAACCATATATTCATAGTTTCAATCAAACAAATCATGGTCAAGACCACACTATAATAATTTCATCAACAAATTAGGAATACACCCACTATATAAGAATTACAACATTTATCAGGGCCAAGTATGATATAAAATAATTTTATAAATATATCAGGTATAAGAAAGATATATAAGCATTATAGTATTTATCATGTCCTTTCCAGGTATATAGAAATATTAGAAATATATCAATTTTCAGCCTGGAATATAATTATTACAATATGTATCATGTCAAATCAAGGAACATAAATGTTTCAACATGTATCAAAATGAGTCGCAACAACAAGGATATCATAGTATCACATCATAAGTCTCAATGGTTAATTATAAAAATTGCCATTTATTTTGAAGTACACATTCTGTTTATCATTTGGTCATAAAACAATAACATGCCAATCATTCAATAATCCAACCCAACCAAGGTGAATATATATCTTGCAATCACCAAAAACTCATGTCATGCTAAATACACCTAATCCATTAGTAAAATCACATATAATAAAGGGTTCAATTAACCAAATAGTAGCCATAGTCTAGTTCAATAATAAATGAATCCAAATTAATTATAAAGTATATTCAAATTAATAATATAATTAATTCAAGTTCATTTTATGTTCGAGTAATTGCAATATTTCACATACTTTGTAATTAAATAGAATATGGGGTTAATGTTCAGATCCCCTAACTTTAATCGTTGATTAATGTAGTGATACAAAAGGGTAACAGTAATGAGGAATACATTGAAAAAGAGAAGAAAATTAACCCAAATCAACCCCGGTCAAGACCACAACCAAAAGTGTTCTAAATATTATTTCTCCCTAATGGAGACCAATATAAGTGGAAGGATAAACCAAATCCAAATCCTTACTAGGGATTGATCGCACAAACTAGATGTCTTGAATAATGGAAATTCTCCCACAATCACCTAGGGAATACCCTAGGGTAGATAGGTGGAAGGATGTGTGGAAAGAATGAAAAGTCATCCACATGAGACCTTTAAAAAGGATGGTTGGGATACTACGTGGAGTGCAACACTTTTAGACGTCTTGAAATTCTTTTTTGAAGGATATAAGAAAAAACCTGTGGTCTTAGCTGAATTTTTAATTATTTGGACCATTACATGATTTGAACAACTTACACAATGTGTAGTCACTTCACACTCTGGACATGTTTCATGGCATATGTCTAGTAGAATTTACATGTTGTGTAATACCTTTTCACTAGGTGTAAATCAGCTATATAAATATCTCAGTCATGTTTCTATGAAAAGTACTTGAGCCACCTCCAAATCCTTAGAAATAATGGAAAACCCTCATAAAATATTTAACATTTTTATATCTAGACTCTTTTAATTACAATAAACATATATCCGTTAAATTTAGGACATTTTACCCAAAAAAATCTGTTCGATTTCGAACCAGACTCATCCACCAAGGCTTACAGACAAAGGAAAAAACCAATAGATGACATTTTACATAAAAACTCAAAGTGGGATGTAGATGGAAAATATAGAATCTTACATATATGTTGTTATTATTTTTAGAAATTATTCATTATTAAAGAATTAATTTATTCCATTTAATTTTTTTTGAACTTATTCTTATATTATAATTAATTGAATAGATATTTTTTTATTAATTGATATGATTATAAATTCATTATTACTGTTGCATCATATATCCACCATACTCTAAGAAATTTCATTGAACATTATTAATAGATATAATTTTTTATCTATTGTTTAATTATGGTTACATATTTATTAATAATTTCTTTATTACAAATATTTCATTTCAGTTCTACTAGTTATGTTCATTGATCATAATTTTCTTGATTATATTCACTGTTAAAATTTTATTATATCAATATATTTATTCAGAATATGTGTCTATAAATTTAAATAAAATGATTATACATTATAGACTATATTTATAAATACATTTATAATAAATGGAATTTATTTTTTAGTTGAAATTTTGATTTAATTCTTCTATAGCAAGAGTTTTACTTGATTATTTTATTCTCAAATAAGTATTTTCAATGTTTGAGTATACTATAATTCTAAGATAATGGATGAATATAATGAGTTGAAGGATAGTCTCTACAGGTCAGTGATGATGCATAAATTAATTTCATAACCAATGGCTTAAATGGATGAACTCAACCTAGGACTTGGTTCAATTAATGTGACAGTTGATTAGAATATTTTTATTAATTATCACATTTTAATTTAATCTTGTTCCAATGTTAGATTAAGAACTATATAAGCTATAATTATTATTATAAATGAATATAAAGTTGATAATGTACCATGAAAAAAATGGAATCTTACATGTTTCACCCTCCAAAGTGGATATTCGACATCCAAAGGACATGAAGATCACATTAGAGACATGTACCACTATAAAAAAATAGTTCATTTAGAGGGGGTATTAATCCCTTCTGAATACATTAGTGGTAGTTATGAACAATTTCCCTTAAAGTGGAAAACCACTCCTTTCAGTGTCTATTTTTAATAATCCATGGTAATATCAAAGAACTATAGATGCAGTTATTTTAGAGGCAGTTTTAACAAATTCTATTTTTTAAAAAATAAAAATACAGAACCACCACTAGAATATAATATATCTTTTTACAAATCATTGAATTATCTAGAAATCATTACAAAAATTATTTTTTAATTTAAAATAAAACCCATTTGTGGCTATTTTTAACCACCCTAAACTATTTTTAATTTTTTTTAAATTATCAAAAAATAGAGACATATACTCCCAATCCTCCCAAAACCCTTAGAAAATGCACCCCATTCGACTACGCATGAAGGATTCAACGTCAAGGTTAGTGATGATGGATAAAATACAATCATAACCTATGTTTTAAAAGAATAAACTCAACCTAAGAGTGGGTCGATTTTACGTGATAGTTGATTCTAATAATTTATTTAATTTTCACATTTTAATCAAATATTTTTCCACTATTAAATTAATACCAATATAAACAATCACAATTTTGGAAAATGATATAAACAAGATAAATTATTAAGAACCAAAAAAAGGAATTTTATATGTTTCACCTCCCCCCCCAATGTGGATTTTTGATGTCCAAAGCACATGAAAAGATCCTTAGTGTCATGTACCACTATAAAAAATTGTTCATTTAGAGGGGGATATATTCCCCTCTAAATAAAATAGTGGTAGTTTTGAAAAATATCCATGAAGGTGGACTTCGACTCCTACTAGCGATTTTTTTCATAAGTATGGGTAAGGTATAAAAATTTGACATAGTAATTTTAGAGGTAGTTTTATCTGGATCTAATATTAAAAAAATTAAAGTATTGTTTAATAATAATATATTGTTTAATTTTTTTAATTATTTAAAATTTATTTCATAAAACCTCTTATTTTTAAAATATACCCCATTTGGGGCGATTGTGATGTGCCGAAAACTGTGAGTAATTTTTGTAAAAAAAGTCTAAAAAAGAGACACTCAGCCCTAGTCTCCCACCTCCCTAAGAGAACACACTCACTACCCACATGGACACAAAGGACCCAACACCGCCTCTCCACATGCATGAAAACCTCTATACAAATATATAATATATTATAATGATGAATACGAATATATATATATATAATATATATAATATATATTAAAATATATATTGTTTATTATATTTATATGTATGAAAATATACATTACATATTACATATTACATTTTTACATTTATATATTATATATATATATATTATTTATACGCACATAATTAAAAAATATTAATATATATATATACTATATGTTTATATGGATACACATATATATTATATATTTATAAATATAAACATATGTATTGAAATACATATTATATTTCGATATACGTATACAATTAAATATATATATATATATATATTATTAGATATAATATACAAAAAATTAATATAATATATATTTAATTTAATTATAATATATATATATTGTTTATATATAAATAACATTATATATATATTTTTAAACAAATATACAAATACAAATACATATAAATACTATTATATTATACATAAAAATATATATTTAAAATATTAATTTTAGTACTTATATGTATATTAATATAATTATATATATATGTATCTTTATAATAAAACATATTATATTTATTTAATGATTTTTTTGGGCACAGCCCCTCTAAATTATATATATATATACGTATACATATATTTAAATAAATATATTTATTCATATATTTGTTCTTATAATAATACATATAAATAAATACCATTATATTATGCATAGTCTCACACACACACATGTTGACATAAATAAACTTATAAATATATTTAAAGACATATATATATCAGACACACAAAATATTTATATCATGTATAATTTGACACACACAAAAATGTGTGCATATATATTTATTTGTATATATTTTTATATACTTATCTCTATATAATTATATATGTGTTGCACTTATATATTTAATATGAAAACATATCTAATATATAGAATAATTATATTTGATCTATATATATATAATATAAAATATATTTTGATAATTTTTAATATTATTAAATATAATATATATATATATAATTATTGTGTTTATTTTTGTCTTGATATAACATTTTTATAAATTATTTAAATTAATTTATATAATGTTTTAAAAAAATTCACACATACCAAAATATATATACAAGTATATATATTATAAAATTTTATACATTAAAAAATATAATATATTAATAGGGGTTAAAATGCACTCTAAATATATTAATATTTTTAAAATAAATACATTATATTTTTGTAGGGGATATGTCAAAACTACTACTAAATTTTAATTTTACATCATTTTTGATATGATATAAGCTAATATATAATGAAATTTATTTTAGATGGGGTTGTGATAAACATCTAAATAACTGCAATTAAATACACTATATTTTATAGTGTATAAATTACTAGCTCATTGTCTTCATGGTTACAAGTTTTGATTTGGTCCTCTTCATCAAGAATTATAAGTTTTTTTAGGACTTATGGATATCACAATTCTTCCCAAATTCCACTTTTAATCATTATATCTATTCACACTAATTTAGAAAAAGAATATTCATTTATAGTCTTATGAGTTATTACTATTATTTTAAAAATTTATATATAATAAAAACAATCACCCCATGATTATGCATCAATTTTATGTAATTGCCTCTTTAAAACCTTATTCTTCTCATTATCATTTCCCTTATTTTTTATGATATTTTTCTAAATCCTTATTGATATTCCATTAATTTTATATATATTAAAAATCCACACACTTTTCTTTATAATATTTATTAAAACCTTCTTATTTTTATATTTTTATTAATCATCATTACCTTATTCTATAACACCCTTTATTTTGGGTAATTTTCCCTTTTTCAATATTTTGAAGTAATATAATACTTGGGTTGAGTTATAGAATATTACAGATTGGTTTGGAGTGTTATAGAATAGGCATTGAGGGAGATTGATTTGAGCATTATTATGGAAAACCCTGATACTTCTCTAAGAAGATATATAATATATTCTAGGAATCATTAGGTTGGTGCTTAGTTGGAACATGGTATTTTAAACCATACAAGCCAACCATGCGAGGGGGTGGTTTATAGATACTATCATAATCATGGTTAGCACAAATATTTCTATATCATACTACATAACCATGAAATTTCCTTTTTTTTATTCTGAAAATCACATTTTTACTCAATTTCTAGACATTGAACACTCGTTTTTCTTCTCTAGTCTCAATCTCATGAACTCTTTTTCTCCACAAAGAGTAAATTTTGGTTATATTTTATCCCAATGCAAGTTTTTATTTGTGTATATGTGTTATATGTCTAGAATCAATGGTAAGTGTCAATTATCTCTCTTTCCATTTAGATCTCTTCATCTTCTCTCACCATGAATGTTAGATCTAATTCGTTATGGATAGATCATTAATCAATTATTTTATGTGATGGTGTTTCATTTGGGAAAAGAGTGTGATCGGGAACCCTCACCATGGTGGGTCGGGTATGACCTGACAATATATTTGCGAGGGGGGGTATTCCATGAATAATCATTATCCTTGGGTTTATGTTTTCACTCTTACCTATAAACACCCAACGGTTCCCCCATCCATAAATGGTTACTTACCATCTTTCCAAAGGCTCGTAGTCACCTATGAATTTAGGCCTGGTGGAACTTAGGGACTCACATTAGTTAATAGGATGAAAGGTTAGGCTCATTTCAACCTTTTGAGTGTAATTTTTTCCTACTCCATGACTCTCTCAAATATTTATGATATGTTCATGAATCTCTTCCTACTATTAATATGGGACTAGTTACCCTAAAAAAATGATTATGGGTTGAGTCCTTGTTTTTGAAAAATACTAGGATTTTATTATTGAATAAATCTGTATGTATATAAGGTTCTTCATAAATTTCTTATTAATGAGTATTTATTAATGTGTTGATGTTGTATAACTAGGTGGATTTAAATTTTCTTCCATGAATGGAGGTGATTAACATTCTGAGGTGGGGTTGTGTCATTGTGAGGAGAGTTAGGTATCCTGATTATTTCACGAAACAAAACCCACATAGTTCATTAAAACCATGGTGTTTAATGTCATATGGGGAGGAAATATGTGTGGGTATTGAGGTTTTAGGTATTCCATATCAAGTCCCGATGCAATTCCTATGTATCCCAATTATGGGGGAAGCCAATTTTTTTAGTTCATCTTATTTACCAATTCACTGACAGATGAGGTAGAATGATTAAAACATGGGAATGATGAGATCTAGATGGTTAAGATTTCGTATAAATGGGATGAATTATAATAACATGGATTCCTATTTAAGCTCAGGCCTTATAAATGCATCCTAAATATCATAGTCATTACAGGAATCATAGTTCTCATAGTTCATTCACACCCTTAGGACTCACCCCAAGGTAGATGTCCTCATATGTTGGGAGGTTTATTTTATGCAACTCATTGGGGTTTACATGATGCGATTACCCTACTAAGGTGGATTCATGATGTTAATGATATGGTTATTTCCACTCCATAATCCCACAAAGTCTATACTCGATGAGATAGATAAGGGATAACCAGTAATAAGTTCCATTTCATATGAAAGTGGATCTTACGTGATGGGGCTACCCATAGGATTTTTACAATAGAGATAAGGCCTCAAGGACCCATTCTATATATCCCGGTTATGGTAGGAATCAATGTTTTTTAGTTTAATTAATTTGGGATTACACACTGAAATTTCCTTTATAATTAGTTCTTACATGCTCAGGATGGGTATGGACATCCAATCATGGGATGACCTTTGTCTCTATAGAGATTTTTTCTGAAGATGATATAATTATTGTGACTTCCTAAGACTATATGAGTCATTATAGATATAATAATCAAGGGATAAAAAATGATATTTGTCCTAGATCATGGGTGTGGGACTTATATACTGGGATATCCCATTAGAGGATAATATAGAACATGGGCATTAGATGTAGATACCCAAAGCTTGAAATACATGGACATTACATTACTTTTGCTGAATACTTAGTCCATAACAAAAATAGACACACAAGGACCGTAATAGTTTAGTGTCTTTGGAAACTCGGAATATAATCTTCTAATCGTGGTGAAAGATCTTCAACATCTCCCATAAATATCTTCCCTCTTTTTTCTTACCTAAAACCTTTCTTTATATCCTGGGGAAAAGAAAACATAAAAGGGGTGAGCTCAAATTCCCAGTAAGGGTAAACATAGAGAACAAAAACAATCCATAAACATTTGAATTCAAAAACTTGAACATAAAATCTAAACATCAAAATCTTGAGCAAACACATTAATCTTGGAAGTACGTAAGGCATATATGATAAGGGAACATCAATCATGATAAAATATAATGGGAATAAATCATGTAATTGTGGAAACCATTAATCACATGTTATGATTTCCATAGTAGCCAAGGCATTTCTTCCAAGACCATCTTAGTCGACAAAGTTCCTTTCTGAATCAAGTTCACTCCTCGTCTCAGTCTTGTAACACTGAACCAGATTAACTTACCACTCTAGCTATGTCTATCTCATGAGATATAAATCTTTACCCAATGCATTGGAGGGAGATATAGGTCCCACCCATCTCATAATGAAATCATTCTTACTTGTGCCTCAAAATAAACTTAAAACATTCATCATAACCCAAAGAATAAAATGGGTTTCATAAACATCATACCATCATCTCATAATCCATATAAAGCAAATGGACATTTCATCATAAGAAAAGTTAAACCATGTAAATCATAGAGACATTAAACTTTAAAAATACACATATGAAATAATGTCCTCTTAGATGGAAAAATGGTTTTGATAAAACACCTGAAATAAATTCTTGAGGAAAATATCCTTTCTTCTTCAAAATCAATTTCTTTTCACAAAACATCATGAAATTTTAAAATAAAGATATTTTTTTGGATATATTCATGAAATATTTTGGAGGAATCTTCATGAAAATAAGGCTTTATAAAACCGTGAAAATCCTTTCATGCCGTATAAGTTAAAAAAACATTCTCCTCGCACTTTTTTTGGAAAAGTCAAACAGTACCTCATATAGAAAACAAAAGAAAGATTCCATCCATATGATGTGGTAAAAGTATAAAAGGGTAAAAATGACTTTAAACATACATGGAAGAAAAGTATGAATTTTATGAAAACATTTTGAGGACATGGATAATAATCATAACCCCAGTAAATACTTACGAATAAACAATCTCAGATAAAAACGAGATTGGAAAAGTTGTCCCTTACCATTTATGATAGGTAGAATCATGCATGCTATAAAATAAATAAAATTCCATTCATATTAAAATATCATATCTTTCATAATAAAAATCATAAAACATTCATGGGAATCATAAACACCCTACAAAATAAATAGATGGTGATTAAGGTATATGTCTCACAAAAATAATAGTGAGACGAAATAATCCCTTACCTTAGGTTCGATATGATTTGTACGTTTCTGAACCTCCTGTATAATGATTTAAATAATGTCATTGACTTATTATAGAATCATATTCATTGTTATGATATCATATATGGTTCACTTATGACTTTATATTACCCGTTCTTTTGTAAGTTCCATGTTAAAGCAGAGTTTTGGGTTAAATTGTTTTATTTATCGTATGTGTTTGGACTTGTTGTTTTTGATATTATTACTTATATCCTGATTTACTTAATTCCAGAATGTAAAACATGATTTATATATAATATATTTTTCAGTATATACATATATATATGATAGATTGATTAAATGAAATGAAATACACCATTCATGCAGACGGTAGGCCGTACGTACGCATGAACGCTGTTTTCGTTTCCTTATTAAATACATAAATCAAGTATCGTTATTATGTCATATATTTCATGATTAATTATTATATATACTTTCTTATCATTCATGAATGGTTGACATGGAGAATGAATCTCATCGCGTCATGGAGACGGTATTCCGTACGTACGCACGAGCGATGATATCGTTCTCATGATTGTGGAATTATATTGGAGTGTATGTATACTATTTCAGAATCAATATCACTTTAAAATAATCATATATATTTATTATTTACACCATTATACCCATCAAAGTAAGGTGGTGGTGTAAAATAGATTACACCACGGCGTGGATATGGTATTCCGTACGTACGCATGCGCTGTGATTTCGTTTTCCGTAGGATGGATAGATGGTGAAATAGGGTTGTTTCATACTTATAATAACATATCAGTATATTAGTGATACTAATGTTATTACTTCATAATGAAACAACTAAAGAAGAAGAATTGGAAGAAGAAATAAAGTTGAAAGAATCGGTAACGAACATTACCTCTTCTTTGAAGTGCCTCTTTGAGACCTCCTCTTAGGGAACTAAAATTGGTCTTTGAAGAAGACCAAAACCTATAGGATGTTTCTAGGGAAGTGGAGAAGAGAATTTGGTAGGGTTTGTCCAAGCATGAAGGCTCAATGTAGTGTGAGGAATAGAGGGAGGAGGTGCCCTTTTATAAGGGAGGAGAGGGGCACCTTTGGAATAACAAAAAATATTATTTTATTATAAAGTCATATTCGGTTATTAATAGATCCAAATTGAGTTATTTCAAAGCTAAGGAGGTTATGGGTCGAAATACTCTCATCCAATATAATTTAGACAAGTTTAGGGTTCTATTTTAACCTTATCATTTAGATTTAACTTTAAGTTAAATAATTTAACTTTTTCCATGTCTTTTTGTTTTCTTACACTATAAGGTTAATAAACTTACCATAACAAGGAAAACGAACCCGAAGTTGTTTATTATTAATATATATAACCTTATATAAGTAATTTGGACAAACATTAGATTTTTAGGAATAATATAACAATTAATAATATAATATTTTTTTAAAAAAACTATTTTAAGTCAATTTTGATACTATTTGGTAATTGATTTTTGTGAAAATCATAACAGAAATATTAATTCGAAAAAAGTTAATTAAATCAATACTAACATGTCATATTAACATATAAAATTATTTTAATTCATAAAAATCCTCAAATTACATTTATTTGGATATTTATAACATCAATTATGTCAATATTTCATTAATAATATAATTACTGCTTCATCATTGTGTCCTAAATAAATTAAATAATTTAAAGTATAAAAATTCAAAATAAAATACCATTATGTAGGAAATATTTTTATATTTCTAATGAATATTTATAGTCGAATTTATCTTATGTATAACCCTATATTAAAAATTATTTACTTATTAAACTTTGATTTTAACTATTTTAACCCTTCTTTAAATAAATTAATAATAAATGTCCTAATCTAGTAAAAGTGGGGACAAATGGTCATATTTTATTCCTAAGGTTGTTTATGGTGGAATTAAACTTATCTAATAGAATTAGGACATGTTCTAGGGTAATAATAATATAATTTCTGCCCTTAATTACCCTATTTACTTTTAACCGTGGTAAAAAAAAAGTAAAAAGTTATTGTTCACAAAAAATTATTTTCATCTCATTGAACCACATTTTACTTACTGAAAACAACCGTGTCACTCGGATTTTTCAAATTCCACTCATAGAAGCGGTAAAATTAAGTTTTATGTAAATTTGCAAATTCTCCTAGGAGGTGGGTAAAAGACGGTCAAAAGTTCAAAAAACATTTTATATATCTAAAATTATTATAAAATGAGTCCAATGAATTTAGTTGAAATTATATAGGTATTATGTATCAATTTTGACCTAAAATAAAAAATTATTTAAATAAAAATATGGTTTTTAAATAGTAACCCAGTGTTTTCACTATTCCTCAAAAATTGAATGTTTTCTGAAAAATACCAAAATTTCACCCTACGCTAATTTTGATATTCCAAATCCAAAAAATGAAGTCTATTTTGAAAGATAAATTTTTTAGAATTCCAAAAAGTGGTTATTACTATTCATAACGGCTAGTTTTAATAATATTTTATTAGAATATCTTAGTTTAGTGAAACTCAGTATTGCGTACGACGCAAGCTATCGAGGAGGGTTTCGATTTCATGTAATGAAATCCAAGTGAGTGTTGTGTGCAGGGAAAGATCCCTTTGATGATTTATATAACACAAAAACAAAATATTTTTCATAAAAGTCTCGGGTGTTACATTCTACCCCCTTTAAAATGAATTTCTCCCTCGAAATTCATCGGGGTTATACATGGTTTACTACTCGAAAATTTCTTTAATAGAAACCCACATCGTAAAAAGGAATACAAAAAATTGGCTTTAAAGCTAACGTATTGAACGTAATGGTCACCCAAATTAACTAATCACTGGGTTTCCACATAGGAGAACATAGGTGAAAATATGGATATAAAAGAGAAATCTAACTATCATGTTATGATGGGGAGTGGTAGAGAACATGGCAATGAAAAATCCAACAATCACAAAGCCATAAATTTGTGATGATCTAGGGTACCATCGGATTAATCGGATATAAGGGCATTAGGACAACATTTTTTGGTTTTCATGATCATTTACCTAAAGTTGAAGAATTTTAATTAGAATAAATACTTCTTTATTTTGGTACAATTTCACTGTTGTTCGTGCTTTAATCAATTTCCACGTCATCACTTAATGAAATGAAGTTGAATTTGTTATTCGTGAAGTGTTAACATATCATGTGATAGAATGATGGGTCATTCGAACTGTTTCAAACAAATGGTTAGCAAAAGTTATCAAATATACATAAGTCTATCTATGGTGAGGTTAATCGTATATGATTACAAAAATGATCTTATACTTCATATATCACACCGCTTAATAAAATAAAACTAGTTTCCACTAATTCGGGACCTCATGTAGGCTAGTGGTATGCGATAAAGGCCAGTCGCACATCAGTTGTGGGTTCGATTCCCACAGCCTTGTCCGACGCGATGGGATGTCGCCCGTCCTACATGTTTTCGTTTTTCTAAAACTACAATACTATAACATCCCATCAACAATATTGACAAAACATATATCATTAAACAATACTAACTTATGTCCAACATAATCCATTCCAATCTTTAGGCTTATCCATAATACTGCAGTCCACTCTCATAATATAGTGAAAACAATAACCAGAGATTTCATATAACAAGCATGTTAATACCATCGTTGATCCCCATATATCATAAGATATGTCTTGTTGGTCGCATTCCAAACATTCGAAGGCCTTAATCATCTATTCCCTTGAAAAATGAATACCCATTAAATCTTACTGAAAACATGAGTGCTATCAAAAGTTAACTCTTTCCACATACCAAAACCCCAAAATTCTATATACTCAAACCATGATAAAACTATTTCCTTATATCAGTCATGAGCTCATGAATACTGTCAAACATTTCATTTTCTCATTATCCCTTCATTATGATCATATCATCTTTTTTCCAAAAATATCTCAATCACTTTACCTGGTTACCAGAACCATAAAATTATTGAAAATTATAGTAGACCAATACACAAATATTCCAATATTCCACAATATTATATACAACATTATTTTGGAATCCCATTACATAAACACTTACTCATTCCACCACATCTTTTTCATATTCAACGTTGCCAATAGTGGTCACATGTGACTTCCCTTTGTCCTTTGCCTTAAGTGGTTTCTCATGTCGATCATCATTAACCCTTGGATTTGGGCATTGATTATCATAATGCCTCATTTCATTTAACTTGAAGCGTTGAAGTGTTGGTGGTGCGTTCTCTACAGTCTTTTCTTTATTCACACCATCAGAAACCCTTTTTCCATTACTTCGACACTCAGCTGCTTGATGACCTTCTTTTCCACACTTAAATCATTTTCTTGTCCCTTTAAGACAATCTCCACCATGATTCTTTCCACACTTTGAGCATAAGGAAACATTCATCTTCTTTTCACCATTATTCTTAGATTTCCCCTTGAACTCCATCTTTCGTTTCTTGTCTAACCCATGAGATGGATATGTAACACCAACTACCATTTCTATCTTAATATCTCAACGCACAATTTCTTCATAGCTACTGAACTCTCTTATAGCTAATGCCCTTCGAAAATTGGGTTTTAAGCCATTGAAGAATTGATCAACTTTACTTTCAGGTGGGATGATAAAGCCAGATGCATACCTTGCAAGGCTTGTAAAATTTGCTTCGTATATACCAACAGATTCATCATACTTTTTCTTTAGTTCAAGAAACTCATTCTCCATATTTGTTCAAGGAATAAAAGGGAAGTAATTATTAAAAAATAAGTTCTTGAACTCGTCCCATTCCATGGACTCAATTTCATCTATTGGCCTCATATTCTTGATAAGATTCCACCATTGATCAGCTTCACCTTCTAAACGATATACTGCTAAGATGACTTTATCATGTTCATAACATTGAAGAACTGAAAATATCTTTTCAGTGGTACTGATCAGTTTTTCAGCAACAAGTGGATCAGAAGACCCACTGAAAAAAGGTGGACATTGCCTCATGAAGGACCCAATAGAATATTGTTCCCTTCTCTACTAATTTGGAAGTACAGAATGATTCATAGCTTGTGTAAGTATAGCAATACGATTTTGCACTCCATCTCCCATATTTGTTTGTTCAGGAGGAAAATCATTGAATTCTCCATTACATTGATCAACATAGTTCCATCAGGTTCCAGCCATCGTCTAAAACCCAAAAAGAATAGTGTGAGAGGAAAAAAACACGCTAGGGAAAACAACATAATAAAGGGGGAGCACGTTAAATATCTAACATCTTAGGTTACCATAATTCTAATACTATAAACAATACTTATACTTAACCTAAGGGACATCCCTAGACATACCTTAGAAATATCTCTAGAGATCTCACTAATGTTCTGATATCCTAGTTTCCAAAGGTTGAATAAACCTTTCATCGGATACCAACTGTAGAGACCCGAATCGTGACGTACATGGACATTACATTACTTTTACGGAATAGTTAGTACATAACAAAAATATACACACAAGGACCATAATATTTTAGTGTCTTTGGAAACTCGTAATATAATATTCTAATCGTGGTAAATGATCTTCAACATCTCCCATAAAAATTTTCCCTTTTTTTTCTTACCTAAAACCTTTCTTTATATCATGGGGAAAAGAAAACATAAAAGGGGTGAGCTAAAATGCCCAGTAAGGGTAAACATAGAGAACATAAAACAATCCACAAACATTTGAATGCAAAAACTTGAACATAAAATCTAAACATCAAAATCTTGAGCAAAGACATGAATCTTGGAAGTATGTAAGGCATATATCATAAGGGAATATCAATCATGATAAAATCGCATGGGAATAAAGCATGTAATTGTGTCAACCAATAAGCACATGTTATGATTTCCATAGTATCCAAGGTATTGCTGCCAAGACCATCTTAGTGGACAAAGTCCCTTTCTGAATCGAATTCACTCCTCGTCTTAGTCCTGTAACACTGAACCGGATTAACTTACCATTCTAGCCATGTCTATATCATGAGATATAAATCTTTACCCAATTCATTAGAGGGAGATATAGGTCCCACCCATCTCATAATGAAATCATTCTTACTTGTGCCACAAAATAAACATAAAACATTCATCATAACCTAAAGAATAAAATGGGTTTCCTAAACATCATCCCATAATCTCATAATCCATATAAAACAAATGGACATTTCATCATAAGAAATGTGAAACCATGTTAATCATAGATACATTAAACATGAAACATACACATATGAAATAATGTCATATTAGATGGAAAAATGGTTTTGATAAAACACTTGAAATGAATTCTTGAGGGAAATATCCTTTCTTCTTAAAAATAAATTTCTTTTCACAAAATGTCATGCAATTTTAAAAGAAAGAGATTTTTTTGGATATATTCAGGAAATATTTTGGAGGAAACTTCATGAAAATAAGTCTTTATAAAACTGTGAAAATACTATCATGTCATATAACATAAAAAAACATTCTCCTCGAACTTTTGTCGGAAAAGTCAAAAAGTACCTCGTATGGTAAACAAAAGAAAGATTCCTTCCATACGATGTGGTAAAAGTATAAAAGGGTATAAATGAATTTAAACATACATGGAAGAAAAGTAAACATTTTATGAAAACATTTTGAGGACATGGATAATATTCATAACCCCAGTAAATACTTATGAATAAACAATCTCGGATAAAAACGAGATTGGAAAAGTTATCCCTTGCCATTTATGATCGGTAGAATCATATATGTCATAAAATAATTAAAATTTCATTCATATTAAAATATCATATACTTTATAATAAAAAACATAAAACATTCATGTGAATCATAAACACCATACAAAAGAAATAGATGGTGATTAAGGCATATGTCTCACAAAAATAAAAGTGAGACGAAATAATCCATTACCATAGGTCTGATATGCTTCGTGCGTTTCCGAACCTCCAGTATAATGATTTAAATAATGTCATTGACTTATTATATAATCATATTCATTTTTATTATATCATATATGGTTCACTTATGACTTTATATTACCCGTTCTTTTGTAAGTTCCTTGTTAAAGCAGCATTTTGGGTTAAATAGTTTTATTTATCGTACGTGTTTGGACTTGTTGTTCTTGATATTATTACTTATATCCTGATTTAATTAATTATATAATGTAAAACATGATTTATATATAATATATATTTCAGTATATACATATATATATGATAGATCGATTAAAGTAAATGAAATACACCATTCATGGAGACAGTAGGCCGTACGTACGAATGAACGATGTTTTCTTTTCCTTATTAAATACATAAATCCAGTGTCATTATTATGTCATATATTTCATGATTACTTATTATATATACTTTATAATCATTCATGAATTGTTAACATGGAGAATGAACCTTATCGCGTTGTGGAGACGGTATTCTGTATGTATGCACGAGCGATGATATCGTTCCCATGATCGTGGAATTGTATTGGAGTGTATGTATACTATTTCAGAATCAATATCAGTTTACAATAATAATATATAGTTATTATTTACACCATTATACCCATACAATTAAGGTGTTGGTGTAAAATAGATTCCACCACGGCGTGGAGACGGTATTCCATATGTACGCACACGCGGTGATTTCGTTTTCTGTAGGATGGATAGAAGGTGAAATAGGGTTGTTTCATACTTATAATAAAATATCAGTATATGAGTGATACTGATGTTATTACTTAATAATGGAACAACTAAAGAAGAAGAAGTTGAAGATTAAATAAAGTTGAAAGAATTGGTAACAGACATTACCTCTTCTTTGAAGCGCCTCTTTGAGACCTCTTCTTAGGGCACTAAAATTGGTCTTTGAAGAATACCAGAACCTCTAAGATGTTTCTAGGGAAGTGTAAAAGATAATTTTATAGGGTTTGGTCAATCTTTAAGTCTTAATGTGGTGTGAGGAATAGAGGGAGGAGGTTCCCTTTTATAAGGGAGGAGAGGGGCACCTATGGAATAACTAAAAATATTATTTTATTATAAAGTCATATTCGGTTTTTAATAGCTCCAAATTGAGTTATTTAGAAGATAATGTGGGGATGGGTCGAAATAATTTCATCCAATATAATTTAGACATGTTTAGGGTTCTATTTTAACCTTATCATTTAGATTTAACATTATGTCAAATAATTTAACTTTTACTGCGTCTTTTTGTTTTTTCACACTATAAGGTTAATAAAATTACATAAAAAGACAAAATAACCCCAAGTTGTTTATTATTGATATATATAACCTTATCTAAGTCATTTTTCTTATCTTCAGGTTTTTAGGAATAAAATAACAATTAATAATATAATATTTGTTTTAAAAACTATTTTATGTCAATTTTGATACTATCTGGTAATTGATTTTTGTGAAAATCATGACAGAAAGATTAATTCAATAAAAGTTAATTAAATCAATACTAACATTTTATATTAACATATAAAATTATTTTAATTCATAAAAAGCCTCAAATTAAATTTATTTGGCTATTTATAACATCAATTATGTCAAGATTTCATTAATAATATAATTACTGCATCGTCATTGTTTCATAAATAAATTAAATTATATAAAGTCTAAAAATTACAAATAAAATACCATTATTTAGGAAATCTGTTTAGATTTCTAATTAATAATTATAGTCTAATTTATCTTATTTATAACCCTATATTAAAAATGATTTACTTATTAAACTTTGATTTTAACTATTTTAACCCTTCTTTAAATAAATTAATAATAAAAGTCCTAATCTAATTCAAGTGGGCCGAAATGGTAATATTTTATTCCTAATGTTGTTATTGGTCGAATTAAACTTATCCAATAGAATTAGGACATGTTTTAGGGTAATAATAATATCATTTCTACCCTTAATTAACCAATTTACTTTTAACCGTGGTAAAAAAAGTAAAAAGTTACTATTCACCAAAAATTATTTTCATCTCCTTGAACCACATTTTACTTACTGACATCAACCGTATCTGTTGGATTTTTGAAATTCCACTCAAAGAAGCGGTAAAATTAAGTATTATGTAAATTTGCAAATTCTACTAGGAGGGGGGTAAAAGACGGTCAAAAGTTCAATAAAATTTTTATATATCTAAAATTATTATAAAATGACTCTAATGAATATCCATGAACTTATATAGGTATTATGTATCAATTTTGACCTAAAATAAATTTAAATAAAATAAATAATTATTTAAATAAAAATCCGGTTTTTAAATAGTAACCTAGTGTTTTCACTATTCATCAAAAATTGAAAGTTTTCAGAAAAATACTAAAATTTTACCCTAGGATAATTTCAATATTCCGAATCCAAAAATAAAGTCCATTTTGAAAGATGAAATTTAAAAAATTCCAAAAAGTGGTTATTACTATTCATAACAGCTAGTTTTAATAATATTTTAATAGCATATCATTGTTTAGTGAAACTCGGTATTGCGTACGATGCAAGCTATCGAGGAAGGTCGTGATTTCATGTAATGCAATCCAAGATAGTGTTGTGTGTAGTGAAAGATCCCCGTGCTGATTTTTATAACATAAAAACAAAATATTTCTCATAAAATTCTCGGGTGTTACATTGTAAATGTGTCTTATGTATCCTGGTTATAGTAGGAATACAATCCATCATAGCTTAGTTTATTAGGGATTACACACTGACATTGCCCTTATAATCGGGTGTTGAACACCGAGTATGGGTAATCTTATCCAATACTAGGATACTCGTAGTCTATGTAGAGGTTTTTGGTGAAGATAAAAAGATTATTACGACTCCCTAAGCCCATCTAAGCTATGCTCTATGTGAGAAACATGAGATAGAAAATTATTGTCCTAAATTCTCATGGTTGCGGGACGTATATACCAGGATATCCCATTGAAGGTTAGTATAGATATAGAGACTTCAAGAGTAATCCTATGTATCCTAGTAATAGAATAAAAAATATTTAGCGTAGTTATGTTGATTGGGGATTACGCACTAATGTTGCCCTTATAATCGGGGAATGCACACCGAGAATTGGTATGGTCATCCAATCCTAGGATTCACTTAGTATCTATAGAGGTTTATGGAGAAAATGATATGATTATTTTAACACCCTAATCCCATGTGATCCTTGCTCGGTGTGAGAAACATGGGGTATGAAATTATCATTCTCATTACTCATTGGTTAAGGAATTATGCACTATGACTGCCTTTAAGAGGTTAATATAGATATCGGGCCTCGGGGAGGTGTCCTACATATCCCGGTTATAGAAGGAATTGGAGTTAATGTTGTTAAAATGATTGGTGACTACACATTAACTATAACCTTATAATTAGTCTTTCGTATGGAGGATGGCTAAGGACATCCAATCATAGGATGAACTTAGCCTTTTAGACCGCTTACCTGCCTAATATGCACAAATTTTCTGCTGAAAATGAACTAATTTTCTACTTGACATATAGGAGAGTGTCTGCCTTACATGTACAAAAGAAATTGTGTGATCCAGTTGAATTTCTTAGATTACATCACATAACGTGGATGGAATGTCCAATGGTTGAAACATGATCATGTATGGATTTTCCATAAGAAATTCTAAGACCTGTATGGTTGTTCCTAGAATCCATCACTCGGACATGGATAAAAATCATAGGGGCTGTTTCATGACTCGACTGACTTTCTCCAGTTTTATCACAAAAGATGGATAAAAAAATATGAGTTCATAATGGGGGTTTTTGTGATATGACTTAGAGGGTTTCACAAGTCATAACTGACATGTCTGGAGGAAATTGTGAGACAAAGCATGTGTGCTCGGAGGGCAACATCAGAGATAGCTAACATGCATGTGTGCTATAGTGAAAACTATCTATCATGAATCAGGGCCACCATATGAATGTGAAGACATGTTTTATAGAAACCAATATAAATGAATGATTATCTCATAGGGTTTAAAGAGACTGGTCAGCATGCCCGGGGGGCACCATGTGACTTTCTATGAAATGTCTAGAGGATTTCACATGGAAAAAATAGAATACCATAGGAGCATCATGATATTGGGGAGACATGTCCTAGTGTTGTCACATGTCTTAGGTGGTTCACACGAAGTTCATAAGGGAAAAATATAGGTTATTTTCTTAAGTATCCCATATTTATTCTTTTTTCTATCGATTATATTGAATGTTCCTTATATTTTTTAAGTGTTAGCTTGTATTAAGTATTGCATGATTTAGAGGGTGTGTGGGATGTTATTCATCTGTCCTACTATTCAGCTGTCATGTGATATATGAGGGATCACATGAAGTGATCATGAATGGTGCATGGTCTATCATATTGTTTTTTAGTGTCTTACCTCACAGAAAACTCACATGTCGCAAGATCAACGAATTTATGAAATCATCTTCTCAACTTGTATGAAAGAGAGCCAGATTCACATCTTGTAAGCATTGGTCATGGTAGCGGTCATCATGGTAGTCTTATCCATCTTACATGTTGGTTTGGTGGATTTATAGGCCACACCAACAATGTTTTTATCCACTTTTCACGGTGCATATCACCTAGATCTAGAAGGGATTCAGGGAAGGATTTGGAATCATGCCTCTTCACGAGTCTCTATCATGGATCTCTATGAAGGTGTTATCTAATTTTTAGTGTCAAAAATCACATCCCTTTAATGCATCCTTTCATAGATTACCACTAGTTAATGGGGAATCTTTGAATCATACAGGCATGCTGTAGGACCACTATATTGTCATATTTTACTTGTCCAAGTTCCTTTGTAAGATCATGGAACCTTTTGAAAGATGTTCATGTTATTTAAGGTGACTTGTCTGGGAAACAAAATGAGATAATGATTTCTTGTTAGGTGTAACTCTAAAGATCAGGCTGACTTTTCAATGCGTGTTGCGACACAATATTGTCGATAGCCTTAAACTGTCACTAGGATTATATGACTGCGAGAGGCTCCTGTCACCTCTTATTTTTTATTTCCATTGTTTATTTTACAATGATAATATGTCATGAAATACTGTATGAGTAATTTAAAAGAAAATTAATCTACCTATTAGTGATGCGTCTAATGATTATAAATGTTCTATGGTGATGCACATTAATTTCATGGAATATTCTAATCATTTTACCTTAGGGTTCCAAGGAAGAAGTGTGATGTTTCTTGGAGACAACTAAGGCTATTCATGTAGTGAGGATGTAATGTCAAATGAATTTTGTGAGATGAGGTGGACATGTCACCGAGGTCTCCCAGTGTCTCTTAGATCACTTGGGGTTCCTCGAGTGATGTTTACGATCGTGAGTGGATCTTGCCTCTTTCTTAATTATTTCATTCGTTTTATTTTACAAAGGCTGGGGGGGTCATGAAAGTTTTCTTGAATGTTTTCAAGGAGAATAATTATCATCACTCGTGATCAATTTCATAATATTTATAAACACAAGTTTCCTCCTCTGTTTGTAAATTTACCGTATTCTTGATGGATTTTTGGATGGGTTTCCAGGCACTCATTAGATGAAAAACCACATAACCTAGGGGAGCTCATCCAGTTGCAACATCCTTATCACTAGTTGTCTAAAAACCTTTCACCAGAGCATAAGGACTTATCTAAAGGACTTTATGGAATCTTTCATAGGATATTTACCACACAAGGTTCATCTATGTGGCATTATAATTGTCATGTGATCGCATGTCTCTAAGAGGCTGACACAATCAATGAGTTTTGCCCACCTTACACTTCCTTTTCTTTTTTGGGGAAAATAATACCCATATCTTGGTATCTCTTAATTTTTTAATTTTTTTATTCTTATTTCATGTTTTTCAATAAATCCCCCCCCCTTGGTCGTGATTCCCATAGGGATAAGGGCTCAATTTTGAGGAAAGTAAATTCCCACCCAAGACTTTGGTGTTGCTAACAATTGATGTATTAGGAGGCACAAGGTATTCTATGAAACACATGGTATTCTAGGATACTACCTATAAATAGGGAGTTATAGTTCTTTTAAATTCACTAGATACTCATTCATCCAGATCTCTATTTCCTTTCACTCAATGCATTCCCTTATCACAAGACCCTTCCACAAGAACTGATGGTGAGATAATGGCATCAGCCTTGATTTCAAGAGGACTATTTTGGAAGACTTATTTTTCCAAGGTACCCATTAAAACCTACTAAAAACTAAATTTTTGTAATTCTTTGAACATCATCCTTGATAATTGAAATTTTCTTGAGGGTTATATAGAGTATGTTGGTCGTATCTTGTGATCGACAGGCTATCATATGGCATGTGTAACTATATCAAGGTTAGGTGATCATGAGTCTCAAGGGGTTAGTTTAATGTGATTTTATCTTTAGATATATGTAACCCATGAGATCATAGATAAATAGTATGTTTGTGAACTCCTTATGTCATTCATTAATCACTTTACTGATTCATGTGATGCACATGATGGTTACGGTTTATTATGCCTTTTCTTTGACATGATTTTATTTTATCTATCTGACATAGTCTACTTGATTTTTTATATGTCTTCTGATTCTCATCAAGTTTCCCCTACTGTGTAAATCAAAGTCCCATGATTTAAATAAACTACAATGTCGACCACCAAATATCACGTATATTCTGATAATGAGATTATGAAGTGGTTCCTCCCATATGAGCTTCATAATTATTTATTATATCAACTGTTTCCTATATACATTTTTAGTTTAATCGATTATATTATCACCTTCATTAAAAATTAAATATTCTATCTTGATGGGTGTCAACTTCTTCTTAATAAATTTAAATAAAAATTTCTATGGAAGGCCACCTGGTTAGAGTTCAACCGCGAGTTTTGCAATATATGTTGGAAAACTCTCCCTTGGTTCTGAATGGCTATGATTTCACTCATCATCAAATTTCTTAACACTACGCAAGTATATTTTCCTTGTTTTTAGAAAAACCTAGTATAGGTTGGTGTGTGAATTTGGATGTCCACTATGGTGGTAATTTTTCTAAAGAGTGGAAATTGACCTTCTAGTTTAGGAAATAAAGTATAGAGTTTTCTAATCTGTTATACATGGTCTATATTTGTGAATTTGTATGGATTTACCATTTCAACATCTACCTCTAGCCCAATCCCCATCGATAAATTAACATCTATTAGTTCCCTAGTACTAAAATAATCCATTTTTTCCATACTGAATTGAGCATCAGTCCATGGAACATCTAACCAATAGGATGGATTCCCCCTCTTAGAGAGATGTATGTGGAGGTCTTTCCCACTAAAAATGTATGGGAAGATCCCCTACAGACTCTTGTTTTGGTAAAAAATGACCATCATTCTGAATGAGAAGATGAGAAAGGAGCTAATGATTCTCTTTCTCTTCTCTTTCAAATACTAGATTGATATTTTCCTTTATTGTAGAGAGGTCAAGCCAACTTACATACACCCACATCAGTTCCCTTCCTAGAAGGAATGCAATAGTAAAATAACGTATTTGGCCATTTGGAAGCTAGAGAGTATACTGCATTGGGTTACCAAGTGAACTCAATGATCTCCTTGATCCATAAGTTGAAATTATTTATGGAAATGTTTTTAAATTGATGGACTTTCCCAACTGGGGATGTGTTTTAAGTAATCTATGTCAACACACAGGTGATGGATGCATAGGTTGCGGAAGTACCACACCTCAATTTGGATGTTTTTTCCCTGCATTGTTTTACCTACTCTTGGGACACATTCAACATGGGATCACCCCTACACGGTCAGTGGTCCTCTACCGTTTTTTTGTCTTGATAAGGAAGAATTTTAATTGTAAGGAATAATAAAATGATTCTAAGTTCAATGATTATTCATATCGTTGTATAGTAATGAATATATATATATGGTTGGAACCATGTATCTAATCCCTACAGAGGTAAAGTATATCTTGATTTGATCTGATAGATTTGATATTACCCCTTAATGTTCATAAGATGGTCTGAATATTGATAATGGAGGTGGTTCCATTAATGAAAGGTCTTCTATGATCTATCATCAATACATATTTTTTACAGCCAAGATGGATGAACCGATCATATATGAGCCTTATAAACCTCATTATTCTCTCATCAGTTTGCCTAAACCAAAATGGTCTCCCCTCTTCAATTAGAAGGTGTGTGAGGAGAGTGGCATCCTAGTTTCATAAACCAGTATTAAATGATGCTAGAACATGATTAAACTAAGGCTGAGATTATACTTCTACCTGCTAACTCTCCTACCTTCCTTACCTAGGATTATGTGCAAGCCTAAGTAGTAGCTTCTCCAGATGGTGTTCTAATCCAGCTGGTCCATCATGTGGACATGACTTTTTCTTCACCAAAATAATTTTCTATAGTGACGATGGAATTGATCAAAGACCTATGCGAGACATAAAAAATCGACCTCATTTCCATAAGGAATACTATGATTTTAAGACACAAATCCTTTGATTAAATTATTATTCCTACACATACTATAGATGATACTCATATTGAGAGAATACCATATGAGACATCTTATCCCACTTCTTCACCAAATCAACTTGTTATTCATCCTCCAACCGAACCTAATCCATTAGTTAAAAAATCTCAAATACAACATAGGATTACTGTTAAATATTTATTTTTTATTGATTGCTAATATTCCTTTGGAATTATTTTTTGAAAAAGGGGAATTCCTTCATCAACTATTTCATGACTTGGGGGAAGATGGTTTTTAATGAAATCCACTATATGAAATCCGGATATAAATTATTTTGAATAAAGAATATTTGGATATGAATGAGAAGGAGTTCAATGTTCGTGAAAATTTTCATCCTCTTGGTCGCAACAATATGGAGACATCATAGGCATTAGATCTGGGTCGCGATTTCATATTTGAACTACAAGCTCAGGTGGATTCCTAGACATGGGAAACTTCATCAATCAAATATTATTTTATTTAAATCATTTTTAAAGTATTATTTTTTAGATGAGATCCTCTAAACGGCTTAAAAATGTGTATATTAATCCTCTACATTCCTGTTATCATTAAATAGATATAATGAAATTTATATGTGTTGTCTCATATTCACTTATTCATGATGGGCATGAATTTTAATTACTTGGATATTATATGAATCACCAAAAATACAAATCCCTTTCATAATATCAAGTAAAAAATGTACGGATTGAATGTTTATATTTTAATATATTCCCTCTTGATAAACTCTCAATAATTACCACTAACATGATATTCTTTTTTGATAAATCTATTCCAGCTATCTTGAGACTACATGATTTTTACAAGGACAATTGGGTGGAATATAATTCCCATTTAGAGATTTATTTAACTTTTTCTAAGGATAACAGACTTTTATAGATCACATTTTTTTTTGCAAAGGCCATATGGTGGTCCCTATAAGCTCTTGCTAACTAAATCGCTATTGTGAAGTATTTTTACGCATTTTATCTTAGACCTTATTTCAATTTAGTTTAGGGTATTTGAGCTATGAAATTATATTGATGTAGTTTACGGTATTTTAGATCAGTCCTTCTATCACTTTAGATTCAATTATTCTAACTCAGACCTTCTCTTATTGTAGTATATGATTTTTTATCTCACATATTTTATTTCAATAGTTTTGGATCTTTTATCTTGGAAATACCCTCACATTATTTTATTATGTTTTATCACGGACCTTCTATTGCTTTAGTTAATGGTCTTTTAGATCAGACCTTCTATCACTATAGTTTATGATATTATAGCTTAGACCTCTAATTACTATGTTTTAAGGTCTTTTAACTTATAAATTATCTCACTTTAGTTTATGGTCCCAGAAGTCATAACTTCTACCAATATAGTTTGTGGTCTTCTATCTTGGACCACATATTTCTGTAGACTAGGATGTTTTAGCTCATACCTTCTATTGATGAAGTATAGGGTATTTTATATCAGACCTTCCACACTTATAGTTTAGGGTTGCGTATCTCGAACATGATCAATGATTGTGGAAAATGGTGCAGACATGCCAAGAATGACTCAAAACAAATTGTGGTGGTGGGTTATTCTATGGTGTTGAAAGGGATTACAATGATCCAAATTCCCTGTTTGCAGAGTGAGGCATTTTGTTGAAACCATAGGTGCATATTGAATATCCATAAGCATGCATTCATACTCGAGAAAAGGGTCGCTTGATGTCATGTAACTTTTCCATAAGATATGAAAGATTTATGGAGGTAAAATTGGTTTATCGTGATAAACTTGATATTTAAGGTCAACCTAGATAGTTTGAGTAGGGGTGATTTAAGTCATAACCCAAATTCTTGAGTCTATGAATATGGTATAAAGCAGACATGCAGAGGAAGAATGTTAACAATCTAAGGTTCCAGGTTCAACTGTGGCTTTTCTAGGCCTCACAAAGATTGAGGCTCCTTTATTGAAAGGAGTATATGCCATTAGTTGGTCAGTAAAGACCCTTATGTGTCAGTTTCATGGTCAATAAAAATATGATATCTACTTCTTTGTAAGGTCCATTGAAGGTTTATGAAGACTCAACAGTCAATATGATCAAGTTGGGTATGGGAGGAAAGATATACAATAAGGATTCTGGAACTATAGGGAAATTTAAATCTAATATGGTAAATATCAATCCTTACTTCCTAAGGTTTTGAGTGATTAGGTGTGGGACATAAATGGTTTGGGAATGTATTTCACACACATGCTTTGAGAAAGGGTACCAAGAATAGTGACTTAGTATCAAGGATGTAACATCAGCTAAGATATTTTGGTAAGGATATTGTAAATCATGGTACAAAGTTCATAGGTTAGGAGAATGATATGATGAAATTATACTGAGATTGACCCAAAACACATAGGGTTTTAGGGTTACACCATAATGATGTCAGGGATCACAATGATCAGAAATCCATTTTTTCATAGTGACACATTTGTTTTAAGACTATAGGTAAATATGCATGAGCCACATGTTTATAAGAAAAGTTAAGATATACTCATTAAAAGTTGGGTATATTTTATAGGTTCTTAAAAAGGTTATGGTGATCTGAGATAGTCAAATCATGAAGTGTGAGTTGTGGAAATAGTATTATCTAATAAGGGTTGAAGAACCCAAAAATTATCTTCACCACCTACTGAACATATTCTAATGGTTAGGTGATGTGAAAAGGCATTACTCTAACTTTTTTCTAAACTGGGGGGGGGGGGGTCCAGTGAGGGTATATTGGATTTTAAAAGGTCTAAAATGTTGACCCAATAATATTCATCCATTATTCATTTTTTTCAAATTGTTTTATATTGATCTCTAGAGAAGAATAGTTTGGCGAGTGATGAATTGACTTTTTCTCATATGACCCTTTTCAGGTTTCCCACCTGATTTTTTTTCTCTCCTCCACTATATGTTTAAGGACACAGGTATTATACTATAATAGGCTAGGGTTTAAGGTTATAACTATTACCAATGTTCATGCAATTTATGGTCAAGATGCACATAGACTTAATATGTAGGATGATATAAAAGATCCCAATTAGGATACATATGGTCAATAGTAACCTAACATCCTTCTGATCGAGGGATGAAAATGTTGTAAATCATATATTAAGGTCCTTCAGTCATGAGAAATGATATGGGGTAATCATAATAGGATTATTTCATACTCACAGAGGTTTTGAGTTCCTCCACAGTGATGTTAGGGATCACAAGCATTAGAAATATATTCTTATATAGTGAATGATTTTTTTGATGACCATATGAACATATACAAGATCCATATGAATACATTAATAGTCATGAAAAGTGACACTTGATGTTGGGTATCATTTCTATGGTTTGTGAATGGTTATGGAAACCTAAAGAACATGAGACATGAAGTGTGATTTATGGATTTAGGTTCCTTTAAAAGATGATGGAAGAACCTGGAACATTGGATGAT
The DNA here is from genome assembly GCA_963277665.1 of Viscum album. Classification (NCBI taxonomy): domain Eukaryota; kingdom Viridiplantae; phylum Streptophyta; class Magnoliopsida; order Santalales; family Viscaceae; genus Viscum; species Viscum album. Next base: position 777,931,578 of record OY728164.1, read on the forward strand.
TAGGTTAAGGCCCGTATGGCCCCTTGATTGTGGATAAAAATGGGTGACGATTGGTAGATATTATCATGATGTCGTGTGGATGAAATCCATGAATTTTAACATCATGCGGTAATGAAATAAACTATATAGTTTAACATCATTCATTGATTATGTTCTTATGATTAATTTTTATGTCATGTGACTAATACATATTTTTTGAAATTTAACAGAAAGAGGTAAAGACATTATAACCATTATGAATAGTTGTTCATGATATATTTTTCATACAAGGAAGTTGTAAGTAGACCTGGATTGTATATAGAAAAAATGATCTTGTGTAATTAGAATCCTCTACAGCTGATGTGCATTTCTTATTAGTTGTTAAATTTGGGGATATGGTTGTATATTTAGACATCATTGTGTACCCTGTGATGACAGGAATCAGGAAACACATTTTTCATGAATGATAAACACTCTACAGGTCTAACATGTGCATAAAGGTGGTAATTTTTTTTTCTATTGATTGTTTTTTAGGGCCTAGGATTGGATATTTGGACATCACTACATATCTTGCAATGATAGAAATCATGACATATGTAGTTATGGAAGATGTATGTAGTTGAATTTCATATGGAAAGGACATAATCATTTAGATGTCAAAAGGGGAATTGTGGAATGATCAAGGGATAATAAATATGGGAGTCACTACTTATCCTATGGAAATAGAAATCAGGCCATATGTAGTTTATGAAATCCCATGCAATTTAATGTCTTGCAGAGATGATGATGATGAATAGATGTGAAAAAATGAAAATTTTGTGGCTGAACCCAAGTATGGATGTGTATGAATCACTATTTATCTCATGATAATGAGAATCAATACATACATAGTTCACTAATTACCATTTAGTTTAAGATCATGTAGTGAGAATGAAGACGAACTGACATCAAAGAACAGAAATGATGCAGTCGGTCCCATGGGTGGACGTCTGATTATTACTATATATCTCATGAGAATGAGTATCAAGAAACACATAGTTCTTGAAATATTCAATGTGTATGTCTAATCCATACATGGGTAGTGATGGATTGTTTTATTAAGGTTGAACCAAATACTGAAGATCTGAGCATCACTACATATCTCATTAGAAAGAGAATAAAGACAAACATAGTTCCTATAGAATGAACTTCCTATGCAAGTTTGGCCTATACCCAGAGAGGAAGAATTTTTATATTTGTCATGACTAGAACCAGGATTGAAGAACAAGGTTTCACTATGTATTTTATGGTTATAGGAATCATGTCAAAGGTAGTTATTCAATGGTGGTGTGGTAGGAGACGAACACTGACCAATATGGTCCTCGGGGGAGAGGTTTATAGGAATTTATAGTTATATGTCATGAATGGGACATAAACCATGAAATTTAATGCCATGAAGATATGACTCATGGTATTCCTTATATGTTCATACCTTTAGGACCATGATGAGCCTACCAAATTCTTATATGAATTTTTTTGTGGGGGAGCCCATACTGAAACTCCCAAACTCATGTAATCAATGATCAGTGTGAGAAAAAAGAAAGGAAAATGGTTACTATCAGTATGAATAGGAAAGTAAAGATAAGAAATGGGTATTTTGATCATATGGTGGTTGGAACAAGATATAGGATAAAGGCACTACTACACATGTCATTAAAAATGAGAATCAATCCATGAGTAGTTCTAGAAAACCAATGTAGTTTAACAGCTTGTAGTATCGATGGGGATCACCAGACATGATTGAGGAAATGAAAACTGTGGATCTATATAGTTTTATGTCATGTACTAAAGATGAGGGCCACTTGTAGTAAAAAAATGAATGTTTGGGATATTCCCAAGATTATTCATTCAAGAGTCACTACATATCTTGTGATGGTAGTAATGAAGCCACATGTTATTCTATAAACCCATGTTGTTTTTATGTCAAGTGGTAAGGAAATTAGTGATGTAGTTTCATATAATGTTGTAAGGAAATTCTTATATATTTTAACTTTAGGTGACTAGGATAAAATTTGTACAGTTTAACAATATATTACCAGGATCAATAATGGGACATACAGTGTTGTGTGTGGTCATATGATGATAGATATGAAATGTATTTCATGGGAAACCTCAAATTTCTGGGGGTTATACCATGCTCTCTATCCATTGGGTCTAATGAGTAATCTTTATTGAGATTGAAAATATGTAGGTTATAGGGTCCTTCCCATTTGGGTTCATGATTCAGACGGTTATTTCCTAGTATCATTAGGGTTTTGAGTGCAAACACTAGTTCTACATAGTGGAACAAAAAGAGGAGAACCTTCTTATTAAACTATTCAATGATCCAATTTTTTTGAACCTAAATGTTGTCTAATGTACACAACTTGTTCTCATCGATCCACTCCAAATCATGCAGCTTCTTTTGTGATTTCTCATCATCCAATAAAACCAGTAAAATTGATATTTTGAGTGATGATAGATATAAATATATGAGTGACATCACCTTCATCCCATACACCAATAAGTATGGTGTTTCCGATGTAGTTATACTCATGGTGGTATGGTATGCCCATAAATCATGAAAGAGATATTCTAGCCCAAACATGTTATCTTTGTCCACCATCTTTAAGAGTATGTTTGAAATATTCCTATTTAAGGCCTCTATATATCCATTTTACACATTGTGATAGATAGATGTGTGATTGTACTAAATATTGTAATCCTGGCATAATTTATTCATCTCTATAGAATTGAAGTTGATGCCTTTGTCTACTAGTATTGTGAATGGGACATTAACATGGTGATGATATGATACTTCATGATGTTGTTGATATTGTTCATCCTGACTTATTTGAGGGGAATTTACACATCCCATGTGGAGAATAAGTTGGTAGAAGAATGTATGTACTTGGACTTTTTAGATATGGCAAGGGGATATAGTCACATAACATCCATTCACTAAACATCCAATGGCCAAGAATACTTAGCTGTATGTATCAATTTTGGGGGTTCATGGATGAAGTTTACATGGATCTAGAACACATGAAATTTCATGGTGACATTCATGTCATTATGTATCGTGATTTTCTAGTAATATCCCAACCACTTAATTTGGTAGTAGAGCTAGTCCTAGATTGATGGCTATAGCAAGAGCCTGCATTGACTTCCTCCATGATGGAAGATATCACTCTTTCCGCTATGTATTTGAGTAGGATTCCATCAAAGAATAATTTATAGAAGGATTTATATTCATTTGGTATATACTGCAAGATGATGTTCCCAGAACATAATCAGATATATTACCATCCAGCCTGGTCTGTCAAGAGAGTCCTATTTTTGAGATAACTGATTATGGGATCATTCAATCTAGGGTTGGTTAGATGTTATCATGCTCTTGGGTGGTGTTGAACCTAATTACTTCTTCTATATAAAATATTAATATTGATGATACAATTATTTGATGTGTTATATAGAATATTTCTTCCTCCTGATCAGGGTAGGCCAGGTTGGTGAACGCATTAAAAAATGCATCGATGTGAGAATTATATGATTGGGGAAAATGATGCAATGTGGATTCAAAAGGTAATTAGACCCCCAGTCCCCTGTTGTAATCATTGAGAGTGTAAATTTCTAATTTTTTGATGGAATATTAATTATTAATGTGCTTTATCACTCATTTAGAACCCCCTTTTATATTTGGGTAGGCTATGTGTAGCTGTAGGGATAGATCTAACCCATCGATGGGGGATTGGTATTCTACCTCATTGTTTTTGAAACCATTGGATATGGAGAATGAATATGGAAAAATTGATTTGGATGAGAGAAAAATAAAATCCCTAGAACAAACTAATTGAGACTCATTGTTTCCATCATTTTTCCGATAGGACTTCAGGAGGTTCCATCAAAGAACATCTCCCTTGTTCAGGAGTGTCATGGAAAAATAAGACCTCGTCATTTGGAAGCTTAGAGTCGACCAGTTTATTAACTAGGTAAGGATTTTTTGTGATAAAATCAATAATGGATTCTCCTTTTAATGACTTCTATGATATGAAATGAATGTCTTATTACTATAGAATGATATCCCATCAGGCCATGCAACCAGTCAAATTAAGGTGGTCAGGGATTTTCTTGAGAGGATTGATATGAGAGACCAGATTGACTTCTTTGTGGTTTAAGTAATTCTTCAAATTTTTCACTATGAATATGAGTGAGAGGTAGTTAATCTATACATCATAGTATCATTTCTTACTTCCTAGAATATTTCTATCAAGGTATTAGAGATCATATTCACTCCTAATATCATTTTTTGTGTAATGAAGGCACCCAATGAGTATTCTGTGATGGCCACATACAACATGATTGGACTCACTTCCACCACGATCATTATAAATTGTTTGTACAGTAAAAACTACATGAAAAATTCAAAGGACTCTTTTCAATCATCATCCCATAAATGGAATGTTCCCCTCTTAATTATCCTAGTGAAGGGGTTAGATTTTATAACCAGGTTGGCTATGAATATTTGAATATAGGTGAGGTGAAATTGGATCTTGTTCAGTTCATTGAGATTTATGGGGGTGAAATTGATAAAGTTGCACTAGTCTTCTATGGGTTGTCCACAATTTATGGTGGCATACAAAAAATCCCTGAAACATTCTGAATGTTAACCAGAAAGTACATTTCTGTATATTCAACTTTAGAGTGTTCTATCATAGCTTATCGATGATTATTTGGACGTATATGAAGTGATCACATAACATTCATTATTTAACAAAAATATAGTCAAAATAACATTAGGATATACTCCCAAATAATGGTTTAAATATATGATGCATGATTCATTGGTATGTGGATCCAATATTCTTTAACCAATAGGGCATGACATGATAACAAAAGATCCCTTAAGGTGCTCTGATGGTTGTGGATTCATCATCTTCAGGGACCATATTCATCTAATTGTACCCTAAATACACATCCATGAAGGAAACTACTTCAAATCCAATATTTTAATTTATCAAGATTTTCTTGATCGGTAATGAGATTTCATGCTTCGAGAAAAACTAATTAAGGCCTTTGAAATTGATGAATACCATTATCTTCCCATTCTTTTTATTGATATTGATGATTTTGATAAGCTCTCATAAGAATTACACTCCTCAGAAAAAAGTTGGATTTGATCAATTTTTAACTTCCACCTTTAGATCAGTGGATTGATAGGTGTTCGTCCTCCTATAAGCCTTCCTAAATCCTCGATGCTCATCAGGTAGGCCGATATAGTGCTTAGCCACATGAGGATTCAGTCTGGGAATTAATGTATAGTTCAATGTGAACACATATAGATTTTTCTTGATAAATGAAATGTATATCTATTACTCTTTGACTGACATGGAGGCACTAATCAGAGTAGTATGTGGGTCTTCTGTTGTTCCCAGATTTATCTTCCTGAGCTCACTGATGGAGGTAAAGATAACATTCTGAAATGTGGGTTGGGGGGGTCGTAAGGTAATTCTCATATTCCTCCAATTATGAGTCGGTGGATGAATTTTTATATAAAGATGGAAATATAGGGGATTATCCTTACCTGATATGGTGAAGGATTCCATGAAAAGAGACATTATCACCCCTTTCCCCTACAGTCATTACATTGAGATGTCAAATCATATTTTTCATTACATTGTTACTGTGTATAGAGTGGGCTTGAACTTTTGGGACAAAGTCTATCAACTCATGTAGATTTATGGGGATAACATAGTCATTTTAGATCCTACTCTAAGGGTTTTCATGGGTTATCACCAAGATTTTGGGAGTCTCAATTTATGATCCATTACCTATCATTGGTTGTTTCCCCCTATTTTTGTTAAATCTTACTTTAGTATATATGGCTTCATAGGTTTCAATGTGGGTACCATCACCATGTAGTATGATGAAATTTCCATCACTGGGGTATCTCAATCTTTGATGTAATGTTGAAGTTACCACCATATGGATATGGATCCATGGACATTTGAGAAGTAAATTGTATGTGGTGTCTTCCTAGATAACCTTAAACTCATATTCATATGTGAGGTCCCCCAACTGAGTTTTGAGTTTGATATTTCTAAGAGGTATTTTATCATTCTTATCAAACCCATGAATGGTTTGTTTTATGGGGGAAAATATGCATCCCTATATCAATAATATCAAAGGGTTCGAATCATGATGAGATTGATCCCATAAAAATTTTCAATTAGAGCCCTCTGGATATTGACATTGTCAAGTCTCCCAGAAATATATGGAGGTATAATTTTTTCCTTCATGATATCCTCTTGGTCGTGCACTATGGATGATATGGTGACATGACATTCATCTAACATGGTCTCTATTGGATAAACGTCAGATTTAGTGACTTCTTATAAAATTATTCCAGGGTTTGAAGGTATTTCATTAGCACATACTTGAGTTATTTTTATATGATGAAGCACATCAAGGATTGAGAGATTGTGTGGGAAAACGACCAGCTTCTTCAAAAATATCATACCATTGTGATAGTGTACATCTCTTTCCAATGTACGGTTTCTCCTAGATATGTGGATAAAAAACTAAAGTATTTAGGGTATATATAAGGCCCCATCCTTAGACCTTACTTAATCTTGAGTTATTACATGATTACACATTGAGGATCTTTTCGGGTTTAGAGTTTTAGAGAATTAGATCATAAAACTTGCATTACATTCCACATATAAACAAAGTGGTTACATAAAGATATTATTCTTCATTCCCATCAATGGAAACACATTTAAAATAAAACATGGATTAATTCTTGACACATCCTTGACTCTATCATCTTATCAGGTACCTTTCCCTTGACCTGTGAAAAACATTTAAAAAACTTGGGATGAGCATAAAAACTCAGTATGGGTTATAAAAAAAACATGGAAAGGAAACATGAGTTCATATATACATAAGAATGAAATCATACTTTACCCATAAAACATTGGCACTTTAACATACCTCATAAAATCACGAATAAATCATAGAAATCATAAGACATAAAGGTAACTTGAGGCATTCATAACATTCTTACGTAGGGAGTACCCCTCTTGGTTACGTTTGGAATACCCATCACAGTATATTCCCTAAAATCTCTTCGGAGAAACCTTAACGTTTCACTCTTTCGCGTTACCCAATGCATTGGAGAGCTATAACGGGCTCACCCGCCCTTAGTTTATCACGGAACCACCCGTCTTCATAATAATGCCCAAGAACCATAACATAATCATATCACATAAAACATGCATAAAGGAAACATAAAATTTCCACATTTCAATCATGAGATATCAATACAACACATTGATATAAAAACATTATGAAAACCATTTTCAATACTAAAATAAAAGAAAAGTAAAACATGGTATTTATTTTTCTTTTAAAAAGAAGTTATGGTTTGTAGAGGAAGCCGAAACTCAAATAACGGTCATGACGGCGGAGAAGTCGTTGTCGCCGCATACGTACGACAAAAACATTCCCTTTTGTCATTTAGTAAATGCTTCGTATAAAAAAGATTCCTTTTGAATAAACGTAAAAGTAAAAGGGGTTTATACACCGTATAAAAGAAAGTTGTGTATAAAATAAAATATGCCTCAACGAAAGGAGATTGAGACGAAGTCCCATACCTCGTATCCGACTTGACCCGACCATTCTTTAATCTCCTGAATAATAAACTTGAGTTAATCTCTACATTCATATGAATCTTTTTCAAGTTCATTATTCCTTTTATACCATTTTATGAACATCATGTAATCAGTTAAGTTAATAATGTTCATTTTGTCGGTATTTGGTTCTTAAGTCAAAAATAGACTTCTTACACTTACATGTTGTTAATTTGGTCATAGGTTCGTTATATCCAGAATGGTATTCATGATGTAGATATCTTATATGTCATATATATATATCCAGTACATACATGCATTTATAATATTACATAATCATTTAGAGGTAAGAAATGAAATGCACCGTTCATGGAGACGGTAAGCCGTACGTACGCATGAACGCTACTTTTATTTCTATTTCATATTTTATAGAATGGAATCATAATGATATAAAGGTATATTATAATTCCAGTATAATATCATATATAATATCATAGTTCCATCCTTTATATGTCCCACATATGGTATTAACGAATCAAATCACTTTTAGGGGGCGGTAGTCCGCACTTCCTAAAATGAAGATATCGTGTTTACCCATAATGGAAACCATAAAGGTATGACCAAAATGAAAAAAACAGAAGCTTAATGAAAACATAAACATATTATATATCATATATAAAAATAGTGACATCATAATGTCCACCTTTGAAGGTGTTAAATGAGTATTGAACAATCATCGTTTCGGGAGGCAGAATTTCGCCATCCACGGAAACCGTATGTTATTTAACCATTTGATGTAGTTGTGTGAGAGTGTAGGTCAAATAAATCATATAACAACATCCTAGTATATTGAAGATACTGGTGTTGTTACAAAAGAAGTAAATAAAAAGAGTTTAGGGGGTTGAAGAAGCAAAATAAAACAAATGAACATGAGAGAATGAATTACCTTTAAAAGTGTAACTCCTTTTGATTTGAGCCTAAAGGCTTCCTTTGAAAGGATTCTGCACAAAGGGAATCCTCTAAGATGAGTAGAGGGATGTGGAGAGAGTAAATGGGCAGGGTTTGGCCGAGCCAAAGGCTTGAGGAGTGTGTGAAATGAGGTAGAGGTGGGGGCCTTTTATAAGAAGAGAGGAGAGGCACTTTTGGAAATGAAAGAAATATTACTTTATTTGAAAATGTGTTTCTGTTTCAAAAGGTCCCACATTGATATAATTCGTGGCTAAGGTGATAAGGGTTCTAAATCCACTCATCCAATTGGTTTCGGACATGTGTAGTTCATAGATGTTATATTATCTTTACATTTTATTTAAATCGTCAAATAATGATGTCATCGCTGCATCGTGATTATGTCATAAATAATTTAATTTATTTAATGTCTAAAAATCATAAAAAAAATACTATGATGTAGGAAATCTTTTTAGATTTCCAATGAATATTTATAATCAACAATATGATCTTTATAACCCCATTTATAAATTGTTTTTGTAAAACATCTCTTGTTTGTGTCATTTTTACTTTAACATTTAATAAAAAGTTATTTATGTCATTTCCAAACCAAAGTGTCTCCATGGGGTCCCCAAGTTGACCCATGGCTTTTCTTGGTCGTCCATGACACAACCAATAAGGTTGGGACATGTGTCTAGGTCATTTCCTATTATTAAAGCATTATTTATACCTTAAACTACCCTAATTACCACTAATCGCGATTAAGAACTTAATAAGTTACTATTCACCAAAAAATTATTTTAATCTCATTGAACCACATTTTACTTCTTAATGACAACAATTTATGTAGGATTTTCAAAATTCAATACACATTAGTGGTAAACATTCATTTAACTGAAAAATCAGTTTGCTTGATTTCCACTTAGTGGTTTCACTATTCATCAAAAATTGATGTTTTTCAGAAAATTACCAAAAATTCACCCTAAGCTATATTTGATATTCCGAATTCAAAAATGAAGTCTATTTTACAAAATTCAAATCATATAAGTCACATTAATTAATTTAATAATTAATTCCTGCTGCCAGAGCAAATAGCGTGTTTTTACAAAACATTAAGTATCAAAAGATTGACACCAGTTTAAGTCTAATTCCAAAGTGAAATTGATTCCAATGACCACCATTGGATAAAATGGTAAAAATATATTCTAATTTCACTTCAAAACTAATTCAAAACATAATCTAATCACATAAATAAATTATATTAAAAAGCAGTTTTGATGTAAAATGCAGTATTTTTCACTATTCATTAAAAAATGAACATTGTCAGAAAAATACCAAAAATTCACACAAAGTAAATTTTGATGTCCCAATCATAAAGGATAAGTTTATTTTGACAAACATAGTTTATAAAATTGTCAAAATATAGATTCAAAAATGGTTTTCCATCAAAAGGCAGTAAAACAATCTTTTAAGAATATTAGTGTATTCCATGCATAAGATTGTATTTATTTTCATTTTAAGCCTCTATAACACTATCTTAATAATTAATAGACATAGATAAAAATATCTATTATTCATTACTTACTTGGGATGTTACATCCTTCCCCCCTTTAGAAAATTGTGTCCCCGCAATTTATTTACTTATCGAATAAATGGGGGTACTTATCCCTCATTGCATTTTCAGATTCCCATGTTGCCTCTTCAATCATGTGGTTTTTCCACAAAACCTTTACCTGCTTAATCACCTTATTCCGTAACACTTTCTCCCTGTGGTCAAGAATCTGGACCGGTTGTTCCTCATAAGATAGGTTCTCTTCCAGCTGAACTACCTCTGGACTCAAAACATGAGATGGATCTGGCATATACTTTCTCAACATTGAAACGTGAAAAACATTGTGTACCTGAGATAAACTCGGAGGTAAAGCCACTCGGTATGAAACTGATCCAACTCTCTCCAGAATTTCGTTTGGTCCAAAAAACCTTGGACTCAACTTTCCTTTCTTACCAAATCTCATCACGTTTTTCCAAGGATAAACCTTGAGAAAAACATGATCACCTACCTCGAAAGATAGATCCTTCCTCCGGTTATCCGCATAACTCTTCTACCTGCTCTGAGCTGTTCTCATGTGTTTCTGAATCAGCTGAACTTTTTCTTCCATCTCTTCTACCAATTCTGGTCCCATCAACTTTCTTTCACCCACTTCATCCCAGAAAGCTGGAGTTCGACACCGCTTCCCATATAATTCCTGAAATGGTGCCATCTGTATACTGGAATGGAAACTGTTATTATATGAAAATTCAACCAAAGAAATATGTTGCTCTCAACTTCCCTGATAATCCATAGAACAAGCTCGTAGCATATCCTCCAATGTCTGAATTGTTCGTTCTGACTGCCCATCTGATTGAGGATGAAAAGCTGTACTAAAACTTAATTCAGTACCCAACGACTTCTGAAGGCCTTTCCAAAAGTTAGAAGTAAACCTGGGATCACGATCCGATACAATGGAGAGAGGAACTCCATGTAACCTGACTATCTCTTTAAGATACAAACGAGAAAGTTGATCAAGAGAGAAAGTATCTCGTATAGCAAGGAAATTAGCAGATTTGGTCAAGCGATCAACAATAACCAAAATTGCATTATTACCTCGAGATGTCTTCGGTAATCCAACAACAAAGTTCATGGATATATTCTCCCATTTCCACTCTGGCACTGGTAAAGGCTGAAGCATCCCTTTCGGTAATTGCCGCTCTGCTTTAACCTGTTGACATGTCAAACACTTCATAGTAAAATCAGCAATATCTCTTTTCATTCCATCCCTCCAGTAAAACTCCCGCAGATCTCTATACATCTTAGTACTGCCCGGATGAACTGAAAACGGAGAACTATGAGCTTCACATAACAACTCTCTCTTCAACTGTGAATCACAAGGCACACACAATCTCTTCCCAAATATCAAAACGCAATCATTATCAATGTTGAATTCAGGCAACTTACCTTTCTGAACCAGCTCTACCATTTTCTGCAACTCGCTCTCTTGCTTCTGTGCTTGCTTGATTCTATCTGATAGAGAAGATCTCACTGATACCTGAAACAAAACAGAAGGACTTCCTGCACCAACAACTTCTATGCCAAAGTTCATCAAATCGTTAACCAAAGGATCATGTTCCAAACACAAAATTGTTAATGAAGCATTACTTTTTCAACTCAAAGCATCAGCCACTTTATTTTCTTTTCCCGGATGGTAATGAATTGTACAATCATAATATTTGATTAATTCCAGAAATCTCCTTTGTCTCATTTTTAACTCTTTCTGAGTGAATATATACTTTAAACTTTTCTGATCGGTATATAATTCACACTTTACTCCATACAAATGATGCCTCCAAATTTTTAAAGCAAAAACAACAGCAGCTAGTTCCAAATCATGTGTAGGGTAATTTACCTCATGAGTTTTCAACTGTCGTGAAGCATAAGCAATTACCTGATCATTCTGAATTAGGACGCAACCAAGTCCTTTCAATGAAGCATCACTGTATATAACAAACTCACCATTCCTGGAAGGTAGTGCCAAAACTGGAGCATTCACCAATCTTATTTTCAATTCCTGAAAACAATCATCACATTCTTTTGTCCAGATAAACTTAACACCCTTCCGAGTTAGCTTAGTCATTGGACTAGATAACCGTGAAAAATTTCTAACAAACCTTCGGTAATAGCCCGCCAAACCAAGAAAGCTACGAATCTCGGTTACATTTGTGGTTCTTGGCCATTCTTCCACAACTTTTGTTTTTGCAGGATCAACAGTTATTCCATCTTTAGAAACAATGTGACCAAGGAAAGAAATTTGTTGCAACCAAAACTCACACTTACTGAATTTCCCATACAGTTTCTTTTCTTTTAAGGTTTTCAAGATAACCCTTAAATGTTTTTCATGCTCCTCTTTACTTTTAGAAAACACCAAAATATCATCAATGAAAACCACCACAAACTTATCCATGAACTCATGGAAAATTCTATTCATTAAGTCCATGAATACAGTAGGTGCATTGGTTAGCCCAAAAGGCATTACTACAAATTCATAATGGCCATATCTCGTACGGAACGCGGTCTTCGGAATATCTGCCTCCTTTACCTTCAGCTAATGGTACCCCGATCTCAAGTCAATCTTTGAAAAAAACTGAGCTCCCTGGAGCTGATCAAACAAATCATCGATATGAGGCAAAGGATATTTGTTCTTAACAGTGATATTATTCAAGGCTCTATAATCAATGAAAAGTCTCATAGAACCATCTTTCTTTTTAACAAATAAAATAGGAGCACCCCATGGTGATGTGCTAGGTCTAATGAAACCTTTCTCTAATAAATCTTGCAATTGCTCCTTCAACTCTAAAAGTTCAATTTGTGCCATTCGATAAGGGGGTTTTGAAATTGGCTTAGCATCTGGAAATAAGTCAACAGTAAACTCAACTTCCCGATCTGGTATTATTCTAGGAAACTCATCAGGAAAAACATCAGGATACTCATTTACCACTGGCACATCATTAATCTGAACAGTTCCTTTATTTTCAACGACGTGTGCAAGGTAACATTCATTTCCATCTTTTACAAGTTTCTCGGCCTCTTGATATGTTATCAAAAGTAAGGGTTCATTCTTGTAAACAAACTGAAAGTCTTTCTGAAAAGAAACTTCTTTAGCTCTACAGTCAATCTTAGCATGGTAAATAGAGAGCCAATCCATACCCAGGATAACATCAAACTCTACTAGAGGTAGAACAATAAGGATTGCAAGTAGGTTCTTTCCACAGATAAGGATAGGAAGATTCTTATAAATTCTTTTTGACTCAACATTCCCCCCAGGTGTTTTTACCAAAAGTTCGGGAGTCATTTCTTGAGATGGTATTCCCATTTTACTAGAAAAGGTTTCAGAGATGAAAGAATGTGTAGACCCCGAATCAAACAACACACTGGCATAATCTGAAAAAACAAACAAAGTACCTGATACAACTTCATTTGATGGCCCGACATCTGCTGAAGTAGTTGCAAAGGATTTCACCACCCCTTTTTGCATGTAGTCTAACTACTTCCCATCACTCAAGCTCTTTGTCGGACACTCGTTTGCATAGTGACCCATCTCATTGCACTTATAACATTTCACTAACTGCAAATCAAATTTGTTCTTACCTTCACCTTGATCCTTTTCAGTGCAATCACGAGCCTTATGTCCCATCTTACCACATCGGTAGCACTTCCCAGAATTCAGAAGACATTCCCCAGCATGCCTTTTGCCACATTTATCACAAACTGGAAACTTAGTTCTCTTACCATCAGACTTTTTTGAAGAATTCTTACCTTTCTCCTGCCACCTCGGTCTCTTCTTCTGCTGGTTGTTATAGAAAACTTGGTCATCGACAAACTCCATTTCCACCTTCTCACCACATCGAACAATATTTTCATAACTTTTAAACTCACGAGAAGCTAATGCCCTTCGATACTTTGGCTTTAATCCTGAGTAAAAACGATTTATTTTACTATCAAGGTCCCGGATAAAATTTGGAGCATACCTTGCCAATCGAGTGAACCTTTCTTCATAGGCAGCCACTGAGTCTTCCTCTTGCCTCAATTCCAAGAATTGATTTTCCATCCTAAGTCGAACAGCCTTAGGAAAATACTTCTCAAGAAACATACCTTTGAATTCATCCCAGTCAAGAGCATCAATCTCATCGGCGTCCCTGATATTTTTAACCATAGCCCACCACCGATCTGCTTCACCCTCCAAACGGTAAATAGCAAGACTAACCTTTTGATTGTCTGAACACCCCATTACATCAAAAATATTCTCCAGTGCTTTAATCCACCCTTCAGCTAGCACAGGGTCAGATGATCCTCTGAATGATGGTGGATGTTGCCTCATGAAATGTTCCACCACTGACATGTTCCTCTACGGTTGATCTGGCGGATCTCGTGCATGGATACCACCGCCATTTATCGCTTGAGTCAACTGCGCAATTACTGCAACAACCTATTCAGTTCCAATTCCGACCATTTCTGGATGCTGATTCAGAAGGTTATTTCCTACTGTATGCCTTCCTAGCACTGATTCCCTATTCCCTCTGTGGAAAACCATTCTGAACAAACATGTCTTAGATAAAGCAACATGGTAATCTTCAAATGCTATATCATTTCAAAATTTTTTTTGAATAATCATTTAATAGAATTCTAACTCCTAAAGTTATTTAAACCGACCTTTGATACCAACTATAAGGCCCCAGCCTTAAACCTTATTTAATCTTGAGTTATTACAAGATTACACATTGAGGATCTTTTGGGGTTTAGAGTTTTAGAGAATTAGATCATAAAACTTGCATTACATTCCACATATAAACAAAGTGGTTACATAAAGATATTATTCTTCATTCCCATCAATGGAAACACATTTAAAATAAAACATGTATTAATTCTTGACACATCCTTGACTCTATCATCTTATCATATACCTTTCCCTTGACCTGTGAAAAACATTTCAAAAACTTGGGATGAGCATAAAAACTCAGTATGGGTTATAAAAAAAACATGGAAAGGAAACATGAGTTCATATATACATAAGAATGAAATCATACTTTACCCATAAAACATTGGCACTTTAACATACCTCATAAAATCACGAATAAATCATAGAAATCATAAGACATAAAGGTAACTTGAGGCATTCATAACATTCTTACGTAGGGAGTAACCCTCTTGGTTACGTTTGGAATACCCATCACAGTATATTCCCTAAAATCTCTTCCGAGAAACCTTAACGTTTCACTCCATCGCGTTACCCAATGCATTGGAGAGCTATAACGGGCTCACCTGCCCTTAGTTTATCACGGAACCACCCGTCTTCATAATAATGCCCAAGAACCATAACATAATCATATCACATAAAACATGCATAAAGGAAACATAAAATTTCCACATTTCAATCATGAGATATCAATACAACACATTGATATAAAAACATTATGAAAACAATTTTCAATACTAAAATAAAAGAAAAGTAAAACATGGTATTTATTTTTCTTTTAAAAAGAAGGTATGGCTTGTAGAGGAAGCCGAAACTCAAATAACGGTCACGACGGCGTAGAAGTCGTTGTCGCCACATACGTACGACAAAAACATTACCTTTTGTCGTTTAGTAAATGCTTCGTATAAAAAAGATTCCTTTTGAATAAACGTAAAAGTCAAAGGGGTTTATACACCGTATAAAAGAAAGTTGTGTATAAAATAAAATATGCCTCAATGAAAGAAGATTGAGATGAAGTCCCATACCTCGTATCCGACTTGACCCGACCGTTCTTTAATCTCATGAATAATAAACTTGAGTTAATCTCTACTTTCTTATGAATCTTTTTCAAGTTCATTATTCCTTTTATACCATTTTCTGAACATCATGTAATCAGTTAAGTTAATAATGTTCATTTTGTCGGTATTTGGTTCTTAAGTCAAAAATAGACTTCTTACACTTACATGTTGTTAATTTGGTCATAGGTTCGTTATATCCAGAATGGTATTCATGATGTAGATATCTTATATGTCATATATATATATCCAGTACATACATGCATTTATAATATTACATAATCATTTAGAGGTAATAAATGAAATGCACCGTTCATGGAGACGGTAAGCCGTATGTACGCATGAACGCTACTTTTATTTCTATTTCGTATTTTATAGAATGGAATCATAATGATATAAAGGTATATTATAATTCCAGTATAATATCATATATAATATCATAGTTCCATCCTTTATATGTCCCACATATGGTATTAACGAATCAAATCACTTTTAGGGGGCGGTAGTCCGCACTTCCTAAAATGAAGATATCGTGTTTACCCATAATGGAAACCATAAAGTTATGCCCAAAATGAAAAAAACTGAAGCTTAATGAAAACATAAACATATTATATATCATATATAAAAATAGTGACATCATAATGGCCACCTTTGAAGGTGTTAAATGAGTATTGAATAATCATCGTTTCGGGAGGCAGAATTTCGCCATCCACGGAAACCGTATGTTCTTTAACCATTTGATGTAGTTGTGTGAGATTGTAGCTCAAATAAATCTTATAAAAACATCCTAGTATATTTAATATACTGGTGTTGTTACAAAATAAGTAAATAAAAAGAGTTTAGGGGGTTGGAGAAGCAAAATAAAACAAATGAACATGAGAGAATGAATTACCTTTAAAAGTGTAACTCCTTTTGATTTGAGCCTAATGGCTTCCTTTGAAATGATTCTGCCCAAAGGGAATCTTCTAGGATGAGGAGAGGGATCTGGAGAGAGTAAATGTTCAGGGTTTGGCCGAGCTAAAGGCTTGAGGAGTGTGTGAAATGAGGTAGAGGTGGGGGCCTTTTATAAGAGGAGAGGAGGGGCACTTTTGGAAATGAAAGAAATATTACTTTATTTGAAAATGTGTTTCGGTTTCAAAAGGTCCCACATTGATATAATTCGTGGATAAGGTGATAAGGGTTCGAAATCCACTCATCCAATTGGTTTTGGACATGTGTAGTTCATAGATGTTATATTATCTTTACATTTTATTTAAATCGTCAAATAATGATGTCATCGCTGCATCGTGATTATGTCATAAATACTTTAATTTATTTAATGTCTAAAAATCATAAAAAAAACTATGATGTAGGAAATATTTTTAGCTTTCCAATGACTATTTATAATCAACAATCTGATCTTTATAACCCCATGTATAAATTGTTTTCGTAAAACATCTCTTGTTTGTGTCATTTTTACATTAACATTTAATAAAAAGTTATTTATGTCATTTCCAAACCAAAGTGTCTCCATGGGGTCCCCAAGTTGACCCATGGCTTGTCTTTGTCGGCCATGAAACAATCAATAATGTTGGGACATGTGTCTAGGTCATTTCCTATTATTAAAGCATTATTTATACCTTAAACTACCCTAATTACCACTAATCGCGATTAAGAACTTAATAAGTTACTATGCACCAAAAAATTATTTTAATCTCATTGAACCACATTTTACTTCTTAATGACAACCATGTATGTCGGATTTTCAAAATTCAATACACATTAGTGGTAAACTTTCATTTAACTGAAAAATCAGTTTGCTTGATTTCCACTTAGTGGTTTCACTATTCATCAAAAATTGAAGTTTTTCAGAAAATTACCAAAAATTCACCCTAAGCTATATTTGATATTCCAAATTCAAAAATGAAGTCTATTTTACAAAATTCAAATCATATAAGTCACATTAATTAATTTAATAATTAATTCCCGCTGCCAGAGCAAATAGCATGTTTTTACAAAACATTAAGTATCAAAAGATTGACACCAGTTTAAGTCTAATTCCAAAGTGAAATTGATTACAATGACCACCATTGGATAAAATGGTAAAATTATATTCTAATTTTACTTCAAAACCAATTAAAAACATAATCTAATCATATAAATAAATTAGATTAAAAAGCAGTTTTGATGTAAAATGCAGTATTTTTCACTATTCATTAAAAATGAACATTGTCAGAAAAATACCAAAAATTCACACAAAGTAAATTTTGATGTCCCAATCATAAAGGATAAGTTTATTTTGACAAACATAGTTTATGAAATTGTCAAAATATAGATTCAAAAATGGTTTTCCATCAAAAGGTAGTAAAACAATCTTTTAAGAATATTAGTGTATTCCATGCATAAGATTGTATTTATTTTCATTTTAAGCCTCTATAACACTATATTAATAATTAATAGACATAGATAAAAATATCTATTATTCATTAATTAATAGGGATTTTACCGTATACACTCCTAGTTTTTTTGTAGGGGTTAAGATAGAATCTACTTCTAATGGAATGAGTCATGTTAAAAATCATTTTTTTCTAGGATGATCTGATAATTGTACACCCTCTAGCCAGTAATTCAAGAAATTTGGGTGCAGATGACCACTGAAAGGTTTTTAGATTCCCCCAGGTCATTTTATAGGCCCACTAGAGTCCCTACGTATGGGTCTCAACTACATATATGTCTTCTGTGGGGACATAACCATAATATTGGGTTCGACAAAGCTTTTGTTTCCCCTTGTATCCTTGGATCATGTGCATGAAGGCTACCCTTCCCTAGTTAGATGCAAAGAAGTCATATTATGATTCATATTATGCATAGATAAGGGGTATCCAAAGTTTATCATGTTGATAGAACCAAAGACGAACTCTTCATCAGATGAGTATTCCATTCAGTGGGGCGGTTCCTCTGAGTCAGATTTTGTAGGGAATGAATGTTTAAAAGTTATATCTTTCATTTGTAGAACAATATGAATCATCCTATTTTCTTCCTGATTTCAATGGTAGCACCAAATTTTGGGAGCCATATATGATGTGACTTCACTAGGTGGTGGATCTACTAAGTGTCTATATAACTGTGCTCTCATGGTGGAATGTTCTTGGTCCACTATTTTGTGATTCATACTATTATTGGACTCTTGTACACACCTGGCTGGGAATTTCTACCAACCACCCCCTTATTATGATTGGGAAATTATCATGTAGTCTTTATGTACAGGGGATTTATCTACGACCATCTATCCAGAATCAAAGATTCCTTGATGTACATCATTAAAGTTGAACAGGTATTGGATGTTATGTCCCACCCTTCTATTAAAATGGATGAATTTAGGATAGTCAGCGACGTTGACCTCATCGTTCTACCTGGGATGTGGTAGACAGAGTAGGTTGTTATCCATGGATACCAGAAAGTAATTCGGGACTTTTCCATTTCATAAATATTATACTTTATTCATCCATTCCTCAAATACTAGGAGACCCAGATTTCCGTTTGCTTCTAGGAGTGGGTGATTTTTTTTGTTTTCTTTACTAAATAAGAGGCATTGGGTAGTTTTTGGTTTTACTAGCCTTTTCTCATATGAAGAGGGAATGATATGATATTTATATTAGGGTCTCTATAAGTTTTCTTCCAGACATTATTTGATTTATGATAACTCACATAATCCACGTGGATAGTTCCTTGAGAATAGAGAAAATTTTAGCTCATCCTAAATATTTTTCGCACAGATCTTCAATAATTTTTCCTCGAAGAGAGGGATGTAGAGTGAATAGGTAAAACCTATCTACCTAGATATGAAGTTAGGTATATTTTAATTATTTCCTTAATACTAGTTCATTATGATTATAATTGTTGTATTCCTTAGTGTGGAACTAAACTAATAATGGAAATGATGATGATGGATTTCCCAGCATACAATGGACCCTACTGGAAAAATGTTGTTCCCAACAATGTCTAGAATAGTCTGAGTTTCTTGAAAACACCTCTGCTTCTTCACCTTTTATAGATCATATGGGTATATGATTAGCCCACATCGGGATATAAAGTGTCTGAGATGCTGTTCGAGAACACTTTCACCATCACGCGTAGGGAATATATGATTTCCAAAATTGGGTGGAGGCAATGTGGAATCCAACCACATGAGATATGGATTCATCTCAGGCTGAATAGGTGGGAATCATCTTAACATGGCATCTATTCGAGTATCCATAGATTTGATTACGTTAAGTAGATCTATAGGTACTATTTTTTTGGGCCACCTCCCTTCCACATATTGTTTGAGAGGCTAATTAGTGGGCCCTTCCTTCTTCTCATTCTCATTATTGCTTCATTTTGAGACTAAATTATTTAATTGGAGATAGAGATACTATCTTTAAAATATAGTCAATTCATTGAAATTTTCAATTTCATCATCTATGTAGATTGGATGCCTAGATCCGGCACATGTCTAACACTCATATTCCACTTTTACTATAGATTTAAATCTTATCAGAGGAAGGATATTTTTATTTGCCTAATAGAGATACCCTGTAGGGAAATTACCACTAAGTAGATCTTTGTGGATTTTTGGAGTGTTTTTATTTCACTCTCATAGTGTGATAGTTCTTCCTCCATGGAAAGAATATCGTCTCTTATGAGTGGTTATTAGGATGAGGTCACACCATTCCATTATTCATTGATTGTGTTCTTCATGGAGTTTATAACTTGTTATTTAGGGGTGATAGATTTTGGAGCCTTCTCTGGCTATTGGTGCATAAAGCCTTAGTTGGTGCATCCTGATCACCCTACTCTTGGGGTATTCTTTCTATATTTTAACCCTCTTTACTTGTGTCTTGGTAATCAATATATTACATATTGATAGTGATGAAATTCATAGAATAATATTGGGAAATAGTTGTTATTACATTACATTAAATGCAATAGGATTATTATGTATTTCCTTTGTCAAGTTCATTATTCTAACCAATTTCTATATTGGGACATTTTTTCTTGCAACCAAAGTGAGATCTGATCACCTTCACTGTATACTCCTCTGATCCTAGTCTATGAATAGTTATATTGAGGGATTTTTTTGTTGTTGTTGTCAAACATGCCTCGAACAATAAAGGTTTTTCTTACAGTTGGAGGAATAAGTGGAATTATTACCATTGTTATTTTCTTCCCAACCTGGAGAATACAGATTCCCTATATGGTAGTGATGATGGTGAAAATGCCCCATGTTCTATTAGTTGAGGGTTATTTAAGGTATCAATAAGAATTTCTTGGTCCTATTGTTGTTGATCCAAAGATTCCAGTTGGGATTTGATGATTCATAGTACGGATGTTGAGAGACAAATTCTACCAACCCTCTAGGATGGAGGTGATATGGAATCATTGTTGTTTTCCCCATGGAACATTCAGGTGATAATGAACCTGGTGATGGTGATTGAGATATAGATGACCCCAAACTAGTGGGTTAGGTTTTGTCTAAAATGGCCAAGGATTTTACTTTAGTCCTCTCAAGAATTTATGATCCAAGGGGTGCCAATGAGGGTAAATATTCACCAACCCTAATGTGCGAGGTCCCTTTATAGATGAATAATATTAAAGCTACTACTATGACTCATTTGATTCGATGTAGTTTTTCCCACATAGGATCAGGGTGTGATGAAAGACCATGATGAGAACCATTCATTATAGGAAGTTGTTTGGGTGATCGAAACTTTGGGATCCATGTTTAGAACTCATTATCATTTCTTCGAGGGGACTATTTTGAATATAGTTTGGCTATCTTCTCCATCCATTCTTGATTTATAAGAATCGTTGAAGTGTGGGATTTCTTTTGTAGTGAAAAATTAGCATAATCATTACTTAGTCCCCTGATTTCACCAGAGGCTACAATGTTACAAGACACCAAGTTTGAGGGGTACTGTTGTTCTAGGGGTGTGGCAAAGTTTAACACTTCATACTCTCTCCATCCTTGAATATGAAAACATTATGTGTCTTTAGAGATAAGTAGAAGATGTTTTACGATGAAATGGATATAATCATGTTGAATATATGTATAATGATTTTTCCATTTTTGATCATAATCCATGGAGATAGTTTCCCGATCCAGCTGATAATAAAGTATCTTGATTTCATAAAGGTTACACTCGTATCCTGGACAATATAGATGTTGAGAATTCAACAACTAATAAGTATACCAAATACTTCATCATAGATATCGAACACAATCCATTTCTATCTCATATGGAGTCTCTTAGACAGATGTGTTGAGGGTCCATATTAGGATGGGGAGTTTATTTCTTGAAAACATTCTATGTATGTTAATATCTCTCTCCTCTTCATCAAACATACACACCTCCATCTGATCTAAACCTAGAAGTTTCTTTTGAGGCTCGCTTGTTGACTGGGGTAGAGTAATGGTAAAAATTGATGTGGAACCATGTGTAGTTGACCCTGGTGTTTGAGAACCTCCATATAAAGTTGTTTATGTTTTGAACACCAATCTTTATTAAGGTGTCTAGGAAAGGGGATGATTTTATCTTCCATTTGATATATCATCATGGGGAGGATAGACATGGTGGTTGTTAGGAGTATAGTTCCTATGAACCATTTCCACACTACCTCAGGGAGGACTATCACACTAATGATCATCTTCTACATAGGTTTAGAAGTTTACAGACCCTTGTGGTATTTGGAATTTTTCTCGAATAACCTCAAGGACACTAGCAGTGAGAATATTAGGAATATGGGTGTTGATCTATATTTTGGATGGAATATGTTGACCTGCCTTTTGTAGCTATGTATAGAAATGATCCTATTATATGATGAATTTAGGGAATTTCTTATAACCACATGGTTTTATAGGGATATGAGCCCTCTAGTATAATATTCCAATGAGAAATCACTTTATTGAAAGAAATATGAGCCTATCCCAAGTAATGGTCCATTACCACTCAGTGAGCCTCATTCATGATGGGAGTATGACCCTGATCCCAATCCTTTGGGATATAATGCTAGTCATTCTTGGAATGAATGTGAGACTTCCAAAAGACAAGTGTTTCTCTCACCTAGAGATCCCTGGTTGGAAGAGGAATATGAGAATGGTCTGAATATTCAATCCCCATCGGAATATACTTCCATTCTTAAGAATGGGAGAAGAGATATGAGAATCCTCTTATATTTCCTCATAATTATGTGGGTTTAGTCATTCACCAAAGAATGTCAAAATATGTGTCTAGCATCTATGATATGAAGGAATATGCCTAGAAGATTCACTGACAGAAATATGGGCATATCCCAAGGCTTGTATCATTATCACTTGGTTATCTCTAACCAAAATAGGTATATATGCCTGATCTAGTGCATTTTGACTATTCCACTAGATATATTTGAGAAGATTATGAGCTTGTACCGTGGATTTTACCCTATCAGATGGTCAGACCTGGCCATAATAGGGATATGAGCATGATCCTAGGCCTTTATAATATGACACTAGACTCTTTCAATAGTTATGTTCCCCTATCCCAAGGAATTTACCACTCTCACCTTGTGTTTCCTATTTGGCACAATAGTATGATCCTGGTCTAATGCCTTATCCTTCAACAGAATTTGCCGGTAATCCTCATATAGGGGAGAAATAATGTGTGCTTACTCTATAAAATCTATGTGTTCATGATGATCATAATGCTATGATTTCCCAATAGTATTGGTAGAAATATAAACCTATCCCTACATAGGAACCAGTATTAATATATGATGGATGTGTTATTTTGAAATAAGTAAAATATATTTACATTTTTAAAAAATATTTCTCGGGATATAAGCATGCAGATTTTGTGTCACTATTCTATGAAGGAATATGAATTTGATTGAGTCAAGGATATACACCCACCTTTGTCCTCCCTTATGACACAAAAATATGCTGATGCACTTCATGAATGTTTGTAGGAATACACAACTCCTCCACTCTTAATATGGGAATATAACCACTAAATAGTTTTGAGTTAGCAAGAATGTGAGCATGCTGACTGGTTATCAACAAAATACACTGATAGAATTCTTCATCATGAGTGGGAAAATGATCCTAGTAGTTCATATACATCATCTTGTTCACCCGAAGTGTCTCCCTTGATACCCTTTCATTAGCATCTGTGGTAGAATCTTGTCAGGTGGTAACCTTAACTAGAAATTGGTTGGTACTGGTGGGATGGGGATAAAAACAACAGTTAATAGGATCCCCCCTCAATGACATGTGAACAAGATGGGAGCACGATTTGACTCCCTGGACCACCATCATTAGAAACTGATGGTGGAAGTTTTCATGCTCTGGAGATAAGCTCTTGATGCTTTTGGATGTGGTGATGAGGTCCACTGGCTTATCTACAGATTTACCTTGGAGATTCAAATTGTATGGTTTTCGTACATGGAGGATATCATTGGTGTCCTCTAGGGTCATGGTTGTACCACATCAGTGGTAATCTCAGACCATTATGTTCTCCAACTGATGTTGAAGATGTAGGGTAGGTGATATAATTTTTCAATGATCTTGGTTTTCAGGCAAATATGTTTTACCACAATTATCACACGATGAAGAATACATTATCTCAGATCTGGATATCATTGATGAAAAAAGTATATGTAGTCATGAAGATAATAAGTATCTAGGTCACTGATTAGTGCAATATAATAGGCATGATATTGTCAATCAGATATTCATGGTTAACAAAATTATCATTTTGTTCTCAATATGACCATTCATATCATGTGGACTTGTCAACAAGAGGATGGATATATCTCATGAGAACCCCAATTATATAGAATAAACTTTAATATTCATTTCAGGATTATCAGTTTCGTTTTTGAAGGATATGAAAAACATAGTGTCATGATGTATGAACAATCATTTAGTTATTTGAGAGTTTTATGTCAGGTTTTATAATATTTTTATCATATAGTGTGAAATTTTTTCTCAGCAAACAATATCATAATAACATGTTTATTTAAGAGACTCTTGCTGGGTTAACCATTTTTGTTTGTATATAGTGGGAAAAGCAAATGGATTTATGGATAACAACCCAATCATTTTGTTGATAAAGAGATTCATGTCAGGTTCACCATTTTTTGTTTCTTTATGGAATAGAGTGAGACTGTAAACCCTCATCAAGGTGGGTCTTTTTTGACCCAATGGTTGATTGTGGTGGGTTTATTCGGTTAACAATAGTATTGGGTTACCATTTTCACTCTTACTCGAAAACTCCCAACAGTTTCCCCATCCGTAACTCGGTACAAACCTAATTTCCAAATGTAGGCAGTCACCTAGTATTTCAGGCCTGATGGTACTTATGGCTCTCATTAGTTATGAAGTTTGGAGGTTGGTCTCATATCACCCTTTTGGGAGGAATTGTTACCTACTCAGAGTATATCTCATTGATTTATGATATGTCCATAAATATCTTCCTAATCTCGATATGGGAATGATTATAGTATAAAATGACTATGGGTTAAGTCTCCCTATATGTTGAAGTTTTGGATATTATTATAAAATCTATTTTTATGTTTTTGATGTTTTTCATCCATTTTCCATTAATGGGAAGCTACTTATGTGCTGATGACGTATAACCAAGAGCTTCACAATTTGCTTCCTCAAAACATGGTGGTTAATATTCTGAGGATGAGAATGATCCATTATGAGGTTTCCTTAGTATCCCAGTTATTGTACAACCTAAAACACACATATTTCATCAATCATGTGTTGTTTAACACCATAGGAAGAGGCCATATGTTTGGGAACTAAGGTACCGGGTATTTGAGATCGAGTCTCGGGGGATGTTTTACGTGCCCCGATTATGGAGGGAATAAATGTTTTTTTTTTCATCTGGTTTTTCATCCACTGACACATGAGGTATAATGATCAGCCCATGGGAACAATTGGGTCCTGATGCTTTAGATTTCAGAGACTTGGGAGGACTTACACCAAATTGTGTGCCTAATTGAACTCGGGCCACATAAAGGTGTCCTGTATATCATAGTTATTGATAGAATCAGAGTTCTCATAGTTCCTTCATAGACCTTTTACTAAACCCAAGGTATATATCCTTATATATGTGAGGTTTATATCATTACACTCATCTAGGATGAGATGATGATATTTCCCTATATGAGGTAGATTTGTTATGTGAATGATATAACTATTTCAACTCCCCAATCCAACATGATCTATGCTAAATGTGAGAAACAAGGGATAAAAAATAATTCAATGTCATTACATACAGATTCAAGGAATATGTGTTGGGACTACCCATGGGATGATCAATATGGAGCTTTGTCCTCAATGAAAAATCCTACGTATCATGTTTATGGTGGGAATCATAGTTCTCATAGTTTAGTTGATTAGGGCATACACATTAACATTTCCCTTATAATCGAGGATTATATACTAAGGGTGGGTAATTTAATCCAATCATGGGATAGCCTTAGTCTATGTATATTTTTTTGGTGCAGTTGATATGATTCTTTTTAATCCCTAATCCCATGTGATATATGCTCGGTGTGATAAGAAAAGGATATAAAATGGCCATTCTCATTGCTTAAGGGTGTAATACATATGAAAAAAGATATACCATTCGAGTTTTATACAGAGATAAATCCTTATAGATTCATCCTACATATCCTAGTTATATTATGAATCATAGTCATCACATTTCAATTGGTTGGGGTTACACAATAATTTTTTCATTATCATCGGATCTTACACACTGAGTATGGGTAAGGAAATTTGATCCCGGGATTCCCTTAGTCTCTATAGAGGTTTATTGTGCATATGATATGATTTTTCTATCTCCCCAAGCCAGGACGAGCTATACCTAGTGTTATAAGAAAGGGATAAAAAATGATCATTATCATTTCTCATGGGTTTTGGAATTATATACTGGGATAACCCATCCGAGGATAATATATAGCTCATACCATATAGAGGTGTCCTACGTATCCTTGTTATCGAAGGAATCTATGTAATCATAGTTTATTTGATTGAGTCTTTGACACTGATGTTTCCCTTAAAATTTGGGATTACACACTAGAAATGGGTAAGGATATCAAATCGTGGGATTCCATTATTATCTATAGAGGTTTGTGGTAAAAATGATTTTAATATTTTGACTTACTATACCTACATGAGCTATACGGGGTGTCAAACACATGGGATAGAAAATGATCATTCTGAATTATCATGCATCTAGGAGTTATGTACTTGGAAATCCCGTTAGAGTTTAATAAATAAATTGAGCCATAGGGAGGCATCCTAGGAATCATAGTCATTGAATGAAAAAGATTCTTCATATTTTAGTTATTTGGAGATTACAATCTAACTTTTCCCTTATAGTTAGTGATTATACACCGAGGATGGGTAAGGTAATCAAATCCTAGGATTCCCTTTGTCATTTGGATTGGTTTTCATCCTAACATGCACTGATATTCCACTCTTCATTCATTAATTGTATACTTTACATACAGGATAGTGTATTCATGACATGTCTAATGGAAATTGTATGATCTATTTGACATCTTCATTATACTTCTCATAACCTATATGGAATTTCTAACGGTTGTGTGATGATCAAGGATGGATTGTAAAATGTACATCACAAGACCAATATGGTTGTTCATGGAAAACATAACCTTACCTTGGATGAATTTCCTAGAGGGTGTCTCATGATTTGACTAACTTTCCTTGGTGTCATTTCAATAGATAGCTAACACACATGGAGGGTTTCACATGGGTTACTGTGACATGTCTTAGAGGGTCTCTCTTGTCCTATAAGACATGTGTGGATGGAATCAAGAGACCTAGATGAATTTACTAGAGGGTTTTAAGAGATCCAGTTGACATTCCCACATGGTACCATGATACTAAGCTATCGTGAATTGGTGCCGCCATATGAATCTGGTGACATGTCTACGGGACATCATGAGGCTTAAACAGAAAGTTGGAGGGTTTCACAAGACTATGGTGGCATGCCATGGGGGCTCCAAGCGACTGGCCTTTTCATGTCTATATGACTTCACATGACCCAAATAGTGTATTGAAGGAGCATTGTGATATTGGGGAGATATATCCTGGTGCTATCGCGAGTCTCGTGTGGTTCATACAAAGATCATGAGGGTCCACAATATAATTTAATTTCTCAAGTATCAAATATTTAGTCTTATTTATATCATTTATATTATTAATTCTTTATATTTATTCAGTGTTATAATTTATGAGGTGTCAAGTTATTATGTAGGTTTATGGGATGATCTACGTATTTCCTATAAGAATTCCATAATGTAATCTATGAGTGATCACCTGAATTTCATATGCATGCTTCATGGTCAATCATATTTTTTTCCAGTATCATAATTGATGGAAATCTTAATGATCATGAGTTCCACCACTCTGAGAAATGTTCTCTAGTTATTGGATAAAAGAGATCCATATTCTTATTCGGATAGTAGTGGTTATGGTAGTAATAGTCATGTTAGTCATACCCATATTTTATACTAGAGTGGGGGATTTATATGCATAACCACCCAAGTATTTAACCTATTTAAATGGAAAAGATCATGTAAATCCATGATGAATTCATTGATGGATTTATCTTCATATGTCATTGTGAGTCTCATTCATGGATATCTCTGTGGGTGTTGCCTTATTTTCAACATGAGCTCATCCATTAAACGCCTCATTTACAAGATTATATATAATTAATGGGGAATTTTTAAACCATGTGGTCATGCCTTTTGACCTATATATTTTCATTTTTGACATGTATATGGGACTTCAGGAGATCATGGATCTTACTGAAAGGTGTTTATGTGATCTTAGGTGACTTATTTGAGACTTTCTACCAGACAATGAGGGCTTGTCAGGGGGCCATCATGAGATCATACATACTATTTAGGGGGTCTTGATAGACTATGATATGGATATACTTTGCATGTTACAAGGGTTTTATAACCGCAAGGTATTCCCTCTACACTTCTTTTTGTTTTCTTTTTTAAATTTATAAGGGTCGGGAGACATGAAATATTTCATGAGTAATGTCAAGAACAATTACCCTACCTTTGGGTGATGTGTCACATGTATAATAAACATTATATGGATACACATGAAAATTTCATGGAAAATTACATCTATTTTACCATAGGGAACCAATGGGTACATGCAAGGTCACTAGGACATACCAGACCATCATCACATGGTGAGGATGATATTCTAGTGAGTTTTCTTGAGATGTGGTGGACACATCACCAGGGCCTTATGGAGACTTTTGGATCACCAAGGGAGCATTGTGTGATGTTTAAAACCATGAGTGGCTCCTACCTCCCCCCTTTTTTCCTTTTTTTAATTTTAAAAAGGCTTGGGGGTCTCCTGAGATAGATTTAATGTTGTCAAGAAAAACCATTCTCCCTATCGGTGATCCATTTCATGAGTGTTATTACTTTTGGATGCCTCCATATTTTGGATATTTCCCCCCTATTTTCGAATAACTTTTATATGGGTTATTAGTTGCTTGCTATTTGAAAAACCATGTAACCTGGGGGAGCTCATCCTGGTTCCACAGCATGATCACGGGTAGCATGAAGCACCATTGTGATAACACAAGTATTTTTAAAAGGGTCTTTATAGTATCTATCATAGGCTATATTCTTCACATGGTTCCGTCAAATGAACTTATGATAGTGACATGATTATGTGTCCCATAGAGGATTACGTGATCCTAGAGTCTCATCAACCTTATTCTTCATTTTCTTTCGAGATGGAGATAATACCCATATACATGTATTTCTTCCTCTATGAATTTTTTGATTCTGATTTCGTAAGAATCAACATATCATATCCTAAATGGATTTATATAAATAAAGTGTTTTCAAGCCTAAAACTGGAGGTTTATTTGTTCCATTAAACCTTATCAACACCTATTAAGAGGAAGGTGGATTCTCTCCATCTACACTATTCTACAACATAATGAATTAACTCTTTAAAAATAATTCTTTTTTTTATGCATGAAAATTATTTTGAAAATATAAAATAAAAATATCAATTTTTCGAATGATTTTAGAATGATTTAGTTTAAATAAGTAAAATTTTTTTTTTCTAAAAATAATAATAAAAAATGTGGTATCAAAGAATAATAAAATTGGTATATTGTTATAATTGGGTCGTAATGTGTTCATTGGGATAGATAATGTCCATTAAGTTCCACTATCAATGTGGGGTAGAGCATAGTTAAAAAATACCAATGTCAATGTGGTTCATTGTGCAATGACATGCTGACAGGATGACTCCCCACTTTCATGTATAGGGAGGTCCAAGGAATTTTGGTATGTGTCAAATTTGTATATTTATGACAAGTGGTATGCAATGGTGATATGAATAGAATTATATTTTCTTATGTTGATGTCGTTTATGGATTTGTATAAAACTATTTTTCTTCTTCTCACCTATTTTATATAAAATGTTCTAACATGTTTATGTCCCAATGGAATTTGTTAGGAAGTATTTGGGGTTTACCTACTGAGTGTTATACTCACCCACTGATTGGGACGATCATTGTATTTTATGATATTTTTTATTGGATGGAAAATGTTTCACACTTATCTAAGGATGCATCTTTATATAGTGGGTTAATGTTGTAGAGTTATATGTTATAGAAATATTAGGTGATTCATGGGATGATTCTACTTTGGTGTCAAAGGGTCCAATTCAATTTTATTATTTTTTTTGGTTTTTGAGAATTTTTTCCATTTATACTCTTATGTTTGGTTTATTTTGGGTCTAATTTGTTCCCATGCATCATATAGTTGGTTTGGTTGATTATATTTTATGTTGTCATGTTATGTTTTTTCTTTTGAAAAAATTACCCAAACGTTTTACTAATCCCTTTTTATTTATTTCAAGTGTTTGGTGTCTTTGGTACATCACTTAATGTTTATAGAACCTCCAAACTATACCAATCCAATGGGTTGTTAGTTTATGTTACAAATGGTATCATAAGGACATCATAACATAAAATGCATAGAATACAAATATTTAAGCAACCTATTTATGATGAAAATCATGTTTCAATGGTGGTAATAAAAATATGTATCTAACCTATTTATGATGAATTTAATGTTTTTGAACATCCCAATTGGACTACATTAATCATATTATGTTTGATAAATTTTTAAAAAAATAGTTATAATGATTTTTTATTTTTATGAATATAAAATTTTTGAACATAAAATTGATAATGAGTGATGGTTGTGTTGTATTATATTCATGTTATAGAGAAATTGTACTAATTATGTGATGTATAAACCCATAAGAAGAGACCAAAAAATGTGGTTACACCTAATCCATAAGTGAAATAATATATTTTTTAGAGCATCATTGATGATTTTTGAGCTATTGATAAGGGAAATAAAAATGATGAAACATGACAAGTAGACCATTCTGTGAAATTATAAAAGTAAGATCCCCTAATATTTTGGGGAAATCGGAATATTAAAATGAAAAAGTGTAGCTTAACCGAACGAACTGATTTTTTGATTTTTTTAGTATACCATATGAACTAAAGGTGATGTTATCCATCTTAAAACTAGGGGATTTTCACTCCAATGGTGGGATTTAGTTATCCAAGCTAAATTAAAACAATGAATTACATGGTAAGACTTTGATAAAATATTCAAAAAACAATTCTATCCTCACACCTTCAGGATTGATAGAATGATAGATATTTTCAGTCTACAGAAGAAAACACTATAATTGATGGAATAGGAAGTAATGATTATAATCATAGTATATTTTCATATATAAGTGTATAATACTACATACCATATGTTTGGACTGTGATTAGATATTCATTCCAAGATAGGTTTCCACTCTATTTATTACTATACAGAGATTGTTAATAGGGCGATGAATGTTGAAAGAAATATCATTGTAAATACTACATGAGGAATTATTTTTTGTCAAAATGGAAGGGTGGAAAGTATAATGTTGGGAATAATAATAATAGAGATATATACATCGATAATGGCCAAATATCATTGAATTATACCACGAAATTCATTAACTTTACTACAAAAAATGAAAAATAAAAAAAAACATTTACAATTTAGAAAACTCTATCATATAAGACATTATTTTATGGTACAACAAATAGTATGTCACAGCTACAGTAAGATGAAACATCATTAGAGTTATTTATATAGCACAAAAATGTTAGTTTCTAGGAATAAAAATTATATCTCTTAGACATCTTATTCTTCAACTAGATGATACAATCAGAATAGTTCATACCCATAGAATTTGTAAAACCAATGTGATTCTTGGAACACACCAACTCCTCAACCAATGAAATCACAACATGGGAGTAATGAAAAAGGATGGAGTGAGTAACCAGTTGTAAAATGTTGAGTAGATGATCATAGAACACCAATGATGCACTTTGAGTTTAATAGGTACCATCCTTCTTAGATCGACCATTATAAAATTTATTGTTGAAATTAATGCATCACACTCTTTTATTACATCACATTTAATTGATCAAATGGGGTTGAATATTTATATGATACTACACATGGAGAGTATACAAACTCCTATCTGGTAGTGAGAGTACATGGTATTTAAATATGTAGATTGTTACATAATAATCAATGTAGACGAGAATTCTTAGGGATTTTTCTTTTGTTTTGGACATGGTTTTCGTTTTCATTATCATGAGAATATATTGGTTAGTTGGATTCAATGAACACATTTATTGTTAAGTGTGACAGGTAATGATAACATCTCTTAATGGATCAGTGAATCTCTTTAAAGGAGTATGTGATGTAAAGTTTGGAAAAATAGGTCTATTAATGCCAATGGTTGGAAATATTTATTATTAAATAATAGGTGGGACTTTAGAAGATAATTATATGTTTGAAAATTTAAATTTCCTTACCATATTAGATAGTCATCCAGACCAATTTCCTAAATATTTCTTGATTTTCCATTAGATAGGAAAGTAGATTTTTTATTTGATCTCATTCTGAGGATAAATATTATATCAATTCCATCATATTAAATGAAATAAATATAATTAAACTATTTTAGGATCTAATACGAATATTTGGATATAAAATGGTTTATAATACCAATTATATTGCATTGGGATTCTCTAGTTCTTTTTTTTCAAGAAGGCAGATAGTTCAATATGATTATGTATTGATTATCATAAGTTGAATCAGGTAACTACAAAAAATAAATGTAACCTAACATAGATTTATGACTATTTTGATCAATTTAATGGAGCTCAATGTTTCTCTAATATTGATCTACACTTAGGGTATCCCCATTCACAAGTTATGAAATAGGATGTACTAAATAAACTTTTAAGAGTTTTTAAAGTCATTATGAATATATTATCATTAACATTAGTCTTATATATGAACCAATGGTTTTCATTACATTTATGAATTGTTTATTTTAGTAATACCTTTACTATTTTATTATGGTATTTGTGGATGAAAATTTGGAATATTCTCAAACATTATAATGACATTAATAAAATTAGTAGATTATGTTGAATATATTTTGATAGAACTTATTTTGTTAAAAAAAATTCAATATATGATTTATATATACAAGAAGTTAATTTCCATGGACATGTTAATATTGAGAAATTAATATCATTACAACTTTAAAATATAATTTTTTTTTCTCTTTACAACCAATAAAAAATGTCTTTAAGATACACATATTTTTTTCTTAAAAGGATACTCTCATAACTTTGATTGGGAACTCTCAAAATACAAAACTCTAATGATAGTTCTCCAAATAAAGGTTGAACTATTTCATTCGAGTGAGGATTGAAAAAATAACCTTTTCGAGATTAAATAAAGGTTTACATACACACCAATTCATGTGTTTCCATATCTTGGGTAGGATTATATGGTTTATTATGAATTACTATATATAGGCTCAACAATGTTTTCATATAACGTTATTTTGTTGTAGCTTATATATCATGACAAAAAATCATGAAAACAATTATGTGAAAAATTATATGTATTTTTCTTTGATTAGAAATTCCATGAAAATTTCGATTTATTATCAATTTGGTGAGAAATTAACTCTGATAAAAGGCCATAAAATATTGAAATATATATTTTCCCTAAGTAATTTTAACCTGAGAAAAATATGATGGAGGAAATATCTCTTGGTGGTCAACTGGGATCTTGTTTAAACATCTGTAAAAGGAAATTCTGTTGAATATTACTTGAGCTAAATTCCATGTAATCAATTATCTAAAAAAGACTTTGATTAGTGGAAATTGATGATTATGATATACATTTGGATTTTATTTAGAATTGAGGGTTTCAATTTTATATTTGGTGAACCTTATTCTTGACTTGGTTGAAAAAGCTAATTATTCACAAAGAACATATCCCAATTTCTTTACTAATATTTTAAAACATAATAGTAAGGAGAAAATTGATGTATAGAAACAATATGGAAACTATGTGCTGATTTTTCTTGATCAAGGGTTCTTTCCATTTTCTTTTCAAGAGAAACCCCTCCCTAATTATCATTACTAGAAATGGGTTGTTTATCTTTGAGTGTATAATATTTATAAGGCGTTAAGGATTCATTTTTTGGTGTGCTAGCATAAAATAGAAAGTGGTAGAGAACATCAATTATTAGAGATTCAAGGAATAAAACCAATGAACAATTGGTATATTTAAATCTTTAACATTTAATTAATATAAATGGGAGTACATATATATGGATTTTATCATATGTCTAATAAGAATGGTCTAAAACACGATTCCATATGGGTATTTATAGATCAACTAACAAATATTTCTTACTTTATCCATATTCATAAATATAATGTGGTGGAAGACTAATAAAAACTATATATTCCGAAAGTCATTAATCTATATGGAATATTAGGTTTGATCATATAAAACATATATCCTTTTCCTACTTCTATGGTTTTTCAATCATTAATAAATTTTTTTGTTATCTAATTAACCAAGATCATGGATTATCTCCCTCAAGTGGATGAAAAATTAAAACATATAATCCAAAAATAGAATATGTGTTATAATATTGTGTAATGTAATATAGAGGTTCATGGGAAATAATATATCATTAGTACTATTATCATTCAATAATAGTTATCATGCCTTAAAAAATATGGATTCTTATAAAGCATTGTATGCCCATCCATGTTGGAATCCACTTTGTTCTATAGAGACTGAAGAAGCATTGTTATTGGGACCTATCCTTGTTCAAGAGGCAACTCAGAAAATTCATATGATAAATAAAATAATGGAGATGAATCACAACCATAATATATATTATAAGGATCATT
The DNA here is from genome assembly GCA_963277665.1 of Viscum album. NCBI lineage: Eukaryota > Viridiplantae > Streptophyta > Magnoliopsida > Santalales > Viscaceae > Viscum > Viscum album. Next base: position 777,966,893 of record OY728164.1, read on the forward strand.
GTCTCCTACTTCTTCATATGAAATGTGAGATCTTGTGTCCTTAAAAGTATGTATGAGGCTAGGGAATCGAAATTTTGGTATGAAAGGTAAATTTACTCCTTGATACATCAAACATTTTAAAATATTTGAATGTATTGGTTGTGGGGTATGTTGGATGACTTTACCACAAAAATTCAAATTTCAACAGAATGAATTTAAAATATATCGATTTAAAAAAGTACAAGACTAATCATGATAATGGGTTCTTATGTGACTTTGTTGATATTAAACCAGATAATAGTTTGGTACATGTAATGATACTAGTTTTGGATAGAAAAAAGAAACTATAATTTGGGATGAGTATCTATTTGTTGAGATTTTTACTTTAGAATGTTTGGAATTTAGAAGGTGTTTTTGAATGACAACACATCATGTTGAATAAATGGCATCAACGTTTCCAATGAATCAAAAATATATAGATTTATTGGGATGAAAATCCTAATAATTGGGATAATTTTACACCCCTAGTTTTATGTTCTTTTGTCTTTTATTATTTATTTTGATATTATATAATACTTGTGTTGAGTTTAAATAGTTTCAAGATGGTTTTGGTGTGTTTTTAATGGGATTTTTAGGTTGAATGGTTTGATGATGGTTAAGAAAAACTATGAAACATCTCCAAATATTTGTGAAAGAGATTTATTGATTTTCAAGGAAGGAACATGGTTGAAAAAAATGATGTTTTTTGGGAATCTATACAAGTGGAGATGGGGATAAAAGGAACATTTTGTTATTGGTTTATCAAACCATGTGAGCCATCCATGTAAAGGGGTAGTTTGGAGATAGTACCATTCACATTGTTAATGCATTGTTTCCAAAACTATTTGGTATAACATTGAATTGTGCATTTAATTATCTAAAAATTATAGTTTTACCTCGTTTTTATCCTTAATACCCTGATTTTTATTTTTCACTCTCATTCTCTCAAAATTCACTTCTCTTTTAATAATTCTTAATGGTTCCTTTTTATCCAAAAGAATTTTTGACTAATATAGGTGCATTGGATACTAGGAATCAATGATAACTCTCTATTTTCCCTATTTATCTTTATAGGTTCTAATATTATCTCATCTATACTCTTACATGTAATCTATTATTGATAGATCTATGATCTATGGTGTGTTTTAGTGAAATATTGTTCAAGGAACCATCCCATGTCAACTAGTCATGCCACCTAAGCTAGCCCATTATAGTGGTGAAGTGAAATAGGATAACAGAAAAGTCTTGTTTATAAGAAAATCATGATAAACAACCACAGTAAAATATAAATGGAAAAGATACATACAAGATCCATACAATCCAATCCAAACCATCTAATAGAGAAATTGTGACAATACAATACCAAAATGTCTCAATTTGACCAAAATCCACCTCCAAACCATCCCTCTATGAAAGAAACAATGGAAACAAAAGTATACATGATATAAGATTCCCATACCTTTTCCTGGGACCTAAGAAGGAATATTTACTATTGCCTAAAGGTAAAATTAGGGTGTGAGCATTATGCCTAGTAGGCTTCCACCATATAATCTTTACAAATTATGATATATGGAATGCAATAATTATAGCTTTAAAAAAAAGTTCTTTATAAAATTTTAAAATATCAAAACCGTTTGTAAAGGGTCATGTAGTATATGTATGAATATAAAAGAAGGATATTATCTCTCGACCATAATGGATTTTTGTCCCCATAAAGTGATCATGATTCTAGAATCACCAAAAGAGAAGAACACTACTGCCTCATCCACAATTCCTACTCCAATATCTCAGGGCTATCCCGTCAAAACAACCAATTACCTGAAGAAAAAGGAATATTTTTATAGGATAATACCTTATCCAGATGATCCATAATCGTAACAAATTCTCCATCAATGATGGTATCTAGATCAAGAACAACACCATCCCATTCAATGACATGGGAATGATATGGTTGACAACTCTTCAATTGGGAAACAATAAAAACATCATGAATCGAATAAAAATGAGATTGTAGGTCTAAAATATATTCCATGTTTTTGTGTCTCTCCATGATCTCATGGGGATAATAAACATTGGTTCGAACATACCTCACATACCCAATAGGCAATGTCCTAATTAAGGTGAAAATATTAGAAAATCCCAATCACCAACCTCAAAATCTATTAGTTGATGATGACAATGTGGAAAACGTTTTTTTGAAACTTTTATTTTACCTTCCTCTTCTAGAGTAGCTATACCAATTCTGTCATATCTTTAATGATACTTGTCAAAAAAAAGTGTTTCTCTACAAACTATGCGCACCATAAGGTAGATCTATATGGATACCCATACATTGATTTAAATATATCCATCTTTATCAAAATTTGATAACTATGTTTTAGGAAAATTCAACCAAAGGAAAATTATTTTCCCAACATCCAAAAAAAATTATACATGCAATAATAGATCATATCCTCAAGGACATGGAAAGATCTGTTTGTTTTTTCATCCATATGTGGATGATAATCCACGATAAATTTTAATTGGAAGACCATATCCTACTGAAAACCTTTCCAGAACCAAGATGATAATATTTTTTACCTATAATAAATTCATAGATGGAATTCCATGATGTCTCACAATCTCTTGGATTCAAAAGTCTCCAAGCTATTCCACTTTCATCATCTTTTTAATTGGAATGAAATTCTCTAATTTCATATGTTGGTTAGTCATCACTGAAATCATATCCTTCCCCCTATGATTCAATAGAAAACGAATGATGTAGTCAATGGAATTCATATCTGACTTCCATACCATACTGGGAAAGGATTGAAACAAACTCGCAAGTCTCTGTTGTTTTGTATTAATTTTCTTAAAAATATTACACTGTGATACAAAATTTTTAGTCAAATGGCTCATCCCTAGCCACTAATACTGATTTCTAAATTCATGAAACATCTTGGTATCTTCATAGTGAATGGATCAACATGATTGTTTTTCACTGTTCATAAACTCCTACCTCATAGAAATTGGAACAACCAACCTGCTATGGATGCACAAAGCTACACTGGTAGACCAATTCCACTCACCCGATGTCTCCCCACCATAAAATTTTTTACTTAAGTGTCATCACTTGGTGTCTATCACATGCTCGAGATAAATTTAATCATAAAAATAAGAGTTTGATTTCATTGATAGAAATAAAACTTTTAGAACAACCTCTTCTAATCCCAAGATCATCTTAGAAAGAAAACTCATCAGAGACCACTACTCACCCAATTCCATCACTGTATATGTCATTAATTATTAGCTCAACACATCGGCAATGAAATTTTATTTCGTATAAGTGTATGTAGTATCAAAATCAGAAGTAAAAAGATACTCCAAAAAATATATCTACTGAATGCTCGTACCCATATGAGTAAAGATATATTTCTATCTCTTCTGATGATAATACATAATAAAACACTTCCCAAATAGATATTAACACCACATTTTGAGTGCATGAATAACTTAATCTACCTCATGATCATGGGTAGGGAAGTTCTTCTAATGTGGTATTATTTGGTTATATTCATAGGCTAAAAACCATTTCCAATGAATCATGAAGCATCCAAAACCCATAGTTGCAGAATTGAAAAAAAAACATCATAACTAGAACTTGGTTCGAAAAGAATCAAAATTGGTGTTGAATTTGACCTCACCTTTAGATCCCAAAAATTTCAGTGGAATTTTTTTATTCAATTAAAATTTTACACCCTTATGGGTTAAAGAATTAATAAAATTTTAGAGCCTAGAAAAATCATCAATAGACCATCTATAGTGACTAGCTAAACCAAAGAAACTCCAATCCTCAAACAAATTTTGGGCTACTCCCAAGACATTAATAGTTGTACATTAATAGGATCCAATAAGATTCTTCTATCAGATATTAAATTACCTAGAAATTTCTCTTCCTATATCCAATACTCTCATTTGGAATGATTACCATAAAATTTTTTCTAATTCAACGTTTTAATAATGTTATCCAAATGGTATTTATTCTCAAACAATTACATAGAGTACACCACAATATCATCCACAAACATGACAAAACAATTTTCCAATAAATGATGAAATATTTTGTTCATAAAATCCATAAATTCCAGAAGATAATTAGTGATACTAAATGGAATAAATATAAATTTTATGTTCCTGTATTGGCTCCTAAAATATTTCTTAGGTATATCCACTTCTCAAAATCTCAACGGGTTGTACACCAAATGAAGTCCAAACATTGAAACAAATTGTGCTTCTAAGATGGTAAAAGATATCATAAGTCTAGGAAAAATGATATTTGTTATTAATAGGTAAAAATATAATTTTTTATGATCCATGCACTATTGAAGACTCATATATTCCTCCTCAGCAATGAGGACCTTTGAATCCCTTAGTGACATGCTAATATGAATAAGTCCCTTAGCCTCTAGGTCCTCAAGCAAGATTTTAAGTTCCACGAACCTAGTAGATTCCATTCTTAAGGATGTAAAATAAATGGTAATAATACCTAAGAGGATTTAAATAGTAATCATAACCACTCTCTATGGTGGTAAACCATAAAAATCTTTAAGGAACACCTTAGGGTACCCACACACCATTGGAGGAAGAGGACAACCTAGAAAAGGGTCAACAATGAAATGTCTCGTCATTTCCCATAGGTAAGGAACTTTTTTTGGTTTAAAATCCTTGTTTTGGCCCTTAAAATTTTACCTAATAGATTCAAGGAGGTCACGAGAGGTGTCTAGGGATTTTTCAAAGCCTGAATCCAATGATTTTTAAGAAATATACTGGGTTTCACAGTTAGGAGAAACTATGTATCCAATCCTACTTGGTTTCCAGCACAATACGGTGTGTGAAAGTGGGGTGCATGTGGATGAATAGTTTTTATGGAACCATGATACCCTAAGTACATTCTCGTGTAATATTAAATACCCTTTTAATATTGTAATTCTATACCATTAGATCACAGTAAGACAAACGATGTTCCTAGGTTGTCCGACATTCCCCCTTTGAGTGGAACTGGGAACACTATTGGTGCATGGATTGACCAACTTTATGGCCCAGTAAATAAAGGGAAAATATCCTTGATCTCTTATTGAATTAAAATACATAAAACTCTATTTCTCTATAATTATATAGAAAAATAATATTTTTCCTCCCCTCTCATGGGTAACTCCTCAATCCATTCTATGATTTGTGATTTCTCATTCATCTGCATTCCAAATCCTTTGTCATTAGGTGAATTAAAATGATTGAGGTCAGATAAACAGTTATAATTATTATATATCATGTTTCTATTCTACAATATTTCAGATTTTAAGTGTGACTTCTTTTTCCCATTTTTGAGGAATTTGTCCATTTCTTTAATATATTCCATTCTAGCTCAATTCTAGGGCCAAAAACTGATGAGTGGGCCTCTATGAACCTTTAGTTGGGGACCTAGCTTCTTTGCCTCATGTTTCATCACTTTTATATCATTTTACATAATTCCATGTGACATAGATTTTCTGTAACACTTCTAAATTGTTGTATATTTTATATTTAATGCTTTACCATGCTCAGTATCACCCTTATGAGTGGTGAACCAACCATTGGTTGAATGAATTAACCTAAGACAACACTTTGAGAATTATTTACCTTCATGAAATAGAATATAATTATTCCTAATGAGATAAACCACCTTTGAGGTGTTCCTTGGATTAATAATAAATGATGATGACATAATCAAAATGGTTGTTCATGTGTTTTGGCCCTTAGGCCATCTGCCATATGTCACTATTATCTTTCGTAATTTAGTAAAATGGATAAATTATTTAGATTATTATAAAATAGTTTCCTTCCTAAATTTTAGGGTTTTACTAACACAATATTTCCCTCACTTATGTCTTGGGTGATACAAGGGTTTCCGACATAATAACCCCTTATATGGGATCATAATTCCTCATAGTTATAATTTTTTAATGTATTGTAAACATTCCATTAAGACATTATCTATTCATGGGATGTTATCTCCATGTGTTTTCCATTTTTACCTCTAGATGAGTGAGACCAATTATAAAATGTAGAACCCATGGAATATATTGGTGGCACTATGGTCGTACTATTCCTAGAGAGAGACTTGAATCCTGATATGTAAAACTAGTTACATCTTGATAATGAATGTGTAGGCTAGGATGCATTTACTTGATGAGCCAATTTTAGTTTATGATTTTACTGGCCATATAAATTTATCATTGGGGACACAATTAACACAGTTGTAATGTTTATACCAAAATAAATAATAATAAAAATAAATAAATAAATGTTTAAAAATAAAAAGGCAACCAGTAGATGATGATTAAATTTAAAAAGTAAAGGGAGTTTTCCCCTATACCTTTCATTCTAAACTATATATATCAAATAATATGATATGTTATTTGAGACCATGAACCTAAAATGAACATAGTAGTGGGTAGTAGGCCGTTTCATTGTGATCCTTCTATGACTTTCCCTTATCACATAAACCTGGCTCTAGAAGCAGGCTAAAGGTTGGGACATGTTTTTATGAATTCTTGGTGTATGTTCATTCCTTTATCTTTTTTCATATATGTTATAAATATTATTTTAGGAGTAAATTTGGAAATTTTAGAGCTATTCCATCATAAATTTCTCATGTCATATGACATGAAATTGGATATGATCACACTCAATAGGTTGTATTACCTAACCTTCTAGGGACACATACTAAAGTTCCACCTATGCCACCTCCCATCGATCTTTCACTAGGTGCTGATACATAGTTTTGTGCTAGGTTTTTCTATTTCATTAAATCCATACTAATTGCTCCCTGACCTACCCCTACCATGGAAGACCTTACCCATGTGTTTCAAAAAGAGATATAATCCCACCTTCTTGGGAGATGGTGGATATCAGACTATTGAATTATAGATAGAGTCTATGTTATCTACATTCAAGCATTTCGAGATCGGTCTAGAGGATACAGTCAATCATTACACCAATATGATACGTGAATCTACAAAGAGTTAGTGGGATGTTATCATTTAGGGTAGTATAAATTAGGGTATGGTCTAATAGGAATTCTAGATAGCTATCTGAAACTTCATCTTTCCTTGTCCTTGTGAATATACCACGAACAAGAATTTATACATATAAAGAAAGTGACATGTCAGTGATGAAGTATTCATCTCACTTCACTAAATTACATGATTTTTTTCTAAATCTTAATGGTCACATGTTAATAAATTCTAAGTGATTTGAGGATGGTATTGCATACAAAATATAGTCATAGTTTAAAATTTTCAAGTTGACCACTACTTAAGAGATAGTAGACCAATCCTTTGTCACTGAGAAGAACCTGAGGGAATATGTCAATATGAGAAAGTGTGGTTCAACTTCATGGCAGTGAAGTGGGACATATAGTGGGTGGTAGAATAATTTTGATGTTTCACATGTTGGAAGTACCATTTATGATACAAACACTGACCGTTGTGTGATGTATCAGCAGTATGGTAGGCCAGGACATAAGAAATCATAGTTAATGAGGAACCTGATTGACTACCAAGATTGTGGAAATATGTGTAACCTACAACACTACATCCAAAATTTTCCTCTAATACTGAGTGAATGAGGATCTGTACTAATTCTAATCTCTATTACAGGATCAAAAACCCCAAATTAGGATCTGAGTTGGTCTTCTAATATGCAATCAGGATGAGGTAGTAGTTGCATCTAGGGTTCTCCGGATTTTGAGGTTCTTCACCAGTCGAGTGGACCTGCAAAGGCTAGTCAGGCTACATCTCAAGGTTGTAGTTCTATCCTTATTTATGTAGTGCATCCTATTCCTAAAGAGAAGTTTCTAAGGCTACCTATAGTTAGAGGTACTATTATTATAAGTTATACTTTAGTCTCCTCAATTTTTGATACTAGTAAATCAAAATAAATTATATCTACTACAACTATCGAATGTATGGACCTAGTGATAGAATTTTACAATGGCATGATCACTCTTGATAAAACACTTGGTTTCAAATAATAGGATATGCACCTATTCATGTTTTCCCCTGGAGATATGTGGGTACCTTTTCATGTGGAGTTTCTTCATCCTTAAGATGTCAAACATTGATTTTATTCTCAGTATGGATAGGCTTGTGAAATATTATTCCCATGTGGATTTCTCTCACAAGAGGGTGTCATTTAAATAACTCAAGGGAAGCACATATATCCATAAGGGTGAATGAGATATCTTGGCTAGTAAGGATGTAACTAAACATAATATCTTGATGGCGAACTCCACCTCTCTCGACACACTGAGACTTGAATCTAAGGCAGCGTAGGTGGGTAAAGTACTATAATTTATTTTAATTTTAATTTTCTTACACACATAGAAAGGTAATTCCATAAGTTCCACCATGATATAGAAGAGTAGGAATGATTACATCAAGGAGGCCATCAGGGATTGGAATTTGGTGGAACTATTTTTAAATATGCATCTGGATGTTCTGGAATAGCACGAGAAACCACTTTTGGAAGCTGTGGTAGTAACATCATCCATTTTAAAGTTTGCTCGGATGGGGAAGTTATCTGATTCTATGGGTCTCATCCTGAGGGAGACTGTCTCAAGTATGAACCCACCTCCTAGTTGGGGATTTGATGTAAATAATATCATCCATTACCATGGGAATGTTTGGGTGCCTTATAATATATGGTAATAGTTGATGCAAGATTTTTGTGCCTCAGTTTCGGTATTTCACTCCAACCTTACAACAATTTAATGAGATGTACGTTCTTAGTATTGAAGGTTATGTTTGAAGAGGTGAATATCAGGTTTTATCACTCAGTGCTCGACTTTTCGGTAGGTAATAGCTGAGCACAAGCAACCTGCTAGGATTTTATAGCTGGTATGGATTCATGAGTGGAAATGAAATGAAATCATTGTGGATTTTGTAAAGGGCCTACTAAGATCTCTCTAAGGAAGCGATGTAGTATGGGTGATCATAGAAATATTTTCCAATGTTACAAACTTTATATCAATTTGGGAGATATTTTACGTTGTTTCACATGGGGGAATTTATGTTCACGAGATTTTGAACCTTCATGGTGATCGTCATTCTATAGTATCCGACTAAGATTCCTGGTCAAAATCATGGTTCTTGAATGGGTTAAATAATGAATAAGATACATAGGTTTTCATGAGTGTATCAAATCTTCCTCAGACTGATAGTCAATATAATTGGATGATATAGGTGTCAGAGTATAAGAATCAGGCATGTATCCTTGATTTTGGAGGTTCTTGGGAAAAGAATATCCATCTTGTTGAGTTTTCATAGGAAAAACTCTATTACGAAATTATTAATATGGATATGTATGATTTCCTTTATGGTACTCTATTCTGTTCCCCTCTATTCTAGTTTGTGGTAGTGGAAGTAGCTCTATTGGGCCCTCATCTCGTTTATGAGACTTCATAGAATGTTGAAATGATTCAAAAGAATGTGGTATAACTCATCTTAAGAATAAATCATATACTGATCATATCTGATTACCTCTAGATTTTGAGTTGGGAAATTGGGTATTTATGGGTGTATTTCTTAGATTGGATCATAGATGAACTTGGAGACATGGAAATTTATCCCCTCGATATGTCGGGCCTTTCGAAATAGTGGATTGATTCTGGATTGTAACCTATTGCTTGTAGTTACCCCAAATGTATCATTCCATGGATGTAACCTTACACATAACCTTGTTTAAACAATATCCTAATGACCCATATCATTTGTTTGATCCTGAGGATAATGAGCTAGAGGTAGATGCATCCTTCTAGGAGCATACGATACATATCATTGATCAGATCATGAAGTCTCTCTGAGGTAGGTCAATTCCCTTTGTACATGTGTTTTGGTAGTATGAACATGAACAAGATTATACTAGGGAGAAAAAAATACAATGTATATGTGTAGTTTCTGGAAATTTTCTTAGATGGTTTTTCAGCCCACTCAGAAGGGAAAATCATGGTTGAGTTTTCTTAAGGAGGGGAGGTTGTGACATCCTTAATTTTCACAACATTATGAATAATTTTTCCAATATAAACTCATTGTTTTGGCCTTTGAAATGTTATCAAATTGATATATGGAGGTCTCAGGGGTGTTTGGGGATTATTCAGAGCTTGGAGCCCAATATTTTGGAGAAATAGACTAGGATTCACGGTTTGGAGAAACCATGCTTCCCGGTCCACAGAGCTTCCCTAAAAGTGAGGTTAATGATAGTAGTGTGTAGGGGGATGCACATTTTTTATAGAAAATTATAACCCAATTATTATTCTCAGGTGCGATTTTAGACCCCCGTGAAGGTAGAAATCCACATGGATAGACCACCATCTTCCAAACCACGTGAATAACCCATGAAAGTTTCCCATTTGAGCCTAAAAGGGGGCACAATTAGTTTATGGTTTGAAAGTAAATGTTGCTAAATTGTGAGACATAGTAAACAAAGGAAAAATTACCATTTTACCTTAATGAATTTAAATACCTCACCCCATATTTCTACCTCCTTATCTAGTAGATGTGATCCCTCCACCTCTCATGGGGGTTCCCCCTCAATCCATTCTAGGGGTTTTGATTCATCCTCCATCTATGCTTCTTATCCTTCACCACCAGGTTCATTAGAAAGAAATAGGTATGGTCTAAAATAACATTCTTTCTCTTTCAAGTTTCACATATACTCTATTTCTATATTTAGGGTCGACCGTTTAACTATTTTTAGGGTGGTGGAATGTTTCTTTAATTTCGTTCATTCTAGCTCGATTCAAGGGGCATCAAGAAAAGAGTGGTCTTCTATGAATCTGAGATAAATGGTCTATCTTCTTTTTCCTGTGTTTCATTGATTATATAACATGCATCATTTTACCACATGACATACCTTTCTAGTGAGGCTTCTAAATTATTAAATAAATTATATTAGTAGCTTTAACATTCTCGGTATGACCATTATGAGTGAAAAGGCCACATTACATTGAATTCCCAGAACTAAGGCACACTATTGGGTGTGCCTTGCCTTCACAGAATAGTTTCCCTTTCTTCATAGCTAGATAAATCACCTTTGAGTTGTTCCTAGGCCTAATAATAAATGTTGGTCACATAATGGAAATGTTTGGTCATCTATTTAGGCCCTCATGCCTTATGCCTATTCCTTAATTACGTTTCTTAATTAAAATAAATTTATAAATTTTCAATTATATTATAAATGTTTTTATTTGGAAAATGTAATGGTTTTTTCAAAAAAAATCATACCCTTACTTGTACAAACATAAATTCAAGGGGTTCTTACATAAGGACCCCTTAGAAGAGCTCAGTATTCCCTATAGTTATAATTTTTTAATTCATTGAAAACTTGTTGGGAGAGACACTAACTATTCCAAGGATAGGTTTTCTAATCATATTACTTTCTTGCTATAGAAGAGTGACATTGGTTCCCTTGGAGAATCCCCATGGATGGTTTTGGTGGTATGATGGTTGTACCAATACATAATAGAGACTTTGAACCCTTCATGAAATAATAGGGATGGAATCAAAGGTTAGTTGTTGATGTTATCACACAATTTCAAAAGATACACTTTAGATCACATACATGGGTCACCATGGTCGAAATACCAAGGTATGTGTACAAGTATAGATTCCCTAGAGTGATACTAGGGATTCCCTTGGGACACCTAGAATAGGATCTAGTTTCCTCTTAATATTTTATAAATATGTTAAGTGGATTAAAAAGAAAAAATATATAAAATTTAATTTGAAACTTTGGGATATTTTTGCCCAGAAAAATCACATTCTTATATAATATCCACCATTTTATACATTATTCCACTCACATCACTTGTGTAGGATTCATTAGTTCTGAATCACCAGGATTAGGCCAAATTAGGTAGATGTATATGGGTATCTTATGTGGAACCTAGATCAATATGGTTATTTATTCATTTCTGTATTTCATTTATTAATAGTAGAACACTATTAATTTTATATTTCATGAGATGGATTGATCTAGACACCATTGCTTGTGGACTACTGAGTATATATCACACCCTAATTGTTCTTCCTTTATTACCCAAGAAGACTTCACAGTTATAGGTATAGCTAAATGGAATCATCCACATTCTAATTCATTATTCCAAGTACTAGGACAGAGTACAAGAGTAGAAGAACGAGCATATGCTCATGATGCTAATAGTAGCTAATTCGTGTTATTTTTTATATTTTGTAGGATTTATTATATGTTTACTTCATTTTATCCCATGTAATTCATTTTTTATAGCTACATGACATTATAATCAGCATCTTTTTTTGTATCTATTATATATTATTCATCTTCCTCTAGTTATTTATTTATCTTTCATGAGAAATTATTATTGTTATGCTATTATTTCCATGTTATTACTGCTTCTGATATAAAGAGTTACTAGTCCAATTTCATAGGGTATGGTTCCATCATTTATTATTTATCGTTCACCAATATTCTCTAATATTATTTGTGAGGTCATAGTCTCCCCACAGACACAAACTAGACCCTTAACACTAGTTTGAAACCTATGGAATATGGGGAGGAATGCTTGAGATATTGTGGCCATCATCTCAGGGCACCACTAAGTGGTATCTAGGGTTGGATGCTACAAAAAAATCAAGAAACATCTCTGGAAATTTGTATGACATCACCTCATCATAAGGTACAATAGACCAGACCTTTCCTTGTTTTGGGTCCCACTAACCCTAAAAATCACAATTACCCCATAAAAAGATAAATTTTTGATCTCAATGATGACAATAGTATGTCTGGGCCCAAAGCCCGATCATCCAATCCATGGAAAATATGATGTCAAATATTTCAATATCAATAACTAAAATGTCACACAATAACTCGAAGTCAGCATTCACCTCCCAACATACAGGACAATGGAAACCCTATTTAGAACACTTTACCAAATACATGGAATGATTCAAAAAGAATAGAATAAGTTCTGAACATAATCCCAACACATAAACTAAAATTGATGATATAAAATAATTAGTATCACCTGTATCAAACAAATATAAAACAAAAAAAGTTGAAATAAACACTATACCTCTAACAGTAGCAGGTACTCCTTTGGATTCCTCTAGCGCACACTCCATCACAAAAACACATATAGTATTATCCACAATAAAATATGAATTGGCTTAAGAATTAGACCCAATACCTTTGAAAGGGTTGGTATGAACCATTCAACCCACAATAAGAGTGCATCTATCGTTATTACCTTGGGATATGCTTTCAAAAAAATGAATCAGATGGACTGATTGTCCAAAATGATGACATGTATTAGGAGTCCCCATATAGTTTGGATTATTATGACTATTCCTTTCACACAAGTAGTAGAAAAAAAAATATTATCCTAAATGATCCCCTGAAACTAGTCTTGATGAAAACCGACCACCCTTGCGCTTCTTTTTCTTTCTAGAAGATACGCCCTGGCTAACAACTACATCAAATAAAGCTCCACCAAATTTTTTCTTTCTAGCTATGTCTTCCTCTACCAAATATGATTGGTCTACTACCTCTATGAACGTTAGAAGGAATATTTGAATCATCATCAACAAAATATAATTCCTCAATACCAACTCAATCCTATACACCATTAGGTACTCATTGTTGTCTAACTCTAGTTCCAAATACACCAAATCTTCAAAATTAGTGGAATAATCTCAAAAAATACACTCTCCTTGCTCCATAGTGAGAAACTCCTTGGTATTTACTTAATATAATGTATCAATGTAAAACTAATAATTGAATATTTTCTTTAATGAAGTCTAGGTATGATCATTATCCAACATAACTTGAACAATAGTGTAACAGCATCTCCATTCCGGTCCCAAAAGCATCTACTTGAAAAATCGACCTTATATTCCTCTAGATACTTGAAAATTAAAGATATTATAAATCCTCTATAGCCACTCATTATATTCTTAGCTTCTTTTTATTCCATTAAAGATGGGTGGATGTCGATTCATTAATTCTGATCCATGATCCACTATATATCACGAGTTCCTGACACTTTCTTAACACAGAATATGATTAGTGTAGATTATATCTTCTACCAAAGAAGTTTTCAATGAAGGATTTTTATAGGGTACTTATCTAATTGAAACCTCCCATTTATTTTTAAGATATATTATTGGATAAATCATCTAATAATCTTAATACAATAAGTAATCATCTTTTTTGAGAGAATTTTAAAATCATCAAACCAAGTTTATGATTTAGGTCAATGACTTAAAACATTAATAATGTCACAAAATATGAATTCTATTGATGAAACAAAACACTTTAAAAATTAATAGGTCAATATAAAGAAACTCCATATATAGTTCATTCAAATGGCCTCAAAATCATTGAATATAACATAGTAAAATTATTTGGACCACCCATGAATACTCAAGTTCAGACACAGAAGTTTCCAAGCTGGGAACCCTCCCACACATACTAATAAAATCTTAATTATCCTCAATCATGCCTTCCAAAAAAACATAACTCAAGAAGAGTTTTCACACATTCGTACGATAATTCCTCTAATAAAATTTTGTAAATTGACAAATGAATTAGATTTAACAAGCCACATTAGCCAGCCCATTATTGTGGATAAGTGAAATATAATAGTAGAATCAGGTCATGTATATAATAAAAATAATAAAAACAACTAGAGTAAAATATAGAAGAAAAGATATATAAAAAATCAATATAATCTATGCAAAAATCGTGCAAACAAAAACATATAAAAGACTAGAAAAAATTCTCCATGTGACTAAATGTCACCTCTAAACAGTCCCATTATTAAGGAAATGATTAAAATGGAAGCTAAAATTATATAAGATACCCTTCCCTTTACATGGGTATTAAAAAAGAGTATCTACAATTTCCAAAAAGAAAAATTAAGTTGTGATCACAATGACTAGTAGGATGCCACCAGAAAATATGTAAAAATTATAATAACTAGAATGAAATTACTCTATCTTTAAAACAAATGTAGTTTTGAAATTATTTTTCAACAATAAAAACCATTTGTAAATCATACCATTGTTTTTCATAAAATCTATCCATATTCTCAAAATAAGAATTATGAAAAGTATAAGTGAATAAAAATGATAGAATGTCAAATAAAATCCATAAATAGAAAATAAGTTAAAATTTTATATTAATAACCACGACTATTATATCATGTTAAAGTAGTTGAGAAAATAACCATGACCAATCCTTCATGTTAATGTCAATGGGAAAATAAACATGACGAATTAGCCAAGTGATAATTCAATAAAAAATGAAAATGAACACCATATGGGATTTAACATTTGTTTATGAGTATTATAAATGAAAAAAATACCTAATCTAGGTCTACCATGAATCCAACCAGAATAAACTCTAGTGATTTTATAAAAACAAAATTGAACTTAAAATGTAAGGGACATTACACACACACTTTGAGTGACATGTCTATTACCGATTCACCCATGGTTCCCAATGTGAAAAGATTGTAAAAATACCTTAAATACAATACTCAAAAACAGAAATAAAATTATCTTTAGTTCCAAGAAAACTAATTTTAAAATAAGAACCACCTTTCAAGCAATTTATAAAACACTCAGTGTGTAAAAATTGTTTTGTAAAGAAAAAACTATTTACAAATATGAAAAATTCTGAATAAAACCATTTTAATAATAAATAAACTCAATTAAATAAATAAAAAAAGGTTTCACAAAAAAATAAAACAATAATATAATTATACCTTTGTATACAATTATCTTTCTCACGAATGGTTGTAGAATTAATGGTCTTGAAAAAGATGACCAGGGAAGAGTAGATCTGGTCCTCATGATCACAGTTTCATAAGAAACATACCAATAAATTTTCAAACCCCTTATAACTAGAATACATATCCCATTTGGGTTCCAATATCTTATATAAGAAGAGATCCAATAAGGATCTAATAAGAAAAATAAAAAATAGATAAAAAACACAACTTACCATGAGTTGATCAATCATGAATGAAGGAAATCCTCCTCGAATCCAAAGCAAGATACCTCTAGAGTGATGGGTAATGATTAGGTCAAGAAAATAAAAGATTATGGATTTATTAGACTATAATAAATGGTCACAATTATTTTTAATGAAAAAACTGGTGTGGTAAAAGTCATCATGAAAGGTTTTCTAGAGAAGGTACATTTTTCAGAGTAACTATGTGACTTATCCAGGAACACTATATAGAAATTATATTAAGGTTTTATGGTTTGTATATATGAGTACTATAAGAAAATTATAACCACAAATAACCCCACCCCTAGGGTTTGACAGTTTAGATGAGTGGCTGCACTATTTGGACAAATCATGCACATCTTATATTAGACCATTGTTGTATTTATAGTTTCCAAGGCCAAACTGCATGATTTTACCTAAAATGTTTCCAACTGTGAATAACCTAAATGGATCCCAAAATTAAAAAAAACACTCTAGACAAAAATAGTGAATGAAACAACTATATAATGGTAAAAAAAGTGTCAATAAGTACCTTTAATAATGTAATAGAACAATACATATTGATTAGATCTATTGAAGGAAACTATTCTCAATCCCTGATCTAGAGGTTTCTATATGTCATCTATAATTATCGTCACATATTTATATGTATTTTTAATCTCACCAAATCTAATATTCAAAAAATTCATGTCTTGTATCACCCTAAAAAATTATTGTTTTGTTCTTGTTAATTCCATGGAAGATTTATAATTAAAATAATAATTTTTGAATGATTTTAAAATGTTTGAATTGAAATAAGTGAAAAAAAATTGTTTTCCATTTATTTTATGAAAGTTTTGGATCAATTATTTATTTAATTGGTTCTTTGAATAAAATGGTTTCCATGTGTTCATTGGGATGGATCATGGTCATGAAGTAACACAATCAATGTGGGGAAGATAATAGTTGGGAATTTCCATTGAGAATGTAGCTCACTAAGTAATTACATGATCACATTATTAGTCACCACTAACAAGTACAAAGAATTATAAGGAATGTTTGTGTGTGTTTAAATATTGAATTATTATTCCATGTGTAATGGAATATTAATATTCTTAGATTAATGTATTATTACATGGACTTATTTTATGGTTTTATGTAAAACTATTTGTTTACTAGTCACATGTTTTATATAAAATATGTTAATTTTTGTTTAAACCAATGGAATGTGTTGGGAAGTATCTAGGGTTTACCAATTGATTTATATACTTAACCCATACTTACTCATATTTATATATTACTATAAATTATTTACCCAGACCCAGGAATGGTAAAGTCGTTATGCATCTCTAGTGATGCATCTTGATACTGTGGGAAAGGAATGTGTAGTTGGAGATTTGAGCTAGAACTGATGATTCTTATGAAGATGTTACTTCCAATATTTGAGTGATTTATTCTTTTATATTTTATGGATTTACATGTAATTTTTCTATTTCTACTCTGATGTTGGTCTTTTTTGATTCATATGCTAAGACAATATTTTTTCTCATGCGTTATATAATTGCTTTGATTTATTGTATTTTATCATTCCAATTTATGCCTTTTAGGTTAAATCATCCCCAAAAATTTCAGTAATAACATGGAATTTATTTTCATCCATTTGAGTGTTAGGGACGGCACCTAATGCAAGTTTCCCCTCTGACCCAACCAAAACCAATGGGTGGGGTAGGGATGCTATGTCTTTTATAAAATCAAGGATTATTCTCATCCTCTTGATAATGGATATGATACCTTGAATTTTATCCCCTATATTATTTCAAAAATATATTTATATAACCTCTTTGAGTTAATAATATTTTCTCCATTAACTTGTGTAAAATATACTTCCTTCATAAAAAAAACTTATTACATTTTTCTCTATAAAAAACATATTTCACTATCAATTATGATATAAAAACAATGTTATTTAAATATTTATTTATTGAATACATATCCCTTAAAAATTTATTTTGAATACTTATATATACCACTTATATAATATTGTTCTTAAATTCACAATATTTGGATGGGAAATTTGAAACTATTCATTTATATGTACATAGTCTCATAAAATGGATTAATTTATCATTCATTGAGTATCATTTAATATTAATTTTTTATATCTCTATTCATTTTATCTCAATTTACACTATTTACTAATAATAAATGTTTTTTATAATTTTTCATCTTTTACACCTATCACATAAAAATTAAAAATACACTCCCATAATTCTTGGTTTATCTCACACAACCTATTAATGATAACAAACATATCTTAGTGTATTGATTAAATATTGTAAAATTATCATCATAATATCTCTAAGTCTATAAATTTATTCTTCTCATAATATATTCACTCACTTATAATATTGTTTTTTTCATGAAAAGATTTAATGAATACTTCATTCATCAAATCTATTTTAAAATTACAATTATAATATTTTTCTATGATTTAATATTTCACCATTCACTTAATTTTATAAAGAAAAAAAGACTAATTATCCATATAATATATAGTGATCTGATATTCAATGTTGTTTATTGCAAATAACCCTTCTTCTATACATACCATGAACTATCTTTTATTTCATTCCTGATTCATTTCATGGAATGAAATAATTTCAAACTAATGTTGAGAGTCTACCAATAGTACAAAAATATGCAGTTATAAAATATTCGAAATGAAAAAATCCAACTTTATTCATTAACATTATGAATGAATAATAATTATTTCTTATAATTAGCAATAAACCCAACATAACAAAACAAACTTTGGTTATACCATTCTGAATAATTTGGTTCTTTAAATATTTTATCATAAATATTATCTTCATATATCATTAGCAATTACAAGTATCATTTTAAATATTTATGTGTTATGTTATATGACTTTGATAGAAAATTCAATGGTAAACATAATCACCCATTTTTTATTTATTTAGATGAATTCATCTAAGATCAAATTCATCAATAACATAAAATTTAGATATTTCAAGGTAAAAAACATACCAATTTCTATAATAATGTACTATAGAATAGTCATACAACTTGTTACAGATATCCCAAATATTTTAGATATTATAAATAATAAACGAAATTATCAATAACATAAAATATGTTTTTGAGATTCATGATCTATGTAGAAAATAAGAGGGAGATTTTTAAAATCAGATCTTTTTTATTAACTTAAAAACATCGGTCTCATAAATCAATAGCTTCTCAACACCAATTCCACCAAATTTTGAGATATAATGACATTAGTGTACCACTTATAGCAACTCTTACCACTTAAAAATTTTTGTGGACCATTTTTATAGCACTTTTTAATACCACTTGTTGATTAATAATTAAATGTACTCGTCTTTGATTCCTTAGAAAAAAACTCACATAATTTTATTACTTTCAACATAAAATGTAAATTATTTAACAAATAATAACAATCTTGTATAAGTAATTTATATTAAAACATGTAATATTTATACTAAAAAATAAATGACACTCATTATTAATACAACTTGTTTAAAAATAAATGATTATATCTAATTTCTTATTAATTTTCTCCATTTTCATGATTCCTAATTTTCGGAAACATTTATTATTTTAGGGTTTATTTATAATCAAACTTATGTATTATTCATGTAATATACATACCTTACATGTTATAGTATTTTCACTCCAATTTATTTTCTTATTTTTAGTTTTATTCTAATATAACTTACCTCGAGATTGTATCTCCCCCTTAGTATATCATCATTTATATTTATTGAAAAATTTTATTTGAAACATTGTGAATATTCAAAAAATAGTTTTTATAAATAAAATAAAAATGTAAATTAATATATATATATAATGCAGAGATAAAATTTTCTGAATATACTTAACTAGAGGAATATGGTTGAGTTTGTTAATCTTACACATACATCCATTTCTATATTTGGTTTCCAAATATTTTTCAAAGTGGTGTTAATTTTAAAAATAAAACATATATAAAATTCTATTGTATCTATTTTGTTTCATTCAGGATCCATATAGAATATTTTTCCAAACGTCAATGTGAGATTGATTTTACTATTAAAACTCTCTTTATCTAGATGACATAAATTCCATAATTTTTGTATGTTTGTTCATGGTTCTATTTATCTATATCTCTCATGCTCATCATATATATTTTATTATATTATATTATCTATTATTTATTATTTTCCCATTAAATATTTTACCATTTTATTCCTTCTTTAACACAAAATTTAATAATCTTATGTTTATAATATATGTTAATACTATGAGTGAGATAATAATTTTTATAAATTTTTTGATTAATTAAATTTATATATGTAGGGGATTATTCAAATAATTTTATCCTTTTTATTTTAGAATAATTCAGCATTTTTATATACCTTTTTTTAGTATCAATGAATATTTTATTTATTTTTTAAACGAATTATTATTTTTAAAACTAATTTAACTTTTTAATAGGAACTATCACATTTACACTTGATCCTTTTTCAACAACCTAATTTGTATATATATCTATATAAAAATGGTTTTAAAAATAAAACAATCTCCAAAAGGTAGTACACTTTTTTATCTTAAATATATGGTGAATAAATTATTCCCTTTATTGATCACCAGAACGTCTTTTAACACATACATGGTGTATCTAATTACACATTAGTCATAATAATTATTTATATTTTCTCTTAGAGAGGTTCCCCATCAATAATTATATATAAATATTTACATCCAATTAGATCATTATTTAAATCTATGATCTCCCAATTTAATTTAGGAATCTCAATAACTCTATTCGAACCCTTCTATATTTTACTTTTACTTAAATTCATTCAAATTCTCTCTAATACTCATGATATATTGATATTTATCTTTTATAAAAGTTTCAAAATCATTACAATGAAAACATTATTTCCTAATTAATATATTTAAGAATACCTTTAAAATTTTTGTTGATATGAAATATATAATATTCCATGTTCGTCAATTTTTTATTAGTTCATAAAATTTTTATGTAATCTCATTAATCATCTCAAAATAATGTATCATCTATACCATTTTTAATTTTTTTAGTTATTTTAATCAATTTTTTCTTATTAAAATATTTTATTTCTATATTAAAATATTCTATTTCAATTTTATTATCCTTAATTTTCAATATGATGTAACATTTATCTTATGACATTGAATTTCACATGATAAATGCATGAAAATTTTATATATTAACATCATATTTTTTCCAATTTAAAATTAAACACTTTATTATCAATCTCTACATTTATAGATGATTATAATTATTTATTATTATATTTTTATGTTTTTTAATTCCATTATAATTTTTACATTTCTCAAAATTGATGCTATTATTTCCCATTAACCCTTTCATATTTGATTTTGAGATTTTATTTAGTGTCATATTATTAACGTATTCTAAGATATGTAACTTTTCATCTTTTATATCAATATCCATGCCACAACTTATAGCAATAAACTAAATTTTTTTATCATTAAATTCTCTTTTTTCAAGTGAATGTAATTCTTTAAATATATTTTCTTACATTTTCTCAAATATATCATTATTTTAAAATATTTTACACATAATACCGTTTAATCCATAATATATGGAATCATTTTCTATAACATTATTATACAATTTTCTTGTATTTGAGTCAAAAATTTATATTTCATTATTACTAAAAAATATAAATCTTTATAATATATTTTAATCTATAATTCCATTATTCACATAAAAATATTTCATAAATCCATCACCCAATATTAATATGAAACATCTATAAAAAGTTATGAACTCTAGACTTTATTATGTAAAAATAATTTTATGATATAAATTTTAAAAAATATAGTGGAAAATTAATCCAAATAAAGAATTTAGGCTCTGGTACTACTTTATTTATCTGTGATCTCTAATGGATAAACTCATATAGAGAGGGATTAAATTAGTGTGATAGTGTATTTAATATTTTTCTTTAATATTCACCATTTAACTTGATAATTTTCCATCACTTGACTGAATTTTATTATATTTTTCATTTTTTAAACAATAAACATATATTGAATAAAAATTATTGTGGAAGGAAAATAATTTTTTTTAGTTTTTACACCCTTAAATGTGGGGTTGTAACAATGAAATATTATTAAATCACTACAATATTGCGAAACCCACTAAACTCGTTATCTATGTGATTTGATGTTTATAAATGGTTACCCCACATCAATATATGATTCTTTTATAAGATTTATGGATACCTTCAAAGGTTTACTTATATTATTTATCTCTTTATATAGTGCTTCACAAATGCAAAAGTATTTATAGGTTTATAGTATTTTTTAATTTTTGATATATATAAGAAAAATAAAACATTGTCCAATGAGTAGTGCAAATTTTTTGATGATTGTCATTATAAAATATTTCACTTTATTATTTCTATTAGTTTTTTGGTATTCATATTCTTATTTTCCATGATTATATAGATATTTCTATTTTTACACACTTTTTTAAATTATTTTATAAAAATATTTTTTATCTCACTAAATTCATTAAAAATAATTATTGTTTTATAATAAATTCAATATAATTCTCAAAATATAGATATTTTATATAATCACATGATTAATACCCTTTTAATTCAAAAAAATTAATTTTCAAATCTTTTATTTGAATCCATCTGATAATTTTTATTAAATTTATTTTAATAAAAGTTTTCAATAAATTAATCCTCCTTCAATATGATGATATTTCATAAACCATCCACCTTATCTATTAAGATAATGAAATCAAATATTCCTATCCAGATTTATTTTTATTCAGGCATATCTTTCCACTAGTTACATTGATTTTTTTAAATATATAATTTAAAATGTTAACATTAAATACATAATACTTGACTATAAATTTTGAATAATTTTAATTAAATTCTCTCTATTTGACAAATTGAGTTGATTATACACAAATAATGTGTAATTAATTATTTTTCATAATGAAACTATAATCCTTTTATCTCACATACCCCTATTAACTTTCGATAGCTATTTAATATTTTATTGTTTATCCTTGATAATTTTCTCATGTGATCCACAAATATGAGGCATGTATGATCCTATTTTTCATAGATAACATTTATAATATCTTATTAAGTTCAAATTTATATCTTTTCAATCCTAAAATTTATCCCCTATATATTTTTTCCATTAATTAAATTATGCAAAACTATATCACACATCATGCTATATTTTTAATCATTTAAAAACTATTTCACCCATCATTCAAATCCACCATTTTTTTCTCTTAATATATTCACTTGCCCAAAATACTAGTATTGTGGTCATAAAATAACATGAACACTACCTTCAACAAAACTACATTTATATGGTAAATATAATCACCTAATATATTTTAATATTTTATTTATAACCCAATATTTTCTGGTTTCATTCACTCACTATAAAAGAATTATACATTAATAGTACTTATAAGAGATTTTACCATCACCAAAAATAACTGTGAATGAAAATGATTAGAAATGGATGTTTTTCTCATTATGTATTTAGCTTTAGGAAACACCCCAATTGATTATTACAACTACAATTTGGTGTTATGGTAGTATAAATGTTTTAATATATATATATATATATATATATATATATAATGTAATATAAATTGGGGAAGAATAAACATGATTTATTATAGAGTCAAAAATATACTACAAACTTTTAAATTTCAATATTTTACAACGTGTTTATATATTCTTTTATTTTTATGATATTTATAAGTGAGATGTTTTATTAAAAATAAAAAAATCAAAAGATTATGTCAAAAGATCAATAAATTTTTGAATTTTGACTGATTAAATAAATATACCTACAATTTAAATGATAAATATATATGTAATAATAAATTATATATTGTTAATTAATAATACTTAATAAATTTAAAATTAATTTGAAATAGAAAAATATAAATACAGTAATATAGAAAACATCGATACCTGCAATGATGTAAAATAAATACCTATATTTCATAAATGAATCAATAAAACTTTTTGTAAATTTTTATGAAAAAAGGATCTTGATTGATCAGTTTATAGTAAATGATGTGTAATTTGTACTTATTTAAGACAATAAATCAAAAAATACACTTTTTATCATTCTGATCACACTACACATCAAAAATAAATGTATGTAATTACAATATGTATAAAATAAATCGATGACTATTTTTATAGAGTTTCATTGTAAATCAAGATAATTTTATTTATTTTAATCATATATTAAAATTTTGACTTAAATTATTTTTAATTGAAAAAATAAACTTTCAATCATTATGACCATAATGCATGAAATAATTACGCACAATTATTTATTATATATCACAAATGAATAATTGATAGGCTTAATAAATTATCATGAAATTGTAGTAAAATTGAAGTGTTTATGAGCTTTGGACACATGTTTTGAACTAAAAATACTGAATTAAAATTTAAAAAAATTACATTCAATCGTACCATAAACCCCACACATTGGAATAAAATATATTTAATCAATTCATGTTAAAAAATAATCAAAGATTAGTTCTGACTATTTTCACAAAATTAAGAACATTTTTTTAGTTTTGAGTATGGGAAATTCACTTCACACTTCTTTAACATTGAAAAATAGAAAAAATAACATTAATTCATTCTAACTATACTACATATCAGAATTATGTGAGGTTCATTACAGTAGATCATAAATGAATTAACGGTTTTTTTATAATATATTCATGACCAGTAGAGATATTTGACCTATTATTAATATGTGATGAACAATATAAACAGAAATACAAATTATAAATTCAATAAAATCACTATCAGCTATGAAAGGATCATAATTCTAAAAATGTCTTGAAAATATATATTATAATGGAAAGATCCTATATCAAAACAATCATTATATTTAATAAAGGTGTACAAAAATATACCTCTAAATATAGACGTTCTCTCTCCACTAAAAACTTTAAACTATCCTATAACATAAATCATTTCAATCACTGGAGTATAAATTTTTCTTTGGGGTGCATGAATCACCTTAGAACCAAATTTATGTGGTGCCTGTTTCTACTTGTAAGGACCATGGACATATCCCTAGGTCATAGGTGGTATCTTACCCACAATCTTATAAGATATAATCCACATAACCCTTAAAAATAACTACTAAAGATGACCCATATTTCCACATCCATTAATCTTGATCTAAGGTCTTAGAATGAATAGACTTAAATTATTGTAATTTCCATAGTTGAAATGCTAGGGACTTATAAATTACATAATGGGTGTTTATTTGATTACCTGTGTGTGAGTTGGAATGACCTCCATTATAGAATTTATTTTCATTATCTTATGTTTTTTATTTGACTTATATATATGTTATTATCCTCTAGTGATGGAAATGATTACTGAGGGAATAGTATCCCCACTTACTTTTGACTTGTGATACTTTTTAGTAGCATCTTGGGTATGTCGTGTCATGAATGAGAATATATATAACTTAGGATTGGGAATAATAATTCAGGTTGAGGTGTTACATAGTCATATATCAGGTTGATGTTTCCATTTTCTTCTTTTGGGGTTATTGTTATAAAGATATAGGATATATGGAATTTGATTAAGGGAGTTTCCTTGTGCCTCCTCATCTCATGGGAAATAGACCTCAATGTTACTAATAATGGGATTGTTGTTTCAATCATACGGTATTTGTGTGTGTTCTTACATTTGGAATAGACACATTAGATCACATGTCATGTATATTCCAATTGGGAGTTTCATAGTAGTTTTTTACTTAAAATAATTGGTTTATGGAAACTACTGAGTGAAATTTATGAAATCTTTACTAATGTGATATATCTATGCTTGAGTTTGTTATTAACACTTATTTATGTTGATATGATTTATATACATGATTTTGAATAACATGAATGTTTGTTGGACTATGATTGAGCCTTTAGTTTAATTAGGATAGGTTTTCTTTATGTGTACATATCATCTATAAATGTTCTTCTTATTGGAATTACATATGTGATATTTGTAAATTTTAATGTTGTTCTTTTGAGAAAGTTATTACAGGCATTCCAAATATTATTTTTGGAATTTTAGAAAAATATGTCCTCATATATTAGAAAATTCACTTTTTTGGAATGGAATACCCATTCCACCAAATAGTTTGTAAGAGGATTCTCCTAGGTGTGAAAACTCATCTTCTCTGATGGTTCACGTGGTAGACACCCAAACCTGAAGTATTTCATATTACACATTCTTAGGTCAAAAGGGTATACCAGTTGATGGTTGATATTATTGGGGTCTTACAACTCGAACAATTTTTGAACTTTTTAGTCATTAGTGGTCCATAGGATACTATGGATTAAAACCCACAGGCTAATTGATTGAACCCTACCTTTTATATCACTTTGTAACACCTCGATCCGAATCAAGGAGTTCGAGTTAAAGTGACACATGGCCTCTTGTGTGCCTCTCCATATGGAAGGGGATACTGACTACCATGGTGGGTCTAAATTAATATGGGGAGACTATACCATTGTTAATAATTTTCATTTCATGAATATAATAACATATATACAATCTAAATAAACAACACAATAATAGATAATACAATGAAATGATATAATAGAAGTTATACAAAGCCATGCAAGTGTAATCAAATAGACCACCAATGTGGTAGCTCAATAATCATATTGGTTCAATAAAAAATACTAATAAAAATATTTTAGAACCCATATATATTCTATCCCAATACCACATTTATCTCCCAAAACCGTGCTCCTCAACCACCTACCATAGGTCCCTTGTTATGAAATCTTTATCATAATGGCTTCATACACACCGAGATCCCCAAGAAGGGTTTGAGTATAAACCTATTAGGACACCACCATTACTTACATAACATAATCTAACATGCATAAGAGGTATATTCCATGATAATATATTAACGTGTAATCAAATAACAATAAATCTTGTGTTGAGTGATGGTGTTCTAACTAAGACACCACAAACCCCGGTAGTACCTACTTTAACTTCACTCTGAATGAGTGTCCATAACATAAGATGTGGTCATGGGATAACTAAAGGGACACCTCACTTATCTCTTAGAATTTTCATGGCCACCATGTCATGGGTTGGATCATAAGGTCATCAGTACCTAAAAATATCATGGGTCAAGACATAAGTTTTTCAAATACTATCTGAACTCAATTTTAGGACATATGGTTATCATATCCTGACACGATACCTTAATTCATGATATAAGGATTTTATTCCCATAACTTGTGTCTCAGTCTACCATCATCGTCGTCACCAATTCTCCTCCTCTATGGTCTGAATAAACCATACGGGTCCTCGTGTGATTTTCTACTAGAATAAATTACATTAAAGGTTATACATCCTTACAAAATATGGAATAAAAAATATAGGCATGACATATAATATCAAGAAAGAATATTATTATAAACAAACACACACACACACACAATGAAATGTGATTCAAAATCCAACATGGGATAGAATGGATACACATGGACACACATGTGATCAATCTCAAACATGGGTCTAATTAGATACATAAACACACATGCAATATAACTCAAGAACAACCTTTAAGAACACATCAACATATAATCATACCATAACAATAATAATATACAAGTCCTCTATGTGGTAATGAATTTCCAACCTTTATTATGTTGAAGAAGAGTTCTATGATCTGTCAAAAAAGACACTCAAATCATTCCCATACACCATTGTTCAATAGATCATGACCCAATCTATCACTAAAGATTCACCAGATTTAGAATTATAGGAAGACATCACACTGAGATATAAAATCCAAGCCACCATACCAAAATGGGCATGCCCTCAATGGTAGATCCTAAATCAAACAAAGAGTGACACCAAATCTTGTGAATTAATACTGATATATTAATCGAGCATTAATTCTACATAATATTTTGGTGGAGATCCATATATCTTAAAAAACATGGATTATATATGTGATCAATTCAAATGAATGTGGCATAATTAGGCTTATAATTGATTTATTTAACCTAAATTGAGGCACCAAATCAATCTACAGTTCGATAATCGAAGTGAAGAGGAAGGGTATTACTAGAGCATCAAGGGAGTTTTTTCTGTAGGTTCTAGTTGCAATGGTCTTATATTTTGGAATTTATTAGATAAATAAAAAAAATTAATAAAATTATGAAAACACAAATAATATGTCCAAAATCAGTGAACCACTAGTAGGCCCGTGCCTAGCCACTGTTGTTCCTAGGTAGAAAGTATTCATTATGTCTCTTTCATTGAATAGTTAGTTGGATCCCATTATCTATCTAGAGGGATCTTTAGAAATGTAGATCCCTATTCTAGCACCACCAACTGACTGGTGTTCCCCATCGGCTAACTAGAGTATAATTTCAGGCATCGAGTAGCCTACCAATTCCCTCAACCTCTATAACTCAATTATTATGCTTTTTTAGCAATATGACATAACTTAAAGGTATGAAAAAATAAAACATAAATTCAAACATATAAATAGATATTCCATGAATTTTGATAATGTTACATCTACTAACGTAAACTTCTCTCATAGAAAATTATTCTCAAGCCTCATGTATTGATTCCTACCTGGTCTTCGGAAAGGGATAACCCTAATGATGTTTCAGCAATCCCATTATTTGATAAATGGAATTTATAAGGCATAATCCTTCTGGTTGAGGCAGTCATTTCTCCCTTCTGTATCAAATACCTCCCATTATTACCCTTTATATACACTATATCTAATGGTAAAAATACTTTAAATGGTTTTAAGTCTCATAGATTAAAATTTCAATGGTCATATTACAGTCACATTGAAATAGTTAGTAAATATTTATGTGATGGTTATATATTATATTACACACTATATATAGTCCAACATTTTTCCACTTTATCGTTGACTACATTATATATGATGTTTTTACAATTCCCATGATAATTTTTATCATGTTCCTCAGTATTATTTTCTTTTTACCATTTTAGGGAATGAGTGATATTTATTAGATAACTTAAGATTATATAGTTTACCCTTTCCAACACAGTATTATTTTTTTATCCACCTATAAAATTTCTAAAATTCATAATCAATATTATTTTATAACGTTTAACATACCTCTAAAATGAAATAGTAGTTCTGTTTTTACTATAGTAAATCTTAATAAAATAGTCATTTTGAATCATGAGTTCTTTTATTAAAAATTAAACATAAAATATAGTTGTCAGATTATTCCCCCTTTAGAAATTTTTCCCATAAAAAATAATTTCATACACTAATAATAAAAAAACATATTGTACTTATATTTCATCACTTATTCTATTTACTATGTTACATTATCATACTTATGGTTCCACAAAATAACATTAACATTTGAGTTTTCTAGTTATATATACCATTGTATCTACAGTCCAAGATCTTCACTGGATACTCTTTTTAAGATAGATAATTCTCCAATTGTTCCACAACTAGTGTTAGAAATTATAAGAGATTTGGAATGTACTTCCCCAATAGGGATACACAAAAAAAATCATGTACTTGATACAAGTTTAAAGGGAGTCATAATTTATTGGACACAACTCCAATGTGACCACGTTTATAAAAAGGTCCAATGTAAATTTGACATAACATTCCCATCTTCCCAAACCATACAAATATCTTCCAAGGATATATATATATATATAATTATCTTCGAAATAAGACTATAAGACTTATATTTAGTAATAAAAATAAATTTTTAGTATAATTTTTACTCTTTTTAAATGATGATTAATGTCCTTGACCTTCTCAATCAATTCATCTACACATTTGAGTCTCAGAAGATTTTTTCCTCTAATATCATTTTAACATGTTATAGTTCAACATTTATTTCTACAATGTTATTTTTAAGGATCCATTATAATTCTTGAGTAGAATATATTATTTTATGATTACATAACTAATGGATGATGTTGATCGTACCCTCCCCTTGAAATATGTGGATTAATCTCTCAATATATCGTCAAACATTGTGATTCTACATTGAAATTGGAAATCATTTTTAAGAAAATAAGATGTACTAAAATTCAACTCTATGTTCAAATATTGTTGATGAATTTTCACAATTTTTGATTTGATCCTAGGATCAAAAATCATATTCTATTTATAGTGGTGTGCCATGTAGCATCACAACTTCTCTAGTCTATATCTGTAGAATTTTATTGAGTGAGAATTCCATTAAAAGGGAAATTAAGAGAGTAGTCTTTGTAAGGTGGTGATCTATAACTCATAAGGAAATGTTGTTTTTGGATTTCTTTAGAAAACCTATTAAAAATTTATATTGGTTTTCTCCCATATCTTTATTTTTTGGGTATTGGTTTTATAATCCATTTTGAATTTCTTCCATTTTCCCTTCACATGGTGATATACTTGGAAATTTTATGTACATGAAATAATTTAATTTGTTATATTGTACCACCAATAGTGCTCTCAGAGATCTCTAGAAATTTCTATGTTCTCAAGGTAGATGGATAATATGTTGTTGATATACTTATTTATTATCTTATTCTTTATTGTATCATATGATGGTAAGTATAGTGACTTCTCGAATCATACTACTCTAGATTTATCTATAT
The DNA here is from genome assembly GCA_963277665.1 of Viscum album. Classification (NCBI taxonomy): domain Eukaryota; kingdom Viridiplantae; phylum Streptophyta; class Magnoliopsida; order Santalales; family Viscaceae; genus Viscum; species Viscum album. Next base: position 777,997,717 of record OY728164.1, read on the forward strand.
TTAATCCTTTGGGTTTCCCCCTTTCTCATAAAATACAATATATTCTATATTTCAACATAATCCTTTTGATATTTCTTAATCTTTTCCAGAATGGTTTATTGAGAAATTAGTGGAGCATGTTGGGATGATATTCCATATATTATGATTCATAGGTCCATAATTTACATGTATTTTTATAATGGTTCGATCACAATAACCATCATGAATATGTTTATTTTATCATTTTAATTAAAACATATGACACCTTAATAACCTTCCTAAGAAGGTAGTTGATTAAGAAGTAATAATGCTCGATTATCTCTAACCATATTTTTTGACACTTGTTGAGATCATTCAATATGAATATGTATATTTTAGGCTCTTGTGATAAGTGTATATATATATATATATCAAACATCAAACTATAAATATAATTCCAAATATTATTTATTGAAATGATTTCTACTACCACCTCAATATGATTCATTGGAAAACTTTGATCAAGAACCATTAACTATTGAGAGGCATGTGATATTAATTTATCATTTCAGAAGAGTTTAAAACATAATCCATTCTATAAATATCATTTTAGGCCATATATCCTTCCTCATAGGAGGGTAATGTGAGTATAGGTGTAGTGACCAACCACTTATTTGTCTCCTTTAATATCTCATCACATTTATTAGTAAAAACAAAATTCACCCCCTTCCTTGTTATCTGGGTCTAAAAGTATAATAATCATGAAAATTTACTATCAAATCATTCATAATTACCAACTAATATGAGATAACTACAAATATATGTTATATTTTTCATCAGGTACATTCCTCAATAACCCTTTCCGTTAAATAATCCACATATATATCCCCTTTTTTGTGATAAAATTACTGATGAATAACACTTCATCCATTGAAAACTCATGTTTATTATACATCAAATATAACATATCCTTATTCAATGTCTTTAGGATGGTATTCAGATACTCCTCCTATTACACATTCATTTTGGACTATATTATAATGTTATATAAAATTACTACCATAAATTTTTCAACATATAATATAAATTCTTTTTTTATTAAATCCATAAGTATTGATGAGGAATTATCTACTCAAATTGGCATAAATATAAAATCATAGAACTCATACATTCAACAAAATGAAAACATGTGAATATCCTAAAACATTACCATTAATTAATGATATCCCACATAAAGGACCACTTTATGGTATTATTATAGAACATGTATCTAATTAAAAGGTCATCAAGTTTTTCAATTGGATACTTATTCTTTAACATGATCTTTTTGAGCTCAAGTTAATTGAGGCATATATACAGTGACATATCCTTCTTCTAGAAAACAAATATTGATTCACCCTATGAAGAAACACTTGGGGATATGAATCCATTATCTGTATTATCTTATAGTGTATTATATAGTTATTATAGTTCGGTGGAAGACATTCTATAAGGAGTATTGGATATGGATAATTTTCCACGTATAAGTTTAATTGAGAGCTCAACCAATCATTCAGGAGGAAGGGTGGAAAATTTTTAGATAATAAAGTAGTATAATACCTTATAATATTCATGTTGTCAATTTTGATACTCACCTTTTACTTAATTAATTGAGTAATATATGATTTATCAGAATGAAATAATATCAATCCATCTGATGAAGTTTACAAATGAGATTCATATTTCTCCATACACTTGTATAGAATTAGATGATGATTTGGGATATGGAAACTAATTTCCTTCTCAAATAACTAGATGTTGTCTCTATATAATGACAACAAATCCATGTTTATTATATCATCAAACATTGTAAAGGGAGTATGAAATGGTTTTATAAGAAATTTATCTAATCGATGTCAATTGGGGAAGAGTTATATACTTGAGATGCAACGATTGCTCTATTTATTTATTTCCCTTATAATTAAAACACCATAACTTACAATGATGTTTTAATATTTATAAAAAATATGTACAATATAAAATAAAGTATAGAACTACAATCAAATTGTTTTTCTATTATTAAATGATTAACTATAGTACATGTAACTACATTGTTGTTAGGATCCACCTCAATAGTATAGATTACATAGGCTCACCCTTTCTCTCTTGGTCTTGGAGGTTGTTTTCATTAGTTATATTCATTAACCATTAATGTGGTAAATTGGTTTTCATAGTGTCTATGTTTCTTAATTTTGAAATAGTAAACCCTAGTCTGAGGTTTAATCATATCCTTGTTTTTATCCATCACATTATTGGGCATATTCACTCCCTTCAACATTCATTATTTTGATGTCCCAACTTTCCAAACATTAAGAATTTTCTTATCTCTTTAAGGATTTCTGTAGGATTCTTCTTTCTATATGTTATTAGTTAGATTAAATTTCCTCTAAGAGGATTATCTAATGATCTTCTTTAATTCTAAAATCTATTCTTTACTTCTAATATCGAATCCCCTAGGAAAATTTGAAATCAGAAATCTATATCTCAACTTTTAGGACACATTATACTATTTACCAATAACCACCGAGGTATTAAATCACCAAGACTTTTTTATAGTTCATTTTAACAAAGTGAAGAATTATCATGAAATTCCTGGGGTATTTTCCTCATAATACATGAATGATTCATCATAATTTTTTTTATTATCATGAATTATATATTCATTTTATGGTAATTAGTAACAATAAAATATTTTTTGGAAAATATTTTCTTAAATATCTCCCTGTTAATATATTCAACAAATGTTTTGGGATTTGTATTCATGATCATTAACTACCACTAATTGGCTTCCTATTCAATGATATAAACATAACATGTGAATTTCTCATGGTAAGAGAACTATTGAACATATAATATATTCTCAACAGAATTAATATAATATTATGTGATTATTGAATAAAAATATCCACTAAAATATAGACTCCATTTTCAAATAAATGACTCAACCACAACTCTTTATATTTTTTGAGTAGGATGGTGTTCAATAAGAGTTATATTATTATTCAAAACACAAGTAAGCAATAAAAGTACCACTATGATGTTCTTGGCTCCTAGTCGCATCATAAAAGAACTTTTTCATGTAATTATTAAAATTTACAGTTTTATATTTTTTTACAGAAATCATCATATTTCTTATCCATTTAAAAAATTGATGAAATGTTTGGGATGAGATTTCTTATATTAAATGAATTTAATATTAGAAACTATGAAAATAAGAGGAATAAATAAAAAATGGTATATATATATATGAACCATAACATATAGATTTCTATGTTCCAATATATTCTATACAAGGTTATCTCTCCAATAGTTTCTCTAGATATATATTAGATCATCGAATTCTATTACAAAAAATTCATGTTGTATGATCCCATATTTTTATATGTAAAACTCTTTTGAGTTTTGGTTGAAACTATTTTGGTTTGGTTTTCTATTCTTATTTAAAATGATGGTGGTATTGTTTCATTAGAGGATAAAGATATTTTTTTGGTAGAAATGACATAATGTTCATGGATGAATGATTTTATTGAGTTAATGGATTTTGTGTTTACATGATCAAAGGGATTATGAAGGGTTTACATGGCTTGGAAGGATTCAATTGTTTTTAGGGGTTTTCCAAAAAATTCATTATTGTGATTTGACTATTGGACACTATCACATCATGAAAGGTTTAAACAACATGAAACTATTTTTTACTCACAAGTCATAAATTATTTTTTACCTTGAAATTTTTACACACTGTGAATCTAGTTCACATTGAAAACCTATCAATATGTGTTATTTGAACCTATGACTACATGTTTTTTTATATCTTATAAATCAATAAATTTATATCATGTAAGGGGTTCATGTCACGAATATCTCAGGACCAACAGTTTTAATCCACACTATATGTTTGATTTACTTTTCATCTACCATGAAACCTTATCTCTTAGACCATAGGGTGAATCTTGTGATTTTGGAGTGATTATTTATCTTCTAGAAATCTTGGTCTTGTGTTTAATCTCTAAATAGTTCCTTTACTTTAGTTTTCCTCTTCCTTATACTATCCTCCATTATGGAGGCATGATATCTTGACTACCATTGAATCTGGTTTTCATTTTGATGTTTATGTGATATAGGATTTTTCTTGTGATCCACATCATCTTCGTTCATCATTGAAAATAACTTTTAAGAGAGATTCCTGATTTCCAAATAATGGTAGTTGGTCTAGAACAGATCCCTACACTTTGTTTCTATTTATTCAAGGGTGTATAATATTATTTCAATTTACTAACAGAACATGAACGTTAACTAAAAAGAAATTGGTGGATTAAAGTCATGTATCTTTTAAAGTTGGTTTCTTAGGACTGAATATTTTTACTTTGATTATATTAAAATTCAGTGTATTAAATATTAATTTAATAGAATATTATATAATTTCATGGTCTCTAAATTAGTTTAATGTTATTATGACCTAGAGATTTTTATATACCGTAATTTCATATCAGTTCCCCGCTATGATGAGAGCCTTGAAGTGATATAAAAATATTAATAATAATGTAATGTAGTTGGATAAATTACTGTGATGGGAAACATAGTACTTAGACCATCATGTGTGAGTTCTCGTAAGTAGATGAGGATTCTTCTAATGATGTTTACACTAGGAAATCTCTAAGATTGAAAATTATGATAAAAAATATACCTATAGTAATTCCACATGTTTTGGTGTCATTGAATATTCTTATCGAGAAGTATGTGTAATGGTCAATGGACTTTATAATTATCAATAATGTATGATAAGCAACACACACTTACATTTTCTGACCAAAAGTAGCACGCCATATGTTGGTGGGATGTATGGTACATTGGGTGAGTCATGATTGACATATCATTAATAGATAAGTCAAGCAAGGATTGGTACCTTCCATCTTTATGGATGCAGATATATGGACCCTTTAATTGGAATAGAAACACAACATTAAATTTTAGGTCCATAGTGTAATGAAATGTTTGTTTTAAATGGTCAAATAATTACATATAAATTAAATAGTTTTATAACACTTTCATCCATCCTTCTTAATGTGATATCTTGATAAAGGGATTATAGTACATATTGATTATTTGTATATGGTAGTGGAAATTTTGACATAATGTTATTTATCTTGGGTTCCTTAACCTATTTCTATATATTGCTCTTTGACATTAAGAAATCCCACCAAATTATAACATGAAGGAGTCCTAGAGGGTAACACATAAATTATTTATGTTTATTTAGATAACATTCTATTTGAGTATAATTTAAGAAATAAATATTATTCTAAAGTCTGAGGAATAATTCCATGGATGTTATATTGATCCCCTAAGTTAAATAAATATTTATTCACTGCAATGTGGATAAAAATATATTAATTAATTTTATGGATTTTATAATAAATATTTGTTCTTCACTATGTGAATGGAATATTTATTTATGAATAAAATCATTATTCATGTATTCAAAAAATGAAAGAAGACATCGAATGGACCAATACTATGTTTGGTGAAAAATATTAACAAACATGTTGGTTAGATAATATTTTTTATTTAAAATTTTGTCCAACACCAAAATAATTATAATAATATTATTATTAATATGTGGAATGGGGTTTCACTAAAGTATAAATATTATTTAAGGGTTGGAATGAAATTAAATTATTATTTTACCCTAAATCATATATCAATAAATAGATGGTATATATATTTTGTATTTCATCTAATATCTATAATTAAAAAATATATATTTTCAGTTCCCAATGAATTAACTCTCAACTCCACCTTCTCTCTCCCTAGCAAGAATGAGAAAAGTAAGTGTAATTTATTCCAAACCGAAGAGAGAGTTGTTGAGAACACATAATTAATGATATTTGATTCATAATTCTAGCACCAAGAGAGAGAGATGTGTTTTTAGAAGATCATATCAACACATTCGGATCACCACTCGATGTATTATGTCCTTTAATCCTCACAACATAATGAAGGTAATCTAAAAGGGTGTTTTTTGGAGACCAATGGTCACCAAAAATGAATGTTCTTAACCATAGGTATTTATTTCTTAAAATATTAAATATATTAATTATAAAATTTACTTGAAATATCCCCTACCATAGTTTCATGAAATAATTATTAAAATAAATTTCTATATATATATATCACCACCATGTGCTTCAATTGCACCATGAACTAACTTGTTTTACCAGTGTTGTAACATTAAAATATAATAAGTATTCATTTGATTGATGATATATATGTATTGTGGTTATAAATTCATTACATGATATTTTTTATTTAATACAATTTTAATAAACAACATGTGGACATATAAATCCTCTATATTCATTGTTTCGTATTTTCAATGACATATGAACCGATGAAGAATTACTGGATATTTTATTGAGAAGTGCTTAATTTTTTATGAAAAAACAAGGTTACATAGCATGTAACTTGAGTAATTTTCATTTACCCATGAGAACGACACCAAGATCTGATGATCAGTTAAATACATGTGGTGCTTCTTTCACACGATGTGTTAATCGGCCCAATTGGAACATATGATGTCAAAATACACTTCATATAGCTAGCATACACACCATGCAGTCTACACGAGTTAGCAGTATGAATTTCACAATCTAAGTGGTCATTATACATCGTCAAACCAGGTGGTAATGAAAACATGGAGTATCTATGATATAAAAGACATGTATGTGATGCAAACACCATGTAGTTTATCAAATCTAGTGTCCAATTAACATGTGGAGATTATCAGTGAAAAATATGGACACCTTGAATAAAGGATACATGGAGTGTAGATGGCTTGTAAACGTATTGTGATCCTACTGAGATACATGCTGAAGACCAAGGATGGAATCATGGGCACATGGAATGAGGATGTACGTCATCTACGTGTCATGTACATTTCATGTATTCTGGCCAAGTTAACTCATCAAAGCCCCCAATGTGTAACATAGATACACAACATGGAGATGGAGTATATATCATATAGTCTTCCAATTAATGAAAGAATTAAATTACATTTATATTGAATATTTTAGCCTTAAAAACTTATTTTATTTGTTAATAATATTTGTGTTTAGCTATTTCATAATGATTTTAATAAACTTTAAATTCTTCAATAATTTATTTTATTAAATCTATATTAATTGGGTTTTCCTTTTATTTTCGATGAGTTTCATAAATGTTGGGTATCTCTAATTATGGTTTATTGATCATTATGATTAATGTGAAATAATTAAATCATTAATTTTTTAATGCAAGCATGTTCCTCTTAATAATAATTGATGAACAAGAAATGAATGATATCCAGTTACTTTTATATATTTGATGAATGTATAGCGGATCATGAGCTTGACCAATACCTATGTATGTGTTGTAATTTTTTTAATTTAATTTATTTCATGGTTGTTGAATAATTTAATAATGAATTAAATAATGAACTGCATTTTATCTCTCCCTCCTTTATTATGTAGGACCTGTATGTATAAGGATATTTATGTAATCCCCTTTAAACAATCATTTGGATCCCCTAACATGGGTGTGAGTAATAAATACTTTTAATTATAAGATAATCCCATGTTGTGTGGAAGTGGTTCAAGATAAACCCATTATAATACCAATTAAGGTGATACATAGGAGGGTCGGTAAAATGTTATAACTCATGTTAAGACTAGAAATTGAGTTATTACCCAAGGTCATGGATTGATTTAATTTCCACACATTAATTCAATCTTTATATAATCTCATGGTCATTTCATTTACATTGTTTATTTATTTTTTTGTCCATGTGATAATATTTTTATGGATAAAAGGATGAAATGAAACAAACAAATGAATTAACATGAAATGATGTAAATTAAATAAATTAATTATGTGTAAATTTTTTATCCAACATGGTTAATAAAATAATTAACATCCACTAATATTAATAAGAAATGTAATGGATAAAAAATGATAAAATTTATATATAATAAATTAAAATCCCTCAATTAAATATTATGTCAGACATAGCCGCCATTTACTTGATTAGTAATGAAACAAAATAAAACTAAGTGTTTTACAACCATGATCGGTAAACTTAATTTTACATGGGGTTATTAAAATTATTTGGGTAGACTTAAACATTTTACACCAATAGGAGTAAAAATTTCTCGACATGGTGTAATTTGTAGGTATGTGTTGAGGAAATCCAAGTCACGGTTTCAGGATTGGAGAGTCTACAAAAGGGATCAAGGAGATAAAACCCTCATTTTGAAAATACATTCGTACCTCAATAACTTCAAGTAGCTTTACCCAACCCTTTTGGGGATATGTGAAGGTGAATATGGATCGTTTCCAATATAATATCCTAAAAAATATATTACAAGTTCAATGGTGGGGGTAATTGGAACAAGATAAAATCATGGAATATTTATTAAAAATTAGTTCATTATATATTATTTATCACATAATTTGTAATGAAGTAATGTACGAAAAGTATACAATTTTAAATATTAGAATGAAATGGATTTTTTCCCATCCACACTAACCCTACAAGAAATATTGAAGAGAGACACTCCTAACGTGAAGTAAATTTTTTGAGTGGTTTATATGAATTCTATTTATTCTATGCCATCAATATAAATTATAAATTCTATAATATTTAATTACTAATCTTCACACCAAATAAGAAAGTGTTGAAGAATCCCTAGTATACTGGAAACATATGAATAATGTTGTTGAAATTCAATGTTTGATGATTTTTTCTTTGTCTAGAGAACTAATAAAGTGTCATGAAAACTTAGATTCATATAGAATGCTTGATCAAAATCACAGCCATAATTAGTATATATATATACATGAGAGGTTTGATATTTATAAATCACTCTTTCATAGTATACTTTTGTAGGGTACCCCAGCTAGACCTTGTGTAGTCAAGTTCATTGGCTAATTTGAGTGCCTATAGGTTCTATGTTTTAAAATCCCCAGAGAAATGGGAAATTATTTAAAAGATTATCTATTTTTATTTTGAATTTTAATATAAACAACATTTAGATGTCTCTACAAGACAATATCACTCTTTATCACCAAATATATAAGGATACGAAGTGTGAAAATCCTTCGATCCTTACTATGAAGAAATGGAAATGTAATTCCAAGAGATTTAATAACAAAGCATCTTAATGCCCCTCCAATTAGATGATGATATATGGGAAATCAATGGAATATGATTTTTTCAATTTTAAAAGTGGAAAGAATGGCCACTAGGAGAAAAACTACACCCAGTCACAGAATTAAGGGGAAGGATCATTTTCTTCTGTTATCTAGTAAAATTTATACATTTCAACTAATTGGGTCACATATATATCTTTTTTATGATCATATATGTATTAAAATATAGGAATGAAGTATATTTATAAATATTGAAGGAGGGGAGGTAGATCCATGAGTAGCCAACAGAGCTAAACAAGCTATTGTAGCTATCAGAGAGTACAACCTCCCATTATTGATCGGAATGATCATAGTTTTTGAAAGGTTGTTATTATGTGAAATATATTATAAAGGTATTAATATATATATATATGTATATATCCAGAATCAATATAGATAATTTTTTAACATATTTGGGAATTAATGTTTCATCTTATAAAAATATTTCATTTTTATGGCAAGAAATTTCTAAATAACGGTCTTTATATGTTGGATTAAATGAAAATTATAACGAAAACTGATAACAAATTTAATTCGCATGATACATACCAACCCAACATTTTTATAACTGGATAGGTCATGTAAATGAGAATATATTTACTAAAATATATCAATATGGATATTTTTATTATTTTGAACTAATACTACATGTTGTATTTCATGCAGGTTTACAAGGAAAATTGACTAAATCCCTATTTGCTAGGAAACGTGAAAGGCATTAACAACTTCTTGAATTAGTTCATAAAGATGTGTGTGGACCTATTATTTTTTATGTAATGAGTGGGTACTCAGGCTTCTCAACTTTTACTAATGATTTTAATATAATTGGATACTTCTAGATGATGATGTATTATTAAAATTCATTTCATAAATTGAAGGAATCTAAGAATGAATTTGAGAACTAGATATATAAAAAGATTAAGAAACTATGATCTTACCATAATGGATAATATATTAATCAGGACTTCCATGATTACTTATGAGAGTTTTGGATCTTATCACATCTCACTCCTCCTTATATGCATCAATGGAATGACATATGTCAATGGAGGAACCATCCCAAGTTGGATATAGTTGGATAACTTATGACTCATGCTATTATTCTATTTTTCATTGTGGGGATACACACTATAACTAAACACATATACTAAAATATATAGCAATTAAATAGATAAATGCTATTCCATATTAATTATAGAGTGGAAGAATAACTATATTACCAAATTTATATGTGTGGGGAAGATAATCGTTTCCTAAGGACTCTTTAGGTATCAAAATTTCACCCTGATGCACAACAGGTACATTTATAAGATTATATAACGAAATATTTTGACATAACCTATATAAAACATTAGGAAAAAACGTTTTAGTGTCATGGAAAAAAATATTCCTTGAGTGAGAGAAAATTTCTAAAATTTATTGTGGGGGAACGATAAACATCAATGATGTTGAGGCTCAAGGTACACAAGAGTTAATATTTGAATAGATTCCAAACGAAATTTGATATATGAAATAGTTCTGGAGATTCAGGTAATTCATAAAAGTACAAGAGATCTTATAGAACTATAATGTTATGGTTTTCTATTTTCCTATGATGGTTACCAATTTTTAGTTGATTGTAATCATCCTCACAGCTACATGGAAGCTGTAAGTGGCACAGATTTCCCTAAGTGGAAAGAAGCCATGAATTCAATAATGGAATCCATGTGCTAAAACCAAGACTAGATTTTGATAGATCTTCTAGTATATATATATTCTATTGTTTAAAAATTAGTATTTAAGAATAAAACAAAATTGGGCATAAAATTTAATACATATAAGTAGTGAATTGTTATAGAATGAATTAAACTATGCCTCGACATTGACTACGACAAACAAAATTCACCAGTTAAAATGTTAAATCACATTTATATTATACATGGAATTATGGATTACCATGAATATGATATTTTTAAAATGTGTGTCAAAATATTCATCCTTAATAAAAACATTTTGGAAGATTTAAATCTGACAAAACCCGAATGATTTGTGACACAAAATGGTGCTAATTAGATATAATTGTTTTAAAAAATGATTTATGGATAAATACATGAATCTATGTCATGGAAAATTCATTTTGATGAAGCGATAAAAAAATGAGGTTTCATAAAGAATGATTTTTATCCTTGTGTCTACAAAATATTTAGGGGGATTACAATCATTTTCCTAGTAGTATATATTGGTTAAATATTACTCATAAGAAAAAAATAAAAATCATACAGTCTATTAATACATGGTTGAATAAATGATTCTTCCTGAAGGGAATGGGTGAATCATTATATATTATTGGGATCAATATCCTTTTTGATATATCCAAGATAATAGTTGGCCCAATTCAAATTATATAAAATGATAAGATATTCAAGTGATTCAGTGTGGAATAATCTAACAGGGGCTTGTTTCTAGCATCACATGACATTCATCTTTCTAGAAAAATGTGTCCTCTAACACATGAGGAAATAAATATAATGGAACGGATTCCATATATAATATAGATTGGGTGAGTCATGTATGTTATTACATTTAATAGGTTAGACATTTCATATGAATTGAGTGTATTAGAAAGATATCAAGCTGATTCCGGAGACCACCATTGGATGGTAGTCAAGACAATCCTTAAATATCTAAGGAGTACCAAGGACATGATCTTGATCTATTTATGAGATGAGGATCTATTCATTAGAGGATATGTAGTTGGTTGCTTCTTAACTGATCAAAATTTCACGATGTCACGAACAAGATACATCACCACTTCAATTGTAGGTGTTATGTGCTAGAAGATCTCAAAGCATTTTGTGGCCTCATATTCTACAGCAGAGTCTGAGTATATGGAAGATTATGAGGCCAATAAAACAAAGTATGGATAATCAAATTACTCTATGATCATAACATGATATATAGTTCCAAATATCCTATCAAACTATTCTGAAAATACTATAATGGTGGATATCGCAAAAGAGGCAAGTTCACAACAACAGATGAAGTACATATATTAGAAGTATCATCTCTTCAATTATTTTTCTCAAATAGGTGAGGTTACAGTGAGTATTATTTCCATGAAATATAATATGGAGGACTTAATGACTAATTTATTGACTCAAAATAAATATTATTATCATGTGAGTTCTAGGGGACTAAAATTTACTGGAAACTGGATTTAGTCAAAGTGGGAGTTTGTTAGAGTTACGTCCATAAAAATAACTTATTTTACTTTGATTATATATATTTTATGTAGTTAATATTAATTTAATATATCATTAACAACATTTAATTATATCTTCATGGATTTTATGTAATAATTTAAAATAGTATTTTTCACATTGATAAGGCCATGAGGTTCTCTGTTATGATGAGAACCTTGAAGTGTTATGTCAATATTATTAATATAGTTTTAGTCGAATAATGTATTATGTTGTGAAAAATAGTATTTAGAATTTTAGGAGTGATAAATTGTAAGAAGATGAGGCTTATTATTATGATTTTTTCACTTGGTAACATCCAAGATGAGAGATTATGAGAACAAACCCCTTGAGTTGGAATTTCCCATGTTCTAGTGGAATTGGATATTCTTATATCTGATTGTGGGTAATGGTACATAGACATTAATATTTTCTTTAATTTATGTCATGACACAAAAAATTATATTCACTAAATAAAACCATCATTCCAAATTTTGGAAATTAGTAGGCCACATTAGGTGTCTGATAATATACATTCCATTAATAGATATATTGAGAGAGGATTTTATTCATTACATATGTATAGAAGTCGATACCTTAGACATTTGATTGGAATAGAACCATCACATTAAATTATATGTCCATTGTTTGAAGATTTTTTATTCCAGATAGTAAAGGAAATAAATATTGAGTAAATATTATTATGATATCATCATGAAACCTTCTTAATGAAATATTTCAAATAAGGTATTATATTACACAATGAGAGTTCAAATGTGGTAGCTCAAATTGGGACATAAAGTTATTTCTATTAGATTTCTTTAACAATTACTGAACAGTAATCGTGGACTTTAGAAAATACCTCCTAATTTTAATGGGTAAGAATCCTATAGGGTAACACACTATGTGATTCTATAGATCTCAACTAAATTTTATTTGAGTTTAGTTAGTGGAATAAGTATTATTATTAAGTCTGAGGAATAATTTTTGCCATGTTATATTGATCTCATTAATTATGTAAATATTTATTCACCAGCATGTGAATAAAAATATATTTATTTATTTTATTGAATATTTAATAAATAATTATTCTCTTATATGTGAATGAAATATTTATTTAAGAATAAAATTATTATTTAGGTGTTAAACAAATGAATGAGGAGTTTTAACTGACAAATACTATGTCTAATGAAACATATTAATTAACATGCTGGTTAAATAATATTTGTTATTTCGCAAGTTGGAACACACCAAATAATAATAATAATAATAATAATTATTATTATTATTATATTATTATTATTATTATTATTATTTGGCATGCTATTTTGTTAAAGGTTAAATATTATTCAATACTAGAAATAATTTTATATTATTATTTTAACCTAAACACTAGCTCTATAAATAGGTGGTTATGTCAACTTTGTATAACAACTCAAATACAATTTGAGAATACTGAATAGTTACAAACAATAAATTACCTCCCAGCTCCTACTTCTATATCCCTATCAAGAATGAGAAATGTAAGAGATATTTCTTCATGACCAAATAATGAATGATCAAGAATGAACAATGAAATAAATTCGTTTTTCTGAGTTGGAACCCAAAGATCGAGGGGGTGTTACTTGGAAATCATAATAGCATGTGTGGATCACCGCTAGATGTGTTGTATACCAGGATCCTTATTTCTTAATGAATTTAATATGAAATGTTAATTTCAAATGATCCACATTCACCAATGATGATTTTTCTTGAGACCAGGTTTTTATTTCATCAAATATTAAATAAATTAATTATACATTTTAGGTGCAAGATACTCACTCCTGGTTTCATGAAATTGTTATTAATAAATTACTATATTTACCACCATCGTGTGCTTCAACTATTCATAAAACCAATAGAATTTGGACAGCTACATAATTTTTTTTATCCAAAAGAGTTTAGACTCTTCTTGAACCTACACATAGGTTGATCCTACCATTTAAAAATATTGAATTTTCTAATGGATTTAAATATGATTTAACTTGAAATGATAACTTTGGTGATTTTCTTGATATATGTTCACTTTGAAAAATGAATTACTTATTTATTAAAATGATCTGAGATACTTTTATATGATATGATTGTGTGCACTAGAATGTTAATGGATCAGGAAATTACTTGATCAATGAGATGAAATTGAAAATATAAATGGTAATTTTCTAAATTGACCATTATGTAATGATGTGTGTTTCTCTATTCATTATATTGTGAATTTTATTTTGATTCGTTATTAAATTCTTACATAAAGGGTTTCATCCAGTTATGTTGTAATTTCTTTATTCCTTGGAACGGTTTTGCAGAAATTATTATAAAAATGAGAGGCTCATTTATGATTAAATTCATTTATAGAGGGTGTGGTTTGGTAATCTTTTTTTTATAGTGCATGGCCTAGTTTATTAAAATAACTATATATTTTTTATGGCCTAGTTATGATGAAATTATCATATATAGGGCTTGTACTGGTTATGCTGTAATGCATATAGGGATTTTCTTGGTTATGATGAAATGCTTCTAAAAATTGATTTTCCAAGTTATGTGATTATTTCATAGATATTTGGTTGTGGTCAGTGTCATAATTCTATATGATCAAATATATTTTGGAGTGGTTCCAAAGAAGATTGAATTTTATACTATAATAATTTATTAATTAATACCCTTATTTATCACATTATTTCACGCACATACTATCATACTTCTTTTCTTTAGACACAGTGGTGTCGACCTATCAAGTTTTACTAATTCCTGATTCTGGATACCATTTTCACCCAAGAATATTACATTGATGCATGTTTAGAAATGGAAAAAATTAATTTTGTTTGTTTTTTATTGATGGATGGGTTGGCTCTTAGAGATAGTACCAACCAAGGATTTAAGACCAATAACATTTAAGGTTATCAGTTTCACCTTGGAATTTTATATGTATAACTTCTAGAATGAAATATAATTACAATTTTACATGACATTGTGTGGTTTATTTTTATCTGGTTTACTTAGTTTAATCTTTATCATCAAGTTTTATGATATACTATTTCTATTATTTACATTACTCTGATATTTATTTGTTTCTATTGTATTGCAACTCTATACTTGGGGTATATCCTCCCGACTATGTTCTCTAAAGCCACGCTGCTAGTAAGAAGCATTTGGGGTGTAGATAGGTTCATTTGAGGTCCAATTACAAACCTATTTTGGATATGTGAGAGAGTTTTGTATCGGGGGGGGGGGGGAGGGGGAAGACATTACAAAATGGTATTGAGGGATTTTTTTCCTATTGATTTACCATTTGGGAAAGTTAGAAAGGATTGTAGGATATTTCAGGACTTGGAAATGATCTTGTTCATGAGAGTAGCTAATCCATATATCAAGGAAAATCCAAGAGCCTGGGGATGAGATTATTGTTCATGATTATAACTTGTTATATTTGATTTTATTTCCCATTTGGTGATTTAGAAGTTATGTGATTTTATTATTTCCTAAGATTTATACTCATGGACATGTATGGATTGTGATAAGTTTGAATGCATTATGATATGGAGGTATTAGTATATATTGACATTCAATATTCATTATAGGGTAATTTTTATTTCATGTGATATATTTTCTTATATATACTATAAAATGTTACCCATGTTATATCTGATAATTAAATGAAATAAATATTATGTTATTCCATGATTAGAGGGACTATGAGCCAGTGTCTCTTCTTTTTTCATACATATAAATGTTAGCTTTATTTTTATTGAATATTATAAGGAGTGAATTTTTATATATAGAAAATAAATCCCCATCGCCTTTTAATTGAGCATTAGAAGAGAAGAAATCAGCATGCTCCTAATATAGCTGAACTAGTGCATCATGTAGCTCCTAATGAAAAAATGAAATTTCTAATTCATGACAGATTTCTTAGGATCATGAGATACATTAAGAGGGATACTATTTGAACTAATCTATCATTTTAATTGATGATTCTCATGTTTTGGTAGAAACATTAACCTACTTTCACTGGGGATGGATACCCCCATAAATCCAAGTTCAAGATCAATTAAGTCGAGATCATCTTCAAGCACCAAGATACATCCACAGACAGGTGGGTTAGCTTACTGTATACATGCATTGTGGAACATGAAATAAATGGTGGAACATTAGAGATAAGGTTGGGTAGTAAAAGGATTTATCCTCATTCGAAATCGAGACAAAGTTATGGACCCACTTTTATCCTTTGACATTGAGTGATAAGAAGGATCGAGAGTTAATGAATTTGATGTTGAAGATATTTTTATGGATGAACTATGATAGAAAGTTCACCTAATTGATGTTCTTGGATCATTATTTAGTTATCAATGAGATTTATATGGAAAGGATATTCTAGGATGGTATTCTCAATGAGACCAGGTCAAATGTGAATTTTTTTTTCTTCATAAAAATTTAAGACATGATAAATTTGGTTATCATTGTGGAATGGAATCCAAGAGAATCTCCAAGAAAGGGAATTTTTTGTTTTTTCAAGGAATAATAGTTGATCTTATTTTATTGGACAGAAGCACTGCTATGATATTTATCACGAATGAAATAGTGGATAGAGTTTTCTGTGAAGTGGGAATCCACATTTTGATCATGTTTAATTTCATTTATATATGTATAGAACGTTTAGTCACAAGTATCCTCAGTGTTCAAACCATACTTTGGAGTTTCATGATTACGATAGGCTAGGAAACATATAGAGGATTTTATTGGAATGAGTATCTTATAGGTAACAATGTATTGGAAAGACTCAACTAACCCTTAGCATACATATAGTTAGAGTTCCACTAGATGTTCAGGTTGGGGATGGGGTGTGATACTGTAGAGTAGGAGCAATAATAACAAGAAAAGGGAACAAGACTTGAGTTTCATATTGGAGCCTAGGGTAGAAGGGTAATTCATCTACACAATATATAGTCTAATCTAGCTATTTTGGATATAGGACCATCTTTCATCAGAGGTATGACTCTTATATCATATATCATTTCATATATTTTTTGTTACAATAGTATCACATTACTTTTTATCTATTATTTTTTCCAATTCTTGGGGATTGGTTTTGGATATCATGGATGGATTATTGACAATTTAATCAACAATGGGAGTGTGGTTAGATAATATCACACTTTGTGAGGAATGTTCTCAGAAAATAGTGGATGATGTTTCTTCTGGTGATTGTTAACGATGAAAATGATAGAATTCAATTTCATTCTTTGTATGGATTGGCTAGTTCCATTCCAAGATCATATCTACTATTATCTGAGGAGTGTTAGCTTTCTATATTAAGGGGGGCAATAATTTTCACTAGTGTGTGTGGGATCTTCAGGATGGTCATGTAGGACCGATTAAGTTCAGACTAGATTTTCTCATGAATCGGATAATAGAACTTGATCTAGATGATGGTGGAATGCAGCAAGATAATTTTTTCTTATGGTATACCATTTTCATAATTATTTTTCTAGTGAGTTTCATGGATTACAACTTGAGAAAAATATTGATTTAGTGATAGGGGAAAATCATATTTCTATTATGACAAATAGGATGGCACATGTAGAGCTTCCAAAATTAAAGCCTCTATTAGAAGATCTAAAATCTAAGGGGTTTATATATCCTATTACACCCACTTGGGTTTATCCATTATTTTTTACATGAAGGCTGATGAGACTTAGTGGTTGTGTGTAGAATATCGTAGATTTAACTAGATGATGGTCCAATATAAGTATCCCTTTCCACACATCGATGATATCATCAATCAATTGGGAGGTGTCCATATTTTTACAAAGATTGATTTGAGATCAGGGTATCATCTGTTAAGATTGATATGATCAGACATATCTTAGAATACTTTTATGTGTATGTATGGATTGTACGAGTATGTGGGGATGTTTTTAGGTCTGATGAATGCACAAATAATATTTAGAACCTTAATGAACAAGATCTTTCAACCATTCTTGGATCAATTTTTGATGGTTTTATACAATGTAATATTATTTTACTAATAATATGAAAAATATCATTCCCAATATCATGATATATTCTTTAGTAAATTGAGATAAAATCAACTTTATGAAAACCCAATAAAATAAAATTTGTAGATTGATAAAGTCAACTTCTTAGGTCATGTTATTTTAGTGGTGAGAGTGTAAATATACCTAGCGAAGGTTTTAATCATTGTATCTTGAGAAAATCCTAAGAATGACTTTGATATTACCAAATTTCTTGGTTTATCATGTTAATAGCAGTGTTTCATCCCAGATTTCCCCTACATGGTACCACTGATATATTTTATGACCATGAAATGGATGAAGTATGTTTGGTTAGATTCTTGTAAGATGTATTTGTAGGAGATAATGATAAGGATGAACTCAGAACCAATCCCCACCTTACATATTCTAGTAAATGCATATGTTGTGTATTTTGATGCATAAATAGTTGGACTTAGAGAAATACCGATTCTTGTTAACAATGTAGTAGCTTATAGATCTAGAAAACTGATATCAATGAGCGGAATTATCATACTCAGGATCTAGAGTTAGTTATGGTGGACAAAAACTTGAGATGTTGAAGGAATTATCTTAAAGGAAATAGGTTTGTGGTTTATATGGTCGGTAAGATACTTAAATAAATCATTTCATAATGGAACCTAAACCATTTGCATAGAAACTTTTCTAAGTGTCTATATTTTTTTAACTTTTATCAGGATAAAAAAATGTTAAAGGGAAATATTTTTGATGATTCGTCAAGTTGGAAGACACAGATGGAGGTAGTGCGATATTATTCTAATGGATGGTGAATGATGAAACCCTTTAAAGATATGCATCTTGATATCCAAGATCCTCAAGCATGGTAAGCTAGGAACTCAAAATAATTTATAGTTCTTTCTTAGGGAATAGATCCTGACTGAGAAGATATATAATCCATAGGGAATAGTGTTTAGGGACAATATATATTTTGTGAATATGCCATCAAGATGGTCTCTTAATGGGGATATTTATATTCTTTTCAAAGGAAAAGTATGGGACCCTGTAGATTACATGATGAGATGATGAGATAGTTTCATGTTTCCAAATGGGTGGTACACCCATGTTTCAAATATATTTATTAGGATCTCCATATGGATTATTTTTGGATAGAAATTAAGAAAGAAGTAGTGGTATACATGGAATGAAGTTTCACTTATCATCATGTGAAGGTATAGGATCAGATGCATGCTAGGATATTACAACCTATTCCCATTACAAAATGGGAATTAGATGATGTTACTATGGATTTTTTATAGTATTTCCTAGGAAACATTGCAGGAATTTTGTTATACGGTTGATCATAGACATGATGATAAAGGTGTCAAACATCTTTATTTTCACAGATACATTCATTGTTGATAATCTGGGTAGTATATAAATAATAAAGATAGATCAAATTTATGGTGTTCTAAGGTGTATCATTTCTGATAGAGATCCTCATTTCACATATTGATTCTAGAAGTCTCTTTAGAAGGATATGAGATCATAGGTTTGTTCAATGAATAACCTATCATCCTCATACTCATGGCCATTTTAAAAAAATGATTTAGATTTTGAAGGATAAGTTAGAATCTTGTGTGATATATTTTGGTGGCACACATGTGTAGCATATAAAACTCATTTTTTTATAAAATAATATCTTTCAGGGATCAATTTCATGGAACCATTCAAGGCCTTTTTTGTAAGGGCATGTCGTTTTCCTCTTTGTTGGTTGGAGGAAGGTGACCCATTACTTGTTGTACCTAGTCTCATACATGAGACATCTGAGGATGTTGAGATGACCAGGAGAATATTAGTGATCATGTAGAGTAGGTAGAAATATTATTCTAATATGAAGAGATGAACTCAAGAGTTTGAGGTGTTTCACCATGTTATCTTATGGGTGACTCCAAAGATAGGGAAATTCCTTATTTGGAAATAGGGAAATATAGAACCTAGGGGTTTCAAGCCATTCGATATAGTGGAAGGTGTAACAACTATAGATTTTGTGAAATATATTTTTTAAATAAATTTATTCTTTTAATTATTTTTTGTTACATGAAACTTTAGTTTTATATATTGTTACACTCAATACTGAGTTTAAATGAAACATGACATACTATTAAAATATTATTATTTAATAGGATAACCACAACTAAGCCATTGGAAAAACAGGTATGAATAGTATTAAAAAAATTATGAAAATTTAGGCTTTAAACATGTATATTAAAAGAATATTTTGGTGACTAAATTAATATAAATTAAAACATGAACTATTTTAAACTATTATAAATCATATTATGAAAAACTATTATTAAGTATATTTGTTAATTTTATGGCAATAAAGTTTAAAAAATATCTCTTCGTGAATGATTCTAAAGAAACTTATATATTATTTATTCAATAAAATTTTTAGAATTTATCTATTATATTTCCTAGAAAATGATAATAATTAATTAAATTTTCTAATTAAATATATTATATTTCTAAAAAACAGTTTTTTCACCTTTTGTGAAGTTATTTTATAATTTATTTTTTCAAATATAAAAAATATTATTTAAAAAACTAAAATTTATAAATAATAATTTAAATTTTATCTTGGATTGATGGTCTGTGAATTTTTTGAAAAGAATTTTTTTCAATAAATAGAGAAAAGTATTGTTTTCTATTAAGAATTATTATTTTATTTAAGGATTCTAAAAAGTACCAAATAATATTAACATGGTTATAAAATAATTATTAGTTCAATTATATTTATATTAATCTAATTTATTTCATTGTAATCATTTTTATAATGACTTTTCATATAATTTTTTAAACTATTGAACATTTTATCCTAGAATACTCGCTTTGTAATCGCATCGGTAGAATTAATTTTCAATTAAAATATTCTTTTTATGTAAATGGAATTTTGATAAATGGGTTCCACATTTGGAATAATGATAATTTATATTATCTATGGAGTTCAAATTAATTTTTGACCATAACAAATATTAAAAATTGTAAAAAATATATTTTTTGTGGTTATGGTAAAATTTTATTTACTAGGGGTTAAAATAAAAAGATAACAGTTAAAAATTACCAAAAAAAATTTCCAGACACATTATGTGGACATATTTAGAACTTATAACTTCATGGTTATAAAATTTCCTATTTTGGAGTCTTTTTTTCATTTAGAAAATGTGTGGAAGCATTTTTCTTTTCAAAAATCACATGTCTGCCACTCACCTCACAGATAAATGGAACCCCTTTTCTATTATCTTCACACATCCCTAAATCATTTTTTAACAATAAATTCAAAAATAAACTTTCTTATTTTCTCCTAAAAATATAGAATTTTTATTTTGGTCATAAATACAAAAAAATCCTTTTTTTGAAAATAAAAAAAAAGTTTTACGAATAAGAGAAAACATCCCAAATCAAGAGTTTTATTTTATTTATTTATCCACATCCCTAAATTTTTTTTTAAAACCATTTTTATATAATAAAATCAATATCGTACAAATAATTAGATCTTATTATGCCAATGTAATAACCTAAATCATTCTCCAATAACATCAAATGCGTTATGTAATCCTCATTCGTGTGTATGACAGAGTACCACATCATGAATCAATGTTATTCATTTTCAATCACCACATCTCATGATAATATATAAAAATTTGTTAAACTTTCATATATGATATTTCTAAAATTATTATACTTATTGATTTTATATCTCATATATCTTTATACTTTCCATTTTCTGGGAATACAATATCATTGGTCATGTGTACAGCAGACAACTACCTCACAAAGCGAGGTGATTCATTCACACATTACATTGAAGGTAATAAGGATATTTTTTATGAAAATATGTGATATTTATGAAATAATAATTATTTTTTAATTTTAATATTTTATTTATATTTCTTTCAATGTATCTATAAAATGGAAACAACATTCATCCTTATGTAATCCTACTATCTCCATGAACGGTTTTTTTATTTTCTACATCTCTCTAAAAAAATATATAATATATATATAATAATAATTATATCATGGATAACATTTTTTATATGATGGAACCATTATCAAAATAAAAGGGCCAAAAATAACTAATAAAAACATACATAAATAAGTAATCATTTCACAAAACATGATTTTAACATGGAATTATTAATAAAAAGGTAATAAATATCACAAATAAATCATATATGGTATGATATATATAATTATTATTATATAATTAATTATTTATAAACATATATTTAATATTCATGAGATTTTAGTGTGTATTAAGGAATTCAACACTTAAGGTGAGGGATTTTAGTCTCAATTTTCTTTCCCTGAAACATATGTTATGTTTTGAAACTATCTTATTTTATAAGGTTTATATACATCCCCTTTGACATGTAATATAATAAATATAATTATTCTCAGGATATTTTATGATTCATGTAATTTTATTCCTTCATGTATATTTCAATTTAAAGTTACCAATGTGGTAATGATTTTATGTTACAATATTTTCATTTATTTAGATTATTTATTATTATGATTTCAATGATAAAATATTTTGATCGATCTCTCAATAAAATTATTAATTTTATTCACTTATGGATATTTCATGAGAATACATTTTTTTCATTAATTTTACTATCTTTATGTACTCAATAGTTCGAAATAATATTTTCAATAAAAAAAATCTGTATTTCACTCTTTTTTCAAAAAACCATTTTTCTTATAATACAATGTTTTCTAAAATTGAATTAAAAAATTATTTTATTGAATAATTCCAATTATTTATTAATGATATATTTATCCATTTTTTATTTAAAAAAATTTAGTTTTATTTTTATATTTTTTTCTAAAATGGTCATTGGGTTTTTTTATAAAATGTGAAAAGGAATCTAATTTTTAATGTGTTCATAAAATATTAAATTTCTTACAACCATGAAAAATATTTGTTGTTAATATTTTTTATATTTTTTTAAATTTTATTTACAAAAAAAAATATTTTTCTAAATATTTTATCTTTTAAAAAGTTCTTTTCATCAAATAAATAATGCATACCACAATTAATGTTTTATATTATTTTTAATGATTCTTTATATGTTTTCAAGGTTATTTTAAAAGTAAAGGACATTCAAAATGTTCAATTTATTAAACGTTTTTTTCTATGGGAAAAGGAAATTTTACCAAATAAATTTATTAAATTATTTCAAAATTTACATTATATGTTATTAAGGTCATTTAAAAAAAATGAATTCATAATATTTTACAATTTTTTTTAAAAAAAAATTATTTTCAAAGAAAATTTATTTTTCAAAAAAAAGGTTCATATTACCATTATAAGTAATATCCTATATAATATGAAATCCTTTGATGTAACCTATGCTTTACTAGGGATTTGATATAAGGATTATATTCTTATTATTCTTCTGGATGGTTTAGGTTAATGATGACAAGATATTAATGAAATCCATTTCTCTTCCATGAGTTATACAATGAGGAAATTATTATGAATCCAAATTCTTTTCATGGGTTGTGCTATAATGATATGGATAAATCATTATGAAACCTATCTCTTTTCGAAATTTTATGATATGATTAAATTTTTATCAAACACATTTTTTGATGGGTTATAATAGGAGTAATGTTTTCTGATCATGTGAAACACATACATAGGATTTCAATTATGTGATAGGTGGGACCTATATCCCCCTCCAATGCATTGGGTAAATATTAATATCTCATTAGATAGAAATGGATGTAATGGGTAGTAAACCTAGTATATTAAGGTACATTTTCCATTATGATCATCATGGGATTAAATCTGGACTACTACGAGGGTTTGGGGAGTGAACCCATTTCTCTATGTTTGCCTTAGAAATGGGCCTTGACTAACATGGAGATGATTCTTTATTTCTATGTGTATGACACAATTCCATTTTTTTTTAATTTTATTCTCTCAAATATCATGTTCGTTTATTTCATTATGATTCAGGTCCAATTAACTACCAATATTTATTCCATGAATCAATAATTAGATCTTTGATATGTGGGGTATTATTTTCATATGTTATACTAATTTCTCATATCCTTATGATCGTGTTATGTTTATGTATTTTCTATTTTAACTCTTACTGATAATCTGACCACACTATTTCTTATATTTCCTCTTCCCATGTAATAGGTAATTTTTTTATGTAGGGTATATCTAGGAATATTATTTAATGGTAAGGTATTTGTTGAAAAAATTGAAGATATTTCACTAAATAAGATGACTTTGTACGTAGCCTCAAATGAAACTAACCCATTATGATCATTGGGCATCCGTTTGTGTATTTAGCTAACATTCATCTAATATGATTTAATATCTATGTATGAAAATCTTGGTTTAGTATAGTTTGTGTTAGAGGAAATTTTTTTATCCTATGGAAAATAGGATGAAAAAACATTAGTGATATCCCTTGGGATATGTATAAGTATATTTATAGGGATATATAGAATGATATGTCTAAAAATCATTCATAGTATATAAAACTATCCTAAATTTTTATTAAAGGATATATCATGGTTTTTCTTTGAAATTATATCCCTATCAAGATACAGGTAGGAATTGTTTTCGAATAGAGGTATGTTGGGGTAATAACTCAGAAAAATCTATTCCAGTCTTAACTCGAATGTTACATGGTACATGACAAATTACATTTTTGTACATTTTGTTTGACACACATGTGGGATATGAATTATTTAATCAATGTTTCATTAAAAATCATCATGATGGATTTAAATAGATTGTGTTCATTAATAAAAATTGTTAAACCTAATATTTCATATATTTAAACGAATGTCTCTTGATATTGAAATGTTATAAATGAATTTTCTGAAAATAAAGTTTTATATTATGAATTGGGTTTCTCATACTATACATATGGGTTTTACTCATTGGAAGGGGCCATCACGAACTAGGATAATATTGAATGTGGTGAAAAAGTTTCCAATGAGAAGCCAAATTGGATGATGACTGGAGTAAAAGATATTGTGATTATGCCTAATATGTTATCATAGAACATAATTAACAATATGCACCTTAAAAAACTCTCAATCTCACCAAATAAGATAAGGATAAAATGTCATGAGTGTTTAGGTACTAGAAGCCATTTATGAAAGAATATTCAATTAATTTTATGTTGATAATGTTGGATGAATCACTTAAGGGAATGTATTATAGGGACATGAATATGTTTTTGGGAGTAGAAAAAATGAGAAAAAATAATTAGCTGTAGAAGAAAGAGACGAATTTTGATTAACATAGTGGATGATAATAATGGTCTCTCTAAGGTATCATCGATTATTAATGATTTT
The DNA here is from genome assembly GCA_963277665.1 of Viscum album. NCBI lineage: Eukaryota > Viridiplantae > Streptophyta > Magnoliopsida > Santalales > Viscaceae > Viscum > Viscum album. Next base: position 778,023,572 of record OY728164.1, read on the forward strand.
AAAAAGAGAAATTATGTCAATCAGGAATATTTATGTTCTATAATGAACTGCCATGACGAGATTCCATATATTTTTATGAGTAATTATTTTTCGATTGATGATGAAGAGGCTAGGAATTACATATTAAAGGAAGAAGGTATTAAGTAATTCTATTGTGAAACCTACAAAATTTCCTAAGGATGAGGTTGAATAATTAATGTGCTTTTGTTTTGGAATTACAAAATTATGTTATTTGAATCAGAATATATATATAAGGTTTTTTATATACTATTATAATTAAAAAATTTCAATAATATGGTAAATGGTACTAATAACCTAGAAAATTGATTTAATAGGAATTTTATATTTTATGGAAAACACAAGATTAATAGAATACAACCTTTATTATGTTCATGCTATTGAGACAATGGTTTTTAGTTTCAATAAGTAGATAATTGATATAGATAAATTAAATTGGATTGTAATGATGTTTTACAACTAATTAGTGATTTAATAATAAAGTGGTGGAATTTACGCTATTTTGGATTCATGGATTATATTAAATTATATGTGTTTTATTCTAGGATTAATGATGGAATTAATTTTTTAAGTCACACATGATTTCGATATACTTTTATGGTAACTTATCTTATAATAAAATTTCATAAGAATAAATGATCAAGGTATTCACATATTTGGTATATGGTATTTAAGATATTGTTTATGATATTTGATAGATTAATGTTAAGTTGATTTTGGAAAATTAGTGACCTTATTCAATTTTATTTTTTTAATTTTGGATGGGTGTTAATGTTAACAATTAATGAAATGGTTTATGTTGAATCAAAGATAAGTTTTTATAGATTTATATGTTATTTAATTGTATGAAAACTAATACATATTTGATAACTTGTGAACAATATTTTTGGTTTTAATGATAACAAGAGATATATGAATTGAATTATGTTTTTTATTGATCTTATGATACATTGGTTATTTAGGAATTATAAAATTATCTTCATTTCTCAGAGTAAGAGATTATGTGGAAATTGATCGTGGAACTACCAAAGGGTGATATTGTTCTTATAAAATAAAAATAAATAATGTACTTATATTTTATCATGTTCCCTATATTGATAGTAAAATATTCCATAAAAATAATGAAAATTATCTTAACAAATAAATCATCACATTACCTTTATTTATAAATGATCAATTGAATTTTATCTCATCATAGATTAATGGCATTGAGGATGTTAACATTACCCAGAAAACATTATCTATCAATCTCTATCAGTCCTTGAGTGCTAGTTTTACCTTTCATATCCATATTTTAACTTCCCAAAAATGTTACAAAAATGTGTAAACATAGATATACATTTATTTAGGTAACCATTATATTTCCCAATTTCCCTTATTAATGGGAGATTCATAAATCATTTTTATTTTGTGGATTACTATAGAGGAATTTTTAAATGTTAAACCTTTGATGATAGAGAATAATTTCAAAGAAGAAATTTATTTTGAGGGGGCATAATGTAATACATAGAGATCTTGTAAAATATATATTTTTTTAAATAAATATAATATTTATGATATTTTTCATTACACAGAACACTGGGATTAGCTATTGTTACATTCAATATCGAGACTAAATGAAACATGACATACTATTAAAATATTGTTATTCAATATGGTAGTTATTACCAAGCCATTCTGATTATAATTTTGAATACGATTAACATAATTATGAAAATATAATATTTTACCATGTATATAAAATGAATTCATTAGGGACAAAAAAATTAGAAAAAAAGAGAATCTATTTGAAAATCAAGGATAACTCTTTCTGGAAAACTTTTTTTATGCGTGAATGTTTTTTTAAATCTAGAAATTAAAAGAATCATTATATTGAATTATTTTTATAAAATTTATATATTATATTTTAGAAAAAAAATTAACTTTAATCTTATGTTTCTTCTATAAAAATGATATTAATGAATCCCATTTTTCATTTAAAAACTCAATTTATCTAAAGAGTATTTCTGTCACATTTTACGTACATATTTTAAAATCAATATTTTCTAATTTAGAAATTTTATTTAAAATTTTAAATATATTTTTTTAATAAAAATATAAAAATTATCTTTGATTTAGTTTTTGATAATTATTTTAAAATATAAATATTTAATGAATAAAGAAGAAACATTTTTATTAATAAGTTTCATTTAATTTAATGGTTTTAAAATAATCCAATTTTTTTAATATGGGTATAAAAGAAAAAATAATTCAATTATATATATAATAATATAATTTAATTTATTGGAATTTTTCTCATATAAAATTTTCATATAAATAATTTTCAAACTGTTTGTGATTTTCTCTTTGAAAACCTGCTTTATCGTTGCATGTGAATGTTTAATTTTTTGGTAATTCATTAAACATTTGTAAATGAAATTTATAAAAATGGATTAAATATTTGGAATCATAATAATTTTCTATTATCTACCAAGTTCAAATTAATTTTTTACCAAAATTAAATTATGAAATTTTGAAAATTATTTATGGTGGTCAGGATAAAAATAATTTTATTAGGGGTTACACTAAATAGATAAGGGTTAATGATAATCTAAATCATTTATAACACCATTTTTTGGGAATATTTAAAACTTATCTCTGATAAGTTCTATAATGGACCATTTTTAGCCTTTTGTAAAGTGAAAAACGTGATAAAAACTTTTTTGTTTTGAAAAATTGCAATTTTGACAAAAAGCTCACTTATAATTAGCCACACACTCTCTTATCCTCTTCACACATATAATATCAATTGTTTCAGCCAATATCTCCCTAAATCACTTCTTTAATTCAATACTCAATTCCCAGATTAATTAGTTGGTAATAAATCTACCTTATGAAGCCTTTCAATGCAAACTAAAAAAGTTTTCTGAAGATTATGTAAAGTCTCTAGTCGAGTTTTTAATTTTATTTCTTCTTCAATCACATTAAATAATTATTATAGAATTATTATATAATAAAATAAATATCATAAATAAAATTAAATAATATTATGTTAATTTAATAACCTAAATAATTATACTTTTCCATAAAATATCTTACAAAATCCTCATTCGTGTGTACGGTGGAAAACCATCTCACGAAACAATGTTATTAATTTTCCATCTCCAACACTCACAGATATATATAATGATAGATTAATTTTTAATATATGATATTTATGATGTTATTATAATTATTTACTTATTATATCACATATACCATAATACTTTCTAGTATATTGGAATACAATAATATCCATTATCTGTACAACAAACTACCAGCTCGTGAAGCGATGTGATTTATTCGTGATTTACATGGATGGTAATAAGTATGGTTTTAAGACAAATATGTGATATTTATGATATAAAAATATTATTTAATGTTAATATATTATTTAAATTTCTATTTTTCAATCTGTTGAAAAGATTGAAATTGTGTTAATGCATACATACGGCCTATCATATCCAGGAACTGTGTATTTTATATTCAATATCTGACTCTTATAGATTACAGTAAAAACATATATACTGAATATATATGATATTTATATCATTTTTAAAATTCTAGATATTATTAAACCATGATAAAATTATAATGAATAAAAATAAAGAATCAAAAAATCTAGGAAAAACGAAGTAATTATTGCCTGAAAAGGACTTTAGCATGGAATTGTTAATAAATAGGTAATAAAAGGTCATATGTAATTAATATATGGTGTGATATATATAATTATGTTTTTTTAATATATGTATAACAAACATATATTTATTTTACAATATGTTTGAACATATATTAAAGTTGTATAAACTTAAGGTAACTGATTTTAGTCTCAATTTTCCTTCTTTGAGATACATGTTATGTTTTGAACTTATCTTATTTTAATAAGGGTATATAGAGTCCCATTAAAATTTAATATCATGAATTTATTTATTCTCATGACATATTATGTTTCATTTAATTTTATTCCTTCATGGGGAATAAAATTAAATTTACCAATGTGGTAAATATTTTATGTTACAATCTCATAATTTATCATGATTTTTTTGTTATGAATAATATGATAAAATATTATGATCTATATCTCAATAAAATCAAGAATTATCTTATCATCTAGTTATCTCATGTGAATATGTTTTTTCCTTCCATTTCTCTCTATTTATATAATCAAGGGATTAAAAGAATGTATTTATGAAAAATAATCGTTATTTCTTTCTTTGGTTGATAACTATTTTTATACCAAAACATTGTTTTTTAAAATTTTATTCACAAATGATTTTTTAAATTATCATAACAACTTATTAAATAAAATTTTCCAATTTTTTTGTTAATAAAAAATATTAATTGAATATTTATATCATATTTTAAATAATTATCATTCCATTTTTACTGAAAATGTGAAAGGAATATAGGTTTTTACATGTATGACATGAATATAATTTCTCACTCTCATAACCATTATTTTCTATGATGATTTCGTTATATGTTTTCAATATTATTTTCAAATAAAATTATTTTTAAAATGATTTATTTTTTAAAAAGTGTTATTAAAATAGTAAAGGATATTATCATGAAGGTATGTTTCAAATGATTTTATATATTCCATTATATATTTTCATGGTAATTTTGAAATAAAATTATTTTCCAAATTTTTTATGTCTTAAGAAGTGAATTCCAAATCAGAAAGGGTATTATCAAAAAAATGTTTTATGTAAATTTTAAATATTATTTTATATGTTTTCAAAGAGAATTTTAATGAAAATTATTTCCAAATTTTTTTATGAATTTTTATCTTTATAAAGTACATTTTAATGAAAAGTTATTATCCAAAATAAGTGTTCTAATAAACCTTTTTGAATAAATTTTTATCCAATATGACATAATTGGAGGATATTTATTCTTTATTGGAGATATTATCCATGGATACTATTATAATTTTTTCCCTAGATGGATTATGTTTATTTTGAAAAGATATTTATGAAACCATTTTAACTTATAAGGGTTATACCATGATGAAATGATTATAAAATCCACTAATTTTCATGTTTAATTCTATGATGAAGTGCTAAAATGATTATAAAACTTGTATATTTTCCATAGGATATGATTTAGTAAATTTTTTATAAAACCCATTTTATTTAATTTGTTATGATATTATGAATGTTTTGTAATCTTATGAAAAAGATATATATGATTTTCATGATGTGTAGGGTAGGACATATATCTCCTTACAATTCTTTGGATAAATATTTATATATCATGAGATAGATAGTGATAGAATGGGGAGCTAACCTATCTTAGATAGGTAAATGTTCCACTATGATGGTCATGGGTAAGAATTGTGACTACTATGATGGGTTAGGGAGTGAACCCATACAAATATGATAGCCTTGGTAATGAACCATTAATAACTATTGGTCTTATATCAATGTTATACTCTCATGATGCATGTTCTATTATTTTATTACAATTCATTTCTTATAAACGTCCAATATTTAGTTTATGACTCAAGATTTTTATCTTTGATATACATGGCATGGTTTTTATTTGTTATGCTCACTTTCTCATACCATTATGTTCATATTATGTTTATATAGTTTCCCTTATTTTCTGTTACTGAGTATCACATGTCACTCTTTCTTATATTTTCTTTATCAAAGTTATGAATAAATGTTTTCAACAGGGTATGAATATGAATAGTACTAAATAATATGATATTTATAAGAAATATTCAATATTTTTCATGAAATAAGAAGATTTTGTGCCTAGTCACTAATATAACTACATAATTATGAACCTCATGTGTGTATTTTTATAATGTAAGGCATATTGTTCTAAGAAAATTTAATATCTATGTATCAGAGGACTCATTTTGTATAGAAAGGTATAATCTATTACTATTCTGATTTGAGTTTCCACAGTGCTAGAGTGCCATGTATGACACGTTTCACGTTCATTAAATTCATCTTAGCTCTTCCAATGTAGTAGAAATTAATTACACTGAACATAGAGTAGATTTTTTTATTGAGGAGTATCCAACAAGAATTTATGACTATAGTGAAATGTATCTTTGGGGATTGACAATACTTATACTACAAGTGTCGTGGTATCATGGGCTTGCTTAAGGTGAATCATGGGAGAGGGAATTAGATATGAAATCATAGTGGCTAGACATATTTTTTAAGACACCGATGAAATTCTTAGAGTAGCTTAAGGATGATATGTTGTATGGTGTGGAGGTTTTAAGATCCTATATTTTTTCCAGAACATATCTCTTGAGTTTTGGTGGAACAAATTTTTATTGGGTTTTCTATTATTCTTTAAAATATTAGTGGTCAGGTTTATTTTGGGTATGGAGATATTTTTTCATGGAAAATAAATGAAATATGTTGTCTGTATATATTTTATGAGTTAATTGAGTTTAAGAATAAATGTTCATATGTATTACAAGGGTTTTCCATGGTTTGATGAATTAAAATTTTTCTTAGTATTTTTCTACAGAATATAGGTTTTGACATATCTGCTGGAAATGATTACATACTGAACGGTTTACACGATGTGAATCTATTGGTGGGAATATTCCCTGAACATGTTTAGAGTCTAGAATATTTACATGATTTGAAACTATTTCATATTATAAAAGGATAAATTTGGGTTATTTGAACCTAAGGAAATTAGTTTTCCATTTTATCATTTAAATTGATAAATTTACATCATGAATGTAGTTCATGTCCTCAATATCCTGAGTCAAGTAGTTTTAAACCAGGTTGTGTGTATGATATATTTTTCTTCCACCATGAAGCCTTCTCTCTCGAACCCTAGGGAGAATAAAACCGATTTTAGAAAAAAATATATCCTTAAAATGTCTCAGACTACCATTTACTCTCCATTGAGTCCCTTCAATTTTTTTGTTCCTTCTACTATCCTTTATTATAGTGGTATGATATATTTAGAACTGTTTGAATCAGGTTGTGATCATGAGGTTTGTATGATCTAGGTTTTTTTTTATGATATCTTTATCCTTCATAATTTTTTGGTGTTCCCTATTTATAATTTTTTTTGATTATCACAAAAAGGTAGGTATTTGGTCTTGAGCAAAACTATATGGTATGGTTCTATTTTTTTAGTGTATTCAATGTTATGCGAAAGTGTTGAAACATATTATGTGTTAACTAATAGAAAAATAGGTGATGATAATCAGGCATATTTATCTCTACATGGATCTTTTTTGATCCAACAGTGGTGAGACATGTCTTGTAGCTACATATACGATGACCATACCCTTAACAAATATGGGAACACAAATGGATTAGAATATAATTAAACACAACATGAGACCTTACATTATTTTTGTGTGATATGTTCATTGTGAAAAATAGATTACTTATTTATTGAAATGACTGGTGATACTTTGATATGATATGAATGTGTACACTTTTATTTAAATCGATCAATACATAACATGAAATTTGAAAGGGAGTTTAAAATAGAAAAAGGTAAATAGACGAATTAACCTTTCTATCATGATATAAATTTTGTTGTTCTATCCCTTATGACATGAGTTTTGATTGTAGTTGGGGTTTGGATTAGTGGTACGTAACCTATAATCCTATATGAAAAATGGGGGTTCAAAACCCATTGGTCATAGGTATCATAGCAGGACTGTAGCAGTGGAGGCACTGTAGTGATATGTCACTGTAGCATCAGCGAGTACTGTGTGGTACTATAGAAGGCGGGACTGTAGCATTACTATTCACAGAATGGGCCATGGGCCAAAAATTTGGGCCTATGGGCCATTTAATGGGATAAATTTCCATGGGGACTTCGGGATATGTAATGGGTCTTCCTCTACCCAGTTAAATAGGTCTTTCTCTTTTTTTAATAATAAATGAGGCTTCATCCCCATCCTTAAGAAAAAAAACTTCTGTTTTGATTCATGCCAAAATTATTATATAAATAGTGTGGCCAAGTTATGTTCTAATTTTTATAGGTCCTGTCCTAGTTATGAAGAAATGATTATATAAATTTAAAGAATTATAATTTATAAATTATTATATAAAGGGAAAGGTCCAAATATGATTTTATTTTTTTAGGTATTTTCCCATTTATGATAAAATGATTATTTAAAGTGTATGGCCTAGTAAATATGAAATTATTATATAGAGGGCTTGTACCAGTTATATCATCATTCATATGGGTCTTGGATCGGTTATGATGAAGTTCTTATACATATGGAATTTAATTATTACCTGACTATACCTTGGACTTTCGGTTTGGGTTGGCACGGTAATGCTATATTATTAGATATTATATAGCATGGTGCAAATGCTTGCTGATTATAATACTGTATTAATGGATTAATCAATAACCTTGTTTGTCAATTTATTTCATGAACATACTATGAGAACTGTTTTGATTATAAATGGTGGTTTTGACATAACATGTTTTACTCACAATCTATTCGAGACTTCATTTCATACCCTATTATATTACATGGATGCTGTTTTCAAAAATAAAAGATGATATTTTTGTTGATTATTGATTATTGGATGGTTTGGAGCTTTGAGATGAGACCAACCAAGGATTCCAGAATAGGAAATTTTGAGTCTATCTATGTCATCTTGGTATTTTATATGTATGACTTCCATCATTACATATTGTCACATTACATTACACTATTCATTATTATTTGACTAACTTTGGTCATTCTTTCTCTTCTAGTTCTATGCTTTATTATTTACACTATTTTTGTAACCCTAATTTGAATATATTTCAATAGTATTTGTAACTAGGTAACAGGAGGTATAGTATCCCCATTATGATATAAGCACCACTGATTCTATTTGGTAGCCAATGACCTATGGGGGGTAGTGCTTGAGGTCTAAAAACCAACCTGAATTTTTTGAGTGAGAGAGGGTTGTACCTATAGACATTACATAAATCCTTCATAATTTTTTGTGAGGTGAATTTAAATTATCCATATAATATTCTCTAAGAGTCTTGAAACTATTGTAGAGTTAGGCCTATTTCTCATGCACTATGTAATTATTGTGTTATTACCAAAACTAGCTTTTCAAGGTTATGACATGATGTTGTATCTGTGCTAAAGCCTGCATCTGATTATTTTTATTAACATATGAATGTCATTGTAAGGAAACCACAAAATCTATTATTTACTAAAATTTTGTAGGTTTTCCCATATTTAGACTTATCCCTAGTGTCATAGTTGTTTTTTTCTGAATCATAATCCTCATAAATAATTATATATTTCTTTGTTTAGAACTATAACTTCTCATTTTACAGTAAAAATTTTATTAACCAATTTTCAACATTAATATCCATTAAACAAAAATGAATGGTAAAAGGGGTGATCTATAAATCTTAACAAGTGAATAATTAGAGTTAGAATGATATATATGAGATAAAAGGAATATCATGATAATATAAAAGATTATATTAACATTGAAAAAATACATTAAAAACATTATATCATAAGATACATGTATCAAGGTATTATTGAAACAACATAAAACATTAAGACATAAAGATAAGTCATGGATCGCTACCAAGACATATTCAAAAAGTGGGACAAGAAAACCAACCATGAACCATACATGGAATCCCATGAGATAGAATAATTAACCAATTTATTTGAGTTATATTTGGGGGAACCCATCTTATGTGAAACTTTATGTGCACCACATAGATCATATATCGTAAGAAAATAATTCATCAATAAAATTTGGAGAATTTTAATAGGATTAATTTAAATATCCTTGAGTTTATAATAGCTTAATAGAATGAGAATTTAAAAAATATAATCCTTATGAAGGGAATGTGAGTATTAGAAAAATAGATCAATAATGAATGATATATAGTTACAATTATATGAATGCTCTTTAATGAAAATTGGATTTAGTAAACAAGACAAAATGGGTGGAATAGAAAATCATTGAGTGACTTTTATAACATAACAATTATATAAAATGGTCAATATAATGCCATTAATGATAAAGAATAAATGTTTATAATTAATAGAACATCAATTCTATAATTATTTAATGAGTTTAAATATATGAATTCTTAATAAATTGAAAACTATAATTGTTACTACAATTGGAGTAATTCATGAAAAATGAAGTAGAATAAAATTTATTATATGAAAATGTGGTTCCAAATCTTTTAGAAGGGATTCTTAGAGAAATTAAAACACTATGGAAAGGATCTAGAGAAAGTAAATAAGAATAAATTCATGATCAATGGATATGGAGTTGAGAGGAATGGTAGAGTGGGAAGGTATTTATTTTAATTTAGAAGTATTTTTTATTAATTTCAAAAACATAGGATGTGCACAATATTTTATAAAAATGCAAAACCATTATCCATAAAATGGTTTTAGAACAATTTTGTTTAAAATGGGGGGTACCTCTTAGTATTTTGACATATCTTAACTGACTAATTTTTTTGATGTTAACAAGATTAACATATATAAAAAGTTATTTTTGAAAATGTAAAATGTAATTTAGATTTTTAAAGATTCATTGTAGTATTGGAGGATTAATCTACCTTGTTTAAAACACATTATTTTTATAAGAATCAAATTATTTGATCTGACATACATTAGACCAAAAAATATACTATATTAGAAATATATGGTAAAATCACCTTTTAAAAATTTCAACATGCAAACATCAAAAATTAGGATAATTAGATCAAAATAATTTTATAAATATTACAATGTTAATTTTTTAATTAATATACATTTTTTATTTAATAATTCTAATTTTATTACGCAATCGAATTTATAATAATTAAAATACATTCATATGGATGAAAAATTTATTTTTTTAAAGATATAAGTATAAATAATATTGAATAATTTTTATGAAAATGAACTTCTATTTCATAGTTATAAATGTATTTTAAAAAGTGTATATTAGTGAAAATTAAAAATATGTATTTTCTAAAAAAATACAATTATGGAATTATTGTATCAAAATAAATTATGATATATTCATACTATAATCATGTTTATTATATATTTTATATATTAATGATATATTGAATTAAATATACGATCAAGGTAACTAATAATTATTTTCTAAAAGAATTTACAACTTAATAATACATAATGTATAGATACATATGACCTTATTACACCAGAATATTCCCTAAGGGTATGGTGTGTGTTGGTGGAAATTTAATGTGGTGGTTATGCTAACATTGATCTGATGGTGATATCCACTAACTTAAACTTATCCTATAGTTTGTTTCACTTGATCCTCACTTGTTTTTACTCTACTTGGGCTTGGTCAAGGCAAAACCTCATCAATGATACTTCCCTACCAAGCTCTAACAAGTGACCATCGTAATGAATGTTCCTACTATTTTGAGAAATAATTTCTCTCTTAAACAGATATTATATATCATCATTACCATATATAAGCACTAATTCTATTAATAGTATTATTATCATTGGACTTAATTCTCAATAGTCACAATTCACAACACTCATATACCATTTACATTACAGCTATCAGATAATGGTCGTGTGTTTTTTAGATGCTAAAATAGATAATAAATATATATATATATATATAATTCACCATTCTTACACCTAATCATTTGATAATTCAAATGTTAAGGGTCTATACATACCATTATAATCTCTATCATATTATTAATACTTCTTTGTTGTTTATACCATTATTATGGAATGAGTGATCTTTATTAGAGAACTCGTACATCTATAGTTTACCCTTGTGTATGAATTTTTTTGGTATTTATCTCATGGTACTATTCCACATAGATTTCACCATAAATATTATTTCATGATGTTAAGTATTCTTTTGAAGTATAATAGTCTTTCAATGTGATGTTATTATAAGACATAATAAAATATTCATTGTGAAATGTGTTCCATTTTTTTAATAATGGTGTAATCTTATGGTACTTACAACCCAACCCTCTATCTTATCCATACTATTATAGATGATGAAAAAACACTAAAAATATTTATTTTCTATCATTAGGAGATGAATCATCTTATTCCTAAACCAGATAAAGAAAATATATAATATGATACTATGTTTATTTAAAAGGTATTAATAATTTTCACATAGCTTATAAATAGATATTTTTCTCATACTTCATGAGTGTTTTAATATACAAATTTTCCCACAATGTATATCTTTTTATACTATATGAAATTTGAAAAAAAAATATTAGGGGTTCTGATTGATCAAAATGTGTATCAATAAATAAAATTTCACCATTATTATTTTAGACTATTATATTAATAATTTGATGTATATAATGACTTATTTTCATATTCAGCATAACCCATCATTAATTTATTGTATGGGTATTATATCGTTCTCATATCTCACTTATTATATACTATAATTTTTTGTATTTATAATGTAACATATATGAATTTGAAAAGTTATAACACATCATTTAAAATAAATTAAAATCACTTATAATTGACTTTAATCTTTAATAACCCCATTTGGTCATAAATGAATTTATTTTTTCATAGGATTTGAATTTTTCATTAATTTTAGTGGCTGAGGATTGTCAATCCCCAAAGAATTTTTCTTATACCTAGTATACATTATTATTTAGAAGTATCTATTTTTATTTATGAAACATCTAAAAAATAAATTCTAAATAATTTAAATATAAATTTATTATTCAATTTAAAAGAACAATAATAATTTTAATATCTGATACAAAAATAAAACAATATAATGAGTAACAATACATTATCACAGTATCCACCCAATTAATTAAATTTATTACTAGTGTGATATAATTTCAAAAGTCATTATTGATTAACATTTTTATACCAATATAGAAACTGATTTAACTGATGAGTATTCAACAGTTGGGGAAAATGGGTAGTCCATATTCATTCTATGGAACATTTTTTTTTTATCCTTTTCTTATATGTTCAACAAATTTTTTCAGAACCTTCATCTAACAACAGTGTCTCATTTAATCTTCCTAATAAGGAATAATATGTTTCATTCCATAAATATCACTTAAGTTTTTTTAATCTTGGTATGTTACATCTTAAGGTTGAGAAGATTTGTCTCCATAAAAAGTTAGATAAATAAATTTGGATAATAATATTCCTAATACAAATAAATCATATAATTAGAAAAAAATTTTATATTAAAAGAATTATTGAAAGAAAAATATATTTATTAATCTTATATTTTTCATTGGTGGATGATGTGTATTCTACCCTTAATATATTATTTAAATTCCCTATTTATAGTCATCAGAAACATACCAGGCATTATCTCTATTTGTACTACGATGAAATTTACTTGAAATATAAAGAAAAGGATCATCCTATAAAAAATTGATACTCGATTAATGATATCAATTCCTTATCAAAAGTATAATTTTATAATTTTCATTTATAATATTACATACATAAAAAATATGCACTACCTATGATGTTATTATAAAGAGAAAACGTTTTTATTTTTCATTACTGATATTAAATTTTACAAATTCCAATTCATCAAATTTTACTCAATCCTATTTTCAAACCAAATGTATTTGAAATTTTAAAAAAAAAATCATATAAAAAAGACATATATTATATTAATTTTCCCTAGGTAATATGTATTCATGTAAATTAGGATGTTTTTCTTCACACTAAATACATTCATTTCTTAATCCATAATTGTGACTCTACTAATTTCAATGACAAATTTATCATTAAGTTCTTTTTTACAAAATATATAAAGGTTAATTTCATATCGAAATACGTGAACATTTGGTCATTTGATAACTACATAAATTTTCAAGAAAATTATTTTGGATATGTAGATAAATATTTTTAAAAGTGATCATAAAAAATTAATTCTCTATTGGTTATGTGTATTTGATATCCAACATTCAGTACATGTTGGATTAAAATTCAAAATACTGTATTTAAGTGATTAAATGCATATCAACCCCCAAAAACTATTATAAAAACCATATAGCTAAATTCATTCCAAATATATAATGCATATTTTATAAATCCCCGACTGTCTTCACTACCTAATTTTTTTTTGATATTTTTTAGAAATTTACAAGCATAAAATCTTATTAATAAAACTACTTAGGTATTTTATGTTAATGGGGTGTTTGGGGTCGATTAACATGGAATAGAGTAAAACAAATACTCATTTTTTATTTATTAATTGATGTTTCAAAAATTAATATTTGAGAAAAACAGTAAAAAAAATAATTAAAATTTAAGGATAATATATTTTTCATTGAAACAATTCTATTTAAAACAATGTGTGAAAACAAATTTTAGTTAAAGGTTTTATTAAATTTTTATTTTTATTAAATTTTGAAAGGAAATGAGTTATTTATTTATGGAATTAATTATAGGTAATTAGTCATCACATGTTACATGTAAATTAATACTACCTTAATTTTTTCAATTTATTATGAATAATTAAATTTAATTAAATAAAAGAAATTTAAAAATAACTCTTAGAGTAAAAATGAAAATATTTTCCAATCCCACATTGTCATCCTTAGCTATTATGTCGGGGATCCTTTTATATTTTTCACTTTTCATGAAAATAATCTAGGAATGATATAAGAGCAAAAATAAATGTGATAATATAATATTACATTAATTTTAATAATAAAAACATAATAATAAGTTAAATTCAGTTATTATTATCCAACTCTTGACTCAACATACCATAAGAGACTTCTCAAAAATGATTTAATGGTCATCCATCACAAGGTAAGAAGTAATCCTCAGAGATAGCGGAACACCAATGTTTTTTCCATGGGTTGTCACTTTTTTTAAAATTACTTGATGAGGTTTTAGAGAGAATGTTATAGTTATGGAATAAGAATAAATTGGAAAAAATATCCAATATCTACCTCTAAGAACCTTTATACATAGTTATAGAGGATATCATGGTGTAGTGATATCTTTGTTCCCCAAGGATATTCTTATATAGGTCCATTGTAGTGTGATGCTTTTCAATCATGATGTTAGGGATCATGAACCTTTTCCATGTTAATTATGTAGAATAATTGTAAAATAATAATGATCATGGATAGGTCACACTAAATCAACCACCTTCTCGAGATAATAGAATGTAGCACATTGTGTCTCTGTGTGTCTGGTTACTGTATTATATTTTCTTTATTATTTATACACACCTCTACTAGAAAATAACCACAATGTTGTCATGAACCTTCTCATAGGACCCCGGTCGTGACTACCCCATGCCCGCCTTCCATAGGCCAGGGGCTGGTGACTAGCACCGAAAGACATATGCCCTATAACTAGGAAGGCATTACCTTTATAACCTGTACACACACACACAACCAAGAACACAACAAGATATGATCACAAGTAAACATTTTAGTAAAAATACTGTGTATAGAAAGAAAATGGGGCTAGAATACAGGCACAAATGAAGAGTATAAGAAAACTAAAAGGTAAAATTAAAACTGAAAACACCTCCTATGAACACCCTCCAAGGATCCTACCTAAAGGGTAGGTACAAATCTTGAATGATCATCTCTGCGATATGCCTCATCTAATGTCCACCTCCGAGCTACCTACAGTGTTGGTACTCTTGTCCTCAGTCATCACTCTCCATTTTCTGCACCAAACACAATAAGGTGCGGGCATAACCTGTGTAGGGGTGAGTATAATGATACTTTGTAGTGACCCTGATACCCCCAATGGTCTCTCAAAATCCAAAAAAGATATACCACAAAGCATGAAAGCAACAGAAAACCAATCTTAGGTATATTCCCATACATGTACCTAAGTTATCAAGTATACGCATCTCATTCATGAAGAAACATAGGGTCCAACTCAATATCCCAAAGCTCTGTTGTTAAACAATGTAAGGAATACCACAAAGGTAACACCACAAAGAGAAGTACCACAAAGATAAATCCATATAGAATAATTCCACAAAGGTATCACCATGAAGGTATGTACCATAAAGGTATCGCCACACAAAATAATACCACAAAGGTATCACCACTAATTTAAGGTTTTAGCTCCCACTAGGGATAAATTAGGTATGGTAGCAAAGCTAATTAGATGTAACTACTGAATCATCATACTCTATTAATAGGAAGACCAAAGTAGGATCCTATATCATTAGACCCACATAGGATCCTATTATTTCATACCAACGTAGAATCCTATAGTATTCCTACATGGATTCCTAGAATGGATCTAAGTGGGACTCTTGAGCACAGACCCACATAGGATCCCTTTCTCATGATAAAGCCAGCTACAGGGTTCCCACACAAATCTCTCTTGATTCTAGGAGGGTCTGCTCCCCAAGCCATAGTTTTATACATCAACAACAATGAGGTCCCATGAAGAAGTATCCTAAAAGACCTCCACTTAAAATGGGTCTCAACGCAACTGACAGTGTGTCAATCGGGCGCCCGGTCTATAAATTATTGGCCTTTTAGTACTGGGAGCCCGGTTGGTTTTGTGTTTGATCTTACCCAGACATACCCCAAATTTATCCAAAACTCAAGTGGAGTATACCAAAAGAACCATATCGATCTATGTTTTCTGGTGCTGCAGACGGTTTGTCAAATGGACGCTTGTAGATCATGTTATGGCTAGAAGAGAAAAAAGGGTTGAAGCTGGTACAGGTCTGGTCCAACCTAGTCGGACCGGCCCAACACGGCTAAGTTCGACCCGACCCAGTTCGTGTCGACTCAGCCCGTGGGGTCCGTCCTGGCCTACTTGGTCTTGCTCGGCCCGCTGTGTCTCGTCCGGCACACTAGCACGACCCGAATTTTTGATGCGGCCTGACCCACGATGGGCGTCCCACGATTGGAGGCTCGGTGGGCAGCCCGCAGTGTAGCCCACGCTGGGCGGGCAGCCCTCCACCATAGCGTGATCCTTTGTCGTACCTCTACCGAGGGATGACAAAAATCCGATCGCCCTTCTATCACTAGCGTGAGCTTGCGCCACGGCTCCTACACCCTAGGCAGCACAGATGCACGCTGCCACCCCCATAACGCAGTCGGTTGTGCGCTGGCCACTGCCCTCGCTCTTCCGTGACCCTTCTCCAGCGCTACGGTCGCGCCGCCAATACCAGCTGGAGTGCCGGCTGCTGCTCTTGAGTCCCTCTGGTTCCGGTCTCCATCAAGGTCACTGATGATGTTCCTTAGGTCAATGGGTGCACCCATGTGGCATGTTATTCATTCCGTAGACTCCCACACTAACCTCAGGATGTTTCTATTGATTCAAGATTATCAAAATTCACAAACGATGTGGGGAGATCAAGCCCTCCTAGTTTGGTATTCCCTCTCCTCTTTAGAATGATATCAATCAGCATAGATTCTCTTAATTTGATAAGGATGACAAGAACGGGGGTAAGGGGTATACAAAAACAACAAACCCTAACTCGTTCGCCCATATGAGATGTCGTGAGGAAGAAGACAAAGTTGTTGGGGATGGGGACATCGGCGTTGGTCGCTCTCGCAAGGTGCTTCTGATCTGGCTCAAGCATCTTCATCATTCTTCGATTCCGAAGGTCATTTTTGTTAAAGAATGTTCTCCCAAATCTCTCCTCTCCTTTTCCTAAACATTGTTCCTGTGAGAGGTTTGATTCCAATTTAAAATCTTAGAGATTAATTTAATTAAAGTTGTACATTAATTAAACTTAGGGTGGCACAATCTATAAAGAGAAAACCAAGAGTCACCTCCCTCATTAAAGAGGGAGTTCAAGGGGGTTGGGTGGTCCCCACCATTAATATCAAAATAGGGTTTTATTCTTGGATGGTCCCCACCACTGAACATTTAAAATGATAGGTTATAAAAATAAAATAAAAGTTGATCTTTATTTTATTTTTATTTCCACGATAAACACGAATACTAACTTTCACCCTCATCCTACTTCGGTGGAGGTGAAAGTCTCCTTAAGCGAATATCGGCACTTTGAGTTCAACAGTGTCCTCAGAATTTAATTCGAAGCACCTGTTCAAAATTTACATAATCCTGCTTGCATGTTTACTGAACGTACCCGAAAAAAAGTTCAGAAATTCATTCTGGGCACACCAGGTCTTGGAATCACGCGCCATCAATTTTCACGAACTCGAAAAATTTTCATGTAATTAAAAACAATTAAATAAAATTTTTGGGTCTTTTCATTATCCGCACCTCATGGCATTGCATCCACAAAAGACACATCATAGAAACAAGGAAACCATGTGGGGGTACTGAGCATGAACCAGAGCCTCCTACTCCCATGTCCTCTCCTAGAGGTTCATATGCCACCAACGTACACACAACAAAGGTATCAATCACCCACAAAGGAATCCTTCATGTCGATCCTCAATCTATGTTGGTACCTTTGTCAATGTTTCCCCATCGTCGATGCCCAACTCTCCCTATTCAATTATGTGTGAAGGGTTGTACACGTATCTCTTCAGCTGGGATACGTGGAAAACATCGAGCACTTGGTGCAACTGAGGGGGAAGTGCTTGGCGATAAGACACCTCGCCAACTCTGCTAAGGACCTGAAAGGGTCCGATGAACCTCATAGATAACTTGCCTCCCCAGCCAAACCTCCACCATCCTCATCAGCGTGAGGCCCATAGAAAGACGTGGTCACCATCCTCTAACTCCATAGTTCTCCATCTCATATTGGAATAATACTTCTTCATGATATTTGTAGTCTTCATCAGATCCTATATGATCTGCACCTTCTCTGTGGTAGCCCATACCCTCCCTAGTCCCATAAGTGCTGACTCCTTTGGGTTAGTCCAGCATAAAGGGGATCTGCAAGGTCGCCCGTACAGATCCTTGAATGGTGTCATCCTAACGGTGGAGTGATAGATGTTGTTGTATGAAAACTCTACCAAGGGAAAGTATTCCTCCCAGCTACGAATGAATTCAAGGACGCAAGCACGCAACTTGTCCTCAAGGGTCTGAATGGTCTACTCAGTCTGGTCATCCGTTTGAGGATGGAAGGCGGTGGTCAAACAAAGATGCATCCCGAAAGCCTCCTACAACCCCTTCCATAGTCAGGAAGTGAAACATGCATCATGATTGGAGACAATACTCTAGGGTACTCCATGTAGCCACACAATCTTTTTTACATAGAGGCATCCAAAGCTTTCTACTGAACCCTACTCTATGATCGGTAGGAAGTCGGCCAACTTGGTGAGTCAGTCAATGATCACTTAGATATAATCATGACCCCTAGATTTAAGTGGAAGTCCAATCATGAAGTCCATGGATATCCCATACCACTTCCACTCTGGGACCACTAAAGGCTGAACTAATCCTACTAATACCTGATGCTCCACCTTCACTTACTGACAAATGAGGCACCAAGAGACAAACTATGCTACTACATTCTTCATTCCCAGCCACCAGTGTAGTCTTTGGAGATCATGGTACATCTTCACCACTCATGGATGTAACACTAGTGAGGATGTGTGGAACTCCGTCAATACTACCTCCCGAAGTGACATTGGTACCATGGAATGTCCTCTAAAGAGGTTGACGTGATCCCCACCTTCATAAAATCTATCAGGTGCTTATCTTGTGGATATATGAGCATGTCGAGACTCGTAGTCAGTGTCCCCACGCTACAACTCCCTGGATCGCTGAGGAAGTGGGGGAGTGACTATAATAGACTGAAGAAAAGATGCTCCATCTCGTTCCACAAATGATATCCATAAAGCATCCATCTACTCTGTCGCCTCACCTAGCAGGTGTATACCAGATCTCATACTGAGTGCATCGGCTAAAACGTTCACCTTTCTATGAGTATAGACTATCTAGAAGTCATAGTCCTAGAGGAACTCAAACCAATTTCGATGTCTCAGGTTCAGGTACTTCTGATAGAATATATACCTGAGACTCTTGTGATCAGAGTAGACTGTAAAACTTTCACCCATCAAGTAATGTCGCCACATCTTCAAAGTGAAGACCACTACTACTAAATCTAGTTCATGGGTAGCATAATTCTACTAAAGTTTTCTCATCTGTTGAGAACCAAACGTGATCATTTCTTGCTCCTGCATCAGAACATCTCTCAGTCTGGTCCCAGATGTGTCACAGTAGACTACCAACCCAACACCCTCCTCTAGAAGCCTCAAGATGAGGGCACTAGTTAGCCTTTACCTCATCTCTTCAAAACTCTGCTAGCATCTCTCTTACCACACAAATGGTTGCCCCTTATTCTTAAATGCTGATAATGGTGATGAAACTCTAGAAAAATCTGGCACAAACCTCCGGTAGTATCCGCCCAAACCCAGGAAACTCCGTATCTCTGTAAAACTCCTAGGTGGCTCCCAAGAAAGTACCACCTCAATCTTCGCTAGATGCACCGCAAATCCATCCTCCAAGATGACATGTCCCATAATGTGAACCTCTGAGATCCAGAACTAGAACTTCAAGAGCATACCATAAAGCTGGTGCTCTCAGTGTGTGTCTAGAACTATTTGAAAATGATAGGCATGCTCCTCCTCGGTAGCTGAATAGATCAGTATGTCGTCAATGAAGACTACTACAAACCAATCAATTTATGGCTAAAATATCCTGTTTATGAGTCCCATGAAAGCTGCTGGAGGGTTGGACATGCTGAACAACATGAACAAAAACTCATAATGGTTGTACTAACATCTGAAAGTCATCTTCTGCACATCCAAGTCTCATACTATGAGATGGTGATAGCCTCATCTGAAGTCTATCTTCGAGAACCACAGTGATATCTTCATCTAATCAAATAGGTATTCAATCCTCATGAGTGGGTACTTATTCTTCGCGGTCACCTGGTTTAGGCACTGGTAGTCAAAAAAAATTCTTATGCTCCCATCCGCCTTCTTGGAGAACAAAATTGGGGCTTCCCAAGGAGAAACACTAAGCCGGATGAACCCCTTCCCTTTTAAGTCATCTTGTTGTACTGGAAGCTCATGAAGCTCCGCAGCAGCCATCCGATATGCTAGTGTTGATATCAGTGCCATCCTGGGGTACAAATCAATGTAAAATTCTACCTCTTTATGAGGATGTAGACCCAGAACATCATTTGGGAAGACATTCTTGTACTGGTCCACCACTACAGGATTGCTCAGACTCTCCACATTAATCACTCTTTGGGTAAGGCTAGCCAACTTATTAGTGATCGGTGGCACTCTCTTCTAGGTAAGTCCATCCTATGATGCAAAGGATCCCTTCTCACCGATGAAGGTAAACCTGGTCTCATCAGTGCAGACACACTGCACTTTGTAGCTAATATAGTCAATCTGATCATAGACTATAGATAACCAGTCCATACCTAATATAACATTGTAAGACCTTGACGCCACTTCCAGAAGATCCCAGCTGAAGCTATTGCCTCATATAATAAGCTTACACTGCCAGCACCGGTTTGTAATTGTCAAATCCTCTTTTATAGGAGTCTCTATGCATAAGGATCGAGCCAACGACTCCATCATAATCTCTGAGATTTGAACGAGGGCAGTGGAAATAAAATAATGACTGGAACCTATGTCTATAAGTATGGAAACTTTGGTAGAGTAGATAGAAATCATACCTCATATCATCTCTAGAGTTCCATGTTCATAGACCTCAGCTGTATGGAGCTGAGCTCACTCTTGTCCACCTGATCCCTGCAATCAGGGTGGACCACCTAGTGGTGGTGGTGGTAATACCTCTAATCATCAGCCACCGCTAGCTGTACAACTAGCTCCTCTGCCATGTCCACCCACTCCCTACTGACCTCCTTAGTCGACCCTCTATCTCTACCAGGGTGGTCTTTCGACCATATGCTGATCATACATATGGCGGGTCAGGTAGTCACGAGTCATATGACCCTACCCACTACATTCTTAAAACTACATGCTCCTCGCATGACTGGCTCTATCTCCAGTGCCCCATACAACTGACCAAGAATTCTGCATTCGTCCTCCTGTAGGTCTGGTTCTCTTGGACCTCTATGACATGTGTCTACTACCAGCTGTAGAAGGCTCTGCTACGTGATGCTCGGTGTTGGTTCTTGCTACTGATGACTAGTCAGCAAGAAAAATCTCTACTAAGAGGGCTCCCTCTAACAGCCACGCCTACGTCGGGATGTTGTGAGAAATCATTGAAGCCTTGATCTTCTACCTGAGTCCCTGCTCGATGGTCTAGACCCTGAATAATGGGTACCATACCATATCAGTGGAGTAGCGTAAGAGTTCGGTTTTCCTCACAGAGTAATGATCCACAGTCATGATGCCCTGCTGCAGATGAAGAAGCTCTTATATGCACACTGCGTGAAGGGTCACTAGGACAAACTCTGCCCGAAACAGGCTCTCAAAGTGTGCCCAGAGTAGTCTCACTGCTTTGTGAACCTAGAGCATCACGCTCCATCATCTGCCTATTGATGTCTATAGAAGACTGGCGTCAAGGATATCCAAGAGATCATCTACTATCCCTATTAGTCAAAAGCCTCTCACCAAGGCCTCTAGCCAATCCTCAGCCGCCTGTGGGTCCATCTCACCCCAGAACCTAGGTGGCCTCTGGCTCTGGAACTCATGCAATGCACTCCAGCGGCATGAACCTTCTTCTGCTAGGACCGGATTCATCGATGGCCCAATGGGTAATGGTACCGCTGGTGCCTCTGCTTCTGCCTCTACTGATAAAGGACCCTACACCGAGGCCTCGTCGCTCGGTGGGATATCATCGCGTACTATACCCGAAACCCTAGTTAGTTGTCTACATAGAGGAATCCTGAAAAAAAACTAGTCTACCATGGTCAGTAATTTATACATGGTGATTTGAATCAAATATATCAAGAAGAAAAATTTTCAAAACACAAATGCAATCAGTTTTTTCATGCACTGAGTCAAAAATCAGAAGTCAGGGTCCCGGTGTTTGGATACGTCGGCCACCGCACAAACTCTGGATTCCCTAAACTAGTAACCATACTCATAACACATAACACTATTTACCTTAAAAGATCAGAGTCTAATGTTCTATAGTCGAACAGACTCCTCTGATACCAATTTGTCATGACCCGTCCCTCGGGGCCCGTGCCGTGACAACACCAAACCCGACATGCGTAGGCCAGGGGCTAGAAACTAGCACTGAAAGGCGTATTCCCTACAACTAGGAAGTCATTGCCTTTATAACCGGAACACACACACAACCAAACACACAGAAAGATACAATCACAAGTAAACTGTATAGTAAAAAGGGTGTGCACAGAAAGGAGAAGGGGCTAGAATATAGCCCAACTGAAAAGAAGAAGTAGACTAAAAAGTACAAATAAAACAGAAAATAACTTCAGTGAACTCCTGCCAAGGATCCTACCTAAATTGTAGGTACATCTATCAAATGGTCATCTCTGTGGTATGCCACATCTAATTACCACCTCTGAGCTACCTCTAGTTCTGGTTCTCTCATCCTCAGTCAGAACTATTTGACATCTACACCAAACACAAATAGGTATGGGAATAGTCCATGCAGGGGTGAGTATAATGATACTCAGTAGAGATCCCGAGACCCCCAATGGTCTCTCATAATCTACAAAGGATGAACCACAAAGCATGAAAACAACAGACAACCCTACTTGGTTATATGCCTATACATATAACTATGTTATCAAGTATACACATCTCATTCTTGAGGAAACACAAGGTCCAACTCAAAATCCCAAAGATCAATTGTTCCACAAAGAAAGCAATACCATGTAGGTAACACCACAATGATTAGTACAACAAAGGTAAATCCACACAGAATAATGCCACAAAGGTATCACCATGAAAAAATGTACCACAATGTATCGCCACACAGAAGAATACAACAAAGTTATCACCACTAATGTAAGTTTTTAGATCACACCGGGTATAACTTAACTACGGTAGCAAGGTTGATTAGATGTAACTACTGAATCATCATACTCTATTAAGAGACAGACCCATGTAGGATCCTAAATCATCAGAGCCATGTTGGATCCTAGAATAGCATACCCAGGTAGGATGTTTGAGTAGTCCCACTTGGATTCCTAGATTAGATCCAAGTCAGAATCTCAAATAAAGAACCATGTATGATCCCAAAGTACAGACCCACATAGGATCTATTTCTCAGGGCACAACCAACTACTCGGTTCCCGCACTAAGGTTGCTTGATTCCAAGAGGGTCCGCTCCTCAATCCATAGGTCAATACTCAAACTTCCATGAAGTCCCAAGAATAATTATCGCAAAGGACCCTTATGTAAAAGGGGTCTCAAAGAAACATATGGTGCATCAATCGGACGCCCGATATGTAAGTTATTGGCCTTTTAGTCCCGAGCCCCCGGTTGGATCCGTGTTCAATCCAACCCAACCATACAACAACTTTACCCAAAACTCAAGTGTGGTATACCAAAAGGTCCATCTCGATTCAAGGTTTTTGGCACCACAGATTGTTCTTCAAATGGACGCTCATAGCTCAAGTTATGGCCGCAAGAGAGAAAAGGGTCAAAGCTGGTCCGGGTCCTGTCCGACCCGGCTCGACCCAGCCTGGGCCAACTTGACCCGTCCTTCGGGGTCCGACCCGGCCCGTTGGGTCTGGCCTGGCCCGCGCTAGTCAGTCATCCCTCCTTGATGGCATGGTCATGCACCGTTCCTCCACCGGAGGCTGATAGTGAGTCGGCCTCCCCTCCATCGCCGCCGCAGCTCCTGCACGCCGGGCGGTGTGGATGGGCATAGCCACCGGCATCATGTGGCCGGTTGTGCGTCGGACGCCGCCCTCGCTCTACCGCATCCCATCTCCAATAGAATAGTTTCATCACTACTATCATTGTGGCCATTCGGAGTGTCGACCACTGCTACTGAGGCCCACTGGTGCTGGTTTCCAACATGGTCTCCGGAGACAATCCTTGGGTCACCGGGCACGCCCCGAAGGCCTGTTCTTCATTCCATAGACTCCCACACTCGCCTCGGGATGTCACCATCAATTCAAGATCGTCAAAATTCACAAATGTTGTGGGGAGGTCAGGTTGTGTTCATTTGGCCCACCCACTCCACGTTAGAAAGATAGCGATTAGCATAGATGTTCTTAATTTGAGAAGGATGACAAGAACGAGGGTAAGGGGTATACAAAAACAACAAACCCTACCTCGTTCAACCATAAGATATGTCACGAGGAAGAAGACGAAGTCATTAGGGATGGTGACATTGACATTCATCGCTCCTGCAAGGTGCTTCCGATCCGGCTCATGCGTCCTCCTCGTTCTTCGATTCCGGAGGTCGTTCTTCATTAACTAATGTTCTCCCAAAGCTCTCCTCTCCTTTTCCCAAACATTATTCCCTTGAGAGGTGTGGTTAAAATTTAAAATCATAGAGATTAATTTAATTAATGTTGTACATTTATTAAAATTAGGGTGGAATAATCAATTAAGAGAAAACCAAGAGTCACCTCCCTTATTAAAGAGGGAGTTCAAGGGGTTGGGCGGTCCCCACCATTAATTTCAAAATGGTGGTTTTAAACTCGGGTAGTCCCCATCTCTGAACGTTTAAAATGGGAGGTTATAAAAATAAAATAAAAGTTTTTCTTTATTTTATTTTTATTTCCACGGAAAACATGAAAACTAAAATTCACCCTCGTCCTACTGCGGTCGATGTGAAAGTCTCTATAAGTGAATATTGGGGCTGCGAGTTCAATGGTGCCCTCAGAATTCAATTCCAAGCAACGGTTCAAGAGTTACAAAAACCTGCTCGCATGTTTACTAAACATACCCGATAAAAAGTTCATTAATTCATTCTGGGCACACTGGGTCATAGAATCTTGTGCCCTCAATTTTTGCGGAATCCTAAAATTCCCATATAATTAAAAAAATTATATGGGATTTTCGGGTCTTTAAAAATGTGAAATAAGTGTTTTTAAAAATATTTACCAATAATTCCAAAAACAATTATTGAACACCACTAATTTCAATATCAATATTTATTCTACCCAAAACCATTAAAAACACACACACTTGTGTAATATTTAATAAAATAAATAACTACTGTCAGGTAAAATTATATTATCATTTTGGGTTTTCAATATTGTCACATATAAAATTATTGAAATTCCTCCACCATCATGGTTCCAGCTATTATGAGATTTTGGATGACCAATTATATTCCCATGAAATATATATTTAAATAAGAATTGAAAAGATTCTTCTATATTATATCATCCCATAATACATCATTGTTTCCAACATCAATTTTTCATATTCTATTTCATTATATTCATATAGTGTTTAATATTGTTCATCCATTTGAAATGAACAAGCCCAGGATGTTATATCTCCATTACCAAACAAACCATAAAGTGAACTATAATATAAAATAATTTTTGAGTAAATAATGTCCAGATTTCACATAAATTTATAGAAATATTGTTTCCAATTTTTTGAAGCTTGATCTGGTCAATAAATTTTTTGGATATTTATTTTTAAATATATAATTTATGTAATGTTCCTTAAACATTTAATTATCAAAATGTATCCTAATATAATGGTCACAAAATCTTTAATAAAAAGGGAATTCCATTAGATTATAACCCCTTTGAATTCATGCCATTAATTGATATAAAAAATAGTTTTTATGAATACCCATATGATACCATTACACCTTTTAAAAAATTAGAAAATTAAAATCACACATTTCTAGATAGTGTATAATCCACTAGAGGAGTTACCTTTCACCCAACCACATTCATTGGCACAAAATATTCCATTATGTCCATTTTAATTAGGTAAAATATTCCTAGATTCCAACTTTGTTATCACTTTTTTTATTTGTTAATGTGTTAATTTCCCATTCACATTAATTTTTATAAATACACATGATGTCAATAAAGTCTTTCAATAAATAATCTTCTAATTTTGTTTGAAAAAAAATTGATTATTATATCCAACAACAACTAGAATATTTTTAATGATTTTTTACCAAAATAGTTGATACCATATATTTCCATATCTAGGAGTTATTCTCATAATAATAGAGAAGTTAAATAAGAAGTGATTAATTAGGTTATAATAAAAATTATTAAATATGGATGAAATGATTAAATACCATTACTAAGGATCTAAATTTGATAAATATGAAATTATATAAAAATAGAAATGATAAAACTTCTATAATTGAACATTGTACATTAAAGATGCCACTAAAGTATTAGAAACACTCATTTGAATGGGTTTGATAAAGATTAGCAGATTAGATAACAAAGGACTCCCACCTCCAAAGGAATCAATAAGTTCTTCATGAATCATTATTCATAAATATTGGGACTCTCTTTCACCCAAAGTGTTCTAGAAGATCAATGTTATATGTTTAGATCAGAAGAGATCATCAAGTTTTATTGAGTTTCAAATAAGTATCCACACACTCTTGACATCACATGGTTGTGTATTTTTATAACTATTGATGATGTTATCTATGTTTTATGACATTAACTCATGTGTTTTAACACAAGGTTTAATTTTGTGGATAGTTAACGCGTCAAATGAATAAATGTTACTCCTCTATTGCATCATATACAATATAATTCTTTAATAAATGATTTCCATGATGGGAGAGTTTTTTGGTTGTCAAGATATTATTTTTCTATCAGTTTTAAATATAGATAAACCCAATTATGCATGAAAGTAATAATTTTTTGGCAAGTTTTATAATAGATTATATATATGTGTGTATATAGAATATATCCTTCAATCATACAGTTATAATAAAACCAAAAATAACTTGTTTTCTTTTACCTTATAATATATTATATACAAAAACATGTGAAAAATACCCCAAACTCCTTTTCGATATATTTTAACACATGTTTGGAAAGTTATCATTAACTTCACAATGTCTCTCATTATATATAGTACATTATGAATATTTTTACAATTGTTCTATATTAATACTAAAAACTCTTTTAGAGTTTCCCTCTATGTCAAACTAAATCCCCATTCTGTGAACCAAAAAATGTGAACCAACTAGACATTACAAAATTGACAACAAATATCAATCACTTGATCTATAAAGGTAAGAAAAGAGTAATGTCTAGAAAATAATTGATGATACTCAAGATATGAATGGATCAAGAAAGATATTTATCAAACAAATGTATCCATATAAATATGTTTATGTGTTTTCATCATATTTTAATACGAATTCTCATATTTTACCTATTTCCGACATATTAATTGATTGTGAGACATGAGTATGTCAATCCCATATACCTAACTCGTATTTTCTCATTTATTTCAGTATAAACTAACTTGGTCGATGAAAACAATAAATTTCATTCATTTTTTTGGAATAGAAATTAAAATTTATATCATCCAAACATATAATCACATCATATATAATTAAAATTTATGGCTACACACTTCTTAGTCTATCATAATCCAGTTCTATGATTATGTACTCATTATTCAAGTGATAAAATATCATCTTGGTTAAGATAAAATTGAAGACATGTCATCAACATACCCAAACATCCATATATTAAAAATGTAAAAATTTATTCAATAATAAATAAGGTATCAATTTATGAATTTTCTCATTCCTATTATAAGTAAATTCTTGAAAAAATTACATAATATTGATTTTTGTTCAATAATTAAATTTCGTTCTCTTTATAGATATTTTTTAGGGTTTAGAATTTTATAGAATTTGGCCTTAACATTTACATCACAAAACCATAAAATATAAATTAAAAACATTCAATAAGTATATATGTTTTCCATTATACAAGCCATTTAAAATAATTCATGGATTATTTTCTTGCAAAAAATCCTTGAATTTCATCTTGCATTTTTACCTTTACCTTACCCATCTTTAAACCATGTGATAAACAATTTACTCATGGTATAAGCACAAAAATATTAGTAAGGGACATAAAATAATGAATGAGAACCATTAGTCCAATTAAATATAGGAAAACTCATATAACCATTAATTTTACCTTCCATGTTATTTGAGTGTATGAAATAGAACATTTTCACATGATAAAACAAAAACTCTTTTTTATCTATGAAAGTATTTAAAACCCATACAATTTAATTTAGAATCCTTATTTGTTAACTTAGAGAATAATATTTATAAAACACTTTTCAAACCCATTTAGTTGGAAAAACCATATGAATAAATTATAATATATTAATTAATT
Organism: Viscum album; assembly: GCA_963277665.1. Classification (NCBI taxonomy): domain Eukaryota; kingdom Viridiplantae; phylum Streptophyta; class Magnoliopsida; order Santalales; family Viscaceae; genus Viscum; species Viscum album. The sequence goes on from OY728164.1 coordinate 778,052,767, forward strand.
AATGCATTAGAGATCTATAATGGAGCTCACAATTCATATAATATATATCTGAGTCATTCATTTTCTATATTCAATAATGGGGATCAACCCTCTGTATACGCAATATTGAGCTCACCTTTGAGTTAATATGGGGATCAAACCTTCGTATAGGTAGTATTAAGTTCACACTAAAGCTATAATGGTGATAAAACCTTATTATAATATATATCATACTCTCCTGTTTCATATAATACTCATGTAACATATAATTAGTAAAACAATTTCATCATAAATCCACTTAAAAGCCCTTTTAAATCTGTATAAAAACACTTTTGGATAAAAATATAATTTTATTTAAATAACCACAATAAATAATATAATACACAATATAAAATAAATTGGGGATTTCAATCAATAAAACATTAAATCTTCTCAAGGAATAAAGAAATAAAATAATGGCCATGGTGGTAGAAAATTCATTGTCATCTTGTGCATTAAGAATATAAAATCTATTTTTTTTCAATTTGTAAAAACATTCCAAATAAGAATCATAAAAATATTGCATTTGAAAAACTTTCAAAATAAACAAAAAAGACACATAAAATGTAAAATATGAATATTTTATGTCTAAATAAATATATTGATAAAATTATTTTAAAAACATAGACATAGAAAAGAATGATTTTGAAGTAAAAATTAATGAGAATAAATTTAAATTAAATCCCCTTATCACATAATAATTGTTTTAATCATATGAACCATAAATTAATAAAATCAAATAATACTATAAACACCACTAGAATAGATAAATTGATTATATAACATGTCAAAGGGTATGTATATAAACCTCATAAAAGTGTACAAGTGTAAAATATAAAAATATAATTGAATAAAAATAAAATAGATATGAAGTACATTTCACCGTGTTGGATTATTTATGTGTGTATTTATCTACTTCAATAACAATAAATCACTTAATCAAATATGATTTTTTCTAATGATTTAACCATATGTTCCTTATCTGTCAAAATAAACTTTAGTTGGTTGACTATGGACAAAGAAATAATTATTAAAATATATACAGAATAATAATCAGGTAATAATTATCATATTAATTCATAAATTATTCATATAAAACTAATCATGAAATATAATTATGAAAAATGATCTGTCTTACAGTTATAGAGATGATGGGCCATATGTACGCGTGAGTAATGTTTCTATATTCCAATGATCATTATGGAAAGATGATAAGTAATAAATTATCATTCTATAATGATCATAATATCAAAAATACCATATTATATAATTGAATTTATCATTCATGTTCTATGGGTATTAAAATAGAGTCACATTACTTTATTAAATCATTTGTCCACACATACACGAATGATGTTATCACTTTTTCTGCGAGTGAAACGGTATGAAATAATATTATATATTATATTTAAATAATTATAAATATTTAATTAAAATCAAAATTATTTATTTTATATTACATATATTCATTACCATTAATCTTATTACCTTCCATGTAATGTTTTTTTAAATGAATTTCATCATATCGAAAGGTGATCACATGTTGTACACATGAGTGACATTATCGTATCACCTATGGAATGGAATATAAGAAGGAAAATAAGATATAATAACTCAAAAAAAATAATTATGTTTTAATTATCATATAAATACTTTTTATCAATCATCATACACAAATATTAGAGGTGGTAGTAGAAAAATGAAGGACATTGTTCCACGAGGTGGTGGCCCGCCGTACACACAAATGATGATTTCATGACCCATTTGACAAAAGTGGGAAATGATTTAAGTTATGAAATTAATATAATTATATATAAGGTATTGAATATATTATATAATCATTTTTTAAAAAAATTTAAGGTTGTGGAGGAAGAAATAAAATATAGATTCTCAGTGAAGAATATTTCCTCCTCTTTAGGTATCCTCTTTATGTTTCAACCAAAGGCCTTGCCAAGTTAGATTTCTGTGCAAAACAAAAATTTTAATATTAAAGGATGGAATTTATGATTTTATTTGGGTAGGTATTGGATGAATTATTTTTACCAACTTATGATGGGAGGAGATGGGTGGCCTTTTATAACTGGGGAAGAGGACATAATTGGTATTTTTGAAAGCAATTGAGTGATCCCACATTTTTCATATGTCAAAATTTTCAAAAATGTATCAATATAGAACCCTATAGGTGTAATGGTTGAAATAATTCCATCCTATAATTTTTATAAAAGTATATATAACTCATTTATGCCCTTATCTTTTTAGTTTAAACCAGAGGTGAACCATGTTTTACCATAACTACAGTAATTATTTTTTATAGAATTTACTATTTGTTTTGGTCAGAAATAAAGTTGGAATTATTAGAAAGTAGAAATGATCATGATTAGACATATTTAATCTAATTTAAAAATTTTAATTCATATAATTAAATTATTTTAACATAAAATTAGTCATAGAGACCTAATAATAGAGCGAGCTTTTAAATTGAAAATGTTCAAAATTTTACAATGTTTTTATTTAAAAATTCAATATGAATCAGATTACAATGAAATAAATTATATTAATTGATATATAATTTAATTAATAATAATTTAATATAATTTAATATATAATCTTACTTTTTAAATAATTTAAAAGAAAATGTAGTTTTTAATTATAATTCATTATTCTCACTATTCATCGAAAAATATATATTTTTCATAATAATACCAGAATTTACCTTTAATCTAATTTTGGAACTATGAATTCAAAAAATAATTTTATTCTTCAAAATAGGTTTTCTAAAATTGTAATAATCAATTAAAAACATTTTTCATAATGGGTGAGTAATCCATCTTTTCGAAAAAAAATATTATTTTCAAAACACATTTATTCCTTCATCTAAATGACTCTAATTTTATTTATAATAAATACATAAATATAATTTTCGTAATTGTTTTAGTTATATTAGTTCACATAAATAAAATGGATATGTTATAACTTTTATGATAAATAATAATATTTCAGTGATATTTCATATTTTCTTTAAACACGGTGCTACGTGTAACAAAAACTAAGCAATGTGTTGCTTATATTGAGAGGTAAATATAGTTTTTTTTGTGTAATGTATGATAAAATCAGGGTTGCATGAAATTAAATCTATTGATGATATTGAATTTATTTAAAATTAAATATATAAAAAAGTATCAGGGTGTTACATCCTCCCACTTTAATAAATTTCTTCCTTGAAAGTTTAAACCTAATCTTGATAATCAATGGTTTGACATTTAGAAATACCGTTGTTGAAAAACACACATCATAAAAAGGATAAAAAATCATCGTAATAAGAGATAATGGGATGTATTTTGGTAAACTGGAATAATCGTATAACTAGGTTTCCTTATTGAATAACACATATGGGAAATGAAAAAATAGATATGGAAGAAAATACTAACACTAATTGATCAATAGAGAGTGATAGATATCATTGATCAAAATAAACTGAATGATTAATGTAAAGTTAGGGGCCTCAAAACAATAAATCTATAATGATATAAAAATCCATCAAATTTATCATATATTATTATAATATCATAAAATTTTGTTTCAAGATCATTTTCCTAAGGTTGATAAATTCTTTTATTGTATACATATATAAAGAAATATAATTATTTTATATGTTCTTATTTCATAAGCCTAATTTTATCATTTGGTTTTGAACTGATCAATTTCTTATATATTATTTAGACCAAAAATTATTTTTTATGCCTGAATCACTAAAATTAATTTTTGAAAGATAAGAAGATCCATGAAAGAGTGAAAATTATTACTATTTATCTCTAACCATTCTCCAAAATCAATACAGTTAGAACACGTTATGTAATATAATAAAAGAAATCTCTAATCCTTAAAAGTAACACCATTACTTCATCATTAACAATTATGATTCAAAACATTTAAAAAAACAATGTCATTTAAATGAGGATGTCAAATAGGCTAGTGGTATTGATAAGCCCTTATAAAATTTCGATAATGGGTTCAAGCCCTAAAGCCATACCGGATGTGAAAGGTTTCCACCCACTATTCAAGTTTCCCATTTTAAAACAAAAATGTTAATACAATTCCATTATTATTCCAAAAAATATGTAAAACCTCGAAAAAAAATTAATCATTTAATAAAATTTTTTTCTAATTTTATTGAAACAACCTCTTTACATAATTTCTATGAATCTTATTGGACAATTATTAAATTTCCATTAATGATCATATTAACCCCAAAGGTTACCAATACATTAAATATTGTGTTTATAACATGTAAAGGAATTATCTTTCAAAAAAACTCCACTAAAACATATATTCAAGATATATATATGTATACTCAATAAATGTATCACAAAGTACATCCTTTACTTAAAACATAAATAGATGGGTGTCTAACTCATTGAGGTTATGATAGACCATCAAAAAATAATGATCTCCATAGAGTTATCATCGCATCACCAGATTTCCCAATATCTACTGTAAAATTAGAAGATAAAATCACCCGTTTCTCTTATGATCATAATGATGTCCACCCAAATTAAGTAACTTCAGACACACATTAGAAAAATGTTCCAAATCATTGAAGCTAAAATATCTCTCTATTGACTTGGTATCTCTTATTAAATTATTGGATTTTCAAGAAACTTTTCTTTATAATCACAATATTTGTGAACAACATTACTATACTAGTAAAACTATAGAAATATTGACATACATATTATGAAATTTATTTTCCAACACTTAGATCATGTTTTGGTAATACAACCATGATTTTTAGTTGGTATCTACCTTATTTCCTTCCACTTTGACCATTTATTAATATTTTCTTCTCATTGTACATAAGTGTTGGAAAACACTATCTCAACCTTCTCAGCACAAAATCCAATGTTAACATAATAATTAAATTTTATTGTTTCCAAATCCCACTATATGATTGATTTTATTTATAATTTAAATAAAATTATTTTACTATAAATATCCCGAAAAAAATATAGTTCCTATAGGTCTAATATTTTCCTGTTTTTTCATATGAGGATACTAAATGTTCAAACTTTTTAATAAATTTTAATAATTTTCCCCATCCTAAGGGAAATATTTCTCAATGAAAAATATTATTAAGGTTGTTACATTCCATATCATCAATATCATATTTCTATATGGTATTTTTCAATAAATACTTTCATTGTTCTACTTCACATTCAATACAAATAAAATGAATGAGTTACCTTTCGATGTTTTAACATCCCATGATTTCAAATATCTTCTAAAGGTCATTGATCCATATTTTGGTACTATTGGGTCAAATTATCTATTGAATGATGGGATATTACTCCTCATTTAATTCCCTAATATATTCATATTTTTTCTTTGTATATTGGGTTTCTCTCTAGCTTTGATACTACCACCATTTATAGATTGTGTCATATAATACATCATTGAAAAAAGATCTTTTGTTCCAATTTAAATAATAATGGGATGTTTATTCAAAAATATATTTTCCTCCCAGTGGATTTAAACAATATTATTTCTATTTACTCTATAAAAAACCATTCTAAACAGAAAAGGTTTATATAAAGCTTCATGCTAATCTTAAAATTCTATATCATTTCATCTTAACCATAAAGAAAAATCTTGCATGGGAATCCTATTAACATTATCCTAACCTCTAAAGTTTTCTGAACCATCCTTTTATACCCACTATAAAGACTGAAACGTAAAAATTTCATAATATTGAGTTTTATTCCCAAATTTTCTTTCATTCACTTTGAGGATCTTTTTAGGTTTTGATTTTTAGTGAATTTAGCCATAAATTATACATAATAAGACCATAAAATAAAAATTAGACACTTCTAATTAGTATAAATAATTACTATAATATAAAAAATAAAAATAAATAATTATTTAGTTTCATGGAAAATCTACAAAAATTCCAACTTGACTTATTACTTTCCCTTAACAATCCTTAAGCATTGTGAAAAATATTTTCAATGTGGGGTAATAACAAAAATCTCAGTAATAGATATAAAAAAGGAAAGAAAACATTTATTCCAATGAAAAAAATGAAAATTCATATAATGATTACATTTTCCATCAATTTTTTTGTATTTAATTAAATAAAACATTTTTACATGAAAAATATTCACATTTTTTCTCAAAGTAATCCATTAACTTATAGCAAGAAATTCAAAACCCATTTTTTATTTAGAGAATCATATTTAAAAACCTGTTGAAAACCCCTTGAAATTAGAATAACCATATGGGAAACTTCTAATAAAATCATTATACAATTACTTAGAGAGCTATGATGGGGATCACCATTAATATAATCAATATTAGGTTCACCGATTTTCCATGAGCTATAATGGTGATCAACTCTTCTAATAAGCTATTTAGGGATGAAAGATGAGATATAATGGGTTCAACCCTTCAAAATTTATGTATCAGGCTCACTCATGATCTATAATGAATCTCAAACCTTTGTATACATTGTATCAGACTCACCCATTTTTTATAAATCAAAAGTACCATATAATTAATAAAACACATTAATCATAAAACCATTTTCAAACTCTTTTAAACCCATAAAAATATACTTTCAGATGAAAATACACTTTTATTTAATTTGTTATTCAATAATTAAATACCATAAATAAATAATGTTTAGTTTTATTGAATAAGATAAGAAATCTTATAATGGAAGCTATAAATAAAATAATGTCTAGGGAAGAAAAAATTTCATTGGAACTATGTAAATTAATAATAGAAGAATCCTTTTGTAATTTGTCAAAACGTTCCATATATAACATGTTAAAGGATTAAATTTGAAAAAAAAATAAAAATATGTTAAATATATATAAAATCTAATTTTATTATTTTATTTCTATAAAATAATATTCAAAAAATAATTTCAAAAAACATTGACATGTAAAATAAAGAGTTGGAAATAAAACATTAAAGGGAATATTTTTGAAGAATGATCCCTTATTAGATTTAAAATGCATGAAGCATAAGACTTATGAAATAATAACATCAAACAAGTCTATAAATACCATAGAATATTTAAATTCATTATATAACATGTCAAAGGATTTTTATATACAACTTTTAGAAGTGTATCGTTATATAATATCAAAAAATGCCTCAATGAAATAAAATTGAGATGAAGTCCCTTAACTTACATCTAATTTTTCACCTATGCATTTATATTCTAGAACAATAAAATTATTTTAATTTTTAACTTACCAAATAATTTTTTTAATTTTTATTATTACTTTTATTTAAATAACTAAAGTGTTTTATATAATTACTTAATCAATTAAGTTTACACTGTATGTTTTTACCATAATTTGGTTGTGTGTCAAAATTGTCTTAGGTAGGTTGAATATTGTTAAAGGTATCATTAATTAAACATATCCATAAAAATAATCAGGAAATAATTAACCTATTTAAACATAAATTATACATTTAAAATTTGTTGGGATATATGGTTATGAAAAATGGTCTATGTTACAGTCTTGGAGATGGTAGGACATACTTACACATGAGTAGAATTTCCATTTTCTAAAGATCATTACACAAATATAGTAAGTAATATATTTTATGCATAGATTTATTATATTATAATATATATCATAATATATATATGTATATATCATCCTTGTTGTGTGCTGATGAAAAGAGAGTCACATCTCTTCGTGAATGTGGTAGTCCATATATACATGAATGACGTTATCTCATTTTTTGTGAATGAAAAGGTAAGAAAGAAAAAGATATATTATATTTCCAAAAATATAAATATGTAATTAATATCACAATTATTTCATTTATATCACATATCATTACCCTTATTACATTCTATGTGACACATTATTGAAAAAAAGAATCGCATCGTTTCTTGAGGCGGTAGTTCACCGTACACACAAGAGACATTATTGTATCCCCTACAAAATGGAATATAAAATGATTTATATTATAAAATTAACCAATATGTATTATTTTATTGAAAATATAATATATATACTTTATATCTATTGTTACACCCATTTTTGAGACGTTTTAATCAAAAAATGAATGACATTGGTTCGTATGGTGGGTGTCCGCTGTACACATGAGTGATGATTTCATAGCCCATTTGATGTAAGAGGGAAATGATTTTGGTTATGCCATTTAAATAATAACATATCATTATTTATAATATATTTATATTATTTTATCAAAAAAAATCAATAATAATTTAATGAGGTGGAGAAATAAATAATATAAAGACACTCAATGAAGAATGTTTCCTATTATTTTGATACCATCCTTAGGTTTCCACCAAAGGTCTTCATTGGTTGTCTTTCTTCCAAAAATAATTCTTATTGTATGAGACTAATGAAGTTTGGAAGTGATTTGGGTTGTTATTTTCCAATCCAATTTTCTTTTAAGGTGTAAATAAAGGAGGATACGGGGTGTCCTTTTATAAGTGGGTGAGAGGGATGACTTCATATTTTTAAAAATAATTGAGTTATCCAAAATTTTTATTACTTTCCAAGGGTCCCAAATGGACTATTATAGAACCATAGAGTTTTAATGGTATAAATATTTCCATAATAAAGTTTCCATACAATTTTATCGGTCTTTTACACAATAATCATTTTAGGTTCACCCCTAATAATCACATGTTTACCTTAACTATCATAATTAACTATTTCTATATTAACTATGAATTTTTGTTAAAAATTACATGAAATTCTTCGAAATTAGAAATAATTATTTTTCCAAATATTTAATCTATTTTTTCAAAATAAATTATTAGATTCATAAAAATTTATTTTAAAATTAACCATGCATACATGACAAGAAAAGGAGTTTTAAAATTTAATATTCTCAAAAGGTTCACATTGGTTTTATTTCAAAATTTGATATTAATTATTAAAATTATGTACATTTGAAATATTGATATATAATATTACTAATATTACTTTTAAAAAATTTAAAATATTTGTTATCTTGATAAATAATTTAAATTAATAGGTACTTTTCAATTAAAATATAGTATTTTTCATTTTTTGTAAAAAAATGAATCATTATTGAAGAATACAAAACAAGAACCGTAAGATAATTTTTTTATTCTAATACAAAAAATGATGTTTATTTTTTGAAATAAATTTTCTAAAATTTGTAAAAAGTAATTTTAAATTATTTGTGAAAAGCGAAAGTTATCTGTCATTTAGAAGAAATGCAATTTTTTAAAAAACATTACTTTTCCTTCTAAATTATTTTTATTTTATTAATAATCAATATATTACCATGTTTTATATAATTTGGTTAGAACTATTCATACCCATAAATTTAAAATATAGGTTATAAATAATATTTAAATAATATTTCACATTGCTTTTAATGTTAGTGATGCTTGTAATGAAATCTAAATATTGTGTTGTCTGTAACATATTATAAACATAGTGTTACATGTAATGATGTATATTAAATAGATTGAACACATTTAAAAAATATATATCATAATGTCTAAGGGAGTTACACTAGGTGTCTCACCTACCTCAGGTAGTTGGCACCCAAATATTATCCATACACTCATACAATACAAAATACATCTTGTATAGGACTCCATGTATTATACATAATGGGTCATATATAATAAAAAACAATTTTTTTTAACTCAAGATCATATTTTGTATCTCAATATAAGATTCATGTTCACTCTAACCATATTATTTCCTCATAATATATAATATTTAATGGAAAACATCGGTTTAGGATAATACAAATTCATAGTTTTTGACGTCAACTGTCATTGAATTACATGAAATGTATATATATATATATATATAAATTTATGTATCCAATTTGAAAAATGATAAATAATAGTATTCTAATAATATGATACATTTTAACAACTATAAATCATTTATGAATATTTTTTAAACCCAACATGACATTTTTTTTATCATTTTATATATGGAAAACTAGTAGACCAGCCTCATGTATGCTTCACTTCTTGGGTTTTGTTAAATAATTATATTAATATGTAATTCATGAGACATTTTATGTGCCTAATTTATTAAACCCTCCCACTAAAATATTTTATTGAGTTACACTTATGATTTAAGATAATTTTAATAATTGTGATATATTGAAATTTTATTCCTAATGCTCAACTCTTTGAACATATTGCTCCAAACGTACTTCATAATAACAAATATGTTGATTTGAACTTATTGTTTTCACAGTGGACTATTTTTTATATTCCTAACAATCATCACTGGAACCATTTAAATAATATATTTTTCCTAAAATTATGTCACAAATAATGTAACTATTTGAATTATTTATTTAATATCACATCTTAAAACATTTTTCAAAAAAGTTATATTCACTTTTTTTGTAGTAAATAATGTATCCCCTATATTTTTTTTACAACCTTACTATAAACTCTTTTTGGATATCAACTGAATTATAACATAAACCTGGATGAGTATTATTATGAACATTTGAATTATTTATGTTTAATAATACTCTCACTAGTCTCTTAGATACTATATACTTTTAAAAATATATTTATAAGAAACAAAAATTTATTTATGTTTAAAAAATAACAATTATTTATTTTTAATGATTTTTTTTCACAAATAAAATATTTTTTCTATATGGTATTTTATGTGTTTGGAACATTTTCAATTGAAACAATTTTCTTATCCCTGTATCTCTATTCATAACAAACCAAGGATTCAACCACCCTCACTAGATCCTTAAAGAAACAATTTTGAACTTTTCAACAAACTTTAAATACTCTAGTTTAAAATCATACCCACTTGTTTGTTATATATAGCCCTTATAACATAGAATTATTACATTGAACGCATATGTTGTATAAATTTGAGGAATATCGAGTAAAATGTTATTGAATTCATTCACATTGTTATAGAATTTTTATAAATTACAATAGGATAAATTTCCAAACCATAATAATTCATTTTTCAGTCTTCCTTAAATAATGTTATGGAAATAAGAATAATGACTCTTTGTATTAACAAAACCAATCGCATTTCATATAAAAAATATTTAAATGATATTATCAAGTGGAAAACGAGTAAATGCACATATTTTGTCTACTTTTGGAAATATTAAAGCATGAAAGCCATCAGTTGAGTGTCCCTATTTCTCGATTACTGTAATGAAAACTACATGCTCCATATATTCAATTATTTCAAATATTCTAAATGCTTTCATATTTACAATATTTTTTAAAAAATAAATAATAAATGATATATCTTAGAAAAAAAATAATATTTAATTATGTAGCATTTATTCCTAATATCTCTCAATTAAGCTCCTTTAATCCTTTTAAGCAATTCGGAAAATTTCTCCTCTAATGTACAAGTTTTCTATAATGAAAAAAATGTCCTTCATTTTTCTTTCGAGGACTTATATATGGTTTGTACACTCCAAAAATTATCTTTTTTCCTTTATTTATAATACCATTATTTTTATTTTTGTACCATTGAATTGTACATGATGATATAGAAACTATGTTTATATATAACATCCTATAAATATTTAAGAGATTTTGAAATGGTTTACATAGTTCATTAAAATTATTATTTATAATAAATGATAGAACCTTTTGGATAGTGATTATAGAATGAAATATATTTCCAATCCAAGCTCAATGGGTTAAGTTACACTTTCTAAATCATTAACGTACCATATCAAATTCACAACATTAGTAAAGATTGAGGTTCCACCTATTATTTTAATCCAAATATCTTATTTTTAAACATTATAGCATACATGCATAAGTTTATCATAAAATGATTTTTTCAGGTTATCCATTATTTGTATGAATATGGGGTCTCATTATGCTTCTACAATTTACACTCTATTGTTACAAGAATGATCTTCAAGACGTCTTGTGAAAAAAAATTATTCATTCCACTTTAATCTAAATCCTTTTCATGAATTGAATCTTTGGATATTTTCATTTTTATATATTGTTACAATAACTTGAAAATTACTTATTTTTTAACAATTATTTTCATATTCTAATACTAATATATTATGTTATTCATGCTATGATTCCCCTTGTACATAGTTGATGTCATTCTCACATGAGATGATGATGATTCCATTTGTATATAACAAAAAAATTTATGAGATGAGTATCATGATTTATTAGACATTTAATAAAGAAATATATTAAATAATCTACCAATTAAATTAAAACCCCATTTAATAACACCTTATATCCATTAGTGGGTCAAGATCATTATGTTACTATGAAATGAGTTTTAAAATATTTCCACTCACCATTTAGATATTTTTTATTTGAATCATCCCAATCATACTATATATGAAACATTCATGGCTGAATGGAAAACCCATATTCTAATCGATCATATGGATACACTAAAATATATTCCTTTGGAATCCTTCTTAAGGGTTATCAATCTAATTATAACCAAATTAAAAACATCAATTACATGCTAAAAAAATATAATATAGGGACAACCTTCTATGGAAGAACATACTAATAGATGATCCAATTTCACGCATTACACACTTTCCATACACATGTGTTTCCCTTTTTATGTTGAAAATTTATAATGTGACTACACCAAAACGTTTTAAGTCAGTGAATACAAACATTCTAAAGGATGGTTTTCACTATTAATTTTCAAACAACATATTGGAATGCGCGTTGATGAAAATGATGGGTGTTTGCGATCATCTCACAATATTAGGGGGAATTGTTTTATACTTTGAAACTACCTTATAGATATAAGATGTATTCGTGAATCCTTAATAAATATTATCATAGGGTAGGTTAGCCTTGTACAATTGATTATTCATTTACTTCCAATACTATGACTATATACAATATATCATAGTTCTTTCATCAATTTGAACAACTGTGTGTATCAAAGTTACTCCATATTGTTCTCTATTAAAAATTAATTCTTTGTCATAGGATACTATTTCATAAATCCATATAAATGGATTCAGTAGATTTTGTCGCCATCCATACAAGATATTTCGTTAACAAACTATGAATTTTTCACACTAATAAAGATATTATAGGATCAGGAATATGGACTCGTGAGAATAGTTTTCTAGGAAATATATTCCTATAAATAGAATTCTAGAGATTATGGGGAATATGTCTCAATAAGGGAAGATTTAATGGATTGATAAGTATATTTAACCAAGGAATATTGTCCTGATGTATGACCTTGATATTTGGATTCCCATGTAAGAGGCCTAGGTGAGTGGATTCTCTATTATTGAGACTGGGTTTTACATGATGACCTAGTGTTAGAGAAAAGGGATTAGTTCACCCAAGTGGATGAGTGGGTGTTTATTGACCCATGTGATGGATTAACAATGGTTATTCTCCTTATTATATTAGAAAGTAGTTCTTGTACCTAGTAAAGGATAGAAAAATCTGTTCTCCCTAGTCATGGTCCATGAGGATACATTTCATTTGTGAAAGGCCTTTGTGAAGACCCAGGCATTTCATACATATATATTACCTCATTTTAGAATTGTATATCAATGAATTCTCATAACAACACATGAATTATTAACAAAATTATTTAGTGTCTTTATAATTTTCTTATTTCATGAAATATATTAAAATTTTACAATAAGGATCTAATCATAGAATAAAATTCCTAGACAAACACCATATAAAAACATTCTTTAAAACACAACAAAGGGAAACATAAGAAATGGAGGGCTCATATGCTCAATAAAGGTAAACATAGGAGATAAAAATCAATTATCATAAGTGACTATAAGGTGCCCATAAGGGTATGTGAACATAATCATAAAATAAAATATTCATAAAATGTTATTATAAGGTTAGTAAAAATAAATCATGGAATACAGTTTTTCCATAACAAAATACATAATTCATAACTATTTTGAATAATAAGCAATCAATAACAATCCATGAGAAAATATCATAAGCAAAATTCACTTTTTTATGACATAAATATAAGTATAGAAAATAATTTCCATATTTAAGGCTCACTACCAAGACTATAATTGTTGATTGGTTTGACTACAAATCCCATCATTTTTGTAAACAATGTTTAATCCCAATACTATATTATTTGAGAACGTACCCTACTAAACTAGGTTAACTCCCCATTCCATATCATCCTATAACATGAGATATCAATCTTTATCTAATTAATTACAGATATATATATTTCAATAACCACTCATATCATAATAGAAACTATACATATGAGTGAAAAAAATAACAAAACATTCATCATATCATCATATAATAACCCATGGAAAATATATGGTATTAATAAACATTTTATATTTTTACCATACGATAAAATATGGAAAATAAACATGTTTCATAATGGTTTATCATTATTTAATTATCCATTAAGAAATGAATATATTTTAACAAAATAATCCATAAATCACTATCATAATAATGCATCCATAAAAAAAGTAGACGGTATCATAAGATCACATCTCAAATAAAGCATATAAATATATATACGTTTTTTACATAGATTATAAATAACATTAAAATATAATTCTAATTTTTCTTCGAAAGAATGAAAAAACATCAAATAATTTGGATAAAAAATTAAATAAAAATTATTATAATATTTATTAATATTTTTTTGATAGTAATAAAGTCAAATATTATAGAAATAACCAATTAAATTAACACTCATAATAGTTGGAAAATCTAATAACATCATATACATTAAAAAAACATTCCTTTCTCACTTTTTTAAAAAATAAACAAATAATTACTTGGAATTTGTTTTGAAATATTCCATTTTAAAACATTGATAAATTTTCAAAGTATTTGAAAATTATCTTTGAAAAAAAAATTCAAGTATATTTAATAACATTCATTAAATAATTTTCAATATTTTTGACATTGAAGAAAACTTTCATCGACCAAAGTGGATGTAAGGTTGACTTTTTATTAAAAACATTTTCTTAATCATTTTAAGTACCAAAGAGATAAATATGGTAATAATATATTAGAAACACAAAAATAACTAGAGTATATAAAAATATATGTATTTTTATGAATAATCTTCATAGAATTTCCCTCAATTTATATTTATCATAGAAAAATGTGAAAAGAAGACAGATTGTAACATAAAACCCTTACCTCAAGTCTCCCCATTCTTCACACAAGTTCAAAACACCAATATAATAAATAAAGATTTATTATACATCTATTTTACAAACATACTCATATAATTCATAACATATATGGTTTTCTTGAAAAATCTTTTAACCCATTTATAAAAAACACTTCCTTAAATTCCCAAATTTGGGTGAGAACTATTTTGTTTTTCATGTGTGTTTCATATTTTTATTCCTTGACATTGTATGTTTATTATGGTTTCATAATCTCTATATTTTTAATTAAGTAAATATTATAATATTAATAATTATAAAAAAAATTAATAACTATTCATATAAATTGGTGGGGAAATAAGAATAACATCACATCATGGAGATGGTAGTCCAGACGTACACACAATTAATGTTTACACTTTTTGATTGATAAAAAAAGGAAAAGGAAATAATAATTAACCTTTAAATAACTATATTGATATCATATATATATTATATATTAAATAAATCTGTCATTATAAACAAAAATTTGAAGTAGTTATGAAAAAAATTTCCTCGCATCGTGTAAGTAGTAGTCCACAAGTACACACAAGTGATGTTGTCCCTTTTCATATATAATAAAAAGGAAATGGATAATGGTTTGTCAATAATTAGAATAAAAATTTATTATATTTAATATAATTACTACATTATTTTATAATTGATACCAATCATTTAGAGTATGTAGAAGAATAATCAAAATTGAAAATACTTTGTCAAGATATATACATCTTCATTCATATACCTCCATAATATTACACCTTAAGAATTTAATGTTTTCATTTGGAAACATCTAGACAATCTAAGACATGGGTATGGAATATAGGATGGTATTAGGAATGATATTTTTTGATCTAGAAATAAAAAAAATTAGGATAATGTAGAATAGTATGTTCCCTTTTATATGTGAGTGGAGGGACACCCTTAGAATTACCTAAAGTATTGAATTCATATAAATTAATTTGTAATTACATGTGGAACAAAAATTTTTTAAACCAAAAAAATATTAGGATGAGTTAAAATAATGTCATAAAAAAATTTATATAGGTTCAGGTGATATGTTTACCAATATCTCTTTATTTTAACTCCCTCTTGAAACTTTTGATGATTACCGTGAGATTAATGTTTTTTAGTATTTAGTGACATAAAATTTAAATAGATGGAAAAGTGACCCATAAGGTTAAAATGGAATAAATTATTAGAAATACCTCATTAAAATTGTCAATGAAACTATTTTTATGAATTTTAAAAAATTTAAAAAATATATATAACCCATGAAATGATTAAATTAATTTTTTGACTATTCATATAGTTTGAGTTTAATGAATACTAGATAGAAATTGAATTTGAATAAAAAATTAACACATACCTAATATTATTTATTTATCTATAATATGTTGGTAACACATTAATTAAAATAATATTTAGTAATTTAAAGATTATAAATTCGTTTGTTTTTCCTATTACTTGTACAATTACCTTGTTTACATTGCATAAGAATTTAGTGTTATTATTATGTCCCTAAAAATGAAGAATAAAATATAATTAAAACAATTAAATAATATAACAAATAAAAATTTTCATGTGAACATAAACTATTTTATACCGGTGAATAAATAATAAAGATATTCATATATATTTTGTGACATTTTGTATTTACTCTTCAATAAAAATAATATTACGGTCATTATTAAATTTAAGTGGAATGAAATTATTAAAACACAAAAGTGAATTTTATTAAAGTCTAAATTAACCTATAAAAATGAAATACATGACATAATTTTTTATATTTATAGGCCATATCTTATATTTTTAACAATGTTTTACATGTTTTACCCTTACCATAATGGAAAATATTTTACATGGTTTCTATTCATAATGCACAAAAATTAAATAGAGCTATTTAAAAAATATAAAATAACATATTCCAAATATTGAATCAATTTTCCAATAATAAAATTTTATAAGCATCAAAAATATATTTTAAAATAAATTCATAAAATTAAATGAAAAATAGTTTTTGAAATTTTTTTCAAGCCTAAAAAGGAAGTTATACCAAAATAAAGTTTAATAATAATTAATTGGTAATTAGTTATATTATATATAATTTAATGATAATTTTTTATCTTTACGAGAAAATTCAAAACATAGTTTGATATTTAAATTTACTTGACTGAATTTAATTAAATGATAGTTTTTATAAATTCATAAATTTTCATTATTCATATAAACAAAATTTAGAAAAAATACAAAAATATCAACCTAAGATAATATTAAGATACTATTTTATAAAATTATGTTAATTTACTGAAATAGAATTTATAAAAATTAATAAAATAATTATAATTTTTATACACAAAATACAATAAAACCATTTTTGTATAAAACATATTTTTGAAGCATAAAATTACATCAGTGAAATTTGGGTACATATATATTATGAAATAATGATAAATTTTTTAATTTCATAAAAACATTTACATATTATTTATAATTTTTATATTTCTATTCATACTATCAATATAACATCTAGGTTATATTTTCCACATTAAAATAATTATGTTTTTAAGTATATCATAGTGTTCCTACTGTTTGTTGTTTTATTTTCTTAATGATATTAAAGAAAGTAACTTTTTAAGAGAAATATATCATAAAATTTTTGGGTTTTATATCCATGTGTAATGGGTTACCCTATTACAATACTATAGGTGAAGTATTTCCAAAATGAAACGCATTGGGTGAAATCTCACCAAGTCAAGAACCATGGTAGAAGTGTCAACCAAGTCAAGACACTTAGGTGCAAGGTAACCATATTTAATAGCCTAATGGGAAGGGTCATCCATGTAAAAGGCTATGCGTGAAGGGAATCCAAAATTAAAGTCCTTGGGTGAAGGGTTTCCCAAGTGAATGGTCTAGGTGAAGGGTCACACAAGGGAATGTAAATCAGTGAAGGGTCACACAGGTGAAAGGGCTTTGTAAAATAATCTTCCAACTAAAAGGATTTAGAAAAAGGGATTCCCATTTGAAATTCCATGATTAAAGGGTAACCCATGTGAAAGACCATGTGTAATGGGTTTCCCTAATGTGGGAAATATGATGTAGAATTTTTCATGTGTTTAAGGATTCTCAAGGAATCCATTGGGAGAATGGATCACTGTATGGTTGAAAAAATTTGGGTCCTTTGCTCGAGAAAAAGTGGAAGATGGGAAATGTTGTCTCTCATGAATGATCACTCCATCAGAACACTCTACTAAAATTCCAAAAAGTAAATTACATTGGGTTTAAATTTCAAGAGGCTAATTGAAGGTGGATCTACATACCCAGGTGAACGTAAGTCTAACCATGTTTCTTTATTCCAAATGGTGTGAATATACTCCCAATAGAATGGAGATGATAAATATATGTTGGAAAAATTTATTACCTATATTGATGGGGTATGTCTTACTTGGATATTCACATAGGTAGCTTGAGAACACATACCTAGGTTCTATGGTGGTTAATGTTGGTTTACCTAGGCATGGTTGTTTAACATACAAGGATAACCCCATGAAAAGTTTCTTTTGTGCACCAATGGGGTCTTAGGTAAAGTATTGTGGCCATTTCTCTATAATAATTGGCCTTTTCAACCTCAATACTCAATCCCTCAAAGTAACAATAAATAATTTACCCCACCGAAAAAATGGGATCCATTTGGGATGAAATAAAATAATATTATAGGTTGGATATATCTTTATAATGAAAATGTATTGGGGTTAAAGAGATCTACGCATGCAGGTTTTATTGGTGAAGCACATATAGGTGATGTTGGGTGATTTGCAGGCATGGACTGAGGAAAGTTTATAGTTACTTAATAAATATTGGTGGCCACACCCTTTTAAGAACATATACAATCACATGATTATGATCTCAATCTTTTCACTCTCCTTTTACTCTAATATTTCAAAATCTCATTCAGTAAACTCTAGAACATTCATCTATCCTAGAGAGGTTTCCACTAATTGGTTTTAGGTTCTGAATAATGCAAACCATTTTAAAAGATCCTGGGTGAGTTCACTTTGGTGAAGGGTCATGGTCTAGACAACTATATATAAGGTTCATGTGTGATAGAACCTTAGTGATGGGGCTTGAGTGAGGGAACAATGGAAAAAGAGGCTATGTTAAAACACCTTTATTATTAGGCCAAAGAGATACCACATTTGTGAATAGGTCTAAGTGAGGAACCTTGTTGATGAAATTTACTTTTTAAAATGTCATCCCTATTGTATTCTTCAACTCATCTCTACATTAGGGATTTTACATATTTTTGATTCAGCATACTGGTGAATTGATAAAATACTATATAAGAATTTTGTGTATTACACTTCAATTGTTATATTTTATAATGTGGTTTCCACTTAGATATAGTATATGGTTACAAATCTTGAGAAAATGTATTCTGGTAAATAAATACCATTCATTCCAACTTTATCCAATGTCTTGATGAAAAAAAAACGCAAGGAATACTCAACATCTATATTCCTGCTATTCTAAGGGCACGAATTCCAACAGATGTCACTACCCCTTGTACATATACTTACCTCTTGATTTTATTGGCTGTGGTGTGAAAAAATTATGGTATCAAAAAAATCTCATCAATGGTTTAATACATTTCAGATGGGTCCATTTATGTCTCTTGTTTTTTCAGCCACACCAATTTTTCTTCAAATAGTTTTTGGCACTCATCAGAGATCCAGATACTCTATTGCACCACATCTGTTCATCACTCCATTAGTGGTCAGTTATAATTTTGGAATGAGGATTGTGACCTATATTTTAGATTATGATTCATGGTATAATGGATGTGATGTTTTTGGATTTAGAAAATGAAGGGAAAATATAAGAATCATCAAAATGATTCTACCATTAATATATCCATAAAGATTTCATAGACATAGTTTTATAAGAAAAATAATCTAATTCTTGAGTTTATTATTTATTAGTGTCTACAAAAAAACCTCCACCACAATGTGGTGGGTATTATATTATAAGATATTTATAGGATCTATGGGGAATGATCATTTGAAGATATTCATGACATGTCCATTCACCAATAGGCCATGTGGGGAAACCTTCAGTGGGTGACACATGTGGTTGAGGAATTTCTGAATAAATCCGAGGATTATATTGGAAAAGAACCTTGTTATTGATATTTAATCATATGTGTTACTTGAATTGAAATCTTTGTAGTCCCTTTTTGAGATTCCCCCCATGTACATTCTTAAAAAGGCTACCTTACTTACATAAAATATAGTCCCAAGAATATACTAGCTAAATATTTTGTGAGGTGGATATGAGATGTGGGGTTAAAAGATCAACTCAACAATACTTTCTAAAAATCACCTATAATGGTTCTTATCCATGTGGTTGAGTAGCTATATTCCCCTGGCGTCCGACTCTCATAATTGTGTTAGGCTAAATACATTTGTAATTTCAACTAGGTAGAAAGTATGAGAACATATGGACCAGACTATTTTGGTATTGGTGAAGATTCACAATTTCCAACTGCATATATATATGGGGAATTCACAATTATATATAACAGTGAAATATTAGATTATCGAGGGCTGGATATATTCTCACATTATTGCCTAATATGTACAAGGATATATACAAGTTTAAAAATATAGATTTTAATCACATATTGAGGGAATATTTGGTATAATACCACTATAGTTTAAGGTGAAGGACCCCATCAAACTGTTAAATATTCACTCTGAGTTTAATTTCATTCCATATGGATTGCCTCCCATTGGAATGATCACAAACAATTGGAGTGAAATATGTGATTTTTGGTCATATATGATGGATTTATGGGATATTATATTGGTTTTTTGGAGTGAATTCCAGATAATTTGTGAGGCTTGCACAATTTATCAATTTGATCATCAATTTCAATGTATCGAGTATAAGACAGTGGAAACTTTAGTGGATGTGAGGAAATATATTAATCTTATAGGTTAATCATATATCAAGGTGATTATAACCAAAGAATATACATAAACGATGATCAAGATGACTCCAAAAAGATCATTTGTTGAGATATTTTCTAATCATTTCGATTCCAATATTTCTTCATACCAGTGTGTAATATTATCTAGCTATATTCACAAGGTCATCACATGGATTGATTTAGATAAATAGAGATGAGAGACTAGGAAACTATGTAAAAGGAAAATGACAGATGAGGCTCCAACATCACTAATCTATCTTGAACCTTATGTTTCTTCACCGCTAGGGGTTAAGCCAACACATCAAGATATTCTTCCATGACATAACAACTATCTAAGAAAAAGGGAGGCTCCCGCTATGAACAAAAGATCTAGGAGGTGGATAGACTCAACGGAGATTGAGTCTTCCATGGGGAAGAACTTATTATTTATGATGACCCCTAAAAAGAATTATATCTTACAGACATCATTTTTTTAAAATTTAATCCCTCCATATAAGATATCTATGATATGTGGGAATCAAAATTAAGTTATTTTCAGATGACCTATATTTGGAACTTGCTGGATCCTTAGACATTGACGTTGATTATAACATAGTGGTGGTATGGAATAAAATATTTGAATTGGATATGTTGATTTATTCCACAAATATAAGGGTACCCATCACTACATGGGTACAATATGTGAATGATTATGGAACCCCTAAAAGCATCCTTAACTAGACCCTGGATAAAGAATGGGGATTAAATCATCAATCATAAAAATATAAAATAAATTTATTAAGATTTAAAATATTCGATCCAAAAAAATTGTTGACATGGAAATAAATATTTTTCAATTAAAAAATAAAGTATCTATAAAAAATAATAATTACACCATGTATATTATTAATGTATCCTCAGGGATGATCTTGAAAGATGAACTTATATGGAAGATTAAGGGAAGTTACCTCTTAAGAAATGGATGAAGAATATGGATGAGCATGAATTAATTTGGACAAATATTTTTTATCTACGATGGATTTAGCCAGTGATATGGTCGAACCATTCACCATTTGAAATCAGGAATTCAAAAAATGAAATATCATTATTTATGTGTATTATTGCTTATGAGAATGGAGATTCCTATAAAACTAATTCTTTTTATTTGTCATATATATATACACACATTCATATTGGAGTGGTAACATCATGGCTCACTAACTACGAGAACTCACTCACCTGGAAGTCCAAGTATAACTATGGGGATAATTGAAAGGAGGCCCTAGGTGGGACTCAAACAAATAAATACTAAAATAGTTGCTTCCATTATAGAGGGGAAACAAGAAACATATAGATAAATGATAGTTGATGTATTTACAATATCCCAGGTATCATTGATATTGTAAATATAACAAGAAATAATTCCTCTACCCACCCCTACAGGTAAAGATGAATACAATTATAGTACTATATGAAAACAATGATATAGTGTTATGAAACATTCTTTTAATTTATTCCTCTATCAAAACCTATATTATTTCACAAGTATTCACAATAAAATTGAAACTATACTAAAATCCATTGATTCCACTACTTCTATAACGAAATTCAAAGGAATTAAGAGGCAAACGACCCTACCTAGAGTAAATAATGAACCACTTCCCAATTTTCCACTCCACTTAGAGGTGCAATCCCATATACCATGAAGGAATCCATCATAGAAGGTAGTAATGTCTTGGTGGGTGGTTAGGTTATGATTAGGAATGGAAATATCCACATGTCACTAGTTTCCAAGACCCAATCAATGATTCATGCTCCAGTGCTACTAATGAGGCGATGTATATTGCTGGATACATTCATAAGGTCTTGTCAACCAAAGATGCACCAACAAAAGAGTATAAAACATTGATAAAATAGAGTGAGTAACTTAATTAATCTCAATTGATTTTAGTATACACTGAAAATAATGTTATTCTCACAAATCTCAATGAATTACTAATACAAATTTTGGAGATAGACTTGGAAAGATGCTTATTTGATCACACCTTAAGTTAAATCATTCTAGAATAAATTTTCTTATTCAATAGTGACTCTAATATAGTCCATAAGAATCATGTATGATACTGATATACTCATCAGTGTGCTTGATTTATATTATGGATGTTACTTTTTTATACTCATAGTGATGAGCTACATGTGAAACAACATTGAGTTAATAATTAATCCATTATTTTAGCTTTTTGTGATTCAATAATTAGGAAAATGAATTATTCATGAAATATATAATTTGGTCATAGAAGCATGGGGGATAAGGTAAAGAGATCTTTTAGGAGGCATAAATCATCACAATCTCTAGAAAGCTTCTAGTTATGGAACCTCAATGAGCCTACCATTCTATTTTAGTGGTGTTGGAGTAGTAAAATTTTGATAAATATGAGGCTACTCACATAAATCAACATTACAGGGATCTAGACGATACCATGGAAAGAATATTGGGTCACCAAAAGCTCCGTTAGGATTCCCAAGGTGAGAAAAATTATATTCCAAGGAGGAAGGAATTATCCCAATTGAAGAAGTCAATACAACATGCATAGGCAAGTTCTAACGTATCATTGAGGAATCCTAATGATGATATTCAATCATTTTTTGAGGTAATTTTGTAATATCCTTCTATATATGAAGAGCGAAACCAATTTTTAGATTTTCTAATTAACTTTTTATTTAAAAAGATGACTAAAAATAGATTTTATTGTTTCCTAATGTCTATTAGTACTTTTCTACTTTGATTTAAAAATCGCATATGATAATCTTTGAAACACATGAATAAAATGATCAAGATAACTTAGACCTACATTAACATAAAATTTAAATGGATAAATTCAATTTTAATTTAGAAACACTTCAGTTGAAGTGATATTTTAATGGGCATGGCTTGTGGATCTATACAGGTATTTCACTATCACATTAACACTAGAGTTGGTCCATTGGTATGTCAATGATGAATTTTAGGAATAATTATTATATGGGTTTTAGAATATAACTATCACCATAAAACTAGATATATTCAATTTGGATTTGAATTATTTTACTAAATGTGAGGAGAACCACAACATTGAAATTTAGATTGACTATTCCAATGTTCTAGGGGATATAGTATCCCTATATTTCATATTTATGATATATATATATATATATTCACTCCAAAATCCCATGAATAGTGGACTTCCATAACCTTTTCCTTGGAATGTGGACCATATTCTTCATATATTTTCATCTATTGGGATTTTGTAGTAGTTCCTACATGTTTTATTTCTTTTCCATCAATAACCCAACTATGTCCTAATCCTCGTATGGAGGAATCATAATAGGAATGCACTCATGTAAATATAAGTAAGTTCATCTAATCGTGATAACAATATTAATAAACCCTCTATGTATAAAGATATCAATGGAAATATAGAATATAATGGATTGATGCATACATTTTAATAATATGATGCTTGGACCATAATGAGAAGGGGTGTTTGAAGTTATAGTTCAACAGGGTTTAAATGAATCTAATGTCCTACACATTTTGAAATGGAATAATGAATTTGTAAATCATGACATAAGGTATTTTGATCAGGATTTAGGTTATAGGAGAGGTAAATGAGAAATAATCATAGAACTTAATTCAATAATGGGTTCTACTGTGATGTTGCATTGGTGTATGGAGATTATGGGACTACTTCCTCAGGATAAAAACAAGGATGTCGTTAGAATGCTATATTGGGGGTGTGTATGTCATTTAAATATTAGTGGATATATACATGGCCAATCAAATGTGTCCCTTGAAGTAGGATGAAATCATTAATATTTTCCCCGGAAGGTTTATGAAAATATATGGAATTATAGTCATGATGTGGGACATAAGGAAGGTGATGTTCAAAAATGTTTATGGTGGAATTTTATACGTATTTTTACCGTAATTATTATTTTTTTGATCCTTTGAGATGGAGTGAAATTTGGTGGTGTTTTCTTAATGATTCTAAAGAAAAGAAGGGTACGTTTTATATCACCATGACACTGTGGATATGAAGAAATGAGTTACTGTTATATCTAGAGGACATGAATCTTGGACAAGGAAATTATGTTTTGTAACACAATCCAACTTTGTCAGGGTAAATGACAAGCATGATACACCGTATATCATAAAATTTAATTTTGTATGATAAAAACATAGTTTTAATGTAGTTTAATATCATGCGGTCCAGAATCAGCTGTGGTTTACATTAACATCATGTGACAAAGGTGTAAATACAAGTCACATTGTAAAGATCTAACTCATAAATAAGTTGAAAAACCCAGATCTTATTGTCAGGTCCATGAGGGCTTTAAACTAGGATAAATCATTTTAGAATGAGTTATTTTAAATCTTAGAACATGATTCTTGTAAATAACCATTTGTTTAATGCATTTTTTGGATTCCCTATACATAAAATGCAATAACATGGCCTACAATTTCAAATATAGTGTGAAATTATTGAGAAAAATATGGGATATGTTGATATTTTATTAGAAGTCATGACTAGGTATGAGACATCTCATACATTTGTTGTGGTCAACCTAAACTGATGGGATTTGATGTTTTTTTGTATAATACCCATTTTAATTGGGATGATAATGAATCCATATATAAAAAATAGGCTAAAAAATTCATTCTAAATGAAATAAAGACCAAAGACCCATCAATACTGAAACTGCCCCTCCCTAGAATTTGGTTAATTATTGGCACTATACTCCCCTCCTCATATATATTATCGTATATAATTTACCCATCTGGAGATGAATAATTCTTGATACTGATGCAGTTTTTATACCCTCTCATTATTTCAATGTAGTTAGTTTTCATATGGTGATTTATAGTTTCCATATTTCCTCTTCTAGGGCCTACTATCATGTGATCATACCTATCTACTTTATAAAACAAAGGCCATGTTGCTCTAAATCCATTTAAACCAATGAACTGATGTGGATTAGAGGCCCTATCGCATGATGGCCTATGGTGTCCCAAATTATCTCTCGCCCAAAGACCTAAATAAGTGGCCTATAGTCTCAAGTTGAATGAATTGTTCCATATAAATAGTAACTATAATAGTCCTCGCTACAGTAACTGCTGCTTTAAATGCTACAGTAACTCAAAAATTTACCCCCACTAGGATATCATCATGAGATTCTTATATAATTATGGGGTGTGTTAACCACTTGGACAAAATTCTAACTACAAATATGATAAAGATAAAACTTTTTATAGTATTATAGTAGGAATCAAACCACATGTAATTTTTATAAATTCTCTCTATATATATGCCTCAAGTTTAAAGGAAGAGATTCAGGTAGCCCTATTATGGTGTTAGGTGATTATAAAAAATCTAACATGAATGAGGATGATACATGATTATAAAGAATAATACTAATGGTATTTTTAATTGGAATTATGATAATATTTCTAGGTGGTACTTCATACCCTTGAAAGGTATGGACCAATCCACAGAGAGTTCCAAAGTGGGCTCTTGTATAGATCTAGGTCACATAAAAGAGGGGGAATTTAGGTTGGTAAATTTTTTCGATTGACCAAAAATTAGATATCCAGGTATCACTGTGTATCCTATAATATCTTGAATCAGATAAGAAAAAGTTCTTGAGGCCTCTAATACATAGATAACACTCATTTGTAGGGGGGATTATCAAGTTTAACCAAAGCATAGGTTCATCGAGAGAGATGAACATAGATATAGATACCTAAACATTATGTTCAAAAGGGTAATTAGTTTCTCATTGAAAAAATATACAATTGATCCTAGGAATAGAGATTGAAGTGTTACTACATATCCCATAATATTAGGTATCAAGACACATACAGTCCTTTCTTGATGGAATTTTATCTGAAGGCAGATAAATGTAATAAGATATCTTAGAAAAATATAAATCATGTGTAATAGAAATGAGTCTTACCAAACATCCACATCATGTGGTTTCAGGAATAAGGTATTATCAACTTTATGTCATTAAGATTAATGTCACACAACTTGGAAATACCTCTCTACCTATAAGTTCATCTCACCTCAATCATGCCTATCTATGTGGTTCATCATTACTACTAATCTTACCCGAGACATGATCAGTGTGTGAAATAATAAATGACTAGGATATGATTCAAAAAAATGAGAATACATGATAGAAAATATATGGGTAAAATTCCCAAAATGGTAAAACTAAGAAAACATTACATGGGTTTTTCTCCAATGATGATAATAGAGATTGAGAGTGATAAAATAATATTGCTTAAGATTGGGGAAGAAGATATAAACATCACATTGTATTCAGTAAGAAGTGGAATAAAGAAAAAAAATATCTTATATACATATATAATACATTTATTACTTAAGGTTAGGCTCATAGAAATTTGGGGCTACACTCTGAGGCTCCTTATAGGGATCTGGATATGGACCTCATTTTGAGGATATTCCATAAATGTTGTTCATTTTGTGTTGTTTAAATTCAAAAAAATGACTCAATATCAGGAAATTTAATTTCATTTTCCGATGGATAAACATTGTGTATTTTAATGACATGTAACATGGGAAAAAATTAGTGCATTTTAATGTCAAGTGAAAAGGACATTAATTATGTATTTTCATGTATTATAGTATGAAATTTATAAATAGGCGTGAAATGATCCAATATATTTATTCAGAAATCATTTATTGGTGGGGGTGTGATGTTCTCCCTTTGCAAGGATACTATAGATTAAACTAAATTAGAGTATATATTGTGTATGTTGTTGTTTTCCTTACATTTTGGTTTGATGTATTTATTATTCATCCTATGAATCGTTGGGGTTTTGAGAACCAGTACCATGTTTTCTTAATTTAAGTGGAGACTAAATTTCTTACTCAAATCCCATGAAACATGGTTTCAATAATCCCCCATATTGTGGAATGTTCACTACCATTCCTCGAATGTCTTCATTAACTTATCTGGTTTCACTTGACAATATTTATTTATGGAAAAAAAAATTAGAAATGTAAATGTGAAGTAAGGGATATTAGATGTTAATGGGTAGGATCACCTCCATCCTATAAATAATATTATATTTGGTTGTTAGTGTAGAAGTGTGTCATGTGGTGAAATAATACAACATGAAATTTATAATCTTATATTTCAATGAATTTATATATTTATCAACCATCCTTGTAGGATATTTGATAGTGTTTTGTTGAAAGTGTCAATTTATCTATTTTTCATTTCATGGTAGTAGGAGGAGTGGTTGGAATGGATATTGTACTTTTGACACTACCTCTTTCACTTATAAGAAGTGATGTTGGTGTCGTTGTCCATCAATATAGTTTATAGGCACAAAATATAGTAATGTAATTTGACTTAAAGATGGTAATAATGTCCTTTTTCAAAACTTATTCTAGGGGAATAGACATTTCGAATTTGAAAAATAATTCAGTGGTAATAATTATATACATAATCTACCTTGATGTTTGAGTGCATGTATCCACATGACATCCATTCCTAAGGTGGGAAATAGATATGAATAATCAGCAGTACATAACAGTTCTAAAGGCTAATGAATGAAGCTGACATCTATTTATAAATATTTTTTTATCTTGTTGAACTATAATAAGTTTAGCATCATCAGTGGACAAAATAATCTACGACCATTGATCAAGTTAGAGTGCATCGTTTCTAAATAATGAGCATTGCATGTTCTTAAATTGACTTTATGCATAATGGTGAGGATTTATCTTTTCTTAATGTATGTAAGTAATAACCCATCAGTTCCTCATATGTAGAGGACTTTTTGGGAATTAGGAACACTATAGAGGGTCATGCTCATATCCAAAGGTTGAGTATTATATTTCTTTTCTTGATCTAGTGGAAGGATGTTGTCTTAGAGGTAGTCTAGGATCATGAAAATCCATTTATTGGAGGCATCAATCGAAGAGGATTTGGAACTATCCTAACCAGTGGTTGTGTTGACTTCATTAACCTCATCCAATCAGTTAACAAAAAATTGGGAGATTATCCAACGATATGAAATATGGATGACTTTTTAGTCCTATTTTGGATTTTCTATGGTGGTGGTTATATTATATAGGGATTCAACAAAAGTGTTCCTCAAACATTAAATGTGGGTAAAAGTGGGATAGGAGGAGAAAAGTATGATAAATTCTAAAACATAATTACATTTAGGTATTAAATATTCCTTATAGATGGAATATTATCCATTGATTTGTTTTACCACTAGTTTCAAATCACCTTTGATGATTAGGTGAGACACTAGTATATGTAGGCTAAATCTGAACTAGTGTTATGGGCTTGATACTTTTCCATATTTTGAGTGAATCATTCTGGTGGAAGTAATGTATAGAGATATACACCCTTTGGAAAGGGTAATTTAAAAAAAATTATAAAATAAATTTGTTTTTGGGTTCTTCATTCATGTTCATACCAATATTTAAGGAGCACCCTCAAAGCACTTATCACAAGCCTAACATGTTTTTGGTGTAGTGAATAATACCTTCTCAAGGAGATCTAGGAATAACGTTCTTCTATAGGGTTCTAGGTGTGTTATAAGAAGGTATTTGAATACATTTAACTTAAAAAACTTCTGAGGTATGACCCAAATTTCAAACTGTTGCTAAATTGCTTCCTATATTTCCATATATATAGTTATCATTCTACGTCTAAGTATTTACTTATGTGGCTCAATATAGGAGACTAAATGGATCTCATGATGTTGGAGGTACTATCTCTACTTTTGTGTCATAAATTTAGATTCAAAATAATACTTTTTGATCTTATAATTTTATGTTTCAGTGGGTAGTACGGTCTAGATAAATAAATATAGACTATTCACTTTACCCATTTCATTCATCTATATTATGAGTGTACTAAGAAAACAAGAATGATTCCGCACATATAAGAAAATTATTTTTTTTTCAACTTGAAGAATCATTATAGGAATGTTGATAAGGTGAAAATTTATATTATCATAGGCAATCTGATAGTCCTCATCCCAAACATAAGATTCCCCCTTATTCATTAACATAATTAATTATAATCATTCACCATAGATATTGGAAATGATGAAATTAATGTAGTTGAGATTCCCCTATAGTCCTATCAATTCTTAATAGTTCAAAGGTGTGGTAATTTTGATAATAGACATTATATATTCTTATCAACCTCTATGATATTATGGGGCCCCACAAAGTTGATAAAATTTCTTAATGTTACCCTAAATGATCACCTTAGGGTATTTATTTTAAAGTTTTGTTATTGAAGTGTTCAAAATACTTCTTCATGGTCATCAGGATTGTCACAATCTAACATTGTGAGATTTTATGAAATATAATAATTTAGATTAATTTAAATTAATTATAAGACTTCATTAGACACTATTTATAGTTAATATTTCATTATACACAACAACATGTTTATCTTTCATTTCAAGTAACATTAAGGTTTTTTGATAAATTGTCTTTCATGAAAGGTTGAGTCTTATAAGACAATAATATTCAATTAATATTATGATAGTTGTCACATATCCATTTGAATAATTATAATGAATAATATTAAGCAAATTATAAAAATATAATTTACAAATGTTTATATAATGAATTTTATGGTTACCAATTAATTAAAAATGAAAATAAAATCACATTGAATATAAAAGATGTGTTTTTTATGAAAAATAATTTTTTATGCTACAAAAATAATTTTATCTTAATAAATAAAATAAAAAACAATTAAATAATATGTTTTTAAATCCATACAATAAGATTTTTAGGCATAATATGGGAACAAATATAACTTTAAGCATAAAAACTGTATTTTTCGAAAGGCTTTGTTGCTACCTTTTAATAGAATAAATGTTTTAAAACTAAATTTTGACATTTTTATAAAAAACATTTACAAAATAAACTTTTTATTTAAATGAAAAATTAAAAAATTATCTTATGGGGGTTTATTTCTATGAGAAGTTCAATTTTTTGAAGAATAGTAAAAAATACCAAAAAATTGAAGTATTCTTTTTCATCTAAATAATTTATAATATTTTATTTTATTTTTAATTTATAATAACATCAAAATATTTACATTCTAAATATATTAATATAATATTGGTAATTGAAATCTATTTTATACTGAAATTTTATTTAATAACTTTTTGAGCTTTTGAACCTTTTTAATTTAAAACCCAGCTTTCTTGTTATGCCTGTGAGATTAATTTTTAAATAAAATTATACCACTTCCATGAATTGAATTTGGAAAAATTGATTCCATATTTATAGATAGAATAATTTATATTATCTAATAAGGTCAAATTAATTTTTTTTATCAATGTGGTTAGTGAAAACCATTAAAATTATTTGCAATGATTATGGTAAAAACAACTTTACATGGTGGTTAAACATAGAATATAAGTTATAGAATTGACCAAAAACATTTCCAAAACCCATTGGATTGACATATTTATTCCATTATTACTTTATTATTGAAATTTATGGGTTTTTGTGATACTTTTCAGTGAAATTGACCTGTATAATATGTTAACAAAAGAAAAAGATAAAAATATATATTTCTTGTGTTTTTATATATCATTAGGGATATAGAAAATAACACATAGGTTTGGTCATAAATATGTTTTTGAAATATAAATGAATATATTTCATAATAATAATTTATTTAAATTTTTTTGAGGTTATATAATTATATTAAATGACTATAAAATGTCAGCGCTTGGATTATTTAGTTATTAATTCAATAATATAAATGATACTAAAATCATTAAAAGAGGGGAAAATATAATGATTTATTGTATTCAATTATTTTTTAGATGAATATATCATGATAGGAATATATGTAGTTAATATATTTTAATGTTATAATTTTCTATATATTTTTGAAATTGAATTTAAATGAATAATTTCAAAATTAATATTAATGTTATTTTATAATAAATGGGATTTTATTAAATGATTTAAATTTTCATCAAATCATATATTATACTGAGTGAATATAAATTTTTAATAAATATAAAATATTATATATTCATGGACTAATTGATCTTTGATAATGAATATATTGACCCCTATATTTTAAAAAACATCGATGGCACTATTAGGGTTAATACAATGTTTTTGCGTGCCACATGTACTTATCTTATAATTAATTTCCAAAAACCACGTTATTTTTATTTTATAATTTTTATTTCATATTTAAAATATGTGGTTCTAACCTTTTATTATAATTATCGCTTTAAATTTTTCTTATTTGATGAATTACATATCTTAGAAAACCAGTTACCTTACTGAAAAACCAAAAAGAAAAAAACATAGTATTTAATGAAAATAAATGTTTTCAAAAGTTATTTTTTTTATGTTGAAGGTTTTGATAGACCAAAAAATCCCCAACCTCTCTTATTACTCAATGTTTTAGGAACATGATGTATGTTAGACCTCCCAATAGTAAATAGTTATGAGTATTTATAAGAATGCCACTCCCTAGCTTTAAAAAGGCACTAACTCTTCCCACTTCTTCAAACCTCCAATACCTCTTGGGTTGTAAAAATCATTACCAAATGACCTAGAATATACCCCCCAATTATATAAGTATTATTTTATAAATAAATTATACCTTTCAAGGTTTCATTTCAATCTTATGGAGGATACCTGAAAAAGTGGTAATGTTCTTCTAAAATAATTTTTAAATTATTTCAGTCTCTAAATCCTTCAATTATTATTATAAAATGTTTTCATAATAAAATTAGTATAATAAATATACTAATAATTTTTTATGAAATGTTTTATATGTACACCCACATATTCATCCATAAAATAGTTTATGAAATTATTATTCGTGTGTATGGACGAATAATACCTCACACAATGTTTTTGTTTTTCCCATTACCATCTTTCATGGTTGGGAATATTGTTGGAAGTAATTTTTATATATGATATTTACTAAATTTATAAAATGATTAGAAATTTTTATTAAATATATAGTAAAAAAAATTGATGTCCATACCATAAGAGTTACGATAACGTTGCTCGTTTGAATGATGGACTACCACCTCAGGAAGTGATGTGAATGGTTTTTCACTAACTTGTCACATCGAAGTTAATAAGGGTAACTATAATGAATATATATGATATAAATGAAATAATTATGATTTTAATTTTATAATTATATTTTTCAAAATTTAACATATCATTTTCTTATTATTGTTTCACACACTAGAAAAGTGATAACATCATTTGTGGATGTGTAGACTTTGACCTCCTTGAAGCAATGTGATTGTTATTTTTTTCATAACCACCTCAGATTAATTATATATATAGGTATATATATTCAAATAATATGGTATTTAGGATATAATTTTTATTATATAAATATAAACTTTACATTCTTTTTTCCATAATGATCATTGGAATAATGGAATTGTTACTCATGTGTTTGTATGACCTACAATCCCCATTATCGTAACATTAGTTAATTTTTCATAAAAATATTTATTATTTCATTTAAAATTATAATTAAGTTATAAATATGATAATTATTTCATCATTATTATTCTGCATTTGTTTAAATAATGACCCCTTTGACATTAGTTGACCTAATGATGGAAATTTTGACAAAGAAACCGAATATGGTCCAAACAACCAAATAAAACCTAATTGATTAATTATTTGTATAAAACATATTTATATGTGAAATAAAAGTAAAAATAAAATTTTAAAGGTTGATAAATCATTCAAATAGTAATAATATTATTATTAGTTAGGATGATAAATAATAAACCTGATCAAGCACACTTACAGTAAGTGTTTTTCTCGTCACACTTTAATTCATGTGAGATGTATAAATTATTCACCGC
This sequence comes from Viscum album, assembly GCA_963277665.1. Taxonomy (NCBI): domain Eukaryota; kingdom Viridiplantae; phylum Streptophyta; class Magnoliopsida; order Santalales; family Viscaceae; genus Viscum; species Viscum album. The sequence goes on from OY728164.1 coordinate 778,086,870, forward strand.
TTTTTTATAGTGTGGTGTATATAAGTCCAATAAATATATTTTATGATTTAATCATAAAATTAATAGAAAATTAAATATCTATTTTAGGGTCTATATTTCATGGGTATTATATTTTCATGTTACTAAAGTTGTGAGGTATTTTTATCACGATTTTCCTTCTTTGAGATGTTTGTTATGTTTAAACCTATATTATTTTATGAGGAATATGTAAATATATTTTGACAAGTTATATCATGAATATATTTATTATCATTCAGTTATATATTTCTTTTAATGTTATTCTTTCAAAGGGGTTTTGATTCAACATTACCAAAGTCGTAATAGTCTTCTGTTATAATCTCATCATTTATCGAAATCATTTGTGATTAAGAATATAATGATAAAATATTATGATCTATCCCAATATAAATTTATTAATTTTATTCTCATATAGTTTTTTACAGTGTTTTAATGTAATATTACTATTTTTTTATTCTTTGGTAGTTAAATTATTTGATAATATGTCTGTAAGAAAAAACAACTTTATTTTTCTCTTTAGTCGGATGTTTATTCTCTTCCCAGACCATGATTTTAAAAAATATTTTCCAAAATGATTTTAAAAAATTTATTAAGATCATTTTCAATGAAATTTTGTTATATATTTTTCTATTTTTAAAAATTGTACTAAAAAATTCTCAATGATTCCTTTATATGTTTTTAATGATATTTTAAAATAAAATGGTATGAAAATAAGATTATGTATAAAAATAGTAATTTAAAAAATGAAATGGGTATTTTACAAAAAATATATTTGAGGATATTCGGGAGGTATTTTCACTCATCAAAGTAAATAACTATTTTTGTAAATTTTTCTCCAATGGGGATATTTTTTAGTGGTGCCATCCTAATTCCTTCTCGAGATGGTTTAAGATTGTTTCAAATAGATTGACATGGAACATATTTCTTTTATATAGGGTAACCATGTTTCAAAAAGAATGATATTGAACCAAAATATTTTCCATGGTATGTCTATGTTTTAATGAGATTGATATGGAAATCATTACTTTTCTGTAGCTTAACTATGTTTGAAATAAATTTTCATGTTACCCATTTTATTTTTATGAGTTCATCATGTTCTGAATAAGTAATTATTGTTTCAATGAGTTATGATGAAATCAAATTTCTATGTCATTTATTAATTATTCAATTCATAGAAACTATAAATGATTGGTGAACCCAGATAATTCCAAGTGAGCTAGTTATAGTGTATATGATTTGAACGACTAGATGAACTCTAATGTCTTGGGTAATGAATATGTTTTCTAGGAAATTATATTGGATGTTATTTGTATGTTTATTCTAATATTTAAGGGTTTTACAAGGGTTATATAAGGGCTCTGTATGGGTTTAATGAGATGATGTTCCATGATATTGATATGTTTTACCAATGATTTATTTGGGATTATGATATTTCATAAGATCAATATTCTTATCACATGGTTCATGATTATTGATTCTTGTGACTATTCCATTTCTTAATTTTTTATGCAATGTTTTTATGTTAGATGATCAATGTATTTGTAACACCCTACAATGATAATGGTTTAAATGACTAAATGATATGATTCATGTAAAGAAGGTTTACCTTTCTTTTCAAGAGCATAATGGATTAAAAATACATAGTTAAGTGTGCATGGCCGGAAGTAGTGATCAGGATGGGTGGCCTTCTAAGATGTTTTCCAAGGTGTTCTTCTCTGATGAAAATGCACACATGAATGGAAATCTGTTGGCCTATAGAGAATTTTGTTAATCAGATGACCCATTCGGTCACATGTGTGCGCCCAAGGAAATGAAACACACGTCTATAGGGAAATAGGTGGTACCTAGAAGGCTAGGACATGAAGAACAAGTTAAGGTGGGGGTATTCGTGCTATCAGTGGGGCTTAGTTGTCACATTTGGTATCAGAGGAGGAACCCAGCCGTAAGTGTGGTGCACTAATGGGGTTGAAATGTAGGGTCCACAACAAGGACATTGTGCTCTAAAGGGTGGAGGGTGAATATAACACCCCAGAATGATAAAGGGTTAAATAACTATATGATATGACTCATGTAAACAAAGTGCACATTCCTTTTCATGAGACTACCTGATTAGAACTCCACAGTTAAGTGTGCTTAGCCTAAAGTAGTGGTCAGGATGGGTGACTTCCTGGGGTGTTTCCAAAGGTGTGTTTCAGTGAGGAAAAAAAACTGGAAAGGACATTTATTGGCCTATGGGGGCATTCATTAGTTAGATGTCCTATTTGGGAACATGGGTGGGCCCTAGGAAGGGGACCTCGTGTCTACAGGGATACTAGTGGTACCTGGTGGGTCTGGATCTGATGTCCATGTTAAGGCGTGGTGTTTGTGTGGTTAGTACGGCTCAATTTTTTACATTAATTATCACACCAAAATTTTTGAATAATTTTATTTTTTATTTTATATGGGTTTGAACTATTTTTTTGAGGTGTGGGTAAAGACTGATTGATTTTTTTTCTTTTTGGATGATCAATGATTTTTTTTCACATGACAGTATACAGAAAACGAGCATGGAATGGTCGAAGCCACATGGATTTTCCAAGTCATCATACATCCCTCCCACTATTCAAAAAAAATTATTGTCAATATTAGTTAATTAATTAACTGTATGGATAATAAAGAAAAAGAAAAATTAAAAAAATGAATGTTAGATTTGGTTGAATAATAATAGTAATGGTAATCTTATTAAAGATTATTATTATTATTATTATTAACATTTTATTATGTTATTATTATTATTATAATTAAAATAATTATCGTTATTCTTTTTTTAATTATTGGTAATAATAATATTAATATTATTTTGAATATTTTTATCCTTATTACTAAAATTATTAAATTATTATCACCTTTTTTAAGTTGTTTCTTTTTAGTTTTTATTTGTTATTTTTTTTTTTTTAAGGTTTTCACTCCCTTACCCAACACTCCTCACCCATCTTACCCCCTAACTGATCACACAAACCCTCCCTTATACCCTTTGTGTGCACGTTTCCCCTCTCCTTGGCTAGCTCCCTTCCGGTGAACACGATTATGGTTCCCCCTAACCCATCACGCCACCCTTCTCACCCTCTGGTGATCCCCCTTGCACTACCCTTCAGACACCCCTTTTCCCTAATCATGCAAACCACTATAACATCTGATATCCCTCCTTCTTCAGTGACCTATAACCCACTGGCCTCCTCCTTCGCCGACCGCAAACTCGCCGCCCCCCTCATGCGACCCTTGCACGACACCCCCTCCATACAGATGTTTTCTTCCACCTCTTATTCCTTATTATTTAGGGTTTTCATATTTCCAACTATTATGGTGTCAAATTAAGGTCATATTATAGGTTATTTTCATTCAATAATTTTTATTAGGTCACACTTTGGGTTCCTTAGGTTGTGGTTGGTGTGTAATTGAGGTTTCACACAGAGTTCCGAATTTTCTACATCGAGGTATGTGATTCCATCTGTTAATATTGTTTGATATAGGATTTTGTTTTCCTAATTTATTTATCATGTTATTTGATTATTTTGTGTGGTGTGAAAGTGGTTTTTGAAAAAAAACATGGGATTGATTTCTAAATGGAATGTTTATGTAGAGTAGGGTGTGTTTTTGGTGTAAGCCAATTTTGTATCACTCAGAAGTGTTTTATAATTTGTAAAAAATGTTTATTAAATGATAAAATAGATGAAACTAATTTTTAGGTATGTTTTTTGTGTGCGTATATCATTATTAGAGGACTTTGAGTGGTATTTTTCGTGCAATGTCTTATGATACCTTTTTGGTGTTGTTTTATAAAACTTTTAAATGGTTTATTAAATTATATTAATGATGTGAATGACGATTGGAATGTTGTTTTCATGGGGGATTTTAAATAAAATGGATATTGGGAATGTTCTTGGTGTGAGGCCTTTTTATGTTCCTTTGGGGTTTTTAATAAATTATTGAAGCGGTTTATTAAAATATGAGAGTGATAAGGAACACATTCTAGATAGGATTTGGTGTGCATTTGGGTATAAATATTGTTTTTTTGTGTAAATGTTTATGGTGCTAACATTGAAGTGTTTTATAAATTATTTTATTGATTTATTAAATTATATGTGTAGTGTGTGGTCCATTTTATGCAGTGTTGAGTTTCTAGGTCTAAGGAGACTATCATATGCGTGCATATGCATGTAAATATAAACATGTAGGTTCCACTGTTACATGAATATTCATTCATGGAATTGAATGTACATGTATAGGGATATATGATCCTTTGGGTATATATAAAAATTCATATGATGGTGAGTTGAGACTCCTATATGTATCCCCTTTCACATGTTAATGGGCCATGAAAACTTATTCATAGGGGATAGGTGTCCTATCATGTATGTGGAGGTGCATATTCTCAGTGGTGGAGTAGCAGATTTTAGTTAGAAATTTACAAGAGTTGAAGTGAACGGCTTGGTTTCACCATGAGTTAGGTCCCCTATTCCTATTCCTTTATTAGAATTCAATAATTTCATTCTTGTTTTAAAAATATGTTATATTTATGCTATATACACATTCTATTAAAGTTGTTTTCTATTACTAGAAATGATTATGCCTTTGTTTTAGAAATTGAAAGGTACTTATAATTCCTATTGTTCATAAGTGACTTTTCTTCAAAAGTGTTTTCCTCTGTGGTTTTGAATAGTTAATGAATATTTCTAATGGTTTTTGGCCATTAGTCCAGTAAATATAAAAAGTGTTGCTTGTATGTAATTAATCCTATTTTTCACCTTAATAATGGTTTATGAAAATGAAGAAAAAATTCTATATTGAGGCATGTCCCCTTGTTTTAAAAGATGATGTGTGTGTTGAATGTGTGATTTATGATATTTTCGTAGTAAAGAGAATTGTGAATTATTGTGTGACATAAAGGGGGGATTCTATCATGGGGGAGATCAGTGGTGAGAGGCTGGATGTGTTTTTAGGTAAAGAAAATGACAAGTACAAATATGTCTGATAAGTAAAAACTCAGCACCACTTGAAATTGAGCACAATGGGAAACAATCGTATTTAGTTGGGAAGACTATGACTAGTATGCTAGATGATGTATAATTGGTTCATCCATGTTTCATCCAGTAGGATTGACACAACAACACTAACTGAACATTGAGATGTTTGGAGACCACTAGGATATGGATGTGTTCCCTACTAGTGGCTCGTGAATGAGAACGTAGATCATTGTGGTTCATATTCCACATTTACATCTAGGTAAGAGGATCCTAGGTCCCCAACTAACACTAGATTCTTAGATATTTGAATGTTGCTTTTGATATGATTTTCAATTCAGTTGTTTTGTGCTTGTTTCCTATTTCATGCAATCCATATATAATTTTAAATTTATTCCGTTTTATTTTGAAATGTTAGTGCATGGTTGGATTCCATTTTGAAGATTTAGTGGTAAATAAATGTTTTTCGTACAATTGTAAATCAATTACATGGTTTTAAAAGGAATGAAAAACAATATTTTAGTGGGACTTATTTTTGAACTAGCATGTTTTGGGATTCCTTTTTTAAAGGTAAGGGTATAGGGAGTTATTGTACTATAGAATTCTTACTGAGCATCTCGGTGCTCACACCTATATTATATTTTCAGTTTCAGGGTGTAGTTTTCAGATATCTTTTGCAGTGAGTGTGGTTTATGTTCATTGGTGACCCATGAGGTCACCTGAGGTATGTATCATTACAGAGTTTATTCATGTTTCTAGTATAATTCTATTCAGTTTATATTCTTTTATTTAATGTTTTTGTTCATTTTATCTTTACTTAACTGTATTTTTTTATCATCTAAATCATTTCCACAAGTTTATTTGATACTCGGTCACTTGTGCTAGCTCGTGGGAATCAGTAACTCCCCTCAGGCCTTACCGTAGATTGGGTCAGGTTTCTGGTTATATAGCGACCCTGCTTGGTTCGTCACCAAATGGTATTAGAGAGAGGTTATGAAATTTTGTGTATTTTTTATTGGGAAGGAGTCATGATTGACCATAGCTAGTATTGTCAAAACTCAATGCTCTGGTTATGAGTAATGTTCCTGGCCATCACACTTTGTAGAGGGAGTTGAGTTACCAGGGGAAATCAGTTTCAAGTGATTATTTTGGTACTTTCTATTCCTTGATGTTTGGGAAATGAAAATAGAGTTGGTTCAATGGTTTCTATGAGCTCGAAGGGCTTGTAAATCCACGTGGAGCCTATGACATTGTCCTTGAACAGTCTCCATAATGGTGGTCTAACCAGAGTATAGCCATGAACCATTTGTCTGGGTCACCCATCTACACTAGTTTCCACTTGAATCATCTTGTGACTCATTCGGTTCCAAAATTTTTTTTTATGAAAAACCTTCTTTGAAAAATTTTGGAATTGAATTTTAAATTATAAATGGTCTGATTGGGTTCCTGGGTCTCCACATCAGCTAGTGTACTTCCCCATAAAGATTTGTATCATAGTTGTTGTGTGACCACAAGTGATTCTCCATGGTCAGAACCTCCATTTGATTAGCGTAAGAACCTTCTTCCTGTTGAACATTAGAATATGAATCCACCCCTCTTTTTTTGGTCTAGTGGATCCTCTCATAGGGGGAGAATTGATATGAGAGTAGTTGGAAGAAACTTGGCTCTCTTGGGTTTCCTAGGTTTTTGACTGTGGTGTTCGACATCGCTAAGACATTAAGTCCTATCTAGAAGCAATGAAAGAAATTATAGTGGAGAAAATGGAAGTAGTATAGATTTTTTAGCATGATTGGATGTTTTAAATGGTATTTTGGGGTGTCCATTGTTTTTTTAAAATTAAGAGATCTTGTTAAGACACTGAAGCAGTGAATCTAGTTATAAGTGGTTGTTATGGCCTCCTATAGAAATAGTATGTTGTTAGGACTTTGGTAAAGGTCATTCTCTTTGAAATATATTTTTTGATTTCATCATCCATTTTTTGTGACACCTTATAGTGTCGTGTTCTCACTCGATAGCATAGTCGATGGTTTTACACAATTATGAGAACTTTATCTCTAATAAAATTGTTTTTCCTTTGGAAAATGATGAACTTCATTGATTTAGATGAAGGTGTCTACCATGTGTCCTTCCTCTCAATGTTTCTTATTCGAAGTAAAGAGGGGGAATGCCATTTCATCTTTTAAGCCCTTATTCTGTGAAGTGTTCTGTTGCAAAAAAACGTATTCCAAAGTGTGATGTGTCTGATGGTGCGGTTTAGGTTGTGATATGATCATTCATGGGACCAGAAGAAGAATCATTGTTGGAGGGGATTCTAATGTCGGACTGTGATGTAAGAGTTACTTTAGTCATCATAGCTTTATACATAGGTCTCATATTGAAGTTTTTGTGTAGTCTAGAGAGCCCCCATGTTGTGAATGGTTTGGAATTGAGTTATATTCTTAGTGTGGGAGATTGAGATATTTTACGACTCTAGTGTAGTTGTGTTGTTTTAATTTTTCATATTCATTGGAAGGATGTGGGAGGACCTCGTTTCCACATTATGACCTATTTGGATTTAAGAGTTTCTCATTTGGTATAAGGAGGTATTGTCATTTTGTTTCCTTATAATCCCAGTGGTTGTGATCCACCATATATGGGTTTCCATTTAATTCCCATTCATGGCCCACGCTTATAAATCGAGAGTTGTTGGAATTTTTTTCTTTGGGGGGAATTAAACCATTAGAATGTGATAGTGGTGGTCTTGTTGGTACATTGTATATCCCCCTTCCCTCCCCTACCCTTGTGGTGTGGGTTATTGGTTCGTATGTAGAAGCACTCGAGTTTGAATAGTCTGGAATCTTTTGGGGGGGGGGGGAACCACTGTGGGTCTCTCTAAAAGTTCCACTAAAAGGAAAATTTTTAAGCCAATTCCTTGTGGGGGGAGTCGATTTGACCCTCCCCATGTCAGTTTCCTAGTTTCACATTTGGTATAGGTTGTTTCTTTTTGGGGGGAGTCCGTTCGAGCCTCCCTCTATCAGTGATTACGATTGGTTGTTTTTTCCAAGTTGACTATATGAGCTTTTCAAGAGTGTTAAAGGTGTTTTGTCTTGGGACATTTAATGGTTTATAGTGAGAGTTTTTGTATTTTGATCATCAACTAGAGGTGACTTAACAATGGGGGGTGAGAATCACATTGTAAGCATCACTTGGAGAGAGACACTTGGTGGGGATTTTATTTTGGGTCTCTGAGTTCAACTTGAAGGTCCTTTTCTTGTCAGTAGTGTTCTTATCATCTTTTTCAATTATTCGATAGGGAATCTCCTTGTGTAGCATTGGAGTACAAGTTATTTCTTTCGAATAAACCATGGGATGGATTTCAAAGGGAAAAAGTGTTTTGGTAGGGATAGTTGTCACACCCGGACATCTGAATAATTTAATTTTATTATTTTATATGGGATTGAAATATTTTGTCGATGTATAGGCCAAGAACTATTGATTTTTTTCTTTTTTTACTGATAAATGATTTTTTTTCAGTTGATAGAATCAAACACACGGGCAAGGCACAGTCGAATCCATGCAAATTTTCCATATCACTATGTTGTGTACCCAATTTTCAGAAAGAATTGTTATCATTATTAATAAATTAATTTACAAGATGAATAATAAAGCGAAATAAATAATAAAAAATTGAATGTAAAATTTGTTTTAATAATAATAATGGTAATATTATTAATGTTTATTATTATTATTGTTAACATTTTATTATGTTATTATTATTAATAATATTAATAAAATAGTCATTGTTAAAATTTTAATTATATTTTGTATTAATAATTTTAATATTATTATCCTTATTACTATAATTAATAAAATTATTTTTATCTTTTTTTAGGTTTTTTTTAGTTATTATTTGTTGTTGTTTTATTTTTTTAGGGATTTTACCCCTTCACAAACATGAATCATACCTCTGAACCACTAACCCCTCGCACCACCCCTCCCCTCTACCTGTTGTGTGCACGCCACCACTCCCCATGGCTAGATCCCTTCCAGTGAACCCAATTCTCGTACCCCCAAATCAATCGTGCCACCCTTCTCAACCTTTGGTGGCCCCACTTGATCCATCCTTCAGACACCCCTCAACCCTACTAATGTACACCACCAAAATGGTTCACATCCCTCCTCCAGTGACCTCGAACGTTTCTGTCTCCTCTTTCTTTGATTACAAACTCACCTCCCTCCCTCATGTGACCCAGCTACTACACCCTCTTCGTCCAGTAGTTTTTTTCCTCTTATTGGTCCTTATTCTTTGGGGTTTATATATTTCAAACAGTTATGGTGTCAAGTTAGGGTCTTAGTCTAGTATATTTTTGTTAAATTTTTTGAATTAGGGCTCACTTTGGGTTCCTTGTTGTGTGATTGATCTATAATTGAGGATTCACACGGAGTTTTGAATTTTCTACACTAAGGTTGGTGATTAAATCTAAAAATATTTTTTGGTGAGGAATTTTTCTTTAATAATTTATTTATTAAGTTATTTGTTTATTTTTTATGTTGCGAAAGTGGATTTTGGAAAAAAATTAACATGTGATTGATTCTTAAATTGCATGTTTGTGTGAAGTGGGGTGCATTTTTGGTGTAACCGAATTTTGTATCACCTCATAGTGTTTTATAATTTGTGAAAATTGTTTATTAAATGATTCAAGATTTGAAAATCCTATTTTGGTATGTTCTTGGTGTGTGTATAACCATAGAAGATGACATTGAGTGGGGTTTTGTGTTCAAAGTAATATGATACAATATTTATTTGTTTTATGAAAAATTTAAATGGTTTATTAAATTATATCAATGATGCAAATGATATTTGGGAATGTTTTTAGTGTGAATTTTTTTTAAAAAACAATTGGTTTTGGGTATGCTCTTGTGTGTGGCCTTTTGTTGTTTCTTTAGGTAGTTTTATAAATTAGTGATGTGCATTATTAAAATATGAGAGGGATGTAGAACATGTTTGGGATAGGCTTTGGTGTGCATTTGTGTTTAAATAGTGTTTTTGGAGTAATTGTTTGGTGCTAACTTAGAAGTGTTTCATAAATTGTTTTAATGATTTATTAAATCATTTGTGTAGTACCCAGTGCCTTCTATGTGGTTTCAAGTATCCATGTCTAAGGAGACTCGCCTGCTTGTGCATATGTAAGTAAATAAATACATGTAGGTTTCCCCTTTATATGTATATTAATTCATGGCATTTAATGTACATGTATGGGGAAATGTGTGTCTATGTGTATATATAAAAATTGACATGAAGGTGAGTGGATAATGGTATATGCTTATAAGAATAGCTATAAGTATCCCCTTGAAAATGTTTATCATCCATGCGCATGTATGCATTAGGTCTAGGTTTCCTTGCAAGTATGTGAAGCCGCATATTCTTAGTGGGGGAGTAGTGGATTTTAGATAGAAAGTACTAAGAGTTGAAGTGGATTGCTTGGTTCTACCTTGAGGAAGGTACACTATGCTTGTTCCTTTGATTTGAATACCATAATATATTTCTTGTTTTAAAAATATGTTTCATATTTATGTTATATACACATGATATAAATTTTTTTTGTGGTTTCTAGAAATGAATATATATTTTTTTGAAATTGATATATATTTTTAACACCCTTTGGTCTTAAGTGACTTTTCATGAATTTTGATTTCCTAAGTGGTTTTGAATTGGTAATGAATATTTACAAAGGCATTTGGAATTTTATCCAGTTAGTATAACAAGTGTTCCTAATATGAAATTATACACATTTGTAACCTTAACAATGGTTTATCAAAAATAAAAAAAACCTCTCTTAAGGCATGCCCCCTTATTCTAGAAAATAATGTGTTCATTTATTGCGTGATTTCTAATATGTGACTAGTAAATAGGCATGTGCATTATTGTGTGATGGGAAAATGGAAGGATGAAATCAAGGAAGGAGATCAGTGGTGAGAGGTTGGATGTGTTTTTATGTAAACAAAATGGTTACTATATACATGTTTTCTTAACAAAAACTCACCACCACTTAAAATTGAGCCCAATGGAAAACCTGGGATTCTAGGTGGGTGGAATAGGACTAGTATTCTAGATGAAACATAAGTGGTTCAAATATAATGATTGACACTACATAACCAACTAAACATTGTGATGGATGGAGACCACTAGGTTATGGGTGTGTTCCCTACTTGTGGATCATGGATGAGAATGTAGATTTTTATGGTTCATATGAAAAATTGACACCAAGGTACGAGGATCATAGGTCCCTAACTAATACTAGATTCTTAGATATTTCCAATGGTGCTTGTGATATGATTATCAATTTAGTTGTTTCATGCTTGTTTCCTCTTCCATGAAAACCTTGATTAAATTTAAACTGATTCCCTTTTATTTTGAAATGTTATTGAATGTTTGCATTCAATTTTGAAAATTTTGTGGTAGAGAAATATTTTTCATGAAAATGTAAACTTTTTACTTGGTTTTTAATAGAAAGAAAAAAATATTTTAATGGGTCTTATTTTCGAACTAGTATGTTTTGGGTTTCTTTTTTTAAATGTAAGGGTGTATGGCATTGTTTTACTCTTTCATTCTTACTGAGCATCTCGGTGCTCGGGCCTACTTTATCTTTTTAGTTTCATATTCTATTTTTGGGATCACCCTTATAGTGAGCATGGTTTATGTTCCTTGGTTACCCTCAATGTTACTCTAGGTATTTCTGGTTACATAGTTTATTCATTTTTTGGCTGCCTGTTTGTTCTGTTCATATTCTTTTATTTATATACTTTGCTCATTTTATGTTGACTTATGTATATTTTGTTATCGAGTAAATCCTTCCAAATGTTCATTTGATAATCAGGCACTTGTGGCAGCCTGTGGGGATCAATAACGCCCCTTAGGCGAGGCCACAGACTTGGTCGGGCGTCGGGTTTGATGGCGACCCAGCTTGGTTCATGATAGTATTGATTGGTATGAGTTCTTTAATGAATGTATCATGCAATTAGATTATGTTATCATAAAATTTTTCAATCTTTTGCTCAATAATTATGTAAAATTTTTAATTCTATGTTTACCCTTACTATGAATTTGAGATAAGCCTTTTTATGTTTACTTTTCGCCAAGTTACGAATAATGAGGCTGAATGATTTATTTGTTTAAAAGATTTTTTGAGGATTGTGTTGATGAACTTATATGTTAAGATGGGTATAATAAGAGATGATATTCATCATTATGAACTAATTATTTTTTATTCAATGTTAACATTTAATCCTATAAAATAATTAACCAAAAATATCCTTGAGAATGTATGTGTTCAGGGATTTCTTATTTATTTTGTATGGTTTGGATGGAGAAATTTGGGTCACAAATATTTGTATCATAACTGAAAATGTGAGATCATTATTTCTATATAGTATATGGAGATGTGGTTCATGGGTTGGTATAGTTGGTATCAATGTTCTATTTACATAACTTAGGAGATTAGGTTTTTTCATGTGAGGTTATATTAAGTGTAATGGATACAAAAATTGTGATATATGATTAAGGAATATCATATGTTCAATGTTCTAGGAACATGATTTAGGTTTTCAACTATTAAATCATAAAGTGGTTGATGAAATTTTAGGAGACGTTTTAATATGATTATGTATTTGTAAAGCTATATTTTAACATGATGTATGGACATCAATTTTTAGGAAATAATATTTAATTTATTGATAGCCTATAGAGTTTATATGATATTTGATATTGATAAAAAATGTTTTATCCTATAAATAATAACACCATTAAAAATTTATTTGGTGACTAAGTGATTAATTTTATTTAAAATAATATCACCATATTTTTAGGCTTTGTATCAAAAAAGTATTATATAACCATATTTATTAAAAAAACTCATTAATTTTAGTTTTTTAGGTTATTTGGGATATTGGGTTATAGAATGATTTGTTGTAAAAAATGGGTATTATAATTTAATTTTTATGATTACTATATAATATGATGTTTTACTCATTTTGTGAATTTTATTACCATGATCTAACTATTTTTATTTTGGATAATGTGTAATGTCATGAGGAATATCTTGTTATATCTATTTATATTTATTTTGTCCATAAAATTTGATTTTGGTGCTTACGGAAATTAAAAATTAATCCTGAAAACTCATCATCTAGATAAAAAAGGATAAATTGAGGTAGAAGTTGATTATTGAAAGAAATACTGATCACCAAAAAGTATATTTCCATATTATTATAGTCTAAATGGTCAGATAATTTCTTAACATTAGGAATAGGATCTTGAGAAAAATAATTATCTCTGCACCTATATTTTTGATGAAATGATGTTTTTTTATCATCAAATATTTGGGGATTTAAGTCCCCTAACATTATATTGATCTTTCACTTTTTCATGTTCAATGACCTCAATCACTATTCAAAATTATTTACATTTTCCCTTTATTACCACCTATGTTATCTTATGTGGGAACAAAGTGATGAATAACTTTTCGTTACCCTTATGTTTCCAAACTTCTACTTTTTAAGAGATGTTTTATTTATTTAGTTTTTATGATATGTCTTTCAATAAATTACTTTTAAAAATGTTAATCCTTTGATAACCAAGATGAATTTCAAGGTAGAAAGTCATTTCTTTGGGGTAGGATTAAACATCCAATGATTTTATAAAAAATTTTATATCAAATTAATTTACATTCATTAGTATCTTGTGTTACATGAAATTTATAGTTTAATTTTAATTATACACAACCCAATGTTTGGTGTTCATTGCACTTAACAATGAGTTTTTTTGATAACTTGTGTTACACATAGGGCCGAGTCTCACCAAACAACAATATACTATTAATATTATAATTATTATCACCTAGATGTTATAATGGAGTGATTGAATAATATTAACTAAATTATTAAAATATGTTTTACACATGTTTATATAATTAATTCTTTTGGTAACCAATTAATTACAAATGAAAAAAAAAACAAGTTGAATATAAATGAAGTGTTTTTATGAAAAACTATTTTTATGTCCCCAAAGGACTTTTATCATAATAAATTATATTAATCACTATTGGTGTATGAAATTAATGAAATTTATATTTTATATAAAAAATAATTTTTTTTAAATTTGTTTAATTAGTTTTATTGGCATAAAATAAGAACAAATGAAATTTTAATCAATAAAAAGCAATATTTTTATAAAAGGTATTTTTCTGCCTTTTAATGGTATGAATATTTTGAAACTAAATTTTGAAAATTTAATAAATTTTATTTTACAAAATAAACTTATTATTTAAAATAAATATATCAAAATTATCTTAGGATGATTTTTTTATTTTTCTGAGATGTTTTATTTTATGATGAATTGTGAAAAAATACCGAATTTTAATTGAAAACAAACGTTTTGGTCCAAAACATTTATAATTTTAAATTATATTTTTAAATGTTTTTAAATTAAAAATAATTCCATTATACATCTACTAAAAAATTTATTTTATCAGAATCATATTCATTTTGAAATTTGATATGAGAACTTTTTGATCTTTTGAACTTTTCACTTTAAGAACCCACTTTGTCAACACGTCTACATGATTAGTTTTTTAATAAAATTCTTCCAAGTCAATGAATTAAATTTCTAAAAATTGTTTCCATATTTTCAATCATAATAATTTATATTTTCTAATAAATTTAATTTAATTTTTTAACAGAAGTGATTACCAAAAATAATAAAAATTAATTACAGTAATTAAGGTGAAAACAAGTTTACATAGTGGTTATACATAGAATATAACGTGTAATAATGACAAAAAACATATACAATACCCATTGACTAGAAATATTTCCCCCTTTTTGACCTTATGAATGAAATATATCTGTTTCTGTGAATATTTTTGATGAATTTATCCCATATAATAAGCTACGAAAAAATAAAAATAATGTACATTTATTCCTTTTAATTTTTATAATGTTTTTGGGATCCGTAAAAACTATATAGGTCTGGTGGTAAATATTATTCTAAATTATAAATGAATTTTCATTGTCATAATAATTTATTTTTAATAAATATAAATGATTTAATTAAAATAAATTACTAAAAAACTCTAATAGATTGATTATTTAGTATTAATTAAATAAAATAAATGATACTAAAAACATAAAAAGTTTCGTAAGAATAATGAATTTTTTGTTCCATTATTTATTAGATGAATATATAATGATTAAAAACATTGAACTTAATATACTTCATTTACATCATTTTCTTGATATTTTAAAAATAAATTTAATTCAATAATTTAAAAACTGACATTAATTTATTTTATATTAAATACTATTTTATTAAATGATTTAAAATTAATAAAAATATTATCTTATTAGAAGTAACATTCAAATGTTAATAAATATCAAAAATGGTCTATTAATATTCAATATAATGATATGTTTTTATTTTGAGGCAATTAGCTACAGCCACACACACATCCATCTAATGGGTTACATAATCATTATTTGTGTGTACAGTGGACTACCGCCTCATGAAATAATGTCCTTCATTTTTCTATTACTACCTCTCTTGGTTAGGAATAATGATGTATATACTATATATATATATGTTTATGATATTTTTATTATTTATATCATAATTATACCTCTTTATTATGTATACCTTATATACCATTTTTATAATCCGAACTACAGACTATATGACGATGTCTCTCATGCATCTGGCTTCCACCCCATAAAGTAATGTGATGTCTTTTTGACTAACATGTCACAAAGGTCGGTAATACGGGTAACTAAAATTTATATATATGATATAAATGAAATAATTATTACATTTATTACATGATTATATTTATTTAATTATAATATATCATTTTTTCTTACTATCTCACACACTAAAAAAGTGACAACATCATTCGGGGTGTAACCCCCTCAAAAAGATGTGATTGTTATTTTTCTCGAAAACATCGATAGAATAATATATTTAAGTACATACAATTAAAAAAATTAGTATTTAACATATAATGGTCATCCTTAAAAGTAAACTACCAAATTCTTTCTTTCCATAATGATAATTGTAAAAATGAAAATTGTTACTCATGCGTACATACAACCTATTGTCTCCATGATCATAACATTAGTTCACTTTTCATAACCATATTTCATATTGAATTTAAAATTAAAACTTTTTTATAAAAATGATAATTATTTCTAAAATATTTTTCCTTATGTGTTTAAATAATGACCCCTTTGACCTTAGTCAAGCTACCAATGTTAGTTTTGACAAATTTGATGAATGTTTTAACGCCTCAACCCCAGAATCCAGGAGCCAGTGCATTATTTTAATACATTGGCATGATTACAAAGAATCAATTTTCGGAGGATCGATCAGTTTAGTAGTCTTGGAAACGATATATATACATAAGTTCAACATTATAAATTAAAAAAAAAACAACACTAATTTATTCCATTAGAAACATCCAAGCTTCCAAGATTATTCCTGCATGTCACTCATAACTAACTTGTTCATATCCTGGAAAAATGAAACATAAGAAAGGGGTGATCTCAAATGCTCAGTATGAGTAATCAATACAGCGGAAGATAACATATACAATAGTCATAGTGAATAATTGAAAACACATGCCTTTAAAAATAGTAAAAATGAACACTTAATGGAAGGAATATGAGATGAGTGAATAATCCCATAATAAAACATAGTCTGGGTATTCTACTAGTCAAATAACCAAATGAAATATCAATAGATAATCTCATAATGATGAAATTCATAATGCCAGACATCATAACCACATAGTAAAGGACTCCTGCCAAGACTACTAATAAGATTTTGTCAAGGCCTTCTGCCAAGACACTAGTTTGTCACATGAGATCTACCGATACATCGAGGAACAATAGCGGGCACCACTCATCACTTAATAATTCCAATTCATTCCACATATGAATGTTTGAAACATAATATCAACATTCTTATTAAAACTAGAACACGAAATGTCAATATTTTAACCACAAACCATGAATTTCATAAAAATTGCACATCCACAGTCAAACATTGCTTACTCAATTCAATATGGAAGATTGTATTATAATAGATTATCCTCATTTGAAAATAGTGAAGGATATTTCCATAGATGAAAATAATCATCAAAACAATTTGAGAGAAATATCCACCTTTTCTTGAAAACAGTTAGAAGTCTCATTATTTACCAAGAATCCATTTAATATAGATTTATGAATCAAAGTGTCCCATGACACTTTGGAACTTATAAAGGGAATTATAATTTTAAAAAATTAATTTCCATATAAACAAATCCTTAAAAAAAATTTAAAATATGGACATTAATGAGAAATATTTAAAAGAATAGATCTTTAAAACATATAAAATGATATTTAATTAGATCTTATAACCAAATGAGAGACACTTCAATAAAATAATTGAGATAATAAAATCACCATAATATATTGAGAATAAAGGGATTCATGATATACTATGTAAAAGTATATTATATACACCATATAAATGTGAATTGGCGTATAACAACAAAGAAGTATCAATGAAATGTAAATTGAGATGAAATGTCTTGGAAAGATCGTATCATTAGGATAATGAAAAATCAAAGACATAATTATGTGTGAAAAATATAAATAAACTCTATATTATTGGATATTTAGTGTAAATCAATCAAATTAAATTCACGCATATTCTTTAAAAAACAACACCAATGAATTTGTCGTTTAACTAAATGAATGGATATTGAGTTAAGATTACTCTTATCATGTTTATATCAATTACATGAGAAATTATAAATAGAGTGATTATGTGTATAAAAAGTATATCCACAAAAATGGGAGTGGAAATTACTATAGAAATATTAAATAGTGATTCCACACATAATCATGGAGTAAAATAATCAATGAATTATGTTTAACGCCCAATGAGTGGAAACAGAAATTCGAAATTTCCTTACCGATTTGGTAACTCACGAAACATACACCCCATGAAATAAGTATCAAAAAATGAAGTTGTAAATACCCATAGATTAAAGTATATTACAAAATAAATATAATCATGGACAGTACATACAATACACAAAAGGAAGTAGTGGCAATACAATGTGAATCTCAAGGGAATACGAAGTGAGATGAAATCCCCTTACCACGTTGTAATCAATCAAGTCATATGACTAAAAGTTAATAACCACAAAATAAATCACAATAATACCATGAATATAAATATATTCATGATAATATATATCAAATGGAAGTATAGAATAAACCAGATGAAATAAATAAGTGGCGAACAATGGAAATCTCATAAAATTAAGAGTGAGATAAGAAATCCCTTACCTCAAGTCTGACTTGTCTTGTATGTTACTTATTCATCCTGAATAATAAACATAAGTTAATTTTTACTTGGTTAAGAACAATTTTCATGTTTATTATTCCTTTTATATCACTTTTTACCTTACTATAATAATTATTTAATTATTTGAGTTCATATTGGATATTTTATCGATGTTCGGAACGTGAGTCAAAAATGAACTTGTTATAATTAACATTTCACCATGTGGTAAAAATTACATTATCTATAAAATGATATATATTATTTAGATATCATATATATATTATATATATGGTATATATATGTATTTATAACATTACATAACATTTGGATCTAAGAAATGAAATGCACCGTTCATGAAGACGGCAAGTCGTACGTACACATGAACACTACTTTATTTTCTATTTTATATTTCAATGGAATTAGAACATAGTGATACATAGGTATTTTAAAATTACAGTATAATATAATATATAATATCATTAAATCCATCCTTTATATGTCTCGTATAAGTCATTAACGAGTCATATCACTTTGAGGGGGTGGTAGTTCTCACTTCCTCAAATGAAATTATCGTGTTTTACCCATAATGGAAACCATAAATAAATGATATAAAAGGAAAATATAGAAGAATAAAAAAACTTAAACATAATATATATCATATATGAATACATTTTCATCTTAATGGCCAGAATGAGAGGTGGTAGGATACAATTGAACAATCATCGTTTTGTGAGGCGTTAGTTTTCCATCCAAAGAAAGAATATGTTCTTTACCCATTAGATGAAGGTTTGTGTAATTATAGTTAAAATGATTCTCATAAAAACATACTAATATATTGAGTATACTTTTTTTGTAATAAAATAAAGGAATAAAAATATTTAAGGGGTTGGAGAAGTAGAATAAAAGAATAGAAGTAAAGAGAAACCATTACCTTTAATTTGGGTAACTCCCTTTAGTTTGAACCAAAAAAGACTTCTTGAAGTGACTTATGCATAATTTAAGGCTTCTAGGTAGAAATATAGGGATCTTAAGAGCTTATTTAGTCATGGTTTGGATGAGACAAGGGGCATGAGAGGTGTGAGGAATATTTTAGAAGTGGTGTCCTTTTATAAGGGAGAGGAGGGGCTCTTAAGAAAGTTTGAAAATGTTATTTTATTATAAACTTATAATCAGTTTAAAAAGGTCCAAAACTCATTAAAGTATAATGTAATATGACTAATATTTTAAATAAAATCATTCAATAAAAATTGGTCAGGTTTCATATATTTTTTTAGTATTAATAATCTTATTTATTTAAATCATTTATTAATGAGGAAAATACTGCATCATTATTGTGTCATAAAACATTTAATTTATTTGATGTCTAAAAATTATAGAAAAATACCATAATCTATGAATTCATTTTATGTTTCCAATTATTATTTATACTCGAAATTATAACTTATATAACACCACATAAAAATTGATATACTAACAGATATTTGTTAATGTCATCTTTTGTCTTTACATTAAGTTAATTTAAATAAAGTGTCATTATCATTATTATGTGGCTCCATGGGGTCCCAAAATCGACCCAAGGATGCCCATGTTTGTATATGACTCATAAAATAAGGTTTGGACATGTTTTGAGGTAATTTTACTTTATAATAATATTCTTGATTAACTTTAATTACCATATTTACCTTTCACCGCAGTAAATAAAAGTAAAAAGTTACTATTCAATGAGAATTATTTTCATCTAACTGAACAAAATTTTACATAATAATGAAAACCATGTCTCTCATATTTTGAAATTTTAATTCATAGAAGCGGTAAAATTTCATTTTAATGAAAATGTCAGTTGTTTTTACTATTACTCAGTGGTTTTACTATTCATCCAAAATTGCAGTTTTTCAGAAAAACGCCAAAAATTCAGCCTAAGCTATATTTGATATTCCAAATTCAGAAAAGATGAATATTTTAAGAATTTCAAAACATATAATTTGTATTAATTTATTTAAAATTAATTCCTATTGTCAAAACAAATAGCTCATTTTTAAGAAATAATAACTATCAAAAGATTAACACTTGTTTATGTATAATTTCAAAGTGAAATTAATTCCAATGACCAAAATTAGATTAAATGGTAAAAATATAATCTAATTATACTTCCAAAATATTCAAATTTATAATTGAACACTATAAATTATTCTGATTAAAAAAGATGTTTTAAATTAAAATTTAGTATTTTTCATTATTTACCCAAATATGAAAGTTATCAAAAAAACACAAAAAATTTATCAAAACTAAATTTTTATCTCCCAATTATAAATAAAAAGTTTATTTTGTCAAATTTTATATATAAAAGTGTCAAATATTTGATTTAAAAGGGTTCACCATTAAAAGGTGGTAAAAATTGATTTTTTTTTAAAATACTTCTTTTATCTGAAAAAATGAATTTTTTTGTATATTATATCTAAAAACATATAACATGGATTCTAAAATTATATGCAGTATATAAAATATAAAATTCAGTTATTTCAATTCATAACCACTTTTTGAACAGCTAGTTGGGTATGTCGGGGTGCGCTCAAACTCAGTGTTGCGTGTAACACAAGCTATTAGATTACTTAACAAAAGATAACATACTATGAAATCCTGGGGTGTTACAAATATAGTTAAAACATCCAACATAAACAAAATTGGTTAATTAATTGTATATAAATAGTTTAGAAGAAAAATATAATTATTAATAAACATGAAAAAAATAATTTATGTAAATAATTTACATAATTTTATTATTCAATAACATAAAGAACAAGTGTGATAAATCTAACATAATGTATGTGTTTCTCTCGACTCACATTTATTTCTATGATAAGTATTATTTATTTACCATTTTGTTTTGTTTTGTGGTGTATATAATTACAATAAATGTATATTATGAATATTATACTGAACATTAGGAAGATTTTCAAATCCATTTTAGTATACCTCTTTCATTGGTATTGCAGTTTCATCTTTCTAATAGGGTAAGGTATTTTTATCACAATTTTCATTCTTTGGGATGTTTTTTATTCTAAACACCAATATTATTTTATAAAGTGTATATAATACTAATTTGATATGTTATATAACTAATATCATTATTCTCGTGATATTATATGATTCATTTAATCTTATTCTTTCACGGGGATTCTGATTCAATGTTATAAAACTGGAAATAGTCTTTTGTCATAATCTCATTTTTTATAGGTATTATTTAGGATTAAATATTTATTGATGAAATATTATGATCAATTGTTAATGAAAATAATTAATTTTTTTCTCCCATGGATATTTATTATGTTAATTACTAATATAAACTTTTTCCACCTTTTAGTACCTAAATCCTTTGAGAAAATTCTTTTAAGAAAAACCGACTTGATTTCTCTCTTCAGTCAGAAATATATTTTCTTACAAAACCATGTATTCTTTAAATGTTTTGAAAAATGTCATTAAATCATATTTTATGCTCATATTAAATGAATATGATATAGATGATATTTATGTTTAAATATCTCTATAATTAATTGTCAAATCATAGATTATAGGTTTTCAAAGCTATTTTCAATGAAACATGTTTTATGTTAAAAATTAGATTTTAAAAATGAAAGGGGTACTTTACATAATATTTTTTCATTGATATTTTAATTTTATTTCCTTTCATCAACACCAAGAAAAAAATTTATTTCTTATGATCCAATGGGGACATTTAATAATTGTACTATCCACATTCATTATAGTGATGGTTTAGGAATGCTTCAAAGGGATTTTCATGGAACTGGTTTCTTTTCCATTTGATAACAATGTCTCAATAAAATTATTATGCAACCCATTCCTTTTCCACAAGATAACCATGTTTTAAATATATTTTTATAGAACCTATTTATTTTCCAAGGGTTAATCATGATTCATAGAGTTTGTTATAGGACCCATTTCTTTTCTATAGGTTAATTATTTTTTGAAAATAATAAAAGTTATTTGAATGACTTATGATGAAATTAAATTTCTATGTGATTTATTAATAATTCTATTCTTGGGAATTATAAATTATGGTGTCAAATATATAGCACTTGGTGAGCCAATTTTAGAGTATAAAACGAGTGTTCCAAGATATCACTCCAATTCATTGGGTAATGATTATGTTGTCCAAAGATTTATATTGAATATTGGACATATGGTTATTCAAAATTCAAAGGGTTCAACAAGGGTTATATAAGGGTTCTATAAGGTTTATTTGAGATTATGTTTCAGTATACCAATATCTTTTATATATAATTTATAGGGGTTTATGATTTTTCATTTTTTAGATATTGAAATCATATGTCTATGGAATTTTCTTCTTTTGACTATTCTATTTGTTATGTCCTCATGCTATGTTTTCATGTTTGATTATCCATGTATTATAGAGTATGATTGCTTTTATGATTCACTTATACAATTTTACTGTTACATTATACCCTTATGAACTCTTATGCTCATTGATGTAATTCAATTGTTAATTCTATTTTTTAGCCTTATTGATAATTTTATCTCACCCTTATTGTGTTTCTATTAACCTTGTTTATAAAGAAAGTGGTTGAACAAATTTTTTTCACAACGTATTTGATAAGGATAATTTTGATGAACTAATTGGAAATTTTTGGTATAATGGAAGATTATGTTCATATTTATAACGAGTTGTTTATGAGTAATGTTGATATGATTTAGCCATAATTAATTAAAAATATAAACCTATAAGGACCTCAATAATGTAAGTGATCCAAGATTTAATTTTGATATTGAATGGTTTGGATGAAAATATTTGGGTATCAAATATAAAAATCATATTCAAAAATGTAAATTTCCTAATTTCAACCCAAGACTTGGGAGTTTTGGATTTTATACAATGTGTAATCAAGATTTGACAATGAGGTCATCTACACACCTCAACAAAGATTTCCCATTGAATAATTTGAAGTTGGGGTGCATGGTGCATTGGTATATAGTACCAATGTTCTTTAAAACAATGTTAATTTATTGATAGTAATATATTCCTTGTAATTACTTGAATGTATTGGATTCCTCATCATCAGAGGCCATCTAAATCTGAGAGTACCCAGTTTCCCCATCCATAATGAAGAGGGATATAAAACCATTCATCACATCAATCAATAATTTTATGATCAAGACTCAAATTACATATTTAATTATGTTCTTATTGAGGTCTCTCATGTCAATAAAATCCCTGATATGACCATTTTTCATCTTGAAAAGTCTTGTGATTTCCAAGAACCTTAATAAATGAGCATATTGGATGAAATTATCTTTAGTGAGTTTTCCAACCTCATATTATACTATAAAAACATGTGTTCGATTATTTCTTCTTTATTTTTGTATTTGTGGTCATTATTAAGAAATTATATATGATGAAAATGATTATTTGGAATTCAATCCTAGAATATTGGTGTAGTTCTTATAAAAAAACATCCTGATGTTATTATAGGAAGGAAATACACTCATCCTATTCCACTAGGGTCGTGGAAATTTTAATGATAATGGGGTTTGGATCCTCTTATGCATATTAATTCATATACATTAGCTCATAAATTATGGAAGAGACACCTTCCCCTAATGTTATTGGGGTGTTATAAAGGTTATATTCCTCCTCTCCCTGTACCTCATTGATTTCAAGGATAATGGATAAAGGGGTGTTTTTATACATAAATGATTTAATGGGGAAATATTTATCTCTAGCGAGTGATGAAAATATGTCCTTGATTTGTAATGGTGATGCTAAAACTAAAAAAAATCATTATAGTCATATTGGGTATCATCTCTTTCCTCCACACTATCATAGAGGGTACAATAGTTACCGATATCCTAATATTATAAAGATGATATAAAGTAATCATTGTGTTACATCAATGGTGTGTAGTTGTCCTATTATTGATATGATAATTAACAAATCTTATAGGGGATAAATGATAATAAGGGAGTAAATTTTCGGGATATCATCACCTGAGAATTCATTTCCCTTGGATGAATTTTGTTCACCGTCTATCATGATTTCCAAAATTGAAACAGTTATTACCATATTGATTGGGTCAAGTAAAGTATTTATACACTACAATATCTCCTAGTGTGGGTTCATTTCCTTGAACATATTGATGGAAAATATATTTTCACCACCAAATAATATCAAGGGGATTGTTAGGGTGGTTCTGAACCCATTAGGGTCATTAATAAGAATTTTACATACTCTAATCAGTTATTTTTTATCCCTCTTTTACAATCCTAGCACAACATACTAGGATTCCAAGGATTCAATTAGATCCCCACCACTACATAATAATCTACTCCTATTGATAGGGAACTTTAAACATTGATGGTATAATGATGAAACCATTGTGTGGATTTGAAAGCCATGACCATTTGAAGATAACAACAAGTGTTTTACCCTACTAAAATACAATGAAATTAGATTTATATTTGTTATATTTTAATTGGTTTTGAGTTTGATCTATCGAAGTGGATTTTTCTCTCTTTATTCTTACCCTTGAATGGTTATCATTGATGGAGAGAAATAATACTCACCATAATCTAAGGGTCAGAGAGTCTGGAGTGCGAATAGTTTAATTATAAAACCATTATCAATATGATATTAATGAAAGAAAAACATCACCAATTATTCTTATTATATAAAATTTTATTATGTTTCTCTAGATGGAGGCCTCTCAGTTGAGTCTTACGAATGAGATAATTGTTTTTCATTCCACAAAAAATGTATCTTTATGAGAAATCACATATACATAAAATTTATCCCTGAATTCCATGGGGTATTGAATGGATTTGATATGTTCTACATCTATATCTATCAGAAGGTGACGTTTATAAATGACTTAAAGTTTGTGTAACAGCCCTAATTTCATGTAAGTGACCTTTATTTTATGTATTTTAATAATAAAAAGTTTTTTGGTGAATTTGGGAGTGTATTGAGACCTTTTAGAATGTTTTTTGGGATTTTATAATGTTTCAAAGTTGGTCAACGATTAGTTTAAATATTGTAACATCCCCAGGAAACCATGAAAAATGAGATAGAGGGCTTTGGGTAAACACATAGATAAAAATCAAAGATTGAATAAGTTGTGCATCCATACAGTAGAAACTATGAAAAGCTATACATTGGTCATTAGAAACAGTTGATGTATGGATTCAAAACTATGCAAGCCAACCATGTGAGGATCCCCCATGATTCAATAGTTAGAAAATAGTTAGTTCATGGTTTTCCTAACCATACAAAAAAACCATCCACATTTGAAAACGAGATCTAAAAAATCGTATCTAGGATGGGATTATGTTTTAATTCCTCATTTCCATCAAAATGACCCTAAATAGTATTTATTACTTTAAAAGGATAAGGTGTAACATCCCTGGTAAATAAAGAATAAATAATTTTCATATTTATTAATATTTACGAATTAAATATTAATTTTAATTAAAATGGGTCTCTACGTTCGATAGCGTACTCGATACGCAACGATGAGTTTCTTTGAAAACATACGTTGCACACAAGTAATAAAATAATATTATTTTAAATGTTAGTTAACGAGTAGCCATTGTACTGGAGGGAATGGATATAAATAACTAAAATATGATTATATATGTTTTTAAATGTTTTTACATTTACCCAATAAAAGATAAAGGCTTAAAATACGGAAAGAGTTCAATTTTAGGCATTTATACCCTAATTTTCACGAAAGGTCCACTTATCACCTTTTGACGGAGAACCGTCATTAAATATTGTTTTCATCACTCTTATACTTTATTTTGGACCAAATATAACTCTTCTTTAGAATCGGGACATCAAAATTTGCTTTGTGTAAATTTTTGGTACCTTTCTGATAAAGTTCATTTTTTTTAATGAATAGTGTAAAATGTTGTACTTTAATTCAAAACCTCTTTTTAATCTAATTTATTAATATGATTATATTATCATTTGAATTGATTTTAATGTGAAATTAGAAAATATTTTTACCATTAAATCCAATAGTGGTTGTTGGAATTAATTTCACTTTGAAATCGGACTTAAACTAGTGTCAATCTTTTGATACTTATTGTTTCATAAAAACACGCTATTTGCTCTGACAGTGGGAATTAATTATTAAATTAATTAATGTGACTTATATGTTTTGAATTTTGTAAAGTAGACTTCATTTTTGAATTCGGAATGTCAAATATAGCTTAGGGTGAATTTTTGGTAATTTTCTGAAAAACGTCAATTTTTGATGAATAGTGAAACCACTAAGTGGTAATCAAGCAAACTGATTTTTCAGTTAAATGAAAGTTTAACACTAATGTGTATTGAATTTTGAAAATCCTACATACATGGTTGTCATTAGTATGTAAAATGTGGTTCAATGAGATTAAAATAATTTTTTGGTGAATAGTAACTTATTATGTTTTTAATCGCGATTAGAGGTAATTAGTGTAATTTAATGTAAAAATGATATTATAAAAATGTGAAAACACCATGACACTTGTCCTAAACCTATTGGGTGAGTCATGTCCGACCAAGACAATCCATGGGCCAACTTGGGGTCCCCATGGAGCCACTTTAGTTGGAAAATGACATTAATATATTTTTATTTAATGTTAAAGTGAAAATGAAACTAACATAAAGTGTTTTACTAAAACAATTGTTAAGTGGGTTTATACAAGTCAGAATTTTGATTATAAATAGTCATTGGAAAGATAAAAAGATTTTCTACATCATAGTATTTTTTTCATAATTTTTAAACACTAAATAAATTAAATTATATATGACATAATAATGATGCAGCGATGACATCATTATTTGACGATTTCAATAAAATGGAAAGATAATGTAAAATATATGAACTACACATGTATAAAACTTATTGTATGGGTGTATTTCGAAGCCTTATAACCTTATACACGAATTATTTCAATGTGGGACCTTTTAAAACCGAAACACATTTTCAAATAAAGTAATATTTCTTTATTTTCCAAAAGTTCCCCTCCTCTCCTCTTATAAAAGGCCCCCACCTCTACCACCTTACACACACTCCTCAAGCCTTTTTCTCGGCCAACCCCTGCCCATTTATTCTCTCCACATCCCTATCCTCATCCTAGATGATTCCCTTTGGGCAGAATCCTTTCAAAGGAAGCCTTTAGGCTCAAATCAAAAGGAGTTACACTTTTAAAGGTAATTCATTCTCTCTTGTTCATTTGTATTATTTTGCTTCTCCAACCCTCTAAACTCTTTTTATTTACTTATTTTGTAACAACACCAGTATCTTCAATATACTAGTATGTTGTTATAAGATTTATTTGAGCTAAAATCTCACACAACTACATCAAATGGTTAAAGAAAATACGGTTTTCGTGGATGGAGAAATTCTGCCTCCCGAAACGATGATTGTTCAATACTCATTTAACACCTTAAAAGGTGGCCATTATGATGTCACTATTTTTATATATGATATATAATATTTTTATGTTATCCTTAAGCTCTTGTTTTTTTCATTTTTGTCATACCTTTATGGTTTCCATTATGGGTAAAACGCAATATCTTCATTTAAGGAAGTGCGGACTACCGCCCCCTCAAAGTGATGTGATTCGTTAATACCATATGTGGGACGTGTAAAGGATGGATTTAAAGTTATTATATATGATGTTATACTGGAATTATAATATACCTCTATATCATTATTATTTCTTTCCATTAATGTATGATATAGAAATGAAAGTAGCGTTCATGAGTACGTACGGCTTACCGTCTCCATGAACGGTGCATTTCATTTCTTATCCCCGAATGTAATGTACCATTAAAAGTACATGTATATAATGGATATATATAATGAATGATATATCTAAATTATGAATATAATTCTGGAATTAAAATATACATACCTATCATTTAGTTTTAATTCCATTCATATGACAAAGAAATGAAAGTAGCGTTCATGCGTACGTACGGCTTACCGTCTCCATGAACAGTGGATTTCATTTCTTACCTCTAAATGATGATGTAATATTATAAATAAATGTATATGCTGGATATATATGATATATATGTTATCCAAATCATTAATGTCATTCTGGATATAAAGAACCTTTGACCACACGAACAACATGTAATTGTAAGAAGTCCACTTCGACTTAAGAACCAAATATCGACAAAACAAACATTATTAACTTAAATGGTTACATAATGTTTATAACATGGAAATAATTGATATAAAAGGAATAATTAACTCTAAAAAAAATTTATTAATCAAGTAGAAATTAACTCAAGTTTATTGTTCAGGAGATTAAAGAACGGTTGGGTCAAGTCGGATACGAGGTAAGGGAACTTCTTAACCCAACTTCCATTATTTGGGTTAATCTCCTACTTTCAAATTATGTCATTATATTATTATGTCGTATCTTTTATTTGTACATTATTTATGTGTACTTATAGTGAATACACATAATATATCTATTTCATTTTAAAAATTATCTTCGTAAGGGACTTCGTCTCAATCTCCTTTCATTGAGGCATATTTCGTTTTATACACAACTTTCTTTTATACGGTGTATAAACCCCTTTGACTTTTACTTTTATAAAAAAGGAATCTTTTTCTACAAAGCGTTTTATTAAACGAAAAAAAGGAATGTTTTTTTAGCGTACACGGTTACAACGACCTTTTCCGCCGCCGTGAGTATTATTTGGTCTTTAGCTTCCTCAACAAGCCGTAATGTTTTTAAAATAAAATAAATACCATATACTCTTTTATGTATTTTGGTATTGAAAATGGTTTTGATAAAGGATTATATTATGATATATTGCGATTTAAATGTGGAAATGTTATCATTCCTTTATATTGGTTTTATTTTTTATGATTTTATATTGGTACTTGGACATTTTAACGGGTGGTTACGTTATAAACCATATGACGGGTGGTGCCGTGAATACCAGGACGGGTGGTTACGTTATAACCTCCAATGCATTGGGTATGGAAGTTGTCCGTATGACTATTCCATTAAGTATGTATGGAAATTGGCCGTATGGCTATTCCATTAAGTGATATGAGTGGGAGTCGACCGTATGGTTATTCCACTTAAGTATGTTTATGTCCCAAGTAACCATTATATATGTTATGTGTTCTTTTTATGGATTTTATAGTAATCCTTTGGTTACAAAAAGGTAAGTAATGATACTTTATTCAGTGAAGAGTTTTTACTACTTCATGAAGGTGAAGGTATTACTTTGATAGAGTATATATGGTTTATTTGATGTTTGAAAAACTAACAGTTTTCATTCTTTCTGTATCCCTTACTGAGCTTTTTATGCTCACCCCAAGTTCTTTTTGAAATGTTTTCACAGGACTTAATGTGGAATAAGGTCAAGGATGGGATCCAGGGAATGTCATCCTATATAAAACATGGGACTAGACACGTTTCTTTTTTAGAGTTTTTTTTATTATGGACACTTAGTAGAAGTGACTACTTTGTAATCTTTTTAGATGTAATAGTTATGTTCTAATTCTCTAAAACTCTAAACCTGAAAATATCCTCAACGTGAATTATTCATTTAATTCAATATTAAGTAAGGTTTAAGGCCGGGGCCTTATAGTTGGTATCAGAGGTCGGTTTAGACAACTTTAGGAGTTAGAAAAGTGTTAAATTATAAATTAATTTAGGGTATGATTGAAATGATATAGCATTTACGGATTACCATGTTGCTTCACCTAAGATATTTCTGTGTTCAGAATGGTTTTCCGCAGAGGAAACAATGCAGCTATGTTGGGACGACAACAGGAGGGAGATAACCTTCCAAATCAGCAACCCGAGATGGTCGGAATCGGAACTGAATAGTTTGTTGCAGTGATGGAACAGTTGACTCAGGCTATAAATGGTGGTGGTATCCATGCACGAGATCAGCCAGATCAACCACAGAGGAACATGTCAGTGGTGGAACATTTCATGAGGCAACATCCCCCATCATTCAGAGGATCATCTGACCCTGTGCAAGCTGAAGGGTGGATTAAAGCACTGGAGAAGATTTTTGATGTCATGGGGTGTTCAAGAATCATCAAAAGGATAGTATTGTTGTTTACCGTTTTGATGGTGAAGCTGATCAGTGGTGGTCGATGGTGAAAAATATCAGGGATAGTGATGAGATTGAGGATCTTCACTGGGATGAATTCAAAGGTATGTTTCTTGAGAAATATTTTCCTAAGGTGGTTCGTCTTAGGATGGAAAAACAGTTCCTAGAATTGAGGTAGGAGGATGATTCAGTGGCTGCTTATGAAGCAAAGTTCACTCGATTGGCAAGGTATGCTCCGAACTTCATACGAGATCTTGATAGTAAAATAAACCGTTTTTACTCAGGGTTAAAGCCAAAGTATCGAAGGGCTTTAGCATCTCGTGAGTTCAAAAGTTACGAAAAACTTGTTCGATGTGCGGAGAAGGTGGATATGGAGTTTTCCGATGATCAGGTGTTCTATGAAAAAAACAGAATAAGAGGTCTAGTTGGCAAGAAAAGGGGAAGAATTCATCAAAGAAGCAAGGAGGTAAGAAAACCAAATATCCATCCTGTGAGAAGTGTGGTAAAATGCATCCTGGAGATTGTTTATCCAAGTCTGGTAAGTGCTTTCGTTGTGGTAAGTCTGGTCATATTGCTCGTAACTGTAAAGAAGATGATCAAGCAAGCAATGAAAAGCCAACGGTAAGATGTTTTAAGTGTAATGAAATGGGTCATTATGCAAACGAGTGCCCAACGATGAACTCAACTGGGGGAATGCAGCCAGACTACAAGCAGAAAGGGGTGGTGAAATCCTTTGCAACAACTTCAGCAGATGTTGGGCCATCGAATGAAGTGGTATCAGCTCCAGGGAGCTCAGTATTTTTCGAAGATTGACTTGAGGTCGGGGTACCATTAGTTGAACGTAAAAGAAGCAGACGTTCCGAAAACTGTGTTCCATACTAGATATGGCCATTGTGAATTTGTAGTTATTCCTTTTGGGTTAACCAATGCACCTGTTGTATTCATGGACCTTATGAATAGAATTTTCCATGAGTTCATGGATAAGTTTGTGTTTGTGTTTTGAGGTTTGGGAAGAGATTATGTGTGCCTTGTGATTCGCAGTTGAAGAATGATTTGTTATGTGAGGCTCATAGTTCTCCGTTTTCAGTTCATCCTGGCAGTACTAAGATGTATAGAGATCTGCGGGAGTATTACTGGTGGGATGGAATGAAAAGAGATATTTCTGATTTTACTGTGAAGTGTTTAACATGTCAACAGGTTAAAGTAGAGCGGCAGTTACCTAAAGGGATGCTTCAGCCTTTACCAGTTCCAGAGTGGAATGGGAGAATATATCCATGGACTTTGTTGTTGGATTACCGAAGACATCTCGAGGTAATAATGAAATCTAGGTTATTGTTGATCGCTTGACCAAATCTGCTCATTTCCTTTCTATACGAGATACTTTCACTCTAGATCAACTTTCCCGTTTGTATCTTAAAGAGATAGTCAGGTTACATGGAGTTCCTCTCTCCATTGTATTGGATCTTGATCCTAGGTTTACTTCTAACTTTTGGAAAGGCCTTCAAAAGTCGTTGGGTACTGAATTAAATTTTAGTACAGCTTTTCATCCTCAATCAGATGGGCAGTCAGAAGGAACAATTTAGACCTTGGAGGATATTCTACGAGCTTGTTCTATGGATTATCAGGGAAGTTGGTACCAACATCTTTCTTTGGTTGAATTTTCATATAATAACAGTTTTCATTCTAGTATACAGATGGCACCATTTGAGGCATTATATGGGAAGCGGTGTCGAACTCCAGCTTTCTGGGATGAAGTGGGTGAAAGGAAGTTGATGGGACCAGAATTGGTAGAAGAGATGGCAGAAAAAGTTTAGCTGATTCAGAAACACATGAGAACAGCTGAGAGCAGGCAGAAGAGTTATGCGGATAACCGGAGGAAGGATCTATCTTTCGAGGTAGGTGATCATGTTTTTCTCAAGTTTTCTCCTTGGAAAAGTGTGATGAGATTTGGTAAGAAAGGAAAGTTGAGTCCAAGGTTCGTTGGACCATACGAAATTTTGGAGAGAGTTGGATCAGTTGCTTACCGAGTGGCTTTACCTCCGAGTTTATCTCAGGTACACAATGTTTTTCATGTTTTGATGTTGGCAAAGTATATGTCAGATCCATCTCATGTTTTGAGTCCAGAGGTAGTTCAGCTGGAAGAGAACCTATCTTATGAGGAACAATCGGTCCAGTTTCTTGACCACAGGGAGCAGGTGTTACGGAATAAGGTGATTCATCGGGTAAAGTTTTTGTGGAAAAACCATGTGATTGAAGAGGCAACGTGGGAATCCGAAAATGCTATGAGGGATAAATACCCCCACTTATTTTGATAAGTGAATAAAATTGCGAGGACGCAATTCCCAAAAGGGGAGAAGGATGTAACATCCCAGGTAAATAAAGAATAAATAATTTTTATATTTATTAATATTTACGAATTAAATATTAATTTTAATTAAAATGGGTCTCTACGTTAGATAGCGTACTCGATACGCAACGATGAGTTTCTTTGAAAACTTACGTTGCACACAAGTAATAAAATAATATTATTTTAAATGTTAGTTAACGAGTAGTCGTTGTACTAGCGGGAATGGATAGAAATAACTAAAATATGATTATATATGTTTTTAAATGTTTTTACATTTACCCAATAAAAGATAAAGGCTTAAAATACGGAAAGAGTTCAATTTTAGGCATTTATACCATAATTTTCACGAAAGGTCCACTTATCACCTTTTGACGACGAAACGTCATTAAATATAGTTTTGATCACTCTTATAATTTATTTTGGACCTAATATAACTCTTCTTTAGAATGGGGACATCAAAATTTTCTTTGTGTAAATTTTTGGTACCTTTCTGATAAAGTTCATTTTTTTAATGAATAGTGTAAAATGTTGTACTTTAATTCAAAACCTCTTTTTAATATAATTTATTAATATGATCAGATTATCTTTTGAATTGAATTTAAAGTGAAATTAGAAAATATTTTTACCATTAAATCCAATAGTGGTCGTTGGAATTAATTTCACTTTGAAATCGGACTTAAACTAGTGTCAATCTTTTGATACTTATTGTTTCATAAAAACACGCTATTTGCTCTGACAGCGGGAATTAATTATTAAATTAATTAATGTGACTTATATGTTTTGAATTTTGTAAAATAGACTTCATTTTTGAATTCGGAATATCAAATATATCTTATGGTGAATTTTTGGTAATTTTCTGAAAAACATCAATTTTTGATGAATAGTGAAACCACTAAGTGGTAATCAAGCAAACTGATTTTTTAGTTAAATGAAAGTTTACCACTAATGTGTATTGAATTTTGAAAATACGACATACATGGTTGTCATTAGTATGAAAAATGTGGTTCAATGAGATTAAAATAATTTTTTGGTGAATAGTAACTTATTAAGTTTTTAATCGCGATTAGAGGTAATTAGTGTAATTTAATGTAAAAATGATATTATAAAAATGTGAAAACACCATGAAACTTGTCCTACACCAATTGGGTGAGTCATGGACGACCAAAACAAGCCATGGGCCAACTTGGGGACCCCATGGAGCCACTTTAGTTGGAAAATGACATTAATATATTTTTATTTAATGTTAAAGTGAAAATGACACTAACATAAAGTGTTTTACTAAAACAATTTTTAAGTGGGGTTATACAAGTGAGAATTTTTATTATAAATAGTCATTGGAACGCTAAAAAGATTTTCTACATCATAGTATTTTTTCATAATTTTTAAACACTAAATAAATTAAATTATTTATGACATAATAATGATGCAGCGATGACATCATTATTTGACGATTTAAATAAAATGGAATGATAATGTAAAATCTATGAACTAAACATGTCTAAAACTTATTGGATGGGTGGATTTCGAAGCCTTATCACCTTATACACGAATTATTTCAATGTGGGACCTTTTAAAATCGAAACACATTTTCATGTAAAGTAATATTTCTTTACTTTCCAAAAGTGCCCCTCCTCTCCTCTTATAAAAGGCCCCCACCTCTACCACCTTACACACACTCCTCAAGCCTTTTTCTCGGCCAACCCCTGCCCATTTATTCTCTCCACATCCCTCTCCTCATCCTAGAGGATTCCCTTTGGGCATAATCCTTTCAAAGGAAGCCTTTAGGCTCAAATCAAAAGGAGTTACACTTTTAAAGGTAATTCATTCTCTCTTGTTCATTTGTTTTATTTTGCTTCTCCAACCCTCTAAACTCTTTTTATTTACTTCTTTTGTAACAACACCAGTATCTTCAATATACTAGTATGTTGTTATAAGATTTATTTGAGCTACACTCTAACACAACTACATCAAATGGTTAAAGAACATACGGTTTCCGTGGATGGCGAAATTCTGCCTCCCGAAACGATGATTGTTCAATACTCATTTAACACCTTCAAAGGTGGCCATTATGATGTCACTATTTTTATATATGATATATAATATGTTTATTTTATCCTTAAGATTCTGTTTTTTTTATTTTGGGCATACCTTTATGGTTTCCATTATGGGTAAAACGCGGTATCTTCATTTAAGGAAGTGCGGACTACCGCCCCCTCAAAGTGATGTGATTCGTTAATACCATATGTGGGAAATGTAAAGGATGGATTTAAAGTTATTATATATGATGTTATACTGGAATTATAATATACCTCTATATCATTATTATTTCTTTCCATTAATGTATGAGATAGAAATGAAAGTAGCGTTCATGCGTACGTACGGCTTACCGTCTCCATGAATGGTGCATTTCATTTCTTATCCCCGAATGTAATGTACCATTAAACGTACATGTATATAATGGATATATATAATGAATGATATATCTAAATTATGAATATAATTATGGAATTAAAATATACATACCTATCATTTAGTTTTAATTACATTCATATGACAAAGAAATGAAAGTAGCGTTCATGCGTACGTACGGCTTACCGTCTCCATGAACGGTGCATTTCATTTCTTACCTCTAAATGATTATGTAATATTATAAATAAATGTATATTCTGGATATATATGATATATATGTTATCCAAATCATTAATGTCATTCTGAATATAAAGAACCTTTGACCACACGAACAACATGTAATTGTAAGAAGTCCACTTCGACTTAAGAACCAAATATCGACAAAACAAACATTATTAACTTAAATGGTTACATAATGTTTATAACATGGAAATAAGTGATATAAAAGGAATAATTAACTTTAAAAAAAGTTCTTAATCAAGTAGAAATTAACTCAAGTTTATTATTCAGGAGATTAAAGAACGGTCAGGTCAAGTCGGATACGAGGTAAGGGAACTTCTTAACCCAACTTCCATTCTTTGGGTTAATCTCCTACTTTCAAATTATGTCATTATATTATTATGTCGTATCTTTTATTTGTACATTATTTATGTGTACTTATAGTGAATACACATTATATATCTATTTTATTTTAAAAATTATCTTTGTAAGGGACTTCTTCTTCAATCTCCTTTCATTGAGGCATATTTCGTTTTATACACAACTTTCTTTTATACGGTGTATAAACCCCTTTGACTTTTACTTTTATACAAAAGGAATCTTTTTCTACGAAGAGTTTTATCAAACGAAAAAAAGGAATGTTTTTTTAACGTACACGGTGACAACGACCTTTTCCGCCGCCGTGAGTATTATTTGGTCTTTGGCTTCCTCAACAAGCCGTAATGTTTTTAAAATAAAATAAATACCATATACTCTTTTATGTATTTTGGTATTGAAAATGGTTTTGATAAAGGATTCTATTATGATATATTGTGATTTAAATGTGGAAATGTTATCATTCCTTTATATTGGTTTTATGTTTTATGATTTTATATTGGTACTTGGACATTTTAACAGGTGGTTACGTTATAAACCATATGACGGGTGGTGCCGTGAATACCAGGACGGGTGGTTACGTTATAACCTCCAATGCATTGGGTATGGAAGTCAGCCGTATGGATATTCCATTAAGTATGTATGGAAATTGGCCTTATGTCTATTCCATTTAGTGATATGTGTGGGAGTCGACCGTATGGTTATTCCACTTAAGTATGTTTATGTCCCAAGTAACCATTATATATGTTATGTGTTCTTTTTATGGATTTTATGGTAATCCTTTGGTTACAAAAAGGTAAGTAATGATACTTTATTCAGTGAAGAGTTTTTACTACTTCATGAAGGTGAATGTATTACTTTGATAGAGTGTATATGGTTTATTTGATGTTTGAAAAACTAACAGTTTTCATTCTTTCTGTATCCCTTACTGAGCTTTTTATGCTCACCCCATGTTTTTTTTTGAAATGTTTTCACAGGACTTAATGTGGAATAAGGTCAAGGATGGGATCCAGGGAATGTCATCCTATATAAAACATGGGACTAGACACGTTTCTTTTTAAGTGTTTTTTTATTATGGACACTTAGTAGAAGTGACTACTTTGTAATCTTTTGAGATGTAATAGTTATGTTCTAATTCTATAAAACTCTAAACCTGAAAAGATCCTCAACGTGAATTATTCATTTAATTCAATATTAAGTAAGGTTTAAGGCCGGGGCATTATATAAGGAGCCATCTCCCATGAATTTGGAGTTTATTTGAAGGCTTGTCATTGCTCATTGAAGCTGGATTCTCATGGTAAGTCATCATTCTTGGAACTTTTGAGTGTTTTTTCTTAGATCTATGTCTTCGTCTCTCTCATTTTCTTAGATCTATGTATTTTTTTGATATATATAACACATTTGATTCCAAATATGATTATTTTGGTATTTTTTGTTTCTAGGAGACGATATCAATGGTGGGTTTTATACATTCATCCTATTTTCATGGATGTTTTCATGTATATTTCTATTATCACCATGTTTTTTGAGGTATTTGGAGTCAATATAGACTCCTATATTTATAATATGAAGGATTAGTTTGAAATTTTATTTTATGATTTAAATTGGTGGTGAAATTGATGCAATGTTTGTTGGAAAACCACTATAGTGATAGTTTATAGAATGGTGGAAATTGGGTATTTTTTGGGTCAGTGTAATTTGAACTTTATATAAAAATATTTATTGTAAAATTATAATTTATTTTTGATTCATGAAAATTTATTTCCAATAAAATTTTGGTTTTATTGAAATTTTGTGTTTGCATGGTTCTCAATATAATAATATATTTATTGAAATTGTTGAGATGGTTTTCGGGCATTGGTTTCTAGTATAAGGGTTGTGTGGGTTCATTTGAATTCAGGAAGAATACGGGTAAGGAGTCTCCCCAATCATTAGTGGGAAGATAAGTGTCAGGGATCTCCCTAACCAAAATGGTTCAATATTTTATGGCTTACTGAAAGGATGACTCACCACTCAAGAGTATATGGAGGTCAATATATCTAGTATGGTTGGATGTTGGTATATGTGGAATAGAATGGATTATGACAAAATAGAATTTATGAAATGGTTTCAAATAATTGTTTGGTAGCATTCCATGGAAATTGTTGTTGTTTTGAGAAAATGGTTTTACAATGGAACTTTTTTATATTTTGGAACAGACTATTAGAAATTTTTTTGTATAATCTATTTTATATAAAATTTATTACATGTTCAATCTATGTGGAATGAGTAGGGAAGTCAATTTGGGAAAGCCTACTATATTTCATTACACACCCCTAAATATTGACTTTATTTCTCTTTCAAATGTTGTTTATCGAGACATTGGTAAAGGTAAATTATCACATTTTTCTAGTGGTGATTAGTGATTCATGGGATATTTTGTGAAGTGCGGTATGGAGAAAGTTGGAGCTTTGGGTATGTGGTTGTATTTGAGTTTTTTGGCTATGTAGTCTTATCTTTTGTACCTGGATGTTTTGTAGTATTTCACTGTAGTAATATTATGTAGTTTTCTTTTGATGTAAATTTTTTTGAGCCATCATTAATTTATATAATAAATAGTGTATTAGTTTATATAGTTATGATATGTTTGGTTGTTTTGTTACATTCAAAAGAGAATTTATCCCCCAACTATTAGTGAAGCCCTTGGAATTTATTACTAGCCTTTGAAATCTTGGGGATGTCACCTAAGTCCAAGTAATTTCTATATGCCTTCTCAAGAAAATTATATGAAGAGAGATATTACTTGTGGTATCATTATTGGTCCTTCAAAATTTTTTGTGGAACAATTAGTATTTGTTTTTCTCGGTCATGGAGTTTATATTCATTTTGTTATATTCATTGTGTATGGTTGGTATAGAGGAGTAGGATTATTAGGACATGAAATGTAGAGCTTAAAAACATGGAGATATCCATTTTATTCAAAAATTCATGTTACTAGGTAGTTGGTTATATAAGTGTTATGGAGAAAATTACAGGTTTTGGAGTATCCTTATAATTGGATTAGCCAATGAGATTAGCATGAAATGAATTATAGAAAAATGAATTCCCAATAAGAGTGAATATCTATTTTTGAGTAACAGTTTGATGCAATTTTTTTATTTTTGAAAATACCTAATGTTGTTTTTAAATGAAGGATTTTTATAAAGAGCACAATTGTTTTATTTTTAATAAGGTTTTATTTTCAATAAAATGTAGTGTTTTTTTCAAAAATGGTTGAACATGTAAAATGTTTGATTTCGGAAAGCACTTTTGTGATAGTATGATGTGGTAGAATTTGAAATGATATGACATAAGTTGATAGAGTTTGGGAATTATTTCATTTTTTTCTGTATTGAAAATAGAACATGTTATGAATTGTCGAAACCAACTGGAAGAAGATGCTAAGAATGTGGTTGTACCAGAGCAACATATGAACAAAGAACTAGTTTAGAGTACTATCCAAGAATTTTAGGTTGTGGACATAGGGAACTGAAGGGATGTACAAATGAAATCAAATCAATCAATTTAGTTCTATAAGAATAATCCACCCATCTTTTTAGTTGATTCAATACCAGAGAAGGTGGAGGTGTGGCTGAACAAGATGAATCGAATCTACAATTTCATTGACATGATAGAATAGATGAAAGTTAAGATAGTGATGTATATAATGGGGTATCATGAACCCATATGATGGAATTTAGTTGTTCAGGATAAATTAGACCACAAAATTGTTTTGTGAGGATTCTTAGGAATTATTTTACAAATTAATTATATCCTCACACATTCAGAATTCAACTAATGGTGTACTTATTCATCCTAAAGTAGAAAAATCATTCTATAAAATGGTATTCATCAAAATTCATGAATTTATTGTAATTTATAGCTGAATTTTATTCTAATTAATTCTTGAAGTAATGTATCGTTGAATTAGGGTTGAGGCATGAGATTATCTCAAAGATTAACGTTCTTTGTATAATGCATTATACAGAGATGGTCAATAGAGAAATAATGGCAGTGTAAAGAAGCTTGTATTTATAAAATAATAATTTTTTATTTCTATTTATACTTATGACTAATATATTAATTTTATGTAAAAGGGTATGCTTTTCCTGATAGGTTTCTAGACACACAACAATATATTTCTCTGAAATCTTACGTTGCACACAACTTTGAGATACACTGAAATATAATACAATAATAATGTCATTATTTTAAATATTAGTTAATAGCATGACATTAGAATGGAAGGAATGAATAATATAAAATGAATTTTGAAATACGGTTCTCAAATTTGTAAATATTGATTCATTTGTTACCAAATTTATTAGAAACAGAAATAAAAAAACCAATTGAATATAAAGGATGTGTTTTTATGTAAACCTATTTAAAAGAAAATAATTGTGTTTTCATATCACCCTTTATGGGTTTTTATTTAATAAAAAATATATGATATATATTCTTTGTAATATTTTAAATTAATCTTATTTTTTTCTATATATGATATAGGAACAAATTCAATTTTTTAGATAAAAGAACTATTTTTCTAAAAATGAAGTTTTACCGTCTTTTAATGGAAATCCTTTCTAAATATAGTATTTATTATTTTTATATGTTACATTTGACATAATAAACGTTTTTCATAGAATTGGGAAATAAAGTTTTACCTTCGATTAAATTATTTTATTTTTCTGATAATGACCATTTTTAATGAATAGTAAAAAATTACTGCATTTTAATTCGAAACCACCTTTTCTAATAATTTATTAATACATTTATATTGTCCTTTGAATTGGTTTTAAAGTATAGTTTTATAATGTTATTATCATTATTTCAATGTTGGTCATTGTAATTAATTTCAGTTTAAAATTTGACATAAACACTTTTCAATCTTTTAATAGTTATTATTTCATTAAAACCGGCCTTTTTATTTTGACAGTGAGAATAAATTTTTAATTAATTAAAGATACTTTTTTGTTTTGAATTTTGAAAAATTGATTAAAATTTTGAATCAGGAGGTCCAAATTTTTTAAATAGGTACCTTTTATTTTTAGACATTATTAATAGTAACTTCAGTAAATATTTTATTTATCATGCATAAAAGGTAAATATCATAAATAA
Organism: Viscum album; assembly: GCA_963277665.1. Classification (NCBI taxonomy): domain Eukaryota; kingdom Viridiplantae; phylum Streptophyta; class Magnoliopsida; order Santalales; family Viscaceae; genus Viscum; species Viscum album. The sequence continues at coordinate 778,127,855 of OY728164.1, forward strand.
GGGTAAAACATAATAATAATATTATAATATAAAACTACCGAAAAACGTTTACTAATCTAATTGGATGAAATTTTATATGAATAAATTTAAAGTAAAGAAAAATGTAGTATAAAGATGTATCTTTTAATAAAAAAGAATTTTATATGGGGTTATATAAGTTATATTTTGGACTATAAATAGTAATTAGGAAGATAATAAGATTTAATATATCATGGAAATTTATTTATAATTTTTATTCATCAAATAAATAAATATATCTATGACACAATAATGATGTATTTATTATCTTATTAATGAATGATTTAAATAAATGAGATTATAAATACTAATATAAATTTATTTTCAAACTTTTTATGCCATTAAATAATTTTAATTATTATTATTACTTTTTATATATTAATTAATAATTTTTATTTAAATAATAAAGTTGTTATGGATTTTAAAAAATTCCTGATATGAATAAGATAAAAATTTACAATAATGTGTTTTAAAAAGAATTTTATTTTATTAAATGATATAATAGTTCTAAAAATCATATATTCGGTCAAAGAACATCTATAACGTTCAAAATTTAATTAATGAACCAATTTAGGTTCTATTGTCATTTTTGGGTAACTATATTAACCATGTAGTTTGAATATACAAGAAGACATGGTAAGAGTTAAATTAGTTAAATAAGGGTTAGAGCTAAACGATAAGAGTGAATTTGAAACCAAAACTTCTATAAAACCTATTGGTTGAGAGTATTTCATACAATAATCTTCTTATATTTTAATTTAATGATATTTATACCATTTGAAAATTGATATTCAGTTTATAATAAGATAACATTTCAAGACATTCCTAAAGTTCCCCTTCTCCCTCTTATAAAATTCATCTCTTCTAGCCCCTTACTCACACAACTCAAGCCCCTTGGCTCATCCAAAATCTACCTAAAGAATCTCCCAACATCCCTTTATTCCTTCTAGAAGCCTCAATTTTGGAATAAGATAATTAAATAAATCCTATTCTCTGAAATGAAAAAGAGTTTTTTGATTTGAGGTAATGTCTTAACTAAATCTTATTTCATTTATTTCAATTCTTCAGCCCCCTAAACTCAATTTATTAAATTATATTATAAAATGATATCTTCCATATACTAGGATGTTTTTATTTCATGATTTTTACCTACACTCACACACACCTCCATCTAACGGATTTAGAACATACTGTTTCTGTGGACGGTGAACCACTGCCTCACGAAACGAGGATTGTTCAATTATCTCTTACCTCCTCTCATGGTTGCCATTATGATGGAAATATATTTATATATTACATATATTATATTTATATTGTCTCCATTCTTTAGTTTTTTTCATTTATAGAGTACCTTTATGCTTCGCATAATGTGTAAATACGATAATTTCTCTTCAGGAAGTGTGGACTACTACCCCCATCAAAGTGATATAACTCATCCATGCTATACATGGAATGTATAAAGGTTGGAATTAATGAAAATATTTAACATATATAAAATAGTTATTATACTAGAATTATAATATACTTATCTACCATTTAATTTTCATATAAAAAAGAAATAAAAGTTGCATTCATGCTTACGTACGGCTTACCGTCTCCATGAAAAGTGCAATTCATTTCTAATTTCAAATTTTATGGACTATCCATAAAAAATATAAAATGGATATAAATAAATATATATAGTATATATATGATATTTATATCATGAATAAAATTATGATGATAATGGACTTTTTACCACATGGGCAATTTGTAATTATAACAAGTTCATTTTTTACTCAGGTACCGAACATCGACAAAACAGTTGATATGAATTTGATTAATTGTCTGATTGTTATATAAATGTAATAAGTGATATAAAATGAATAATAAATATGAAAATTTTCCCAAGTAATTATAAATTAACATGATTTTTTTCAGGGAGGTAAATAATGAACAAGACTAGTCGGACACAAGGTAAAGGAACCCTTCACCCTCCTCTTTAAGTCAAAGACTTCTTTTGTGTTATGCCTTTTAATTTACATTTTATTATTTAGGGATATGTTCTTATATATCCTTATTTCTATAAATTTTATGTCCAAGTTATGGGAGACACATCTCTCTCTCATCAACTCGTTTTCTGAATTTTTATGTGAGGTCGTTTAGCTACCGAAGTTTCAGAAGGGAAATCTTAAATCAATATCATTTCATTGAGTTAAATATCTATTTCATTGGTTTTGTTATTAAAAGAATATTTTTAAATGACCTATTATTTTTTACACTTAATATAAATTTATATTATGTATATTTATATTTTTTACACATAATTATTTCACTGATTTATCATTAATTTAAGGATACGATATTTGTAAGGGACTATGTCTCAATCTCCTTTCATTGAGGCATATCATGATATTTTGAACCTTTATTATCAAATAAGGTGTATATACAACAATTTTGAAATATTATATCATGTATCTACTTATTCTCATGATATTATATGTTTAATTTGATGTTATTCTTTAATTATTTTTATTCATGTATTTATCAAGTGGTAAGGGACTCTTTAACTAAAGTATAGATGTTTTGAAGATTTAATTGTATAAATCTTTCGCACTAATTGCAATGTTTTCAAAATGGTTTTACGGATTTATTTATGTAGAAATTAATGTATTAAAATGACATTCATGTATAATTTTCAAAGTGTTATGGGACACTTTGATTCAAAAATCTTATGATTATAAGTTTTAAATGTGTTTTTTGGAATGAAATGATTATGTCAATATATTGAACTAATATCTTGTGATTACAATGTGGAAATATTATCTTTCCTTTATGATTGTTTTATGTGTTATGATTATGTAATCATACTTGTACATTCAATAGGTGGTTATGTGATAAACAAAATACGGGTGGTTCTGTGATAAACTAGGGATGGGTGATCCCGAGATAGCTCTCTAATGCATTGGATAACATGGTGGAGATAAACTTTAATGTTTCTCCTTAGTGATTTATAGAGTATACCGTGATGTTGATTCCAAACATAATTTGAAATATATATATGAAAGATAAAATATATTTATAATATAGATGCCACAAGTTACCTTTATGATTTAAGATTTTTTTATATTATTCATAAATATTATGATTTCATGATGTATGTTAAAAAGATTATATTATATGAGTGAAAATAATGATTTCATTTATTTTAATGAATTAATGTACTAATATTTTCATTCATTATTTTATAACCCTTACTGAGCTTTTCATTCTCATCTCATGGTTGTAAAAAAAAATTCATAGGTTATAAGGATTGGAGAGAGAAATGATGAATTCAAGAAGATTTATATAAAGAAAAGAATTATTGTTTTATTTGATGAATTTTACTGTTGTTGGAAAAATTGTTTAGAGTATAAGTGTCTACCTTGTAATATTTGAGATGTAATGTAATAGTTATGGCCTAATTCTCTAAAACTCTAAACCTGAAAAGATCCTCAATTTGAATTCTTTTTTTAACCCATGATTAGGTAATGTTTTAAGGTTGGGGACATACAGTTGGTATCATAGGTTGGTTTAGATAAATTTATTGGTTACGGTGTTATTTAAGAATAAGTGACATGTTTTTTATAAACAATGTGGTTAGTATATTAGAAAGATTCATAGTTATTTTAGATAAATTTTTTCAGTTTAAGATAACATGAATTAGTATGTCATAGTGGTAACCCTCCAAATAAGATATTATAAGATGATTTTACTGATATACTCACAATGAGCATTTTTTGGTGAATGGATGGATCTAGTAGGCACCAAAGTAAGAATGGATGTGAAGGAATATTTGGTGGTTTTCTGAATAAGCAACCAAATGAAAAGGGATCTGCAATGATAACTCTTGATGTAATTCTTAACCAACTATCTAGAGTCATGATTGACCACTTAAACATTTGGGATTTTTATAAGGTTTCGTATGTGCAAGAAACAAATCATTATGTAAGTTTAGGTAATAATCATTATGGTACGTATATTAAAAAACCTACATGTAATGTATGTGGAAATAAACACCTAAGAATGTGATTCTAAGGTACGGTAGGATGTTATAGATGCGGTAATGAAGTTCATTAAGAAATAACCTTTCACTAAAAAAGGAAATGTTCTGTTGACTCCAGGAAAGGGAATGATTATCATTCCAAGGGATCAATTAAATGTTTGAAATGTGGTTTGCATGGTCATTAGACATATAGATGTCCTAAAAATAAGGCTCAACAATGGGATTCACATGACCATACAAATATATGATTACTAATGCCTAATTCCATTCTAATTGAGGATGAGGAATCTTGCAATGACCTATGAAATGTATGGATTATTTCATAGTTGATGTTTTGATATTATTGAATCATATTACACTATTCATGATTTTGTTTGTAGGAAAGAATTACTATATAAAATGTTCAAAAAAATGTTTAAGGTTTCTTGAATATTTTTGGATGATTAATATGTCTACATTTTTTATAATTAGAGAGTTATGTTAGATATATGGGTAATCAAATGTTTAAAATTATTAATGACCTTTTATTGATTGGATTACTTTGGAATATTTTTTCTAGTATGTATAACCCTTTAGTTTGATTGTGGAATTGTTATTCAAGGAATAATTATCTTCTCTTGTGTGGATATAATGGATAACCTGGTGGGTTCATGTGATCTTTTGTTTTTAGGCAATTATGGATTATTAGTTTTTGGGATACAAAATGTGAGGTATGAAATAACCTTTGAGGTGAAAACCTTTTATGGATATTTTTAAGGATTTAATCCTGTTTTGATAATGTTATTAGAATTAAATGGTTTTTGAAAAATGAAAACACGCAGACCATGTGACAACTCGTCACGTCAGACAACGCTGTGGGAATCAAACCGACAACCAAAGTGCAACTAGGATTTACCACCTACCACTAGACTACATAAAGTCCCTAGTTATTATGACATATTATTTTTAGTTAAATGATTTTATGGATCAAGAATAAGTTTATTTTTAGATCTTTTGTTTTATAAAATGGATATCCTTACTATAGGAAAATGATATGGTGAATAAGTGATATATGTTATTTTGGAAGTCGTTTGCTCTGTTGGGAAACTAAATGCCTAAGGAAAATATAATACTATGGGATTTAATTTGAGTATAAATGGTTGAAAATTATTTTGTAATAATCTATGTTTTTATTGTGTACTTATAACAATTTCTGTTATTTATGGAAATGATTTACCAATCGTAGAGAATATTTGATTAGGTTCATTACATTTCATAATGATACTATAAGATTAGTCGATGTTATTTGGGGATAAATTATAAGATTTACCATGGAAGACTACATGATCAAATCCGTTTGAATTTATGGTTTCAATATTATTTGGGAATATTTTGAAGAATTATAAGGACAGTTGGTTATTTAATAGACATTATTGAACTTTGGGTATTGTTTTTTGAATTTTGGAGATTAAGAGTAGTATTTATTTGTATAAATGATGATACTTTTTGGGGATTATCTGATCTCGTACTAACCATTTTGTTATTGGTTATTGTATAATGAAAAGAGAGATATATATTTCATCTTTTTTGGATTATGTGACTCTCTAGATGTAGATTCTAGCCCTTCAGGTGTGACCAAGTCATCTTGAATACTCATCCTTTAGAGAAAAGATGAGTTTTTTGGTAGAAATTTATTAAAGGATGAATATCCACTTGAAAAGTAAGTATATTTCCTTATTTTCTTTTTCAATATAATAAATAAATTCTATAACTTTATGAAAGGGATCTTAAAAAAAATTGTCCGTTTACATTTTCAACTACCAAATCAATGACTTGTAAACCCATCACAAGTCTGTAGTTTTCTGATGGTTAACATTATCATGATCATGTTTTATATCACCCTCCATCAGAACATGATGGTATGTTTTATCTTCCATATCCATGTTTTCATGGATTCCTTGTATGTGTTATCTCAGGTGAAATTTGTACTTCTCTTTATTTTTTTAAAGTGATTTTTTTGACTCTTGTTCTACTGTGGGACATTTAATGATATTTCTAAGCTCAATTTTGAAATTGTGAAGACAAAATTTCCAAAAGGATGGAATGATGTAATGACCTGGGTATTCATATAATAATACATTTTAATTTCTATTAATACTTACGAATAATATATTAATTTTACATTAATGGTGTCTCTTCTTCCGATAGCGTACGTGACACGCAACAACGGATTTCTCTTAAATCTTATGTAGTAGACAATGTTGAGTTATATCAAAATTTAATACATTAATAACATCATTGTTTTAAATTCTTGTTAAAAAAATAGAAAATAGAATGGGGGTAATGAATAGTATCAACTGAATTTTAAAATATGGTTTACACATGTTTAAATAATGATTCATTGGTTACCTAATTTATTATAAATGGAAACAAATAACCCAATTGAATATAAAGGAGGAGTTTTTATGAAGGCATATTTAAAAGATATATTTGTGTTTTCATTTCACTCTTTATGTATTTTTATATAATGAAAAATATATTATTATTATTAAATTTAATTTTATAAATTCATCTTATATGATTTCTAGATATGATATAAGGAGAAATACAATTTTTCACATAAAATATGTATTTTTCTAAAAATGCATTTTTACCGTCTTTTGATGGGAAAAAACTTTTTAAACATATCTTTTGTCACTTTTTTATTTCCATTTTATGTAATAATCTTATTTTCCTGAATAATACATCAAAATAGACTTTGGATGAAATTTTGGTATTTTTTTGATAAAGATCATTTTTAATGAATAGTGAACAAATACTGCATTTTTATTCAAAATTGCCTTTTCAGATAATTTATTAACATAGTTTTATAGTCCAATTAATTAATTCTGAAGTATAATTTGATTATGTGTTTATCATTTAACTAAAATTTGGTCAGATAATGTAATTTCACTTTGAAATTGGATATAAAGACATGTCATGATTTTGATAGTTATTACTTATAAAAAATCCACCTTTTAGTTTTGACCACAGGAATTAATTTTAAATTAATTACATCATATTTTATGTTTTGAATTTGAAAAAATGGATTAAATATTTCGAATCAGGAGGTATAAAATATTTAAATAGGCACCTTTTATTTTTAGACAATATGAATATTAACATAAGTAATTATTTTATTTATCATGGTTAAGAGGTAAATCTAGAAAATAAGGGTAAAAAAATATTATTATAATAATAAAGCATCTTAAACATGTAATACTCTAATTTTATGACATGTTTTCGACCATGGTCATCCTTGGTTAGAATTCGGGACCCCATTGGGCCACAAGGATGTGAAAATAACATTTAATAAGAAATAATTTAACGTAAAGAAAAATGTTACAGAAACATAAATATTTAGTAAAACAATATTTAGATGGGGTTATATAAGTGCTATTTTTGACTATAAATTGTCAATAGAAAGATAAAAATATTTCATACATCATAGTATTTTATTTATAATTTTTATTCATCAAATATATATATATATATATATATATATGACACAATTATGATATAGTGATTACCTTATTAATCAATGATTTAAATAAATGAGATTATAAATACTAAAATAAATTTATTTTGAGACTTTTTATTCCATTAACGAATTTTAATGAATATTATGGCTGTATATATTTTCATTAATGATGTTTTTTCAATATAATAATGTTGTTATGTATTTTTAATGAGACATGATATGAATAGGATAAAAATTGACTTAAATGTGTTGTTTACACGAATAATATTTTATTAAATGATATAATTGTAATAAATATCTAAGATTAGGAAAAAGGAATAATATAATGTTTAAATTTTTATTAATAGACCAATTGACATTATATTAGAATTTTATAGTATCTATATTAACCATATAGTATGAATATACTAGAAGACATGGTAAGAGTTAAATTAGTAAACTAAGGGTTAAATATAAATGATAAGGTTAAATTTCAAACCAAAAATTGTCTAAAATTTATTGGTTGAGTGGATTTCGAACAATACATATCTTATATTATAATTAAATCTGTTTTTGACCATTATAAAATCGAAATTCAGTTTATAATAAAATAATCTTACAAGACATTCCCAAAGTTCCCATACTCCCTCTTATAAAAGGTCATCACCTCTAACCCCTTACTCACACATCTCAAGCCACTTGTATCATCTAAAATCTACCCAAAGAATCTTTAAACAGTCATATATTCATCCTATTTTCATTATATTAGGAAAAAGGCAATTCAATAAATCCTTTTTTCTTAAATCTAATGAAGTTACCCAGTTTGAGGTAATGTATTCTCTCAAGCTGCTTTCATTTATTACTGTTCTTAAACCCCATAAACTATCTTTATACAATTATTTTATAAAAACAACAATATCTTAAATATACTAGGATGTTTTTATTCCATATTTTCAACCAATATTCACCCACACCTCCATCTAATAGATTTAGAACATACCGTTTATGTAGACGACAGATTTTTACCTCATAAAATGAGGATTATTCAATTGTCTCATACCACCTCTCATGGTGGACATTATGATGGAACTTTATTTATATATGATATATATTTTATTTATATTTTCTCCATTCTCATGTATTTTTTATTTTCATCATACCTTTATTCTTCCCATAATGTGTAAATACGATAATTTCATTTAAGGAAGTGCGGACTACCGTCCTCTCAATGTGATATGACTCATTAATTATATACATGGAATGTATAAGGATGAAATTAACGAACTTATGTAACATATATGACATAGATAATATAATGGAATTATAATATACTTATTTATCATTTAATTTTCGAATGAAAAAATAATTAATGTAGCGTTCATGGGTACATACGGCTAACCGTCTACATGAACAGTGAATTTCATTTCTTATTTACATATGTTATTGACTATTATAAATACATATATACTGAATCTAAATACATATATAGTTGATATTTATGATATTTAAATAATTAATACAATTATGAAGAAAATGGACTTTTGACCATATGGACAATTTGTAATTATAACAAGTTCATTTTTTACTCAAGTACCGAACATAGAGAAAACGATCGATATGAACTTGAATAATTATATAATTTTTATAGAAATATAATAAATTAAATAAAAGGTATAATGAACCTGAAAATTGTTATAATGAAATTAGAAATTAACTCAAGTTTATTATTTAGGGAGGTAAAGAATGAATAAGATAAGTTGGGCAAAAGGTAAGGGAAACCTTCACCATCCTCATTTTGTCAAAGAATTATTTTATGATATGTCTTTTAATTTTAATTTTATTATAATGGGATATGTTCTTCTATATCCATATTTATGTACATTTTATGTCCATTTGATGAAATACACTTTTCACTCTCATCAACTCATTTTCTGAAATTTTATGTGACGTCGTTAGGTTACCGAAGTTTTATATGTAAAATCATAACTCAATAACATTTCATTGAGTTAAATATCCATGTCATTGGTTTTGTTATTAAATTAATATGTTTTAATGTACTCTTATTGTTTTATAGTTAATATCCATTTATATTGGGTGTATTTATATTTTTCACACACAATCATGTCATTGATTTAACCTTAATTTAATGATACAATCATGGTAAGGGAATACATCTCAATATCTTATTATTGAGTCATGTCTTCATATTGTGCACCTCTATTATCCTATAAAGTGTATATATAACCGTTTTTACATATTATATTATGAATCATCTTATTCTTATGATATTAGACATTTTTTATTTTATTCTTTCATTATTTTTATTTAAGTGTTTCTCACGTGGTAATGGTCACTTTAACTAAAAAATCATTTTAGATGTTTTAAAGAACTATTTTTCATAATCTTTCTAACTAATATCTATGTTTCAAAAATGGTGTTATGGATTTATTTATATGGAAATTAATTTTTAAAAATGATATTTCATTAACAGTTTCAATGTGGTATGGGACACATTAATTCAAAAATCTTTTTTTAAAATGATTTAAATGTGTTTTTTTGGAATTAATAGATTATTTCAATATCTTGAACTGATATCTTGTGATTTAAATGAGGAACTTTTATCTTTCCTTTATGATTTTTAATGTTTTGGGATTATGTAATGGTAATTGGGCAGTCTATGGGTGGTTACGTGATTAACCAAATACGGGTGGTTCTGTGATAAACATGGGGAGGGTGAGCTCGAGATAGCTCTCTAATTCATTGGGTAATGTGATTAAGGTAAAAAATAATGGTTCTACTATGAGATTTAGATAATATACCATGATGGGTATTCCAAACATAACTCCTCGTGTATCTGTGAAATCTATAATATATGTATTTTATGGATTCCACAAGTTACCTTTATGATTTATGATTTTTGTGGGTTATTCACAAATATAAGGATTTCATGAGGTATGATAAAGAACTTATATTATATGAGTGAAAATAATGATGTAATTTATTTGTATGAATTAATGGAATAATGTTTTCATTCCTTATTTAATAACACTTACTGAGATTTTTATTCTCATCCCATATTTTTAAAATGTTTTTCACAAGTTATAAGGAATGTTAAAGGAAAGGAATAATTCTTGAATATTTATATCAATAAAATAATTCTTGTTTTATTTAATGAGTTTTAATATTGTTAAAAAAATTGGTTATAGTAGAAGTGTCCACATTATAATATTTGATATGTTATGTAATAGTTATGGCCTAATTCTGCAAAACTCTATACCTGACAAAATCCTCAATGTGAATTATTATTTTAACTCAAGATTAAGTAATTTTTTAAGGTTGGGGTCTTACAAGAATATATAAACATCTTAGGAAATATGGGAGGAGGAATCATGTTGATTCCAATGGCAAATAGTGTGAACTCTAATATTTGGGGAAAGTAGAAGAGGGCACCTATTTCCAATGTGGGAGTATGGTTTAGAATCAAATGGCTAGATCAATGAATATCCTCCAAAACCAGTGATAAATCCTTGATTTTTTCAATGTGGATCATTCTAAATAATGAAATAGTAGTGTATGACACCATTGAGAGCACTCCATAATTGAATTAAGATGGGGTATCTTTAGTTCTATTGTCCCAGTGATCAAAGGTTGTGTGTTCGGGACACTTCTGTTGTGTCAAAAAAATCGTATGATTCAATGGGTTAAGGGTATCAAATAACTATCATCTGTATAATAGAGTTATCCAAGGATATTATAGGGATACCATGACTCATAAGGTAGTGCAATATCAATAGAGAAATAGAAAATAGTGTGAAATGAGCAAGAAATAATATTAAGATGAATAAATTATTTTGTGTGATATTTCTAGACCATATTTGGAGAGGGTTATGATTCTTTTTAATTCTACCCATATTCATGATTTTTTTGATATGGGTTCATTTCATTAATTTATTTCTTCTTTTTCTATATATTTTCTGAGTTTAAATGTTGGGATGATACCTTCTACGTTGAAACATCATATTTATCTTGGGTAAAGAGAATATTAGGATTTTATGTGTAGTGAATGTTCTATAAATATTGATAGAGTTGAGTCGAAAAGGGATTTATCTGTGATTATTCTAGATTTCAATGATATAATGCTGGGAATCAATTTTTTCATAATGTTCAAGGCTCACATCAACTATTATACAAGGAATGCCAGTTTTAAAACTGAATATGGATTCAAGAATCTCTTGTGAGGTGATCGGAGTGTAATGGAATGTACAATGGGATTGTTGAAAATATTAGTTAGAATGATATCATACTATTTGGTGGCATTGAATTTGACATATATGTATGAGATAACAAATAATATTTTTCATGCATTTGTTGATCAGTTTCCATATGTGTTTCCCTGTAATTTCTCAGGGTTTCCACTTATGAGAGAAATAACGTTTAGGATTGATCTCCTTATTGGGAATATTACTATTTCTCATCCATCATAATGAATGGAACCAATATAATTAAGGTAGATAAATTTTTAGTTGGATGTAATGTAAAGAAAAGAGTTATTTTGGTAGAGCATCTATCCATGGGAATCATTGGTTTTTTTGTCAAAAAGGTAGATGGATTTAGTTATATGGGGATTATCGTATGCTTAACTAACTTATGATAAACAATTGATATCCACTTCTACGCATTGATGATTTATTTAATCAATTTTTAGGATCTCATTGGTTCTACAAAATGGACTAGAAATGAGGATATCCCCATTTGTGAGTTCAGAAGGAGGATATCCCAAAAAAATCTTTTAGGAGTAGATATGTCCATTATGAATATGTGGTAATGCCTTTTTGTCTCAGAAATTAACTATTCATCCTTATGGAATTGATGAACCATATATTTCTATGATATGTGGACAATTTTGCTATGTTTTTTGAGGATTACATATTTTGTATTCAAGGACAAGGGTTGAGCATGACTAACACTTGGAAACAATGTTGTGAAACTTAAGGGATCATCATATGAATTCCAAATTACCAAAGTGTGTTTATTTGGATACAATAGGTACAATTTTTTCATGTAATCATGAAAAAGGAATTTCTGGGGATCCATAAAAGATAGAGGTTGTTATCTCTAGGAAACAACCAAATAATGTCTTTGAGATAAAGTGATTTTTTAGTCTAGTTTTTATTATCAATGTTTTGATAATGACTTCTTCTTACTATTTTTTCATATGAATTAATTTTAAAATAATAATGATACGTTAAAATGATAATATAAATTTGAGAATTCTTTTCAAGTGCTAATGGTTCACCTTACATCAGCACCAATCTTGACTTTTTCAAAATCTCGATATGGGTATGTGGTGTATTGCGATGCATTAAGATCTGGGTTGGAATGTGTTCTCGTGAATGGAGATCATGTTTTTTATGATGGATCAAGGCTGTTCTGAGTGGGTGAGAAGAATTACCCAACACATGATTTAGTTTTAGCTATCGTAGTCCTTGAATTGAATATGTGGCTTCATTTCCTATTTGGTGAAAATTTTACCATGTTTGTAGATTAAAATATATTGAAGCAAATTGTCTCACAAAGGGATTCGAAGATGAGACATAAAATATGGATGGAGTATCTCTAAATTTTTTATGTTTGCTTGATGTATACACCATGAAAAATAAATTTTATGGGAAATTCATTAATCAGAAATTCATAAGCTCAGCTGAAAAAATAATCTTTTAACGAGTGGTAGTTAATGTCGTTTCTAGCTGACATGCAATGGGAATGTGAAGACAAAGTTGATGTTTTTGTTTTCATTCAAGTTTTTTTGTTCCTAATTTTGTGAAGATGGTTAAATATTCACAGTCATATGATTCAAAATGTGTTCCTATAAGGTCAAAACACAATGGTGGGGAGACTATTGAGGTCTAGAGGCTGGACAAGAGTTCAATTTTGTGGTTCAAAAATTGGATTGTCATGTCTATGGATTTTTAAGAACAACTTCTATACGCATACCACCGTTCATGGTGGTTTTTTATTCAATAAAATTGAATATTTATAAGGTATTTAATGAATTGTTTTGGTGGGTTAGAATAATAATAAAGTTAGATGAGTTTGTTTTGAGATGATTAATTCAACCATGTTAAGACAAAGCATCAGCAGCCAGCCATTATATTGCAGTCATTACCTATTCCAGTTTGTAAATCGGAGTATATATCTCTGTATTTTGTAATAGGTATCCCAAGAATACTTCAGAAATGTGACTCCATTTGGGTGATAGTGGATTGCCTCACAAAGTAAACTCATTTAACCCCTATTCATAAATCTTAAATGTTAGACTTATAAAAAATCAATATCTAGGAATTTATAAAGAGTCAAAGTATATTAATTTAAATAGTTCTCAGACAGAGATCCCAGGATTATGTCTCATTTCCAAAAATACTTACTGAAAACCCTTGGGACTCAGTTGATAATTAGTACAAAGTATCATCCTCAGATGAACGAACAATCAAAATGGATGATAAAAATGTTTTCATAATTGTTCTGGGATTCTATAATGGATTTTGGTGGATAATGAGAAGATAATGTGATGTTAGATTACTTCTTATATAACAACAGCTATCATGCCTTAATGCATATAGCTTCTTTTGAATCATTTTTTGGTTTACTATATTGTTATCCACTTTTTTGGGTGGAAATACAAGGGACTTCACTGGTTGGGATAATCATTATCTAAGAGACAACTGAGAAGATTCAATTGATCAAAATATGGATTGAGATATCTTAGATTCATCATAAATCATATGTGGATCAGCATCGGCAGTCTTTGTAATTCATGGTGTGTGATCAACAACAAGGATTGGATATTAACATTTTGGGAAATATGGATTATTATCTCTTAGATACATAGTCTCTTTTGAGATACTGGAATGGTATTTTGAGGTGGCATATCTGTTTTAATTTCCTCCACGGTTTAGTGTAGTGTACAATGCATTACATGTATCTCAGTTGAAAAAGTATCATCCTGATCTTTACCATGTGATTTAATGGTATCACATTGACCTAGAGCTCTATGTTTTCTTGGTGCACATGCCTATATGGATTAAAAATATGAAATGTAATGTATTGTGTGTAAAAATCAATGTTTTATTATGGTATTTTTGTGACATGGTAAAATTCAGGAAGAGGCTTGGGAATGGGAGAAATAAATGAATGAAAAATGTCTAAAACTCTCTTAGGGAAATGATGGTTTTTTACTTTTGAGGGACATAAATTCTAGTAGTTGGGATAATTTAGCACCCCATTTTATGTCAGTAACCATTATTTTCTATATTTTAATTATATATATAGTGTTTGGGAGATGTTTGGGAGGGTTTTGAGACCTTTTTGAATGTTTTTTGGGCTTTTATAATGGTGAACGGTTAGTGGAAACCATGAAAATTCCTTGGAAACCATGCACAATGTGATAAATGGCTCTGGGTAGGTGCACGTTTAATGATCATTATTTGTCTAAACTATGAACCCCCCAGTAGAAACCATGAATATCTAGATAGTGCAATTTGGCATGGCTGGAACATGGTTTGGAAACCATGTGATCCAACCATTCAAGGTTCTCCCTTGAGATAGTAACTAGTGCACAGTTAGTGCATGGTTTGCCTAACCATGCACATGTTAAAAAATAGATACACAAAAAGTGTGTCTAGTTTGGGAACATGTTTTACCCCTAATATTTCCTCTAACCAACCATAACATGATATTTCATCCTCTCAAATGGATAAGTGGGCTTCTCCCATTAATCTAGAGGTTATCTGAAGGCTTTTGTTGGGGTGTTGAAGCAAAATTCTCATGGTAAGACATTGTTCTTGGTAGTTGTTTTTGTTTTCCTTAGATATTATTTTCTATCTCACTCTTTTTCATAGATATAATTTTATTGTAGATATTTATATGGTATTTTATGTGAAATTTGATTAGATTTGGATTTTTTGTCACAAGGGGAAGAGATCTAATGTGGGTTTTGGTGTTTTGACCCATTTCCATGGATGTTTTCATGTCGTTTTCAATTTCCAACAAGTTTTACAAGGTTGCTGGATTCAATCTCATCTACTCATTTTAAAATATGAAGGATGAGTTTGTAATTGAGTGTTTGATTAATTTTTTTCTGATATTGATTTGAATTTTTTTTTGAAACCCACATTTGTGATAAATTATAGAATAGTGTAAATTGAGAATTTTGATGGAAAGGGTAATTGGTAACATTATTTCAAAATGATGACGTTAAAATGATTTTTTTCTTATGATGAATAAAAAATGGGTTTTAATAAAAGTTTGGTTTTATTTAAATGGTGTGTTTGAAATGTTTTCAATAAATTCATGGTTTTATTGAAATGGATTTGAAGGTTGTTTTGGCATTGGTTTTTGGCATAATGGTTGTGTGTGTTGTTGTGCATTTGGGACTAATAAGGGTAAGGATTATCACAAAACATTAGTGGTATTGATAAGGGTGTGGTCTCTCTCTCATAAAAATGGTTCTCTAGGTGATGGATTAGTGAAAGGATGACTCACCACTCACGAGTATACAGAGGTCCAAGTAGCATGCATGGTTCGATGTGTGAAAATGTGGAATAGAATGGATTATGCCAAAATAGAATTTATGAAATGGTTTTAGAGAATTATTTTGTTTCCTTCCATGTATATATTGGTTGTTTTTAGAAAATTGGTTTACTATGGAACTTGTTTATATTTTTATATAAACTATTAGAAATTGTTTTATATAAATGTGCCAATATGGTCTATATTAGTATCCTGAGTAGGGAAGTCATTTTGGGAACACCTATTGAGTTTCATTACACACCCATGATTTGGAACATTGGTTCTTTTGAAAAATTTGTTTATCAAGACATGGTAAACGTTAATATATCAAACATAAATAGTGGTGATTAGGGATACATGATCTATTTTTTGGATTGGATCATGCATCAGGTTAGATACTTGGAGTTGTTGTGGGCATTGGGCTTTGGGCTTTGTTGGTTTGGTAGTCTTCTGATGTGTACTTAGTTACTTTTTATTCTTCCACTCTAGTACTCTTGTTTATTTTTATTTTATATAAATTGTATTATTTGATTCATATTTTATTTATTTCACGCATCATGTTATGGTTTATTTTTCTATGATATGTTTTTTTAGATGTTTTATTTTCAAAGAGAAAACTGTCCTCCAACTATTTATGATGCCCTTGGAATTTATTGTCAACCTTTGGTATCTTGGGGATGTCACCTAAGGCCATGTAATTGCATTCTACCTTCTCATGCCTGTGAGAAAAAGAAGGATGATTCAATTTAGTTGAGTTGATAGACAACTACTTCATGATAGTATATTTTTGTACTAAGAGAAAAGACTTCCCAACATGGGGCTATTACTTAGATTTTTGTTTTGAGGTTGAGGCATTCAGTGTTGATGTTTATTATTATTATATGAAACTCAATGTTTTGATTTTTATTATGGGTGAGGTTGTGATTGTTGACTTATGTGTCTGAACTAATCAGATAATTTCACATCCAAAAAAACAAGCTTCTATGAAAATTTGATATGAATGACTCTTGGTGAAAACAAAAGAATATTACTGTTCTGGGTGGTCTTCATAAAGTGATTTACCAAATTATTTGGTAACATATATAGGTTTATATTGGATTTTCCCAAATATCAAGATTTTTATGGTTTCATATCCATCAATTTTCTCATCCCTTATGGCCTCTCCCTCAAAATCCACTATTTTGGTTAGGGACTTCTAGTTAACATGAATATTCATTTTCAAGGGAGAGACCTTCAAAATAAATGAAATTAATATATCTAAATTATGAACATTTATTCAATGAGGGTTCCATTTTATGGGGTAGTGTTTGTGGGGGTGTATATCCCTAAAATCTTGGTTTTATTTGGGAGTTTTTCCTGGATCCTCTTCTTGCTCCTTGTTCTGCTTATATCAATTATTCCTAGCTCCAAAGGTTATCATTAAGGGTGATTCATGAAATTATATAATTTTAAATGGTTACATAACTAGTTTATTGAGTGATTCCCTAGGGATAACATGAGCATATTATAACATCATTTAAATCATCTAACAAAGAAACCTTCATTCGTTCTTGGTTGTGACTTCCATCAAGTCGCTATTTTTTCTCCGACATGGTGGTGGAAACATTAGATACATGTTCTAAATGTTTTACTAATTTCACCTACCCAAAATTGACAATTTTATAGATGATTTTTCATAAAAATAAAACAACCATGAATTTTGTGGCGAAACATGTAGTAGAAAGGGAAATAGATAGGATTATCTCTAAGGCCATCTTTCGCAGGTTTAATAAAATTATGTTTCTTGAGGATATTATTTTACAAATCTTTGATGAAGTATTTTGGAGCCTATAATTTTTAAAAGGAGTGTGTTTTTTCTTCATTCCACATATTACAGATGACCTTATTCAATAATTCTCTATAGACTATGGGAATTTTTATACCTTTCTCACTCCCTAATAATTGTGTAGAGATTTATATAGTACCTAGGAACAATAGAATATTTCAGAATTATTTTATGTGTGATAGTGGTAGATTATTATTTTTGAGATATTTTTCAAAGGAAGTAAGTGCATGTTATTATTTTTCTTCATTTCACTAGATGTAATCCTCTAGAGTTTTATCCATAGCTACAAACACCCAGATTCTACTTAGAAACATAATCTAGATTAATAGTGTTTGTAACTCATAGTGGATATTATCTATACAATTCCTAGTTGTTTCTCTTATGTGATGAACATATTGTTTTATTATGTCTGCACTTTTAATTTGGAGATTAAGATGGAGATCCTCTCATTTTTATACTACTTCTAATTTGAGATGTCAAACACCATTGTTTTATTTATCATATCAATGATCCAGTTAAGACAATTATAATTAAGGACTTCCCAGCATATGATGTACCTGACTAGAAAATAGTTGTTACTGATGAATGTTGGAACATACAATGCTTTCCTAGAAAATCTGATTTTTTATTCCTCCTACTGATCAAGTGTACCCATACTAGGGATACACCATGAAATGAATTGTGTTAGATTCAATTATATATATCTCTCCTTCCATTTAATGATTATAAAATTGGGTAATTAATTTATGTTCGAGGAGGAGTGGTGTCCACCCATTCAGAACATGGTTTCCTCTTGGGATACATTAATGTATTGAATCCTTATATTGATTTCATTTGTGTGGAGAGACATTAAATGGAGAAAAGGATCCCTCAAGGAAAATATATCTGTTGTGATCCATAAATGTGGGTTATAGGCGATGCTTGACGTGGTCACAACCCATACATTGGTTTCAGACTCCCTTTTCATGTTGTGCATGGTTGAATTGCATGAAAGGAGGGTATATTATTTCATAATGGGTAGAAGTCTTGTTATTCATTTACTAAATTGTTACGTTGAACTGGCTTCCTAGATACAGGTCATTCTTCGTGATCATACTCAGATCTTATGGCTTAATTAAATCCTTCCTAGTGAGTTGTAAGAGAAATATTGTCTTCTTCATAAAGGTTATATATGGTGGGAATATTTCCCATGAGTTATTAAGTATTGAGTATTTTAAAACTGTATATCATAGCTTCATATTGAAAAATATTATCTTCAGTATAGAGTACATCAACCACTTTTCATGGTGAGTTGGATTTAGTTATGACTTTACATTTATATTTAACTAATGATGCTATAAGTAGTTTAAATAGAATAGTTGGAGCTACCAGATTCTAGGTCCTCCTATGATGTCGAGTGTGAACACCTAACTCATGTGTTTTAGTGAAAACCATGTTTCAGGAAAATAATTATTCATTATGTGCCACATAATTCATGTCCCAAATTTTATCCTCTTCTATAATATCACTAATAATTTTCTCTAAAACATATCAGGTGATAAAAATAATTTCATCACCATCTGAGTGATAAATTGATTATCCATTCCAGATACCTTCTTTAAAAGGCACATCAATATCGTCTATTATATCCCCTCACATAGAGGACCATTTTGAATCCTGAAATTTTTAGAGATTACTTTTCTTCATTATCATTAACATGGAAAAATTATGTGGATAATTATCTCAAGGTATTCCACAAACATCCTTATTAAAAAATCCTTGAATATTGGGGCATGTAATGTGATAGAGTGAAGAGATAGCGTGATGGATACCTCAGGTCAAAACTCATCCTGGAAAATACTAAATTCCTTAGGGGATGCGGTAAAAAGTTCCCCATCCCCATGGGTTGGGACTGACTTAATCCTTCCACTAACACCATTCAAAAATTTTGAGGATTTTATGAACGCTGGGGTAGTAGTGGTGGAAAAATACCCCCAACCATTTCATATTTTTCTACACCAGGATTGACTCCAGCGTGGTTTCATATATAATTTTCTGATTTGGTGTGCTTGCACACAAACATAGGCCATGTGTAATTCATGATCTAATATTCATATTACTTCCATCAAGTGTTTTCATTGGATAAATTAATTCCCATTTATAAAAAGAGATTATTTTACAACATTTTTAGAGGCCTAGGAACTAATATAATATATAAATCATTCACTTTGGTTACACCATTTAGTGCCTTATTGGTAGTAGTATTTTGTTTGATTAACTGATAGGAATGTATAATACATAGGTCTAATACCTTTCCAATGGTTATAAAATTTCATTATTATCTCTATGGGGTAATTTTTTTACTTGTGAATGGGGTGAAATTTAATGTTCCACATTCTTCCATTCCCTTAATATGCACGTTTGATAAAGAATCTGTTATAATTAAGTTAAGTTCCTTTAGATGGTCGATAAAAATGGATTATAGGATCTTTTAGCGTCTCTCTAACCATGGATTCCATGATACATTAGAAGTAGTAAATTTTATTTTAAAAAATATATTTTCACTTTCTATAGATGGTTTCCAAACACTTGACAAGGCAGTTTTTTCCTTTACCTATTGATGATTTTCCCAGTACTCTAGCATAATAATGGAATATATTTCTTCTTTTACAAATCTATGATTTCATATCATGAATATGAAATAGTCCATAACATCATATGAAGGTATTCATAGACCAATTCTTTCCACATGCCCAATTATTACCCATTATCTCTATGTAAAACATATTCCACATGATTGGACCAATTTCATTGTTTTTTGACTAATTTATCATAGAGGGGGTATATTTCTGTGGTTCCCTTGATTTATTCAAAGTATACATAGGGTGATAGAGTTTCATACCATTTATCTAACCCCAAACCATCTATTTATGTAGATAAAATATTATAGATGGTAGTTAAGGTCATCTGTATAGCTAACCTCAATCCTATGAGCACTACTCCGTACGAGGTTCTTCTCCAAGCATCATTGATAAAAGGGGGTGCACCTTATTATGATGAACTATAACCATAGTGGGGATCCTTTTCAGTGTAGTGATTCTATTAAATGGGGAAGAACCTCATGGTAACTAATTAAGAATCAAGAAATGATAGGACTTTATTGCGTATTTATCTTCTTATTTTGGGGAGTAAATCCATGTATTTTATCATTGGAAGAGTTCTCATGATTTTTATTTACTTTTCAATGGGAAGTAACATTGTCAATGTGTTCTAGGGGGAAGCTTTAAACTATCTGTCAATATATCATGGGGGACTTAGTGGATGAAACTTCTATCACTTTATGATGAGGATTTAGTTGAATGAGGATCCAAAATGGATGCGTTTTGTAGGTACTCTAAGTTAATAGAACTGACCAAATCAGGGATATAGGACTTCAACTATGTCATTTTTTTCCATCAATGAGATCTCCTTCGGGTTACTCTACATAGGGTAGGTTTATTACCTTCTTGTATTTGATTTTTCTAGGGATTTTACCTTGTCATTGGATGATTTTACTAATGATGTAACTTGTGTTGGGAATGAAATTTGAAATGTCCCTATTTTTTCACTAAAAAATTCCAATTGTTTCTTTTTTAATATGTGGGAATATTTTCCCAGATTTATGTAGTCCCTGATAAGCGTCATCGTTCCTCTTTTAAATATAGGGGTCCAGTTGTGTTCTTTCTTCTAAGACTCATTTAGAATATATTGATAGGAATCATCGATAGATATGGGAATATGAGACCCCACCAGTGTTCCCATTATAATATGTCAATGGTCTTCCTTATGTGGAGTTGGGATATGGTATCTCTCTTGTGTAGTTGTCAGGATATTCTAAAAAACATCTTCGATATTGGTAGGGATATGGATAATAGCCTTCTTCAAAATGATCTATCATGACCCAACCCATTATGGGGATCGAGATACAACTAACCAAAACCCACCACCATATTCTAGGGGAGGTGACAAGCATCGAAGGGACCAAAAACATGGGGTGGAATTTTCCTAATTACCAGAACACACATAGACAACTCAATGAAAATTTGAAGAGAGACCGAATTAAAAGATTCATAATAGTTATAAATAAACTAAAAGATATATGGACCACTAAATAGAACAGTGTATTGTATTGTAGACTAAAAAAAGTAAAAAATACATTCCCACCTAGAAAATTTTCCATAACCTGACAAAAACTGGAAAAGATATCAACTAAGAGCCCAAAACACGTACCCCAAGCTACAAGCATCGTATACAGTCCAATAAGTATGCTTCCATAAGATCCTCTGAAGTCATGATCAACTTCTCCACCATCTACAAAAGAAACGATAGTTGTTAGGAAAATCCCATGCAAGGGTGAGTATCTAAATACATAGTAGAATTCCCCACAAAGGTGATGGGGTATTAAGAAATATATTAACAAGGAAAGTAGTAGAAAAATGTATAGTAAAAGGGTATAGATCATCCCAACAAGAGAGTTAAAGTGAACTCATCCAAAAACAAGGATATTTATATAGTGAGAAAAATAACTTCACATCGTGTATTTTCTACCTATACCGAGAGAGTGGACTTATCCAAACATGGAAAGTTTAACAACAAAAGCACGTGAAAAAACCCACACATATTTTCCTCCCCTAAAAGGAGAGTAACTATACCCATGTAGTATGTAATAAAGTAGGATATATATATATATATATAATCACTAAAAGAAGACAAAATAAGTGTGTAAGGGGACCTACATCTCGCAGCTCATCCCGAAACGATGAGTAGACCACAGTTACAAGGTAGAGTCTGTCTACAATATCGAACACCACATGTGTCTACCCATGGAACATAAGTCAAAGGGACTCAATCATCGCATCATGATACTATCCACTTTGGGTGGAATTGACTCACCGACATGGTTTTTTTTTCATGTCACAGGGATGAGTTTTGGTGAGGAAAGTGTCCATAAATCTCATGAGTCTAAAAGTTCATCAATCCAAGCCACACCACTATAGTGCACAGTCAAGAGGTCACCAGATTAAGAAAGGATCATGAGACCTAGTATGTTTGTAGGGTCCTACTATGGTATTCATTGAGGAACGCTACTTCCCAGCCTGGCTGGAGGGTACCACTCAGGAAGGAAACCAGGGAATGCCACAACCTAGTCCTACTGGAGTGTAAGCTCATTGAGTCATCATGGAAATACTATCACCCAGCCTAATTGGAATGTTATTCCAGTAAGATTTATTCATGGAATTCTACTTCCCAACCCAGTTTGAGGGTAAGATGATAATGTCGACATACTTAATTGTCTAGTACAAAAGGAGGGTAACTCAGAATAATCATCAAAGAATGACAATACCCAACCCAACTAAAGGTTAAGCCTGAAACATTGAAATATTCCATTACCCAGTCCGACTAGAGGGTATCATATAAATATCATCGAGGAAAACCACTACCCATCCCAGCTAGAGGGAAAACTGAAAACTACCATCGGGGAATGCCACTGCCCTTCCAAGCTAGAGGGTAAGCTCGATTTTGGGCTAGTGAGTCTGTCATATCATTGCAATCTTCGGGTGCTCCCTCACCTTGTGGAAAACAAAAAGCATCCACATCATGTATTGAAATTTTCAATCTGGGGAACAATGAAAATATATCCTAAAAACACTAAGGATATAAATATCCCAGTCCAGATATCAAGTTCAAAAAAAGGAGACATGGAGGGTTAAATATCATTCGAAGGAGATCAAGTAAAAAAAGGCTTGTCAGGGTACTTACATAGAATGTGGTCCCACATAACATCTTGGTTGTGTTCTCTGGTTAAAAAATGGGTGCCTTAAATATAGGTGTACATGCTGGGTATGTGGACTACATGGTGTGTCCCACCAATCTAGGGACTGAGCCATGTCTTCTAGTTATTCCCATGTACTTGAACCCCATGTATATGTACTTTGGTACATGGAATGTTGGTCCACATGGGATGTCGTATGTGTTTCCAACCCATGTATATATTTATATTACATGAATTCTCAACCCATGTGACTCATCACATAATTTTCCCAAATAGGGAATGGGTACACGGCTTGTGGGGGTGGGATACATGTTGTGTCATCCTTATCTTTTCCCAAACCCTAGTGTCACCGACACGGGAGTTACATGTTGTGTGTTCCTCATTGAACATGATGTGTAGTTGGGATTTTTGTGGAACATATTAATTTAATCCTTCATATAAAATATTCTTCATTATCCACTGATATTACCAAGAGTCAATCTAAAATCTTAGGATGTGTTTAAGACTCTTGCTTATCAATCATCATTCCCTAGAATATGGACCTCATAATGATATGGAAATCCTTAGTTCCTTCTACTCTTTTTCATGGTTATGTTCTTCATAATCATAGTGTTTAAATATCAAATCAATTTAACTTACCTTAGGAGATTTTCATATCTATGCTTGGATCAAAAAACCATGCATGTTCAATCTATTTTCCATGAATCTTGTCATCCAATTGGTCTCGGGTTTCTTGACAACTGTCGAACCATGATCCATAGGGATTCCACAAATAATAACACAAATAATCGATGAAAAAGTCACTATAAGACAAGTATTAAATGTTGATGGCCAATTATTCTTGGCCAATGATCAAGAATGATCATCCATTATTAGATAAAAAAAATTATACAAAATTTAAATTCCAATATTTTAGTTGATAAAAAGGTTTCAAGGGGTAAAAATACATGAAGAAGGATGGATCTTCTCAATAATTTACATCTAATGGTGTAAAACACTAAAAGAAGAGTCCTACCTCTACTTTGGATTGATCTTTGGTGAAGAACGCAGATGCCAGCGAATTTGTGAGAATTCACTGTGTTCATTTCACTTCGATCCACATTGATCCAAGGATTCTTTATTTTTCATGATCCACCTATAGAAAGGAAAAGAGATCTATTATTAGTGACTGTAGAGTTATGAAATTATACTTGGACAAAAAATTACTAAAAAATGATTTATAGTATTTTTCCTTAAATTATTTTAATTAATTAATTAGTGAATTAATTCATTTAAATACACCGCCAATGAGTGAGGGGTCTGAATGTCCCACAGTGACTCATTTTATGTCACACCTAGGGTAAAAACAACATTCTGGACCCAAATATGGTCTCATATTTCTGATCTGATCAAACTTTTATGAGTAATCTCATTTTATTTCATTAACCATGTGAACACAATATAGAATATATTTAATATTTTTATTAAATTTTTTCCCAGAACCATGGGCCTCATAATCACACTTCATCTAAGAACCTATCCCTATATATATATAGAAATAATTCCAAGTATTACAACCCCAAAAAAAAGTCTCGACATCATTCCATCTTTCTTGTTTTTCATTCTCAAAAGGAAAAATGAGGAAAAAACTATGGATACTAAGCCCATATTTGTCTCTCCTACTCCCATGAATTCTCCTACATGTTTTTGTTTGGCCACAACATGAGAACCAAAGGGATGGTCTATCCTTGCAAGGTCTGCTCATGTCCGTCCTTGATTGACACCAGGTTCTCTGAAAAGTTTACTACATCCATAATGTCTAGCGCGCCCCAGTTGATGATATGTGTAGGATCATGTGCGAACAACCAGATAAACTACAGAAAAATCTTGAATCCCCATCCAAACCTCCACATTCCTCATCATGGGTAGAATCTCAAAAATACTTGGTTTCTGTGCTAAAACAAGAAGGGCCTACAACGACAATCTGCATAATATTTCTATCAGTGTTGGTCCGACTTGATACATTCACGGAAGACCTGCACATTCTCTGTAATCGCCAGCACCAACTCAGGGTCAGCAAGGGACGACTCACCAAACACTACCCAACACAAGGGTGAACTACATGGCCCTCCATATATAGACTCAATTGGTTCCATGACAATGTTATAGTGGTAGTTGACGTTGGAAGAGAACTTTACTAAAGGAAATTAATACTCCCACCTCCCATCAAAATCCAACACGCAAGCCCTCAAAATATCTTCCTGCACCTGGATATTATGCTTTATCTTCCCATCAGTTTGGGGGTGAATGTTTATAGTCATCTGAAACTAGGTCCCAGATTCCTGCTATTTCCCCCTCTACAATGTTGACATAAACTATACTTCTTGATCAGATACAACCGTCGAGGGTACTCCATGAAGGAGTTTGATCTCTCATATGTACAAATTTCCCAAAATCTATACTGAAATCTTCTACCTGATGTAAAGGAAGTGTGATGAATTCATGAGTTGACCCAATATCACCATATTATGTCATGGTATTTCACTGTGCACAGAATCCTTGGGACAAAGTTTGTGTATATGTCATCCCATTTCCACTTTGGGATCTCAAGAGGATGCAACAAACCCTTCAAAACCTGGTTCTTATCCTTTATAGTCTATAGGTAAGAAACAATGAGATGAACTCATCTATGCATTGTCTCATGCTAGACCAACAAACCTACCACTGAATATCTTTAGACATCTTTCCCACATCAGGATGTACATCTAAATGAGAAGTTTTGAACTCTCACATAACCTCTTCCAACATCCCAACTCGATCCATAGTTCTCCCCTAGAAAAAGATATCATGATTCCCTCCTTCTGAATATCCATTTGGTGTGTATCATATGTATATCTAATCATAAAAAAACATGCAGTTGAGGTCTCCTAACTAAGACTCTCTCACACACTCGAAGAGTGATAGATCCAACACCATTAAATGAAGATAATTTTTACCTTCCTATTCCACCATGGTTAGTAGTTGGGAATATAACTATTCTGAAGAATTCCAACAATAAGAGATCCTATGACCTCTTGGTAAGGAATTATACAAAAATATTTCTCTTCCCTAGAGTATAGACTATCTTGAAGTAGAAGTCTTATTAGAACTCCAACCTGTGTCACAGCCTCAGGTTCAGGTATCTATGAGTGAACACATACTTGATACTCTTGTGGTCTGAGTAAACCACAAAGTGCTCTCCCATATGGTAATGATTCCATATTCTCACAGAAAGGTCTATTGTTACAAGCTCTAGTTCATGAGTTGCATTGTTCTTCTCATGGGGTCTCAACTACCTCGACCCGTATGTGCTGACTGCCTTTCATTGCATCAACGCGCAACCAATCCCTACTTCTAAGGATTTACAATACACTAAATACTCAATAACTTGTTTTGGTAGTCTCAAAACTGGATCCCTCTAAAACTATTTCATATACTCTTCGAAGGAATTCTGAAACAACTCAGATGAGGTAAACAGTTGTACCCTCTGTGTCATAATGGTCAAAAACAAGTTGCAATTCTGGACATATCTAGCACAAATCTATGGTATTACCCCACTAAACCATGGATGATTCATACCATTGACACATTCATGGGTGGTTCCAAATAAATCAATTCTTCGATGATCGATTGATCCCTAAAAAATTTATAAATGAAATTCCCAATAAAGTGAACCTCACATATCCAAAACTAGCACTTCTAGAGATTTCTGTAAACATAGTTCCCTTAAAATAAATCAAGAACCATCCTCATGTGATCTAGATGATCCTACTATATCAAAAATTATATTAATATGTTATTGATGAAGAATGAATAATAAGTGTCCATGTATGGTATGAAGATATGGTTTATTTATATCATAAAAATGGATGGGGCATTTGTCACACCGAAGGGAATCACTAGGAAATTTTTCTGTCTACAAAAAAGTAAAAAATAAAAATTTAGAATATCAGCTTCACGAACACTAATCTAGTGGTAGAAGAACTTAAGATATATCTTGGAGAACCATCTCACATGCTTAAACTAGTCAAATAGGCCATCAATCCGTGATGAAGGGTACTTTTTCTTCATCATGGCATGGTTTACGCAGTGATAATCAACAAAAATATACAATCCCCCATATACCTTTTTTACAAACATAACTAGTTCTACCTAAGGGGAAAAATAATTCTAATGAAAAAATTATCACAAAGGTCCTCCAACTACAAATCGGGCTCCTACAGCTCAGTGGGTTCCATCTGATATGAAACACAAGATATCGGGGCAGTCCCTAATTATAAGTCAATGAAAAAATTTATATCTCACCTCAGAGGTACTCCCAAAACATATTCTAGGAATAAATCTATATAATCCTCATAAAATAAAATAATCCAAATGCCTAAAGATTCTTCAACACCTTGGGTTGAACTTTCTAGGTGATGGTAATAGGCTATAACATCTTTCTGGTATCACTTTCTAGTCTTTCCATGATGTCCTTTCACCAAAAAAGAGAACCTCATACCATCAGCATATAGTCATTTGAATTTTAAGGGCGACAGTTGATCTGGGGTCGAACCATGTAAAGCCATCCCATTCCCAATATTAAAGCATAGGGTTCCATTTTGATGACTAGTAGGTCCCATGAGAACCTCTCTCCTCGAAGAGAGAGCTTCCACTACCGACTGATGAATGATACAGAATAAGTCTTCCCTGTAAAAACCTCAAGACAAGGATGATGTAGAAGCTTCTCTGCTAGGAGCTACAAATCCCAAACCAAGATTCAATATACAATATAATGATTGGAACCTGTTCCTAATAATACTGAGTAAAGACTAGAATAAACACATATCATACCTAGAATCATCTTGTGTGTTGTAGGATCATAACCATCCAAATTTTGTAGCTTTCCACAGTCCTGACCACCAGCTCTCTGAGACTCATGTGGAATACCTAGTTGTGATTTAAGGACCTCATACCATAGTCTCGCACATACAGCTCATCTTGATACTCAATAAGCTCGGACTCCCTAGGGACCAATGATGCACGCCGGTCATGGGGTGTGGAAAAATAAAATTTTAATTACCTAAGTTTATAATCATAGTCGATCCTTGGTAGTATCCTAGAAAAAGAGTGTACACAAAACAAGGTTGTCACATTTTAATGGTTTTATGAAAACAATTTATTTAATTTTGAATGTTGTGTGAGATATAATAATATTGATTTGATCGGTTTTAAAGAAATGATAAAGATAGTGATGAGAGTGGGTTTTTTTAGACCCAGTTCTTTGCTATCATGGTTTCCAAAATTTTCGCTTTTTCTTTCTTTATCCAGTTAGAGAAAGATTTTTCTGCCGAGTCATATCTCCCCCTTGGCCAAATAGGTGTGATGAGAATATTCCTTACCCAAAACCTTATATTGTTCTATCATTCTTCTAATGTGTGTATAATTTTAATTGGGTTTCTCAATTAATTATAGATATCCCTAACAAAGAATTGGTGTTCCATAATAAACCAATATTCCACATGCAAGTATACACACGTGCTGACCACCATCGAGCACTCACCACTTGACCCTAATTTGTTCCACTATATATATATTATAATTGGGTGGAGGAAGATGTGATCATAGATCAAAGAAATATAAATTTACATAAATAAAACCTAAAACAACGCATTCGAAATATAAAACTGAAATTATTATTTAATCCATATTATGAAAGAAGAAGGGATCTTATTAAAGCACAATATCTCAAGCAAACACATCAGTCCATCCTCCCCCATCCCAATCACTCAATGATAACACCCCTACATATATTGGGAATTCAAGATTATGTGGGATAGGGAAGACATTAAAATAAAAGAACACAAATAAATAAATATAAATAAGTATATCATCAAATGCCTCTCTCGTTGGTCTATGGGAAGAATTGTGGATGGAATGGAATGCCTTGAGAGGTGGGAGCTCTTCTCCTTTTATAGGCAGTTTCTTTCCTTCATATGTTGGAACCATTTATACCCAACTAGAATAACTCCTTTATACTTTCATAAAATACCTTCAATATTTCCTTGGTCATCCACCCTCAAAATTTCAGTGTATTCGAATGCTTGGTGATAAAGTTATGGCCTTTTTACTCCAAGCATTTATTCTGTCTAGGTAGACTCTCCATATTTAAAATATCATGTATTAATGGCCATGAAAAAGGCCTTTTCACGCATTGGATCCATCATGAAATATGTTTATAATCTTCTTGGGTGGTCACCCTCCAAATTTAAGTTTAATTGGTCACCTCATGAATGAGTTATGATTTTTCTATTGGGGTTTACTTTTGCTGGATGAAATTTCCAAGAAGCTTCTGTCAATTAGGTTCATTCAAAAGCCACAATAATGCATTCCAAACTCCATTAAATTTAATGTGTGAATGCTCCATTTAGTCCTATTTTATCTGTAAGTGTAATCACAACAATTGGATGAGTGTAGACCGAGATCTGTTTCTGTTAATGTGGTGGCATCCACATTGTCTACCTGGACAAATATTTAGCTTCATTGATCTTTTAAGACACTAGATGCTCAAATTAGCCCCTGGTCCAGAAGAGGAAAATGAATTCAATAAATCAGGCCTTAAGAAAAAAAATTATTCAATTTGGAGTTATATTTTTAATGAAGTGACCAAAATACCCTTGATGTGATAATCTGTTAAAAATCTTGATTTATGCAACATTCCATTTTTTTCCCAACACATAGCAAAAATATTAAAATCAGGAAAATCAGATCTAATTGAAAAAGTGTATTAGATTAAATCTTTTAAAATAATATTAAAAAATGATGAAAATATTAACTCTATCAATTCCCCTACACTTAAACTATTCTTGTCCTCAGGTATGAAATCTCAATATTGAAAATCTGAGCGAACCAATGTTACTAATATTTAAATTACAAAGAAATAAAATCAAATAATTTTCATTGTGAAAGAAAAACATAAAATTCTATATAGATTATCAATTTAATTTCCCAATTTTCAAAGAAACAATCATCTCAGGCATTTTACATTTACCTCTTGAAAAATGATGGGACTTATCCTTTTATTCATTAATGCTCCTTAATTAATTATTATTAAACTTTAAATATTATGATTTACCACACATGAATATTTTCTCTCATATCTCCTGATACAATTTAATTGGATTTATTCTCATATCATGAGAACATTCTCCAGATCCATAGGTTTGTAAGGAAACTACTTTCTTCACTTTGTAGACACAAAATGCACAAAAAATCATGAGGACTTGGAATAAAGGTTCAAATGACTATGTGGATTAGGGTTGATGGGTAAATGATTGAAATAAATTATGTTTAGAAATAGCAGGTTTAAATCGTAAGTAAAATTCATGATTTATTAAGTGAAAATACAGGATGAACCTCACTTAAATCCCATTGAGAATAAGAAAAAAAACACCACCCCCTTTTTATTAAATGGGACATGAGTCAATAAATAAATACAAAGAATGATATCATCCAAGTTCTCCCATTTTTTATATTTTATTTTAAATCTCCAAAAAGAAAGAACTTTATTTTTCACCCTTTTTTCATGCTCAAAACTAGAACAACATTATTTTTAAATTTTTTTTCTTTTTTTAAGGAAAACCGGATGAAATGAAAGAAGCATAATGAAATGATGAATCATGCATAATTTTCTAATAGTACTTTTCCCAAAATGATGATACACACCTCACACCACCCACAAATGATACCCATCCCAATGAACGCACATGAAAGTCCCTTCCCCCACACTCAATCATGAAATATCAATATAAAAATACTAAAAGTTCTGTTAGGTAAGGAAATATTAGATTGTAATGTGTCTTAAACCTATAAGGTAGTTCATGGATTCTATATGATAAAAAAGGATAAATGTAAGGGTGGGCCTCAGGGTAATATGTGGCTAGCCAAATTAGTGCCTCGATTATTTTAAATATGTTTTTACACAATCATTTCTTTGAAAAGTTTCAATGCAAGTTCTGCCATGTGACCTGTCCCAAGATCACACAAGAAATATGCTCATGATAAAATAGAAATTTTTTATCTAGAAATCCTCTCGGCAATGGGAATATGATATTGGACAATCACTAATTTCTTGATTAATAATAAAAAATCAATTTATAAGAATTTTAGAAATTCAATTAATGAAATTTGGTAGGTAAATTTCATTTACACGAGTCAAGTAATTCATTCAAATCATTAGTCATTATTTCAAAATCCATAATTAATTTTATATCTTCAATTATCCATTTTACTCATTCAATCTTCTTAACATTAAAATATAAAACATGGCATCATTGGATTCATAAGAAACTAATGTCTCCTAGATAAGTTGGGGAAAATATGAATTAAAGTGTGGGAATTCGATTTCAGTTTAATTCACAAAGTTCTTTTGTTTAATATCGTTGTCTCGACTAAAAATTTGATTTATTTATTTACTTATTTTTTGAAAAATCCTTAGAAATCCTAGACTATAATATTCCCTCCCCCACACTTAATTGATGTAGTTTTTCTAATGAATTTTAAAAAAATTTGAAAAATGACTTCTTTTCATCAAGTGTAAAGGAAAGATACAACCTGGTGGGTCTTCATTGGTGTTCCGGGTGAAAGAGTAAAATCTCCTCCACAGGTTCTTGAGGTATGGTCCCATGAAACATCTTCAACCTCTGCCCATTTACATTTAATGAGTTTTCTCTTCCTTCCTTTTTGATTTTCACTACACCAAAGGGTTATACATTAATAACTGTAAAGGGACCTTCCCATCTAGAACAATGTTTACCTAGATTTAGCTTATGTTTGGATTTTTATAGAATCACTTGATAGCTAGGGTTCATGGTTCTTGGTTGAGCCATCTTATTATGGGCCATTCATGTTCTCTCTTTATAGATAATTGAATTATCAAAATACTCCCTCCTGATTTCCTCTAACTCCTACAACTGTAATCTTCTCTCTTTCTCGGATTTCTAATTGTCCAAATTTACCTCTTTGATTGCCCAGCAGGCTTCGTGCTATAATTCCACAGGAAGGTGGCCACTCATTCCATAAATCATCTATAGTGGCTCATCCATATGGGAGTCTTGTAGGTTATTATGTATACCCATAAACTGTCATCTAACCTTTGGATACAATCTTCCTGTTGGGTTTAACTTTATTTTCCAGAAATCAATTGATTTCTTTATTAGATACTTCTACAAAGCCATTATTCTAATTATGGTATGCTGTTGAAATTTTATGATGTACCCCACACTTTTTCAGAAATTCTTCCATTTTCCTATTGTAAAAATGAGTTCCCTGGTCTTTGATGATTACTTTGGGCACTCCAAACCTGCAGAATATGTTCACCCTGATAAAATCACAAATTTTTTTGGCATCATCAGTTCTGGTTTCTTTTTCTTAAACCCATTTTGAAACATAATCCATAGATAATATAATATATGAATTTCCATATGAAATTGTAAATGGTCCCATAAATTATATACCCCACACTTCAAAAATTTCAGAAAATGTTATTGGTTTTTAGGCATATCTTATCGTTTGGAAATGTAACATGAAAACTGGAATTTTTAATATATTTTAAAAAATTCATATGCATCCTTAAATATGGTGGTCCAATAGAGTTAAGATTCTAATACTTTTTCAGACATCATCTGATGTCCAAAGTGGCCTCCACAAGATAACTTATGATAAAATTCAAACACTGATTCAATTTCACTTCTTAGTAAGCATCTTATTATGATTTGATCATTTCAACATTTCCACAAATATGGGTTTTCCCAAATATAAAATCATTATTCAAATTCAAACTTATGTTGTTAATGAGAGCTTAGGATAGAGGGTACCTAAAATGTAACAAATTATTTGACTTTGTTGTAGTACCATGGCACTTTACCATTGATGATGTAGAGTTGTTCTCTTGGAAGCTCATTATTAAGTGGGTTCTTGTTTGGAATTTCTACCTTAGTGGTGTGGGGTAGTTGACTTAGATGATCGACCACCTAATTTTCAGTTCCCTTTTTATTTTTGATTTCCAAATTGAACTCTTATAAGAGTAGAATCCATCCCCCAACTTTTGCTTCACATTAGCCTTATTCATTAAATACCTGAGTATTTCATGTTAAAATACAATAACTTTAGTGCCAAGAAGATATGATTGGAAATTTTCTAGTTAAAATACGACTATAAGGAACTCTTTATTTGTGTTTTTGTAATTTATTTGTGTGGAATCAAAGGTCCTTGATGCATATGAGAACACTTGAGTCTTATTATCAATTCTTTGTGATAGGGACGCTCCCACTGCTTGGTTAGATGCATCGTAATGTAACTTGAAAGGGTAATCCCAATTAGGTGGATACATTACTGGTGGGGTGATCAATTTTTTCTTTAATTAATCAGACGATTTCCTACATGCATAATCAAAATTAAAGTCATAATCCTTTAAAAGTAATCCTGAGATAGGGATAAATATCATAATAAAATCCTTGATAAATCTTCTACAAAATCCTGCATGCCCTACAAATGATCTATCATTTTTACACAAGTTTTATATGGTATTGAATTTATTACATACACTTAGAATTTATTATCCTCAATCCATTTTTGTGAAATTATGTTTCCAATGCTATTCCCTTTTCAACAATAAAATGTCATTTTTTGAAACTAAAGAAAAGATTCATTTCAATGCATGTTTTCAAAATAAATTAATTTCCCCCAGAAATGATCAAATGAATTTCTAAAAACAAGGAAATCATCAAGAAATACCTCTTAGAAGTCCTCAATATGGTCTAAAAAAATACTCACCCTACACCATTGAAATGTACATGGGGAATTTCATATCCCAAATGCCATCCTTTTTTAGGAAAATTTGCCAAAATGATAGTTGAAATTTTTCTTCTCCTGGTCTTCTAGTTTGATTGGTACCTAGAAGTATCCGGATAATCCATCTAAAAGACAATAATGAGTTTTTCTAGCTAACCTTTCAATAATCTGATTGATGAACGAAATAAGAAACTGGTCTTTTCTAGTAACATGATTTAACTTCATATAATTTATATACACTCTCTAGTTGTTTTGTAATCTCATGGGGATCAACTCATTTCATTCATTTCTAACAGTGTTCAGGTTGGTTGTCTTTGGGACTACAAGAATTGGGCTTACCAACTAATAATTAGAGATGGGGTAAATGATGTCAAATACTAGAAATTTCTCTATCTCTTTCTTAACAACCTCAATGATGGTTGGAATTAGTATTCTCTGAGGTTTTATAACTTTCTGGGAATCAATTTCTAAAAATATCTTATGAGAATAGACCTTGGGGTTGATTCTTAGTATATCACATAAACTCTATCCTATAACTTTGAAATTCATTTTGAAAAGGTCTATCAGATTTTGTTCTTGTGAATGAGATAAGTTATTTGCAATAATTATTGTAAATTTATCTCCTTCAATTAGGTAAGTGTACTTCATTTCACATGACAATGGCTTAATTTCTAAACATGGGGGTTTTTCAAGGGATGATATTGCATTTAGGTTTCCTACATCTAATAATGGATTCTCTAGTATAATCTCACCATATTTTAACAAATCCTCAAAAAATTCATATTTTACCTCTTCCTCTAATATGATATCATAATTATTAGGTTCTTGGGAATCATAAAATTCAAATGAAAAATGTTCTCCTATAGATAAGAAGTAATGAATCATACTTGAGTCTTCAATTGGTTCCATACCTTCATCATGAGTGATTGCATAACGTGATTGATTGTTGAAAGGTTGATTCATTGTATGAAGAATGTTGAAGTGTACCATACTATCTAAAAGATCCATGATGAGTGTACCTTTAGGGACATTGATGATCTTCCTTACTATTTTCAAAAAGGCTATCCCTAGGATGATGGGAGATTGGGCTGGTGCTCGGTCTTTCTCTATGGTAATGACATAATAGTCTGCTAGAAAGATTAATCCACTCACTCAAATGAGTACATCTTCAATAACTCATACTGGGAAAAATGTGGATCTATTTGCTAACTATACCACCACTTGAGTCGATTTTAGTTCTCTAATCTGTAAAGATGAAAACAGTGAGCGAGGAATAACATTTATGGAAGCTCCAAGATCAGAAAGTGCATCTATAATATTTATAGAACCGATAGTTTAGGGAATCGGGAATGTCCCTGGATCATGACATTCTGTGGTATCGATTGTGTGATTAGTGTCAAGACGCTTCTTCCTAAGTTGGTTCTTTCATTTCCATCCTGCTTCCTTCTTTTTGTTCACAACTCCTTCCGAAATTTTGCAAACTTTGGAATGTGTCGTATTGCCTCAAGTAGTGGGATATTAATCTCTAATTTTTTAAATGTTTCTTGTATTTCTTATTTAATTCATTCTTCTTCACCCTTCTTTGATTCAACTAATTCATATGGGAATGGTTGAGGGATATCCTTTTTATCCCATTGTTGTTTTTACAAAATTGTTTTTGGTCATTCCTTACCGAACATTGTTCTTTATCCCTTGTTGTTATAGTTTCCTTATTCTGGATGGATAGGATGAGATTTAGGAGTTATCCTGGAATCATCATCCTTAGATTGTTTAGGTGGTGCGAGATCCTTCTTACATTGGGTTATGATTTCACTTACATTCTCCTTTGGATTTGGAACTGTCTGTGTTGGGAGTTTACCTTGGTTCTTGGTTAGAACATCTATTAGGCAAGAAAATTGATCGGCTAGCTTGTTAATTTTATTTTCCATTCCTGAAACTTTCATCTTCAATTTTTTATATTCATTTGGTAGTGCACTCATGGATGGTTGATCATAAATCTTTCACTATAATGGTGGTGGTTCAAATGATTATTGTTGTCGGTAGGACTACTTGTAAAGTTGTTGGAACGGTGTCAGGTTATGATATTGCGGCTAAAATATTGATCATTCTTGATTTTGTTGAAATCCATACCCTAGTTGGTTCTAAGATTAGAATTTACTTTACTGATAGGCTGCAGAACAACATTCAATCTTCTTCCCTTATAGATATAGATCAGTGTAATGATAAGTAGAAGAGAATAAACCACATACCTAACTCAGGCATTGTTGATCCTTCACTTGGTTCACATCAATTTTTCTCATAACACTAGTCATTTTTTTAGTGTCACATTAATTAAGGGAGAAGGATAATCAAAAGTCTTTACCTCATGGCTGTCTCTGGTGCTCCTACATCTGGTGGCAAACTACTGTGAGTTTTGTGCAATCTTTTCAATCAGTCCTCTGGCATCTAATGATGAATTTTCCATCATCCCTCCTCTAGATGACTCATCTATCAGGTTTTCATCATTTTTGAGAAATCCTAAAAATTAGAAAACAATGAAATGGTGTTATTCCATATTTTTATATGGAATGCTAGGACAGAGCTTCTTGAAATTCTTCCAATACTCATAAAGTGTTTAACTGGTCATTTATCGAATGGATTATATCTCTTTTTAGATAGCTATGCTCCTAGATGTAGAAACAAACCATTGCATGAATCATCTTTGAAGATCTTCCCAGTCTAGGACATTTCCTACTTATAGAGTGTACAACCATTCCTTTGCTACTCCCTCGAGTTATAAGGGGAATGCCCTTCAGTTTACTTGTTCTTCTGCAACACCTCAGGTTCTGTAGCTGGAGCACACATTTTTAAATTCTTGGACATGACTATAGGGGTCTTAACCTACAAGACCATTTAATTTAGGAAGAATTTTAATCATGTTAATGCACTATTCAAAATTATTTTCTAAGGTCAGAATAGCTAGTTGATTTTGTTGGTTAGCGAATTGTGGTGTGCAAAGATCACACAATGTTTTGTTGGGATTTCCAGCCATTAGAAGTTCAAAGTGATCACTGGATGTGTCAGTTGATTCTATTAGCTGAATTTATTATAACTCTATTTGAAAATTTTTCTTTCTCAACTAGGTTATTGTTCAGTCAATTTTTGGATCAAATTCAATAAAATTGTTCTTTGAAATAGAATTCATTCAAAATAAAAAAAAATTGCTTTTAAAGGATTTTTAAGCACTTCCTCCCCAGCAACAGTTGAAATTTTGATGCATTCTAGTTGTGGGGAATTGAAAAAAATTATTTTAATTACCTATGTATAGTATTTTAAATGATCCTAGGTATTTTTCTTAATATGAGTGCACAAAAAACAAGGTTGTCACCTTTTAATGATTTTATGAAAACAATTTAATTAATTTTAAATGATGTGTGAGAAATAAGAAGAATTATTTAATCAGTTATAAATAAATGATAAAGATGGTTGTTAGAGTGGGTTTGGCTAGACCTAGTTCTTTGCAATCATGTATTCCAAATTCCCCCCCCTTTTTTTCTTTATCATGTTAAAAAGAGATTTTTCTACCTAGTCCTCTCTCCCCCATGGCCAAATAGTTGTGAGGAGAATATTTATTATCCAAAAACTTACATAGGTCAATCCTTCTTCTAATTTATGTATGATTGTTAATGGTTTTCCCGATTAATTAGATTAATCCATAACTTGGAATTTTTGTTCCCTAATAAACCAATATTCCCCATGCAAACATACACAGGTGCTGACTATCGTCAAACACTCACCACTCGACCATAATTTGATCCGACATATACATATTAGAATTAGTTTGAGGGAGATGTGATCATCGACCAAAGAAATATAAATTTTCAGAATTAAAACCTAACACAACCATATTCAAAATTTAAATATGAATTTATAATTGAAACCATATTATGAAAGAATAAGGGATGTTATTAAAGAACAAGAACTCAAGAAAGCACATCGTTCCAACATTCCCCTTTCCAATAACTCAATGATACAACCCCTCCATGAAAAGGGAAGTCGAGATGATGAATGAGAGTGGAGGTATTATAATAAAATAAAAATAAATAAATAAATATAAATACAGTCATCTTCAAATATTTCCATCGCGAGTCAATTGGAAGAATTGTTGATGGAATGGAATGCCCTGAGTTGGGGGAGATCATCTACATTTTGGGAATATTCTATCTTTTATAAGATAGCACATAGTATCCCCAATTAATGATTGAATAATTTCTTGTTACCTTCACGAAATATCTTAAATATTTCCTTGGCCGTAAACCCTTAAAAGATCAGGGTATTCAGACTCTTGGTGAGGGAGTTATGGCCTTTTTACTCCAAGAATTTATACTATCCATGAAGACTCTCCCCATTTAACAAATCTTGTATTAACGACCATAAAAACGATATATTCACGCATTAGATCCTTCATAAAAGTTTTTTATAATCTTCTTGTTCAGACACTCTCCAAATTTTAGTTTAATCAGAATCCTCATGCACAAGTAAGGATTTTTCTATTAGAGGTTTCTTTTACTAGATGAAATTTCTAGGAAGCTTCCTTCAATTGGGTTCATTCAAAATCCACCGTAATGCGTTCCAAACTCAATTAAATTTAATTTTCAAAAGATTCAATGAGTTATAATTCATCTCTAAGTAGAATCACTTAAATTAGATGAGTATACACAGAGATGTCTTCCCGTTACTCTAGTGGGGTCCACGTTGTCCGCCAGAAAAATCATTAAATTCATTGATTTTTTATGCCTTTAATTGTTTGAATCATCCCCTGGTCCAGAATAGAAAAACTAATGAAATAAATCAGGTCATAGAAAAAATATCATTCAATTTGGAGTTATATTTTTAATGATGTTACCAAAATACCCTTGATGTGATAATCTTTTAAAAATATAGATTTATGCAACTTTCCATTTTTTCCCAAAACACACCAAAAATATTAAAATACTGAAAATCAGCTCAAATTGACAAAGTGTATGAGATTAAATCTATGAAAATAATATAAACAATGATGAAAATACTAGCTCTATCATGCACTCTGCCCACACCTTGGAGATCCCTAATCACAATGTTGTCTCTACCATGGCGTTCCATCTACTATATACCTAGGATGATAAACATGTATGTTTGGGAAGTCCCATTCCATGTGACCTCACCCACCCCAAGAATAGAACAAACCCTCCTTAGGCTTACCTGATGCTCTATACTTCCCCTCCACTATACGACTACAACCATGAGCCTGCTCAGGAAAGAGCCTCATGTTTTCAGATCAATGGAACCTACCTTACACTGTAGATGATAGAACCATTTCATAACCACTACAACCTCTAGCTACCTATAATACCTCTGACAAAAATCTATCTATTATAAGCTCTCACTCCAACACCCCTTCACAAGTGGAGATGAAAAATGGCACTACACTAGCTTAGATATCTCTGTAGAGTCCCTGCTCAAAATTCCATGATCAAAAGAAACTATCACTGACCATGTAGAGAGAGTATCGTGTAAGGTTATTGAACCAATCCACATAATCATCCACAATTATCCCTCACAACTAATGCCGCATAATCTCTTTAATCCAAATTTAATTTATGTAGAAGGGGTAGTACTCCTCACGAAACAGCTGCTAGAAGTCATCCCATGAGAGTATCAAATCATCATGAATTTGGGTAGCTAAGTTCCACCAATGACTATAAGTACCATGGAGAAGACTATATTCAAATTCCACGATCTAATCATTTAGGATCTGAAAAAGATTGAACATGAATACCACTAACTCTATCCAATCCTCTACAACCTAGAGATCTAAATAACCATAGAGCATCAGCGATCATTGATGCTAGAACTCATGGAGTGTACTCGAAAAATGCACATCCTTATCCTGCTCTAATTGGAATATCTATTTCTTGATAGGTGGAGGTGATTCTACTTTCTCACTTAGAGGATGAAGATCACATGATGGACCATGAACTAAGGACCTATCACTTATATGGTCTTCTTCACGTACTTGAGTTGGTATCATGGAAGGTTGGCATCACTAAAACATCAAAAAAATTATCAAGGATAACTGTGGTTTGATGAGAATATATAAATAAATCTATATATTATTAACAATAACATGGAGATAACTCAATAAAGGCAGTCAATGTTTCAATCATATATGATTCATGCACCCTTTTTCCCTGCAACAAATATCTCAGGGTTTTGAGTCTAGAGTGGGTAATCA
Organism: Viscum album; assembly: GCA_963277665.1. Lineage (NCBI taxonomy): Eukaryota > Viridiplantae > Streptophyta > Magnoliopsida > Santalales > Viscaceae > Viscum > Viscum album. Next base: position 778,168,660 of record OY728164.1, read on the forward strand.
GGGTCCTAGTGAATGGATACATCAGCCACATGAACCATCATTGCACTCCCTATCCAATGATATGAACTCGAGACACTTCAAAATTATATCCCTAAACAAAACCAATCCTTTTATTGTTAAAATATCTGAAAAACATCCCATAGAACGTACTTTATCTCATACCAATTTTTCACAACCCAACCCATGCTAGTGCTCAAGCCAAAACTACCCCAAGCCCACATTCATAGGCTAGGGAGTGGTGATAATCATCAAAGCCACAACTAAAGTCATGAAGGCCTTTTTCCAAGAACATGTACACATGTACATTGTCTAATCAGTGAAAATATTCCTAGGAAAAGAAATAAGAAGAAGTAGTACTACTATAAATAAACCAAAAGTTATATGGACCAGTAAACAAAATTAATTATTATAGTGTAGACTAAAAAGAAAAGGTAAAAATACATGCCCACCCAAAAAATGTGTCCCAACCTGAAAAAACTGGAAAATAGAACAAATAAGAGCCCAACATATGTATCCCATGATAGGACCATCGTACGTGGTCCAAGTAGTATATATCCCTAAGCTCCTCTAAAGTCACAATCGATCAGACCACCATCTGAAAAAGACATGAAATGTGTTGGGAAAATTCCATGTAGGTGTGAGTATATACAATCCCAGCAGAACACCCCGAAAAGGTGAAGAGAGGGGGTGTGGGGTAGTAAGAGATATTCCGAAGAGAAAAAAAGTATATAGAAAAAGGTATGATGAAGGAGCTTAGCTCAAACCAAAAAAAAAACAGTGAATCTGAACACATCCAAACACAAGGTTCTTGATGCAGTGAGAAGAAGAACTTCTCATTCTGTCATTGGTAGCTACAGAACTAGAGTCCACTCATCCAACCATGAAAATCTAAACACTGAAAGCATATGGAATACCCCACAAATCTTCTCCTCCCCTGGAAGGAGAGTAACTATAACCAAGGAGTGGGTACTAAATTAGGATATATACATATATATTCATTCAAAGAAGACCAAATGTGAGAGTAAGGGTATCATCATATCAAAACTCATCCCAAGAATTTGATTAGAAAATAGTTCCCTGATAATGTAAATCTATGTTGACTAACACCTCATGAATCTTCCAAGGTCACAGAAGTCAAAGGGACTCAATCACCAAACCTTGATATTATCAAATTTGGATGTCTCTAACTCACCCACATTGTTTTATATCGTTTTATAAGGACACATCTCAGTGGGGAAAGAGTCCATATATACCATGAGTCTAATGCTTCATTAAACCATGCCTCTCTAATATGCTGCACAGTCAAGGGGTCACTAATTTAAGAAAGGATAAAATGCCCCAAAATGTAAGGAGGGTCCTACTCTGGTACACACTGAGTTATACCATTGCCCTGCCCAGCTGGAGTGTACCACTCAGGAAGGTCACTAGGGAATGCCACTAGCCAGTCCTATTAGAGGGAGAACCCAATGAGTTATTAAGGAAATTCCAATTCCCAACCTGGATGGAGGGTTACACATGGATGATGTCATTGGGGAATTCCACTACCCATCCCAAATAAAGGGTATGCCCTAAATGTTGAGGAACACCACTTCTTAGTTTGACTAGAGGGTAACTAAGAATGATCATCGGGGAAAGCCACTGCCCTGTCCAGCTATAGGTTATGCTGGAAATGTTATGGAAATTGATTGCCCATTACAACTAGAGGGAAATAATGAAAGACCACCAGGGAATGCCACTACCTAGACCAGCTAGAGTGTATTCCCAAAACTACCATCAATAACTACATTTCCAATCCCACCTAGAGGCTAAGCCCAATACTGCCCTGGTGAATCTGTCTAATCACTACCTTCATTGGGTGTTTCCTCAGTGCATTCCAAACCTGGAACATTGACATCATATCTCAAATTACACTTTTTATTTCAATATCATGTTCTACATTCAAAAAATATCTAGAAATGAATCTTGTGGGCTAATATTTGAGCTTAAAATAAAGAGATATGGATGATTAAAGATCACTAAAAGAAGATCATGTACAAAATAACATGTGAGGGAAACCACATTGTGTGTGGTCCCTCTACATATCCTGAACGTGATCTCTTCACAGCACACAGGTCTCATCTGTGAAGGGGTAAATGCCGGTGAGATGGACTACATGGCATGTCACACCTATCTGGGGACAAGGTCTTGTCTGCTGGCCATGTCCATATACCCGGACCTCATGTCCGTGAACTTTGGTATAAAACATGTTGGTTCACATGAAATGTGAAATGTGTGGCTAACCCTTTTCTGTGTTTCTCTTACATAGAGTCCCATCCAGTGTGACCCATGACATAGATTGTAAAACTATGGAAGGGATACATGGCCTATGACAGTGGGATACACTTCGTGTCAACCTTATCTTTTCCAAAACTCTAGCACTACCACTAAGGGATATACACAGCTTGTGTTCTTAATTGAACACAGATGGTAGTTGGGATTTTTCTATAACATAAATATATATTCCACTATATTAATATCAATCCAATATCCATATATATTTCCTTGAGTTGATCCGAAATCTTTGGATCTGGCCGAGACTCACACTTACTAGGTGTCGTTCACCAAAATACAGCCCTAATGAAGATCTGGTGAATTTTTATCCATTCTACTCATCGTCACAGCTCTGATATTCATGATCATTATTTTTGAACATCTTATCAATCTTCCTTGCCTCATGAGCTTTCAAAATCTATGATCGGATCAACAAGCCTTCCATGTTCCATCGATTTCCCATGAATCTAGTCACCATATCAACCTCAAGTTACCTGAAAACTGTCGAACTGGGAACCACGGTGAATTAAACAAACAATTTAGGTAACAAATTACTCTAATAAAAGGATAAAACATCGTTGGATGAGAGTTTTTGGTCAAAAATAAAGGACATACATATGGGGTTACATAAACAATTTATAAACATTAAAACTCCAATACTCGAGCACATGCAAAGAATTCATTGAAAGCATATCCAAGAAAAAGGATGGATATGATTTATTCATTTAATATAAGGATGTAAATAGAAAAATATTAGTAATACCTGTGTTTTGGATTGATCCTTGGGGAAGAACATGATCACCAAAAAATTCGATAGAATCCTCTATAATTGTTATACTTCGGTCCACATTAATCCAAGCATTCATCATTCATCATGATCTAGAAATGAAACGGGAAAGATGTATCTCTCTGGGACTACATGGTTATGAGAAAAACCCTATCAAAAATCCATAACAATGTATTTATAAAAATTTAGTTTAGTTTAAATGAATTTTATTAATTAATTAGTTAATTATTTATTTAATTCACTTAAATAGACCACCAACAAGTGAGGGATTGAATGTCCCAAGATAACTCATTTTATGTCACACCTAGCATAAAAACCATGTTCTAGAACCTACCATGACATAAGATTTACGATCTGATCAACCGTTTAAGAGTTATCCCATTTTATTTACATAATTGTGCATGCACAATATAAAATAAATATATTATTTTTATCAGATTAATTCTGGTCACCCCAGTCCATGAAATCGCATGTCATCTTAACACATAGATCTGGAAATATATTTCAAAATACTTCAAAGTATTAAAAATAAAAAACTATTTCTCTACATGATATATGGGATATACTAACAGACATTGTTTATTTTCAATTCTTGGATATCATGACTACTATGCTAAATTTGGGAAGGATTACAGGCTTTTCCATCAATTACATATAATATATTGTAATGAGTATCTATAAAAAAAATTGAAATATGGGACCATTATATAGTGTGAGTAAGAGTGTGTTCCTGATCCTAGCCTCGAATCACCGTTGGGGCACATTGATGGTCATATTATATTTGGGGGGAAATATGGGAATGGGACCTATTTATTGTAAGGAAATATAAATATGATTTTGATGCCACCAGATCATACATCAGTCTTTCCTATTGTGATCAATGATATATTCATTCACTTATATCAATATGTGTTGTCATAAATCATCACAAGGAATAGAAATATGAGGGTACTCATGGTGTACTAGATTCTACTCCTCCTAGGGAGACCTCTTCCATGGTTTCTAGGCTTGGGTAGCTAGAAATGAGGTCTGGTGGGTAGCGTCTTTGGTGAAGCTCTATGGAACTGGGGATAAACTGTGTTATTGATGATGGTGGTGATTGTAGGATCCACCTATATGAATTTAGTGAAGTATTGAGGTTTTATTCAACATCTTCATCTAGATCCCTAAGATCTAGGAGGTATTTATTGTTTTTATGTAGGGAGAGGCAACTGATGTGGATAGAGAGAGTGATATGTGCCACTGGCTTCATCAAAACACTCCTCTAGCTAGATAGGTTATGGGGATTCAATGTTTATAAGTGATTATGTAGATCCTATAAGGTATTAATCAAACCATACATATGATACTCTCACACAAATTTATCCCCCACATAGTGTTGAAGGCCTTGGGTGGTTGATGTTATCCTTCCAGTTGTAGAGGGAACATATCTTTTTGCAACTCATATGTCACCCTGATATTATGGAATATATTTCCCTCATTAATAAATTCAATGTCTTCAATATACTATGAAGAATAAAACTATTAATTTATATGAATAATTATTTCAAATTATAAATTTTTGAAAATTATATGGTATTTAAATGAAATATAATTTTAAGAAATAATTTCTAATTCATTTATGAAATATAACTAATTTTAAATAAATATTTTGATGTATTTTTTTATGAGCATTGTCTTTATCATACATGTTTTATTTAAAAAAATTATTCAAAGTATTAAACTTATAAAATATATAATTTAAAAATATATAAAATGATTCCATTTGTAATAAATGGGATATAAATGAATATAAAACATTTAAAGGGAAAAATAGATGTTTTTTGAAAAAAACATAATTTATGCACATACTGTGTTTTTATAAATTAAATTATTCGCTATTGATGAAGAACTATAATAATTACATACATAAATATTACATATTTTGGGATGAATATTCATTATATATCATTGAGATCCATTTAAATATCATAAATGTCATGATTCTTTGGAAAAATTGATATATAAACTACTTGGATGTAAAATATTCAAATCATATCCCACTAAGTTAATTACAATTAGATCCCCTATTAGTCATATCAATCAAAAAAAATCTCCATATCCTATAAAAATAGAAACATAATAAAGGATTATCTCAGTTTTTCAATATGGTTAAACCTGGGAGATATAAATCAATAATGATTTTTAGGAATAATATGAGCATAAGTGTATAAAAAAAAGAACTTAACATTTTAATATCATACCCAAATTTTTTTGATCATAATAATGATTTTTTGAATAAATCTTGGATGTTTATAAGACATTAATTATAATGTAATAAATGAATATTAAAAATGAAAATATAAAATTTGAAAGATATTATATTATAAAATAATGGAATAAAGTGTTGAGTTATCATAATAATAGAAATATTATTTCATGTCTACCTACCGAGAAATTCATCACATTTAATAGAATAGCCCATGTACATTCTCTGGGCTAGTTATATCCTCATGTGTAGCTTTGTTAGGCATGGGATAACCTCATGTTTAACCTATGAGTTAATAATTCGATAATTAATAACCAGTACTTTGAGGGGATATAATATAACCACCCTTAATATAATTATCATGTATCCATATGTTTGACAAAATATCATGAAATAATTTACCATATCAACATAGCTTAACCAATAGAAAAGAATAAAAAATTGTCATTATTAGAAAACCATAATCATAAATCATCCAATGAATGAATAAGAATGGTATCTCATTGGATCATATGATTAATGAATCACATGTATCATCTAAGGATATTATCATACATGGTTTTTTAATGGTAATTGTTATAGTTCTTAAGGAAAATGTATTTTTAATTTTTAATTTATTTATTTAAAATATAAAAATTTATAAAGTATTAAGGAGAATATTTTCATTTAAATATAACATAGAATATTTTAATGTAATATTAAATTAACTTAGTGTTCATTGTATAATGAAATTTCATTCATTTGGTTTATGTTAGAACTAATATTACATTCACACAATTGATAAAAATGAAAAAGTAAATCATTCAAAAAATGACACTAAGATTCATTTTGAACCTTTTATACAAATTAAAACATGGTTAAAAATTAAATTAATAAATCCTTTCAAAATAGTGATCTTTTTAAAACATTTTAAATATTATATGGATGTATTAGTGGAAGACTCCTAACTAAATAGAAAAAAAATAATTAATTTTCCATAAAAACATTATTTTTGACTTTTATGTACATAGAGAGAGGAAAATGGAAATAAAAACATGTAATTTATATAAATAATTATAGGATAATAAAATACATAATTTTTTGATATTTATAAAAAAACTAATTATTAGGAATTTAAGCACAAAAATTCTGGGAAAAGTCAATTTGTAACATAAAACCCTTAACCCATTGGTATATTTTGAATCATAACCCCCATGAAATAAATAACATCAAATGAATATTTAATAACATTATTATAAATATATTAATGATATATAATATCAAATGGTAATTATATATAACACATCTAATAAATAATTATTGAATATGGTATATGTCTCACAAAATCAAAACATAAGCAAGAAACCCTTAATACTATGGTAAATGTTGAATAAAACCCCCTTGGATAAAATAATTATAAAATTTACCATTAAAACCCATTAATTATGAATTATAAATTATATAACATTTTAATGGTTTATTATACACACTTCATTAAAATTAATAGTTTCAAAACATCAAACATGTTAGAATGAAATAATATTGTGACAAAGAACTTCCACCTCAAGTCTGAGAATCTTTATAAAAACTCTAACATTCTATAGAATAAATTTAATTTTATTAAAATTATATATAATAAAAATATTCATACTTACAATAAAATATTTTTAACATATAATATCTTATCACCTATTAATTAAAAATTTGTTATTTTTATTGTTGTTCTAAGTAATAACTATTTTATTTTCAGGAATTCTTTGAGTCATATGTCATGGTCCATGTATTTTGATCATGTTTCCATTGAAAAAATGTTAATCAATATATATATATATAACATTCATTAAATAAATATTTTTAGTTATCCAATAATGGAAGATATAGAAAATGAATTACATTCTTCATGGAGATCATAGTATGTACCTATAATGAACATTTTTTTCATTTTATAATGAAAATATGGAAAGAATGATAAATAACATATTATCATTTTATAGAGAAAATTATATCATAAATATCATATATATATATATATACACACATTAAATCTTTTATCATATCCATCAATGTGAGGTGGTGATGGAATATTAATGACATCATTATATGGAGGTGGTAGTCCGCATTTATGCAAGACCAATACTTTAATCACTCATTTGATAGTAAGGTGGTGGAAAATTGTTTTACCATAATTTAAATTTAATTTTCATAAATTTATGATATTATAATAATTATTTTATTATAAATTAAATATATTTAGAGGAATTATAAAAGGAAATAATCTTTGGATTAGTCAGTTAAGATGATTACCTCTACTTTAATAAACTACATTTTCATTACACCTTAATCCCTATAAGATTTTTTATATGGGAAGAAAAAAATATTCAGAATATAAGTAATGAATCTAGGAATGTATTATGGTTTTTATTAATTGATCTAGAGTGATAAAACTTCTTGAATAATGGAAGAGATAATGTTACCTTTTTTAAGTAAGGGAAATGACACAATTGGAATTATATATAAGATTTAAATATAATATATATCATAATAATTTAAAGTAGAACCAAGTGGACCAAATTTATAATGTAAGAAAATATAATGTCTAAATCCCTTTAAAAAATAAAATTTAGAGATATTTATGTTGAATTTTAAACCATATCGGTTGCTTTATCCCATTCATTAACCCTTTTTAACCTTAACCCTAATAAAATTTGTTTTAGACTATAAATATTATAAATTTTCATATAAGATGAAAAATGGCTAAAAATTGAAATATGGATGAAAGTATAGACCTTTTCACATGTAAAACCATTTTTCCAAAAGGTATGCTCATTTAAGTTTCATCTTATCTTAAAGGGTGTGTTTTTTTCCAGGTTATGGTTAAACATGTATTTGGGTTGATTCAGAGGTTTTTAGTGGATTAAATTGGGTTCTTAGATGTATTAAGGGACACCTAGGTAATAAAATTCAATGTTTAAGACCATTTTTTGTATATAGGAAGATTTTTTGTATCATGATGATTAAAATTCTCATGATCTGGTGTCGTCTTGAACATGTAGTTTTGTGAGTCCTCGTGTAGACCATGACTAAATCGACCTCACTACACCATGATAAAGGGTGTGATGAGTAAAAGATGGTCAATTACTTGAAACCAAACCCAGGTGGTTGTCCATATTGGGTTTCCAAATTTTTTTGTATTTGAGGCCACCGTAAACATTGTAGGTATCACTATGCCATGGTGAAGGCTATTTCAAAATTTGATATGGTTGAGATGGACATCAATATTTTAGGGTTTCATGTGTTTCAAAGTTTAATCATGTTTGATCTTAAATGAATATCAATTAGCGACTATTTGAATCAGTTCTTCCCTTGATTAATATATTATTCCTCCTATTATTAATATTTTTATTGCGCCATATAATTTATAGTGTAATCTGGGGTAAAATGTTAGAGGAACTTTATCCATAACCAATGACATAGGATAAACCCTTATTTTATTGGATTTTTCGTGTTGATCTAGTCATATAGGTATTTTTTTGATCGTTTCCCTTTTCACTACTCCATGAGAGAAAATTCCACATCAATTACCAAACCTATATCTACCATTTATGATGGTTTTCATTGGATATGTGATATGGTTCTACCCACATAGAATGATTCCCATATTGAATATCTTTCTGAAACATTATTCATGTTAGATTGAAGTTAGATCTAGGAACCCCTAAAATGTGATTTTTTTGGTGTATGGGGTTTATTTTCTATGATGATCTTGAATAATATTGTTATTAACATTGACAATATTGGGGTAGGGCGTTCTTTTATATATAGGTAATGTTTATAGAGTTTATTTCATGATAATATTTTGTGTTTTCAAATTTCCTATCTAAATAAATTTGTGTTGTGACATTCTTGGAATATGTTTATAGCCCATGATGCATCTTTTTTATTGTTGTAAATATCGGTGAGTATGTTACCATGATAACCTTTATTTGATAGATTGTTCTTGTGATTAATATATTTTTTCATCTTGTAGATGTTTTTTTATTATTGAAACATTTCTAATTGTATCAATATATTAGTTTTCATAGATTTGATTGATTAAATCTTAAATGGGGATAGGGAGTACATGAATTGAGGCTAATGAATCTCAGATGGAATGATGGGGACTGTTTGGTCCTGGCATGATGTATTGATGGTGATTGGATAAGTTTGGAGTTGGTGGTCCCTGAGTCATAATGAAATTCACATATAGTCGATGGTACATGTTAGGGTGTGATGATCTATAATTAGATGTAATGAGTCTGGGTGAGATGTATGTTCAAATGATAGTATGAGTTGAATTTGGGAACATTGATATAATGGGACATTCACAATACTATGTTGAGTTTTTTTATATTATATATTTTCCAAGTGGATGTGTAATCGTGTAAAGATGAAAACCAAGAGGTTATCATATGTTAGATGAGTTGGGTGATTAATCATTAGAAGTAAAACGTGGATAATCCTTAATGATGGGTGAGGATCATTCCATAAATTTGTAATAATAAATAAAGATTAAAATATTTTTAAATTAACCCATATAATGAAGTTTTATCCAATAATGAGTCATGTAAAAACGATTACTAACTTTTCTTTTCTTGCATTGTTCTGAATCATGTACGATTGGGTTTATGAAAATAAAGTTATCTCATAATTGTCTGGTTCGTGTTCGCATTTTTTTCACTTTACTTATTGTCATGTAATGAATCTATTATGAATGAGCACATATTATTTGGTTGTGTTTATGGTTTCATACTTATTTATAATCACACCCTACACAGGAATCTCGATTCTCATGATGACCTCATTCGAAGGGTTCTGGGAAATGGTAGGAGTCCATCATCAGATTTATGAGGAGATGGAGTTGGAGATAGAGGTAGTTCTAGGATAGACATTGGTAGATTATGAAACAACATTACATATTCTTATATTTCTTTATAAAATGCCATTTTACCTACCGCATTATGAATTATTGATTTATTCTCTCATGGTACTCTATGACTCTTCAAATTCCAACTATTATTGAATTTGTTATCATTTATAATTTTTGTGTATTTCCATGGATGTAGTCCAAGATATTCTATGTTTTTGGGGTAAAAATATTTATATTGAGTGTATGTTCTCCCCACTATGTCATTTAAACCCTCACTAATATTCATAAGTCTACTGTCTACACTGAGGCACACAAAAGATCATTTGGAACTTCTTCCTAGAATGATATATTCGTTTTGTGGTGCTAAAAATGGGTCATAGAGGGGGTTTATTTTCTATATTAAATATTATATTTGGGAAATTTAGGAAACATATATGCTAGGTGGAACTCAGGTAAGGGAGTCACATATGTACTTTTATAAATCTTATATTACGAAACTCTAATTTATCGATGATGGGACTACTGTTACATTTTATTGGATTTGGGTATGTTCATCTATCATGACGGGGAACATAATATCACAAGTCATGTATATTCTATTTCTTTCTAGGAAAATTATTTATTTTAATTATATTTATTAATCTATAATTTTTTCTATAGTGATATTCTATGTTAACATTTAAATTATTCTAACTTTATAATTCCAATTTTCATAGATATATGATTGTGAGTAAAATGATGGTATGGATAATTAGGCTTTTATAATGGGAGATATATGTGGTTTATTTCATTTTATTATAGTAATTCTCCGAGGATAGGTTTCCATTATGTATTTCAATTAACTATTTTGTTTGTTTCCATAAGTATACTATTATTGGGGTTTTAATAATATATTAGGAATAATTAAAATTTCTACCATGAAGAAGTTTGGTGGGACCGTACAAGGTTATAGGTCAGAATGCTACCACTAGAGAAGATGTTCTTATATATATCCCACTGATTTAGGCATTGGAACAAATCCAACAAGGATTTTTATGATTATTGTCTAGTTAAGGCAGATGAATTTCTATGACAATAGCCAATTGTTCCTAGGACTTTCATCTCTATAACACCCCATCCCTTTAGGTCACTAGAGGACCATTATATTTTGAGTACTTCATTGAAATCATCTAAGGGGTCTTTGATCAAGTGGAGACCATAGATAATCAATAGGAAATAGTGGTAGACATCATGCTTCAGGGTCATACATGGAGGTAGTTGGGTGTCGAGAAAAACAATGGAAGATTTTCGGGTCATAAAAAGATATTCTGTAATAATATATTATTTTAGAAGTTTGTACTCAATTCAAAAATGTGGGATCATGCTCTAGAATTTATAGAGCTTCCGTAGTGACCGATATAAAGAGACTGAACCTAGTATCAATGTGATACTAGTTTCTTTATTACATTAAAACAATATAAAAGGAATAATATCCTAAATGAATGGATAGTTTAGTAGTCTTGGTAAACAAGACACATACATGAATCTCACATTACATTTGAAAACATAAAATATAAGAAATAGTGAAAGTAAATATTATGTATCCTTGAACACATTCAAAGACTCCATCATATACTTATGAAAAGAAAAAAAATAAAGGTGGGATCATATTCTCAGAAAGGGTTACGTATAGTGTAATATATCAAGAATTAATAAGGAATGATCAATATAAAAAGGAAAATATCTAAAAACACATTCCATTTTTTAAATAACATAACCAAAAGATTGATCCCTAGATAATATGAATGGAGTAATATTTTTTATAATAGTTACCAAATCCTAAATAAAGGTAATGATTAGTATTGGACATCATGATCCTATACTTCATGATATATAAATACTATGAAGGCTATATGATAAGATATTTCAATCAATTGGTATATGTACACTAGAAAAACAATTTAATATTATCTCACTAATCTTTTTCATGAGTCATGTCAACGCATCAAGGGGATATCTATAATTGGTCCCATAAAACCATGCATGTCCAATTCAATCCTTATATATATTGAATAATAAATTCATGTAAAAAAATATACATCATCAAAAAATATTCACATTATGTAATGAATAAAGATTTAACAATGTTTTCCCAAATCAATTAAATAACATTCAATGTAAAACAATATATGTATTAATGATATATGGTTTGAGAAATATGAATATCCACGAAAAATTATATGTATTTTTAAGAGAAATATAATTTCCAATTATCACTAGAAATTGAAAGTTCCATTAGAAAGATAAAGAATACAAAATTAAAAAATAATATGAATTTAAATACATTCCTTAGTAAAATTTATCAAAAAATATAAATAAAGAATATTTATGGTATCATTACAACGTATCCCAGGTGGATTAGAAGTAATATAAAATCCAATTGTATTTTATGAATAGAATTTCCATAAAAAGATGATTAAATACAATATTGAAGAAAATACCATTTTGACTTTGAAAATCAATTTTAAAAACTAAAAAATATCAGAATATTATGAAAAATATTTCTTTGAAATTAACCTCTTAAAATGTATAGTGAACATTAAATCAATAAGTGATCAAGAAGGTAAGAAACTTCTATTCATGTGGATAATGAAAAAACAAATATTCCTTTCACATTTATAATAAAATGTCAAACAGTTACTTTTTTAGAAAATTTCAATAAGATTCATTTTTAACCATTTTTAATATATTAAAACATGGGTGATAATTTATTTAATAAATCAATAAATAACATTAAAAATATTTTTTAAATTTTTTTATTCAAACTATGGAAATCAATGGAAAACATTCTTGACCGAGTAGAAAAACAATTTGGATTTTCATAAAATAATTATTTTGGTTTTTTGGGTATATAAACAGTGGAAAATGAAATGATAACTTTTAATTTACACAGGTAACCATAGGGGAATAATGTATATTTGTTTTTGATAGAATGATAAAATAATTCATCCATTGGATACTTAATGAAAAATAATCTTGAATAACAATGAGATTATAAAATAAACACTTACTACTTTGGTAACATTTGAACCATTACCCCCATGAAATATGTAACATCAAAATGAAACATTAAAAAATTAATATAGTGATATTAATGATATAAAATATCAAAGGCCTTGTATATATACCTCATATAAATAAATAGATGCATAATACAAAATATGTATCAATGGAGTAGAAAATGAGATAAAATCTATTACAAATATCATACTATCGAAGTGATAATGAATGAAACAAAATTCACATAAAAAATCGTAAATAAAACATAAAATAATTTAAATACATTAACAAAATAAGCATATAATATCAAATACAATGACGAAGTAATATAACCCAATGAAAAGAAAATGAATTATGAACACTTATAACTCTGTAACTTTCAAGTCAAATCCACTTAGATAAAATAATTCATATAAAAACAAAAAATAGTATAATGTTTTTTGGATTCATAATATGAAATTCAAAATGGGAATTATATACCCCATATAAAATAAATTAAGTCCATAATAACAAAATACTCCTGAAAAAATTAAAATTGAGACGAAATTCCTTAAAAAGATCACACTATTGAAGTGAGATTTAATCAATAAATTTATTATGTGCATCAAAAGTAAATAAAAATTAAAAATTTGGAAATAAAACATAGAATAATAATAATTAACTACACACATAATCATAGAATACCAAATATAATTAATATGTAATTTAACAAAAGGAATATAAATTATGTTATGCAATCCAATGTCATAATCCCAACTCATCATATATGTTCTTTGTCTTCATGAACAATAAAATTATGATAATTATTTAATTTCATTATAAAGTTTATAATTATTATTACTCATTTTATTTTCTCTAATAACTTTTTTTATTTAATTAATTAATCAATTAACTTCATGTTGGATATTTTGATTATATTCAATTAATATGTCCAAAATGACATCGGTAGTATGATTATGTTAAAAGTTGTCATTGTTCTACCATATATAGAATGAAAATAGTGAAAAAATTATCATTTTTATATATAAATTAATTGTTTTAAACCAGGCATATAATATGGGCATGAAAAATCAATTATGTTACAATCATGGAGACGATAAGTTCTACATTAGGAAGAGTAATGTTTCCATTTTTCAACAACTGTTATGAAAAGAATATATTTATTAATTTATATTTTTCAAAAGAAATTTATAATAGAAATATTTTATTATTATTTATATAAACATATATATATCATTCATGTTATGTGGTGATGTAAAACAAATCTTATCGCTTCACAAATGTGGTAGTCCACATGTATGTATGTACGACATTGTCATTTTTAAATGAATCAAAAGGTAATAAATTATGTGATATATTAAATTTAGAGAATGATAAATATGTTATCAATATAAAATATATATATTAAATACATCAATGAAATCGTCCATTAGTGGTGATTATAGAAAATTAATTATATAAGTCCGCGAGGTGGTAGTTCGATGTACACACAAACAATGGTTTTGTTTCCCATTTGATGGATGATGGTATATATATAGGGTATTTAATTAACATAAAAACACATTAGTATATGGAAGATTCATATTATATTATATCATCATGGTTGAAAAATATTCTAAGGACGTTTAGTAACTAATAAAACAAAAACACTAGGTCAATAATGATTCCTCTTATTTTAAAAACCACAATATGTTTACACAAAACTCTTTCCTAGGTGGTCTTTATAATTAAACTGAGGCATATATGATGTCAAAAGTGATGTAAGTATGGGGTTTCTATAGGGCCTTTCACATACCTAAATTATGATTAAGTGTGGATAATATAGTAGAGGATGATCCCTTTTATATGTGAGGGGAGGGGCACTTTCAAAGTTTAATAAAATATTAAATTAGTATAAATTAATTACCATTTTAAAATGGCCTAAAAATGACATAATTATAATATTTTATTATTTTGGGTGGAAATTAGATGATCCAACAGAATTTGTAAAATATTATATCCAGTTTTTACATTTATCATTTTTTAACCCATGTTGACCATTTTTGACAATTATTGTGAAACAAATTTGTTTTACACATTATGGGTCATGATATAAATTATAAAAGTAAAATTGGAAAATAAATACACTATTTTTGAAATTTTCAACCATTCCCAAATTAATTTTCCAAATATTAGATTTTATTTAATTTTAAATCTTTTCATAAACAATTATTTATTATTAAATTTCATTTATCTAATTTTTGGAAGTATTTATTTTAATTTGGATTTGAAAATAAAATCCCAACATTAGAATTCAAATATAATCATTTTAAAAATTACTAACATGTTTTCGTTATATAAAAATGTTTTATAAAATAGTAATTTATTATATTTATATTACGTCTCGTATTTTAAAAAATTTATTTTTTTCTATTAATTGAATAAATATCTTGTCACCATTATGTAAACATTTATGTTATTTATTTGATCATGAAAAACAAGAAATAAATTATCATGAATACAAAAAATATATATAAAATTAATATTTTAAAATGATCATAAGATTTTTTTTTCCATGTCACAAAATTTTATATATATTAAAAACATGAAAGTAATATTTCATCTTTATGATTTGCTTAATTATTATGAAGGACCAAATCCAAGAAATATAGAACCAAGAAAAAATATATTTATAAATGGATGAAAATATAATAAATAAACTAATATAATAGGAAAAAATGAACTGTTAGTGTTAGTTTTTAGTCCTTGTCATATTATTTTTAACTTTAATTACCTCATATACATTTTTACAAGGGTTATAAATTTATATTATTTTTTCTATTCATTATAAATAAAATTAAGTTGACCTTATTAAAAATTATTAATTATTATGACTAAAAAAATGGAATACATTTTACTAAATTAATTTTTCTTTATCTATTAGAAATTGAATTTATAATTACCCTATAAACTATGATGAAAAAATGTTATTTTGAAAACATTTATTTTATATCTAGATGTATTTTAATACATAGATCAACATTATTGTTTATTAATATATAATTAAAAAGATATTTGTTTAATAAAAGAATAATATATTAATTTATGAATAAATTAAATTTATTATTGGTATTTTTAACTAAAACAAATTATTATATTTGAAATATCATTATTGATCACTATTCATTGACAAATAAATCCTTTTAGAAAAATCTCAAAATACCACCAAAAGTGATCTTTGATATTTTGATTTCAAAAATTATATTATATTGATAAATTAAAGTTTGTAAATGTGGAATAAATTACAAATAGTAAGCACACACAAAATGAAAAATAATTCCATATTTTATGAAATTTATTTTTTGATTTATAAAATGATTGTATTGAGAATAAAGAATTTTTTTGTAATTTATAAATAAATTATATGAAAAATATACAAATTTTCGTAAATTTTTAACCCAATTCGTATATAAAAATTCAATTAATAGTTTATCTTATTCTTAATAATTTTTAGGTTTTTTAACTTAGTGTGGTGTGTTCTTCACACTACAAAAAAATTTCTTTTAAAATATCATTGTAATACATTCACCCCTTCATTAAATTTCATACTAAAAATTCTATAACATTCTTCTTATTCAATGGTTTGAAATTTTAAATTTCCTTATTAAAAAACCTACATCATAAAATGGTTAATAAAACATCCTCTTAAAAATATTAATTGATAAGTAGAAAGATTATGTTGAATATCAAAAAACAATGATTTTAAATAGGTAAAAATTAATGGGAAGTGGAAATATGGACATTGAAGAGAAAAATAACACCCATGGAATAATAAAGAGTATTAGAGAACATGTATAGGATAATGTTGATGATCATAAATTCATAAATTTTTAATGGATTCAAAGACCACTAATTCATCAGAAATGATGGAAAATGTATAAATTTTTTATTTGATGACCATTTTTCTAATGTTGAGGGATTATTTTACTATCACTATAAAGAAAACTGTAAAATATAATTTCCTGAAATATTTTTATTTAATAAAAACAAATTTATGATTTGGTTTTCCTTTTATTAATTTCCAAATCATTTCTTACATCCATTGAATAATATTTAAGTTGATTTTTATATTCTTATTTATCTAAAATAAAATTATAATCAATTATAAGATTTTTTATGGATTGAAAATATTTTATCTATATCGTCAAATATTTACTAGAAATAAATATAATAGCATAAGTTATGAAATATAAATCATTTATCTCTAAAACCCCAATAGAAAATCCCAAATATAAACTAAATCCATTCCATAGGTATTTATTCTTATAAAACTTCATCTTATATCACTAAAAATGTAATATCATTCCTTTGAATCCATCCTCTACATCAAACATAATCATTATATATACCTAAACCAAAAAAACTTCTCTAGAAATATCATTAAACACATCAAAATCCCTAAAATCCAAAAATATTAGATCATATAATAATATTCCCAAAATAAAATTTATATTTATCCATTAAATTAATTAAAAAATATCATAATAATAAAGACATCATATAGGCTAGTGGTACGTATTTCAACTTTATCACCCATCAGTTGTGGTTTGAAGCCCCACAACCATTAAATATGTGAAAAGTGGTTCTTTTTACTAAAAATATATGAATATAATTCATATAATGTTCCAATAAGAAGAATAATTATCCTTAAAAAACATTATTCATAAAATATTATATAATCGTTGAAGTTTGTCAATACCTTTAAACCATGTCTAAAAAATATAATATCATTAGTCATCCAATAACCTTTTTAATAAAACATATAATTAAAAAGGATATATTCTCATAAATTTATTCCAAAATATCTTTTATTATGATAAACTCACAACACATAAACCATAAAAATAAGTATCATTGCATTTAAAATTATTATCTAACATAGTCTTATCAACTGAAGACACAATATTTGTATCCCATGACATTGTAAAAAATTATAGGTTTTCATAGGCTTAATTATCTAATTCATCATGATATTTTATAGTGAAACTATTAATCCACTGAATAATATCCTTCAAGAGGTTCAAACAAGGTTCCCAATAAGGGCACACTCACCATGAACTAGAATATTTGTAGAGATATATTCGACCAAATGTTTTCAAGCTTATTACACCAAGATTAATCTAGAGAAAAACCATGTCTGCATATATTCTCTTGAAATGTATGTATTTATGTGAAATACACCCAATCTCTACCTTATATAAAATTTATAATGATATCATAATATTTGAATTGTCCTCAATTTCATTCATAGGATTTTTTACCCTAAACGATGTCTTCATAAATCTTATTTCCAAGGTTTCTACTGGGATTCCATTGATACCAATGATAAATACCATAAAAATAGTATCCAAAATCTTGTGGTTAAATTTTTACTATGACACTAGATACAAGTAATTATGTATTTATGGACTGAACAGTTTACTAGTCCTCGAAAACAAGATACACACATGAATCTGACCTTAAATATAGGAAACTAAAATACCAAAACAATTGAATATAATTATTTTGTATCATTTAACTCATTAAAATATTTATTCTTCATATCATGGGGAAACAAAAAATAATAAGGGTGAGCTGAGATACTCAATAAAGGAAAATACAATTGAATCTGTGAAGAATAAACAGGGTATAATAAATACGGAAATGAAAATTACTAAAAACACATTCCATGTAATCAATAACATGACCACTAAATTCATCCATGAATAATATCAATGTGGAAAACTCATGTATAATAATAATTTAATTACAAATGAATTAAATGAACAAAATGGATAGCATGATATTAGACATCATTATATATATACCTTCATTAACATCCACCAAGACAGTTTAATTGATAAGTATATTTACACTGGAAACTCATACAATGCTAGATTACTAATTTGTCTCATGAGGCCCATCAATTCATTGAGGGGATATATATATATATAGACCCCACTAATAACTTATTTTGAAATTTATTCCATATATATTGGATGATCAATTAAATTTACAAACAATATGTCTTATCAAAAAAATATCTCTATTGAGTAAACTATAAATGATTATCATTATTTTCTCAGTCAATTACACTACATTCATTATATAAAACATATATATAAATGATATATGTATTAATAAATAAGAAATAACATGATATATAATATGGATAATTAAGGTAAATGTGAACTTCTTTGATTATATGAAAGTTAATGTTTGAAGTAAAAGTTAAAGACTGCAAAATTAACTAGAAAAGTGAAATTCAATGCATTCCCATCTCAAAATTATCATAAACCACGTAGAAAAATCTTAATTATGATATCATTTAAACATATACCCATTTTATTATGAGTAATATATTGGATTTTTGTCATTGATGAATAGAAATACCCTGAAAATAACATTAAAAACATTCTTGAAGAAAATACAATGTTCACTTTGATAATGACATCTAAAAACATAAAATTTATCAAATACAAAGAAAAAAATTCAATGAAAATAAAATTGTAAAAAAATAATTTAATATTAAAAAAAATTAGTGTTCATTATGGTAGAAAATTGCATTCATACTGACTATGTTAAAATAATGACTCTTTTAACACATTCTATTAAAAGGAATAAAATACCTTGTTCGGAAAATGATAAGAAGATTACATTTGAAACATTTTATAAATTATAATACATGGGTAAAAAATCATTAATAAATAATTGCAAATATTAAAAATATCCTCTAATGTTTTTTAATATAAATATAGATATAGAATAAAATGATCCCCAACAGAGTATAAAAACAAGTTAGTTTTCATTAAAAACAATATTTCAGTGTCTTGGGTACTTAAAGAGTTGAAGTAAAAAAAATTATAATGCAAAAAAATATCTAGAAGAGAATATAATATAATATTTTTTTGATGTATAAATATATAAAACATTCCCCCATCATATATTTAAACATTAATAATCCCAAATAATCATGATATTGGGAAATAAACCACTACAACTTTGGTAACATTTGAATCATAACCACCATGAAAAAAAATAACATCAAATGAGAGGGTAAATACCCTGAATATAAATATATTAACTATATAAAATTTCAAATAGGTATTATATACAATTCATATTAATAAATAAGTTCACAATATAAATATCTCTCAATAGAGTGGAAATTGGGATAAAATATCTTACAAATATCACACTGTTAATGTATTAATTAATTGATTGATTGATTGTTTCTATAAAATGTAAATCCATATAAAACAATTAGAAATAAAACATAAAGTAATAAAAATTCATTGCATATATAATAATATATTATCATTTACAATATCTAATAATATATCCAAATTAAAATAACATGAGTTATGAAATTATACAACTTTAAAATCATCATGTAAAATCCCATTATATGTAATAATTTAAATTTAAGTAGAAAATACCATGAATTTGGAAGGACTTATGATATGAATTTTAAAAAAATATTATATATAACATAAAAAATAAATATGGTCGATAATACTTGAATATTCCTTAATAAAGGAAAATTGATATGAAATCACTTGCAAAGATCAAACTGTTGATGTGAGAATTAATCAATGAATTTATTATGCGTATAAAATATAATTACACATAAAAATGAAGAAAAATATAATAAACCAAGTTCAATGGACATCAAATAATATAATATCAAATAAAATGAATATGTAATAGAACTCAATGAAAATTTTGAGTTATGAAACTCCTTACCATAGGTTCGACTCATCCCGCATGTTCTTTATCATCCTGAATAATAATTTTATGTTATTGTTTAAATTATTATACACATTTTTTTATTATTCATATTATTTTATTTAATACCATGTTATATTTAATTAATTAATCATTTGTGTTCATATCAGGCATTTTGATGATACTCAGTTCATATATCGAAAATGACTTTGGTAATTTGATTATGGTAAAACATTTCATTTTTTCTATCATATATAGAATATTAATCATGAAATAAATATAAATTTTATACATAAATTATAATTTTTAAACCAACCATGGAATATGATTATTAAAAATTAACTACTTTACAATCAAGTAGATGGTAATTCATACATACTAATGAGTAGTATTTCCATTTTTAAATGATCATGATGGAGAGAAAACAAATATTATTTTATCACTAAATAATGATAGTTATAAAAAAAATATATTTAGATAAATTTTTATAAACCTATATATATCATCTATGTGATGTGATGAAGGAAAATTAATCACATTACTTTGTGGAGGTGCTAGTTTACCCATACACACAAACAATGTTATCATTTTAAATTAATGGAAATGTATGAAATTATATAATATGTTATCCTTCCAAACATATTAATATTTAATAAATATCATATATATATATATCACATCATTAAATCCATTTATGAGTGGTAGTGATGAAAAATGAATATCAACAATTTGTGAAGTGACAATCTTATGTACACACAAATGATAGTTTTGTTTTCGATTTGATTGAAGTGGATATAGATATAGTGTATTTCACTAACATAAAAAAATATTAGTATATGCGATACAAATATTTTATTATATTTTTACCATTTAATAATACTTTAATGAGGTAGATAATTAAATAAAACTAAAATGTTCGATTAAGCATGAAACCTATTCTTTATATAACATCTTTAGGTTTACACCAAAATCATTCTTATGTTTGTTATATAATAAAATAAATGCCTCTAATATGTGGGAAGATAATTAAGGATGGTATGATTATAGGTATTGGGTGAACAAAAATTCTATTTAATTTTTATAAATAATTGTATATGAGGTTCCCTTTTCTATGTGAGGAGAGGAGCACTTTTGGAATTTCATAAAATATTAAAAAAATATATTTATATATTTTTGGAAAAATACCTAAAAATGATATAATTATAATATTGGATAATAATGGGTAAAAATATAATAATCCAATAATATTTGTACAACTTTATATTAGTATTTTACCTTTATAATTTGGTTTTAACCTACATTACCCCCTTTTCAAAATTATTACGGTGACAAAGATTTACTATCTAGTGTACAAGATAGTTAATGTAAAATTAATAGTTTACAAAAAATGTTTAATGATTAATATTTACACCATAGAATGTATATTTTATAATATATGGTTTTTATGTCTTCAAAATCATTTAATAAAATAATATTTATTATAAAATAATATTAATTTTTATTTTAAATTTATTCACTTAATGTGAATTTGAAAACAACATGAAATAAATGTAATTAAAATAGTACCAACATAAAAATAAATAAAAATTTATATTTATCTATTAAATTCATGTAACAGATAAATTTAGTCAATTGGTATTACTCATAATTTTATAAAAATAATTTCTTTTAATTTTCAACTAATTGAATAAATACAATGTCAATGTAGCATAAAAATTTAAGGTAATCATTTCATAACAAAAATATATATATATATATATAAATTAAAATGATAAAAAATAATATATCATTAAAATGACTATATATAACCAAAAAAAATTAGTTTTTATCATGACCACAAAATTTTATTGTTATTAAAAAAAACATGACATTTTTTTCTTTATCATTCACTTAATTATTATAAAGATAAAAAACATTAAAATATGGCACCTAGTAGCCATATATTTGAGTCATGGATAGAAATTTATGAACTACACTTATCAAATAGAATAAATGAATCTGTTATGGTCAATTTTTAGTCCTTGTTTTATTATTCTTAACTTCAAATACCCGATTGACACTTTTATTATGTTAACAATTGTTTTTATATTCATTGTAAAAAAATTAAGTTGACCTTATTATAAATTAATAATTATGATGATTTAAAATATGTAACCCATTTTATTAAATTAAATCAATATAATTAATATAAATTTATTTTATAAATATCCTTTAAACCATGATGATTAAGTGATTTTTAGAGAAAAAAATTTCATTTTAAGTCTAAAATTATTTTCATACTAAGATCAAGTATAATACAGATTCATATGTAAATAATTATATTATTTAGAACTAAAAGATATATATATATTAATTTTAGACCAAAATTAAAATATTATGTGTCTCATTTAATGAATATAAATGATAGTATTTGAAAAATATGTTTTTTTTCTATTTGCTAACAAATGAACATTTTTGGTAAAATAGAAACATTTCTCAATAAGTTAACATTAATATGATGATCTAAAAATTGATATTATTTGTATAAAATAAAATTTCTAAAAATGGTATTAATTACTTATAAATCACATACACATAATTCAATATAAAACTATTTTGAAGAAAATGTATTTTTGAAGTATAAAATGACTTTTATGATAATTATATACTTATTTATTATTAATAAAAACATTATATAAATACTTTATACTTATTTTTAAATCGTTTTTTTCCATATTCATACAAACTAATTTGTCAAAATAAATGATGGTCACAATGATATTTCTTGGTTCGTTTAAGCTTAGTATTGTGTGTTGTATGTTGTATTGAACAAAGAGTTATTTTAAAATCTAATGGTATAAAAACCAAGGTCATTATAGGTTTAATTTTCATATTTTATTGAGTTGTTTTACATCACTACTCTCATGTAATGAAATGAGACACACAATACCATGATATTTAATGTCAATGTTTGTCCAAAACCAAGTCATCAAGTCTGAATTTTGTAACTAAAATCATATTCTGAGGTGTTGTGTGAGGCCCAGATGATTGAGATGGGTCAGAAGAAGGACAAAAGTTCTATGATTTATATCATCCTTCATTGTTATATATAATTGGTTATATATCTATGTTGTGGGGGACTCTTATGATAGTTGTAATTTGAAGGGTTGAGAAGATGAACCAAGAAAAAAATATATATGTTGAGCAGAGAAATGGATCATTTGTTCCCTCAATGGAATGGAATTACACAAGACAATATAAATATAGGTGGAAATGATACTTATAATATCTTGTGGAATGACAATGATGGAGTACCATTAGTGTGGGAACATAGGCTATCTTTAGTGTATACGTTTGAAGGTGGTGTGTTCGAACACTAGGAGGATAATTCAGGGTGCAAGTTAGGGTACTTAGGAGTATAATTGGACTTCATGGAACACAATGACATAAGCGAGTCAAATTCCAATTGTAAATGTATGCGGAGTTAAGGTAGGTAGATTTTATATAGTGCATTAGGATATATCTAGTAGTAGAGAGTGGACATCAATTGTTTGTGGCGTGGTCTTGATTTTTAATATTCTTTCATATGATTTGTTTTGTATAATAAAATCTCAATCATTTATATATTCTCAATTAATTTATGGACTTAACATACTAGTCAAGATATATTCTGTGTTTTTCTCTCTTGGTACACCCCAGGGAATAGAAGTGGATTATCTATAAAGACGTCAAGATTTCACCATAGTAGTTATTTGTTATTGAAATGTGTGGGATTTCATAATTCTAAATAAAAATAGCCTTATTGTATTATTTTAAATGGACTATTTGACTTGTTATTAGGAACACATCGATTACTATAGGAGACATATATAGTTTTCAACGCCTAAGGGGAATAAATTTTGATAAAAATTGAATTTGATCAGGAAACAAGTAAAATTGGATTAGACTAAATCCAGATTACAATTATACTAAAGTATGTAGTATTCCTATCTCTTATGAGGAGGGTAGTAGTAGCCTCATCTTCTATATCTCCTGTTGAATCGCTTTATTTAGACTGTTGGTCAGAGTAGATTACTCAATAAGGGGGGGGGGGGTTGAATTGAGTATCTATAAAAATTTCTGATTAAAATGTATTTCAAAAATTATACCCCAAAATATTAAATACAGCTCAGCTAATCAAGGTTATAATATTATAAGAGTTTGACTATTTGAATAACTTCTTATAAGATTGATTAGTTCTCAGTAATCTTAATATAAGTTATTAATATTACTTTTGAAGCTATTATACTGAGGAAATACAATTTCAACCTCTTTCCAAGAGTAACTATCATAGTGAATTTATAGATTTTTGAATTATATAGTAAAACAGTAAAACGTAGAAGAATAAATAAAGAAGCATAGTTGATATGAAACAAGTGGTTTACTCTAAAACTGAGGCCTAATCCACTTCACTTGGTGATCACCTGGCACAAATCAGTTTAAAAATTAATAAAATGATACACAATAAAGAAGTAATATTGATATAAGTTTATAAGTGCTCTGAGTGTTGGTCTTGGCAGCTTTGGACTTCTGAGATGAGTCAGATGAAAAACTCAAGTCCTCTTATGGAAAATAGAGTGTCACAAGTTATATATATTAGACTTCTATTTTTCGTGGTGTTTTACATTTCAAAGATGTTCTCAGGACTCTAATATGCTTTGTGTGTTATTCAGCAGAGTCGATATGCATGAGCCAATTCTCTATAATGTATTCCCTTTTTTATATCTCTTACACCCACCATCTTGTTCTTTATGTAGTGATTCTCTCTACTTTTTCTAGGCCTCATTACTCTTTTATCTTGGAGTTCATGTGTTCGGGATGACATGTTGCAAGTATTCTACATATCATACCTCGTACGGCCCGATGATATATCTATAAAACACATTAATTATGTCAGTGCATTAAAATCATCAAATATTACAGTTAGAGATTAAATTGAAAGGTGAAAAAATATATTAGGAAACAATGTCACAGTATGTTATGTACAAAGTGTCTTCTTCACACAGTGTCTAGATTGGTCACGGTGTCTCACGGTCACGGTGTCGTGTTCACGATGTCTTGCTCACAGTGTCTTGTTCACAGTGTCTTGTTCACGGTGTATTGTTCACGGTGTCTTGTTAATGGTGTCTTGTTCACGATGTTTGGATGTCATAGTGAGTGGATGTCACAGTGTGTGGATGTCATGGTGTCTAGATGTCACGGTGTCTGGATGTCACGATGTCTGGATGTCACGGTTTTTGGATATCATATTGTCTCATGGCTTAGGAAAATATATGTATTTAGACTTAAGCAGTAGTATTTATGAAATGAATTAAACATAATCAATTGTGAGAGAAATCATTATAAAGTGAATCAAGAGAGAGTGCATAGTAACCATACTGAGTGTATAACACTTCAGAGCTTTGGATATCATTTACTAAGCTACTAAAAATTTGATGTGAGATATATTACATTGAGTTAACAAAGTTTATAAACTGAATAGGATTTGTGATAATTAAAACATGATTAATACATGAGGGGTCCAACAATCTCCCCCTTTTTGATGATCACAAACCCTGTGGTTTTAGAATGTACATTTATTTTAACAACATAGTTCAAATGATCATATAACATGTATAGAATGATTTCTATCTCCCATATAAACATGTCTCATAAATTTCTCCCCTTTTTGGGATTATCAAAAAGTCGCAGAAAAAGAAAGACAAAAGCGTCATGAAAAGGTGCATAATGTATTAGATAAATAGAGAGAAATTAAAAAATGTGAAACAAAGGAAACAATATTCCTTTAAAAATAGAGTAAACAATTTCCATAGGTTACTTTCTGGTCTTCTCTTTGACTTTAGTAGCAGCAACCGAAGAGGAATCCATAGGAGCAGAAGTTGAGGTAGAATAAGGGAGTGAGTTGGTTGATATGGAAGGTAAAGGAAGACCTTCAAAGATAGAGGGAGGAAATGTAGGTGCAGTAGAAGATAGAGGCAGTTGTTGGTCAAGGATCACAAGACTAATTTGACTCAGTGCTTGACTGATAGACATAAAAGTGGAGGGTAGAGCATAGGTGAATGTTGGAAGATCAGGTCTGAGATGGGAAACTGTGGGAGCAACAATGGTTGTACTCTGTACATGAAGATAGGGCCTCAGAAGCTTGAGAATATCCTCAGTGATCTCTCCACCATGATGCATAGATTTTTCAATGTCATCCTTGTTTTCCATAAACTTATCTAACAGACGAGTGGACTCTCTGAGATTTTGAACTTGGGTCTTGAATGCTTGAGTAAGAGGAGAAATCCTCAAATTTTTTACTAGATATTTTAAGTGGTTGGTCATTTCAGTATTTGAGAATATTCTGCTAAAGTAGGAATCCACCTTTTCTTCAATTTCATGCTGAGAATCACTGGAAATATTTGAATGGATTTAGACCAGATCAATAACTCTGTCACTATTCTTGTTAACTGCATTTAGAGAATCTTTTTTGAATCCACTGTGCACAGTCCGGAGTTTTTCTTTGACCACTATTCTGAGCTGGTCATAGTCTAGGGAAGGTTGAGATGATTTCCCGGATGCCTTATAATCATTGACAGTTGTGGTTTGAGATTTCAGTTTGTTTAGAAACTTTTGAAGACACCCCATATACTCATCAGTGAGTTTGTTAAGATTAACAACTAGCACTCTCATCTCCTTTACAATCTATTTGTTCATTTCATTGACCTTTTAAGCTAAAAAAGCTAAATGATGTTGAATCTGAGAGACAACATTCGATGGGGTTTTAGGAACAACAGGTTCTATATGATGATACGCAATATTTGATCTATAATTAATATCTTCTTTCATTTCCTCAATCATATCTCTTAAGGTCTTCACTTCATCACTAATAAGTTTATTTTAAACTATGACTTCATAAGTCTCATGAAGCATTTTGGGTTGTATTTTCCTAATAACTTTCTCCAACAACAATGAGGCATCATTCTCACATAGATTTTTCACAGAATAAGGTTTGAAATTTTGGACTTTTTTAACACCAGATGAAAAGTTAGCACCAAATTCTTTTAGATCATCTTTACTCACAAAGGATGGTTGTTTTGATGAAGGTTCAAAAATAGGGAATTATACAAGCTCAGCTTCCTTCTCAAGAGAAAGATTAGAGACAAATTTTAGTTAGAACATAGTAGAAAGGTCAATTACTTTTACTGAAAATTTATGAGAGTCATCCACATCATAGAAACTGGGAAAATTATAATGAGTGTCTACAGGGCTTGAAAGAATCGGGTTTCGTACTTTAGTAGATTCCAGATTTAGGGTTTTATCCCCCTTAATAGTGCATCCTTCTCAGGACTGAGAGGCTTAGGGTCTTGATCTAATTCCAAAAACTCATCTCTTATTCCTCTTTTATTTTCTATCTAGCCAGCTAAAAAGCCAGCTCTATCCATTCCACAGCCGATGGAATGACTTCAGGAATAGATTGTTCCATTGGAAGTTCTTCAAGACCAACTTCTTGCATAGCAGGTAATTCTTCTTCTGTAGGTTCTTCCATATCATTCCTCTCAGTTTCTTTGACAACTGATTCTATTTCAGCCATAGGTTGATCATCCAGATTAACAACATATGTTGAATCATGGACTTCCTTTTCAATTACATCATAAGGGAAATGAGTATTGTCTTCCTCAATAGAAACAGTTTCTCTAGGGGCACAACAGTCACTTCTTCCTCTACTTCTAAATACTCAACAACCTCATCTAGTCTCAGACCAGGATCAAAAATATCTCTTGGTCTTGAGGGATGTTCCACAAGATTTAATTTTTCATAAAATCTATCATTGTCTTCCACCCATGCCTTTTTTCAAGAGTTCCAATTTATTTTCATCATCTTGATAGTGATTTTTGAAAGGCGGTACACACAATCCATGATAACTTTCTCATTAGGTCCATCCATACCTTTGGCATGAAGCATGGCTAAGATAGGCTAATATATAAATAGGGAGTTTGAATTGGATGAGGCTTTGATCAGTTCACAAATATATTGTATGATATACTTACAATGGTTGATATTATACCCATTTTTCATAAGATGAATCAGAAACACATCCTAATATGTCAGTATAGAAAAATCACCTTTTCCTGGGCTAATTAGGTTCTATATAAACTTAAAATAATGCCTTTATTCTCCATCTAGTTCAGAAGAAATGGCTCTTCTCTTGGATCCATTTCCGGTCAAGCTTTTTAAATCATCTTCTAAGACAAATAATTCACTAGAAGTTGGAGGTACTCTCTGATAATCCTCACAGATGAAATCATGATGTATCCTAAGGCATGCATCCGATAACCTCAAAGAGAATGAGCATTTCTTCCCATTGATTCGGCTTCTCACAACATATCTATCTTTAGACTCAATGGAGAAAAAACATATTGATATAACTAAGCCACTAAAATAGGGTAGATAATTCTGTCTTCCTTCAAAAACCACTCTATCCAGCCTTTCTCCTTTAAAATATTCAGAACCAGAGACTTACTTGACATAATCTATTTAGGGAATACCTCTTTCTCAGGCACTACAACTTGGTTTACCAGATTTTCATTTAGGGGACCTTCAGGTGCTAGATTGAGTGTGATTTTCTTCTTCTTTGAGAAACGTTTCTCAGGAGTCGACAATGAAGGGTGTTTCATCTTGGGAATTCACCGATGGCTCGAGAGAGAGAAATGTTGAAGGGTTGAGGAAGGATTAAAAATTGAGTGAATAGAGGAATGATCGTGTGAAGGACAAGTGATACTTAATTTATTTTATCATTTAGGAATACCAATTGTCGCAAAATTAAAAACATGGGAAAATAAAGAGGTGAAATGAATATATAATACGATACAATTTTTAATTAAAACAAAAACATTATGGTGAGACCATATCGGGTCTTTATGGTGAGGCAGATAATGGATGTTACAGTGAGATAGTAACTGATTGTTACGGTGATATAGTGACTGAGCATTAAAGTGAGACAATGACTGAGTGTTTTGGTGAGACGGTGAACAAACATCATGGAGAGATAGTAAATGATTATAGTGAGACAGTGAACGAACTTAATGGTGAGATAGTAAACAAGAAATAATAAGATATAAAACTTTAATAATTTTACTTAATATTTATCATGCCTAATTCATTTATGATGTAGTCTATTATATCATAATTTAATGGATTGGTAAACTTATTAGCAAGTTGATACTCAGTACCAATGAATTCCAAAGTGATATCACCATTTTGATAATGATCTCTCCAATAGTGATGTATTACATAAATATTCTTTGTCCTAGAATGTGAAAGATTATTTTTTGAGATGTTAAAAGAACTTTTATTGTCAAAATTTATGGGTATATTCCTGAATTGATATCCAAAATCTAGTAATGTGTGTCTCATCCACATGATTTTTGCACAATAGTTTCCAGCAGTTATGTATTCATCTTCTGCAATAGATAATACAACAAAATTTTGTTTCTTACTACACCATGATACTAGTGACTTTCCTAAAAAGTGACATGTTGCAGTGGTTCTTTTTCATATCTAACTTATAGCCACCAAGTTCAGCATCAGAATAAATGACTAATTAAAATGAATATCCTCTAGGATAAAACAATACTAAATTGGGTGTATTCTTGAAGTATTTGAATATTATTTTTACATGATTTAAATGATATTCCGTAGGATTTTATTCAAAATGAGCACACATACACACACTAAACATAATGTAAGGTCGAATATCAGTTTTGTAAAGTAAACTTCCAATCATTCGTCTATAAGTGGTCTGATCAAAAGATTTTCCATCTTCATCAAGATCCATCCTACAAGTGGTACTCATGAGAGTGTTACTAATTTTAGTGTTATCCAATCCAAAACATCTTTGATTATCTCTTGTATACTTACTTTGAGTTAAGACAACACCATCGTTATATTGACAGATTTGAAATCCAAGAAAGAATTTTAGTTCACCCATTTAACTCATTTCAAATTCATTTTGCATCATTTTAGAAAAATCAACACATAAATAATTTCTTGAGGATCCAAAGATAATGTCATCTACATAGATTTGATCAACTAAAACATCATTAAAAATTATTTTTATAAAAAGGGAAGGATTAGCTATGCATATTTTAAAAAAATTGGAAATGAGAAAATTACATAATCGATCATACCAGGCTCTTGGAGCATGTTTTAAACTATATAAATATTTTGATAATTTAAAAATATGATTTGAAAAATGGGTGTCTATAAAACTAGGGGTTGTTCTACAAATACATCCTCAGAAATATACCCATTTAAGAATGCACTCTTAACATCCATTTGATATAGTTTGAAATTATGATGTGCAGTATAAGCAAGCAGGATTCTGATGGCCTCAAGTCTTGCAACTGGTGAAAAGGTCTCCTCATATACAATTCCACCTTATTGACTATATCCTTGTGAAACTAATCTATCCATGTTTCTAACTATGTTATCAGCCTCATCTACCTTATTTCTAAACTCCCATTTAGTTCCTTTAGTGAATGTGTCCTTAGGTCTTTCAATAAGTTTCCAAACATTGTTCTGTTAAAACTGATTAAGTTCTTCTTGCATAGCCATCACCAAAAATCCATCATTAATAGCATCATTAATATTTTTAGGTTCATGTTGTGACACGAGTACTTGATGTTCAACCTGATTTCTAAGAGAAGTTCTAGTTTGTGTTTCTTTGTCTAGGTCTCCTACAACAGCATCAAAAGGAAGGTGCTTAAGAGTTCTAACAGTTCTATAAAAGGAGGGACTAGATATTTTAGGTTCATAAACAAGTTCAGCTTCATTATTTCTTGAGTCTAAATAATTTCTAGAACTAGAATTTTTCACAGATTCTTTCACATAACGGTTTGAGGATTTTGAATTAATATTCAAATTCAATAGATCATCCTCCTGGTTCTCCAGAATGGTTTTAGGCTCATGTGCATCTGTTTAATCAAATTTTACATTGACATATTCTTCCACACATTTAGTTCTATTATTGAATATTCTATAATCATTACTGTATATAGAATATCCTAATAAGATACCTTCATCACTCTTGGATGCATATTTTTCAAGATTATCCTTGGTATTTAGAATATATACTTTACAGCCAAAAACATTGATGTAGTTAACCTTAGGTTTTCTATTTTTCCATAAATCATAATAATTCCTCTTAAGAATGGGTCTAATTAACACTCTATTGATTATGTAGCATGTTGTATTGAGAACATTAGCCCAAAAATAAATAGGTAGGTTATATTCACTATGTATTGTTCTAGCAGTCTTTTCAAGGTTCTATTTCTTCTTTCAACGACTCCATTTTGTTGAGGTGTTCTAGGGGTAGACAAATTGTGAATATACCCATTTTGTGAGAAAAAGTATTTAAACTCTCAATTTTCAAACTCTCGTCCAGAATCACATCTTAAGTATTTGATTCTATGCCCACTAATATTTTCCACAGACATGGAATATTTAGTAAATTAAGAGCAGACTTCACTTTTTTTAGCCAGAAAGAAGGTCCAAGTATATCTAGAAAAGTCATCTTCAAGAACATAAACATAGTGATTCCCATTTAAACGTGAAACTCTAGATGATCCAAATAAATCCATGTGAACTAGTTTAAGAGGTTGATAAGTTGACACTTCTTTCTTTGGTTTGAAGGAAATTTTGTGTTTTTTTCCCTTTTGACAGGGATTACATACTTTTTCATTTGGAAACTCATGTTTGGGTAAGTCTTTAACTAATATTTTTATAGATATTTCTAAGGGACTAAATATTATAGTGTTTAAGTCTCTTATTCTAGATCTAAGACTCTATGAAATACAATTAAACATGACGCATTCTGAGAAGCTATGTAATCTATGTAAACAATGTAAAAAATTTCATTTCTTAAAGAAGAAAACACAAATTCATCTTTAGAATTAAAGACACTACAAAAATCATTTTCAAATCTATAATGAAATTCATCATCACATATTTGTGGGATACTAAGAATATTATATTTTAATCCACTAACAATAGTAATTTAGAAATTAAAACTGAGTTAGAGTTACCAATTTGGATGAGTCCAATTATCTTTCCTATGGCATTGTCACCAAATGTGACATGTCATCCATCTATTTTTATTAGATTATTGAAGTATGATTAGTATCCTATCATGTGTCTTGAACATCCACTATCCATGTACCATACACTTGTACAATAACTCTTTAAGTAGCTTTCCTACATAAATATTGAGCAAAAACATATTTTGGTACCCATACCTGTTTGGGGCCAGTAATATTAGTAATAAGTGCTTTAGGAACCCATATCTACCTTGTTGGTTTCCTATAAGCATTACGTAATGTATTTGAAAAATACACTCTATTTGGTCCAGAAAAACATGAAAGAGTAGAATATGTATAATGAATTGAATTGGTTGATTTGTGACCATAACTGGGAATAAAACTATATGTCATGGATCTTGAAACAAAACTTTTTCTACCAATATTTCTTTTTCCATGTTGATAACCAATGTCAGTGTTATATTTAGAGGAAATTTGTTTTCCTAACATTTGAGTAAGGTTATTCTTCCCATTTGTAAAATTTTCAAGGTCATTCATCAATTTCTCATTAGAAATTTTTAATTAGTTGTTTTCTTTGAGCAGTTGAGAATTTTTTTTATTTTTCATTTATGAGTTTAGATTTAATAGTCACAGTAAGAGCATACAATTTCTTCAATAATTTATATCTTTTTTTTAGTTCGTTGCATGTTTCACTAAGCATGTTACTTTATTCAAACATTTTTCATTAGTAATATTTTCAGAGTCACTCTCATTTTCAAAATAGTATGAATTCTGTACAAGATAGTCCAGTGTTACCTAAGATGTGTTTTTAATGAATCACATATTGGATTTGTTTTCCTGTTCATCATGTGATGTTTTTAAATAACTTGAACTTTCCTCAGAATCACTCTACATTGCTTTCATTTCCTTTTTATACTTCCTATACTTGTCCTCATATATCTTTCTGTACTTGAGCTTTGGATATTCTGCCTTCATATGTCTTTTGCGCTTACATTCATAGTAGGCAATCAAATCCACCATGTCACTTATTTTCCATTCCTTCTTCCAATTTTTTTGGTCATATATTCCCATGAAGTTATTATTTCTGATAAAATTTCTTCTTTTTGTAAAATTTCTTGAATCTTCTGGCTAATTGAGCCATCTCCTCATTACTTTCAAGTGATGATTTGTTCACTATTAGAACTTTCTACATAAGCTCCCAATTTCCCTATGTCTTTGTGCTTAGAGGTGGTGGTCTTGAATGCAACAAATTTCCTCTTTGGTTAATCCTCCTCTTCTATGTTGACTTTCAGTTCCTCTTCATACATCATCAGTTTTCTAATGATTTATTTTATAGGTAGCTTTTTGATGTCACATGATCCTATAATAGAGACAGAGGTTCCTCTCCATCTGTCAGGCATACATTTGAGAATTCTCATGATTTGTTATTTGGAAGTGACTTCTCTTCCAAGAGAAACCATTGTGTTGACAATCTCATTGAACCTAGGATACATGTCCAATATAGGCTCATCAGATTTCATTTTAAAGTAATCATTTTTAATAGTATAAGTATTATGTCTCATTTATTTTACAATAGATGTTCTTTCATATGAGACAGACAGGGTATCCCAAATTTCATGGGCAGTTTTACAAGCAGAAATTATATTGAATTCTTCACATCCTAAAAAGTAGTATAAAGCATTTGTAGCTTTAAAATTTTTATTGTATGCAGTTTTGATAGGCTCATCCCATTTGATTCTATCAGTAGTAGTAATCTTATATTCATCTATAATGGAAGACAAGATTTTAAAATCCATATTTTCTAAATTCATTTTAATTTTGATTTTCCATTGAGCATAGTTGGTTCCCTTAAAAAATGGTGGTATGTTGGTTGGAGAAATTTCCAATCTATTACCCATAATATATATTTTGAAAGAGCTATAAATTTATAATTAACAGAAATTTATAGATATTTTAAAGTACAACTACAATCACAGTTTAAGTAGGTTAAACAAAGTCTTAATAAACAACCCTATGATACCAAATGTTGGTCAGAGTAGATTATTCAAGAAGGGGGGATTTGAATTGAGTATCTATAAAAATTTCTAATTAAAAAGTATTTCTATGAAGTTTCCCCAAAATATTAAATACATCCCAGTTAATCAAGTTTATACTGTTTTAAGAGTTTGACTTTTCGAATGACTTCATAGAAGATTTATTAGTTCTCATTAATCTTAATATAATTTATTAATATTAATTTTGAAGATATTCTACAAAGGCAAGACAATTTTAACATTTTTCCAACAGTAAAAATCAAATTGAATTTATAGATTTTTGAATTATACAGTAATGTAGTAAAACAGGGAAGACAAAATTAAACAACACCACATATATGAAACAAGTGGTTTAGTCTCAAGCTGAGACCTAATCCACTTCACTTGGTGATCCCCTTCCACCAAGAAGTTTATATAAATAAACATTATCCACACCCTGTATTGAGGTTAACAATAGTACACAGTACTGTCTAGGCCACATAGGGACCTCATCCACAGTTATTCGTGGGTACAGATGACCAGGCCACACAAGGACGTCTTCCACACATATTCGTGGGTATACACAAGATTAAAAGATTGTTTGAGTGAGGATATCTTGTATCCATTAGTTTAATTCATGAGACAGATCATGTTTCTATACAGATACAAACTCTTGTCTAAAATTAATAAAATGTTACACAATAGAGTAGTAATATTGAGATAGGTTTAGACATGCTATGAGTGTTGGTCTTTGAATATTTGGACTTCTGAGATGAGGCAAATGCAAAAATCAAGTCCTCGTATGGAAAACAGAATGTCGCAAGTTAGGAAGATTCATCTTGTGTTCATCATGGTGTTTTATAGTGAGAAGATTTTCTCGGCATTCTAGTATGCTTCGTGTGTTCTTTAGTAGAGTCGAGTTTCATGAGCCAATTCACTAAAATGTGTTCCCATTTATTTTTTATATCACTTACGCCCACCAATATGTTCTTTGTATCGTTCTTCTCTCTACTTTATTTTGGTCGCATTACTCTTTTATCTTGGAGTACAAGTGTTGGGGCCGTCAGGTTGCATGTATTCTGCACCTCATACATCGTATTTCCTGGTCATATTTCTACGTAGAAGCAGTAATTATATCAGTGCATTAAAATATTTAAATATGATTGTTAGAGATTAAATTGAAAGATGAGAAAATATATTAGGAAACAATGTCACAATATGTCATGGAAATGGTGTCTTCTTCACACGGTGTCTGGATTGGTCACAGTGTCTCCTGGTCACGGTGTCTCTTGGTCACAGTGTCTTGTTCACGATGTCTTGTTCACGGATTCTTGTTCACGGAGTCTTTTTCATAGTGTCTTGTTCACTGTTTCTTGTTCATAGTGAATTGTTCATGGTGTCTTGTTCACAGTGTCCTCTTCATGGTTTCTTGTTCACGATACCTTGTTCACAGTGTCTTGCTCACAGTGTCTTGCTCACGGTGTCTGGAAGTCACAGTGTCTGGATGTCATCGTGTCTGGATGTGATGGTGTCTAGATGTCATGGTGTCTGGATTCCATGGTGTATCGTGTCTTAGGCATATCTCTGTATGTAGTCTTAAGCAGTAGTATTTATGAAATAAATTAAACATAATCATTTTTCAGAGAAATCATTATAAAACGAATCAAGAGAGAGTGCATAGTAACCAAACTGAGTGTATAGCACTAAATAGCTTTGGATATCTTTTACTAAGTTACTGAACATCTGATGTGAGATAAACTACATAGATTCAACATAGTTTATAAACTAAATATGATTTTTTATAATTAAAACATTATTAATACATGAGGAGTCCAATATAGAAGAATTTAGATATTATTTCATAGAAATCCCTCCTAATGGATGGATTGGAATTGAGACCAAATTTCATCGTTGATCAAAAATTATATTGATTCCCATATACCATATGGCGATAGATTAGTTGAAGGAACATATGGTTCAAGTTAAGGACATGGATAAAAATGGTTCTTTCAGAGTGACCACATATCCTTGGGATCCTCTAGTGTTTTTCTTGAAGAAGAAAAACAAAAATCATTGATTTTTTTGGATTATAAGATGTAGAACGATGTGACAATGAAATATAGAAACAAATTTCTGAGGATATATGACTCATTTGAATAGTTGAAGGGACCCTAGTGGTTCTCCAATATTGAACAGTGATCATTATACCAATATCATCAGGTTATATGGGAGGATATTCATGATAAAATATTTATGAGTCAATATGGGCTATATATAAGTATCATTTCATTTCCATTAGGTCTAAAAATGAACCATGGGTGTTCATAGATCAACAAATTGGATCTTTAATCCATATAATGACTCATTTATTGTGTTTTTCATTCATTACATCCTCATATAATCAAAAACCACAGATACACATGTAATAGATTTGGATATTGTTTCATGTACACTTCAAGAAAAATAAGTTTATACCAATCTCTACATTTTTCACTTCTAGAACTAGGCGGTAGGTTTCCTTGGACATGTAATCATTAAGATAACAATTTTATGTACATGAAGATGATATAGGTTTTAATGTCTTGTGTATGACTAAAAAAAGTGTTTTATTTTAGGATATTCCATGGTTTGGTTGGGTATTTGAAATGGTTCATACATAAATTCTGATTTTTGGAAGAACCTATGACTGGGATTACCAAGAAGGAAGTGAAGTTCGAGTGGAATTAAAAGTGAGAAGATGAATTCATGAAATAGGATAGGACATGGACTTCAAATTCTTTTTTTACATTACCCAAGCCTGGGATTGGATATGTTGTATACTATGATTCCTCTGGTTTTGTTTTAGGATCTATGATTATTTATAGGGATAAATTAGTAGCTTATAGGAATCACAAGCTATAACCCCATGAGTGGAACTACCCTACACATCACTTATAGATGGAAGTTATCATCCATGATTTTATGTGTTTGTGTCATTATATCAATGCTGATAGATTTTTTTTTCTTATATGATCCAAATGAAATTTCACTAAATCTTCTCTTAGTGGCACCCAAATATATAATAGAGGATTTGGATATATTATCTATATGTGTTTTATTTTGATATTGATTATACTCATGGAAAATATAATGTCATTATATATACGATTTGAATAAAAACATAATAGATTATAGAAATACCTTTAGTGGATGAATGGTTATTTATGAGAACATTGGTTGAGTATTTACTAGATGCACATAATGAATAATGTGTGGTAAAATTTTCTCCCTTTATTATCACATTTAATTTAGTGAATTGGGTAAATAACACCTCGAAGTCATATTATGAATGTTTTATAATGTAAAAATTGTTCGTAAGAAGTGACCCAGTACTAGGATAGTATTTAGAAAATGGTGATGTGATATATGTTCAAGGGAGAGTTGTGGATTCATATTCCATTAGGGAATAGTTCATGTGGGACATCAATACCACATATTGGCTAGTGCACCCATGTTTGAAGAATATGTATCGTGATATCAAGTGACACTTCTGGTAGTCGTGATTGAAGTGAGATATTTTAAGTTATATCTCACATTTCATGAGATGTTAAAGGATTAAGGTGGATCATGACAAACCAAGACGATTTCTTCAGCCACTTCCAATTCTAGTGTGGAAGTTATAAGAGGTGATTATGGAATTCATTAAAAGACTCCCTAGGACATTGAGAAGTTGATTTTCCAATTGGATTATAGTTGAATGGATAATGAATTTGGAATATCTATTTCAGATTTTAGAGACTCACATTATTTATGAGTTAGTAAGGATTTATGTGTGGGAGAATATAAAAAACACAGAGTTCAGTCCATATTTTTATTATATAGGGATGCATATTTTACATCATGGATTTGGTAGGCCTTATAGAAGGATTTAGGAACTCAGTTAAAACTGAGTACAATGTATTATTTGTATACTGGTCAATAATTAGTGAGAACGATACAAATATTCGGAGTTATGCTTTAGGAATAAATCATATACATTAGTGGATCATGGTATGATCATTTTTCCTTATAGGGTTTTACATTTAATAATACATTCCTAGATTAATTATACATAGAAGATTTTTAGTTTCTTTATGGTTAGGTATATCACTCAATGTTGTGTTGGCATAGGGTAGGTGCATCTACTGTTGTTGTGATGAGTTCTATGAGGGAGACCATCAAGAGGGCTTAGTTCATCAATAAATAGTTTTCTATCACTTAGAGTTGAAAAAGATCATATAATTTCTTGATGAGATAACCATTGGTGGTTTCTATGGGATAATTTTTCTTCTTACCTGTGTCACCTCAGTCAGGGAAATAATTTTTATGGGTACAAGGGCAACTAGATCCCCAGTTTGTGGGAATATTAGGGATCACTAAACATGTGAGAGAAATGGATTATGAACTAGAGCATCATACATGATATTTATTAATGAATAATGTGTTCCACATATATCATCTTTTAATATATGAGCATAATCCTATAAATGTGGTTGAGTGTCAGGATTTTGAGTTTGAACAAGATAAATCATTTAAAATTAATGGTTAAATATTGATGACTAGAGAAAAAAATTGATTAGATTTAAAATAGAACCCAAAAATTTAGAACTATGGAATCGTGAATTGATATAAGAGGATACTTTACAGTGAGAGTATGGTGTATGAGTTCTATGTCCAAAGCTATATGTGGTGGACCCCTATAGGAACATCTCAATGATGTTCTGTCTGTATATGGGGGGATTTGTAACACCATCATTTTTATTAGGTATGCTAATTTTTATTTTTTCATTTGATAATAAGATTTTTTAATCCTTTGGAAAGTTTAACATTGATTTGGATTGATTTGAAGATTTTTTTTCTTCTAATATAGGCTTTTGTAGTTGTTTTATAGTAAACTACATATAGGACCATGTAATGGTATATGTTTTTTTATTTCTATTGGCCTCCTCTGTGAATTGAGCTAATAAACATTTCCATGGATGAGTATGGTCTCGGGTGTGTACTACTACGATTCACCATGTGTAATGTTGTCATGTAGGCCTCACCATTCCATAGTGATGGGTGTTGTGATTCTAAAATTGGCAAGTCCTTGACATCATACGCTAGTGGATATTTTTGTTGTGTTTCCTAAGACAAACATCTCTGAGTCCACCATACCCATGGTCAACATTACCTTTATATGTTGATGGCTATGTGAGAAATTAAAATGGTCAAAATGACCAATGATATTTATAGTTTTCACACAATTGAAATAGAAAACTTATGAATTATTTAATTAAGGCTGATTAATACCCCGTTGAATATGTTCTTATCTCAATTAATTGATTTTTATTCCAATTATTTATATTTTCTTGTATTCATATTTTTCTATAAAAATATATGTTGAGTCATTATATAATATTCCTTCATGAATAATGTACTCGGGAAATCCCTTCTTATAGGGTATTATTTGGGTTAATCTAGGATCATGGGGATCCTAGGATCTCTAAAATTAATGGTGTTTTTCTCTAGGTATGTGATATGGTTCTACCCACATAGAATTATTCCCCTATAAAATAAATTTATATAACAAATTATTATGTTATATTTGAGTCGGTTATAAGTACACCTAGCATGTGGTTTGAATTTATGGGTTTATAGTGGTTATTTAGAATGATAATCCTGACGAATCTTGATGTTGATGTCAAAATACATGAGGTTGGAATTTACATACCATAAAAATCCATTGCATATAATTTTCTTTTCATGATTTGATTTCGAACATGTGTGTAATATATGTTAAATATTATGTGGTATTAAATTATTGGAAAGAATATGTAGCTCAAGAGACCTCTTGTTGATGGATGTTTATATTGGTGTGTGTGATTGTGTGAGTGTTGTTTGGAGAACCATTATCTGATACATTATGGTTTTTAAATCTATGTTGTGTCTTATTTTGGATTTTTCATATCATAAGAAAATACTACTACTAGTATCATGATTATTGGTTTCTCAGATGTTAGTGTTTGACTCTTAGATGTGGGGCATGGGTACAAGATAGTAGAATGATATATTTTATATATAGTGATGGTGAATTTTTTGACATGGAATGATTTTTTATTGTTATTGTACACGCACAATGATAGGGATCCATGAGGTGGAACATAATGCACATTGATTCAATGGTACAAGTAGGGGTGTGATGATCACTAAGATGATGGTATGATTTAGTAGGATATTTATATTATTCCAGTCATATGATTCAGAGATACATACATGGAGCTGCTGGGGAATTGTCTTTGTTGCATTAGTTTAGTCCTTAAGATTTGATAGGTGCGTAGTGGATGTACCATCATGTGAAGATTATAACCATGTTACTACAGTTGGATGTATAATCCTCAAAGGTTGGTGATTATCATTACATAATGATGGAACAAAGACTACATACTAAAGGATTAGTGAACTAGATCAGTTTTGAAATCTTGGCATGATCTAAGTCATCCAACTACTATTAACTACTATTCTTTTAGAATGGTGTCGATGTAGGTATGACTGGATTTTTTGATTTCATAGTTAGAACATCATCTCTTAGAACATGTTTGACTATATTGTTTTTTCACATTTACATATTTTAATCCATACACCTCTTACTCATGTGCAATTATGATGATGTCACATTGGTGGTGTCCTACTAGGTTATCCTTACAAATAGAAAGTCCATCTCAATGCGCACAACAACTTCATGATTAGTTATCCAAGAAAGGAAAGGGTACCAACATCATGTTGATAAGGAGATAGAGTATAGAGATAGAGGTTGTGTTGAGAGTGACATCAGATTTATTTTTCAACATCTTTACATATTCTTTTATTACCTGGTTATATAATGGTCTAATATTCACATTGGGGATCCTCAGTTCATTTCATTGCGTGACTCGATTATACCTGAAATTCCATCTATTATAGAATTTATTATTTTTTTAACAGGGATTTTTCCTACACTATTATATGTTTTTGGTATATGGATATTTGATACTAAGGTTATAATCTCTCCATTGTATCATTCTGACCCTTATAGCTAGTCGAAATCCACTTGAATACTGGGAGGTACATATGAGGTCATGTGGAATATTGGAAAAGATTAGGTAATATATGTTAGATATTTAATTCCCATTTCACCTATCCTCTTTCAAAAATAATTTGTGATGGTTAAATAATATAGTAAAATATTATTTTATATAAAATATCATTTAATTCATTTTCAAGATTATTCATTTAATTTTACTTTAAAGTAATCAAGATAACAATGTATTTTGAATAAAAAAATAACAATAATTATACCTTATTATTAACCATAAAATTCTTAGAATACAATAATTCATTCAAAATATATTTATGTTAAATTTTATAAAATCATTTACTATGTTTTTCATACCATTTTCATAATCACTAAGTCAGTGTTTCGTAATCATTTATGGTTATTAATCTATCACAAAAAGTTAAAAAAAATTAATATAATATAAATTTATTAATTTTAAATGTAAAATTTTGAATTCATTAATAATTTAATTTTTTCTCATGAAAACAAATATTATTAATTAAAATTAAGAGAGTAACATTTTTTATTTTTCCATTTTTTAAAATTATATACATGTTACACCTAAAGGTAACTAGTAAGAAATTTCTATATTATTATATATAATATTGTTTTGGTAAAAAATAACTCATAGAATTAGATAATTTCAAGTGTGTCAGGTATTTTAAATCCTTATATCTTAGTTTCATCATAGTATTATTTATTTTACACTTACATAGGAGAAAGTCATTACTGTGGTTACTATTAATAATGACTATAAATAAAAAGGACATATTTACAATATTTCAAACTCCAAATTCCAAATATAGAATCACATTTTCATTATTATATTTTCACAATAGAAATAAACCAATTTTAGTATAAATGATTAAAATGAAATAGAAAATTCTTTTTAGAGAAATGCATTTTTAAGTCAAAAAATGAACTTATAGAAAAATTTGTATAATGAAAATTCCTACAAAATTATATATATTATTAATAATTAAATTATAATTTTTTTAATATAATATAAAATTAAAAACAAAATTATAATTTAAAATTACTTCATTTAAGGAAAATAAATTACGTTTTTTCAAAATATAGTAATTTTCTCTATTAACTTAAACGTAAAGCTATTAAAAAACAAAAAATTCACTTAAAGTTAATATTGATATCATAATTTAAAAAAATATATAATTCCTAAAATTAATTTTTTAAAAAAGTTATAAATTAATTATAATGTCCGTACATAAAATTTAATAAAGACTATATTTTAAGAAAACATATTTTTCAAGTAAAAAATGTCTCTATTGAAAATGAAGTACATATTTATTATGAATTAATAAATTTATTTGGATTATATAAAACTCTTTGAATTATTTTCCAAAAACATTATTCCTATTCATATATCCAATTTTATATATATTTTATATCATTCATATTAGAAAAATCATATTTTTATAGTATATCGTAGTTTGATTAAAGATCAATGTTTTCCATTAATTAAGCTATCAAGAATATTAATATTTTAAACCAAATTTTTATAGTGTTATAATTTCTGAATAATTTTAATTTATGTGTATATTATATATGAATTCAATTTTCTTCACATTCGTATAATTTTTTTTACTATTTTATGAATTAGAATAAATTTGGTATTATGCTTAAAAATGAATTTTTCTAAAAAAATTTTGTTTGGTGATATTATATTCAAATAATTAAGACCACATTTGGATGTTTAATTTAATGTAAAATCATTATTTTAAATCAGAAATACCAATTTTTTTAATGATAACACTTTCGATTTGGTCATAACGAATAGAACATGTGGTAAATGATTTTTACATCGGTTATGGTTAAAAAGGGACAATAAGGGGTAAAATAAGATATATTCATCAAAATATATCATAAAATATTATAAATGTATTTTTGAAATATATTTAAACCATAAATTATCTTAATATTTAATTTTTGTTTCTTTGGTGCAACATTCACATGATAGTAAATTTATTATATTTTAATGTTTTGAGTATTTAAAGGTTTTCCATCCAACCCACTTATAAAAGGGAACCTCTTATACTATTTTATTTATACATTCATGACCCACTTACTACTACCATAACCTAAAAAAAATTCAAAAAAAATTTATCCATGTTATACAGATTCTACCCTAATTATAATACAAACTCAGTTGTCA
Organism: Viscum album; assembly: GCA_963277665.1. Lineage (NCBI taxonomy): Eukaryota > Viridiplantae > Streptophyta > Magnoliopsida > Santalales > Viscaceae > Viscum > Viscum album. The sequence continues at coordinate 778,213,048 of OY728164.1, forward strand.
TTAGGAAAATATTAAAATGAGATTTCTTAAAGAAGTGGTAATCATATTCACTTAATCCTTTTACATTTGTTTCTTCTTTTAACTACCCAAAAAGTTAAAAACCATATTAACATCACGAAATTCTAATAATTAATATAAATAATTTTTTTACTATTCAAAAAATTTATTCCTCCAATCCATCCTATGAATATTGATAGCATTGTTTGTGAGTACGTATAGGCAATGACCTCCAGGAGGTGACAAGATTAATTTTTCATGTATTCTATAAAATATTGGTCATATGTATGGATTTAAAGAATATATTTTTTTTACAATATTATTATAAATATATAAATAAATAATATTATTTATGTTACTTTCTTTTCATTTTTTGAAAAAATGTAAACATCACTCGGATGTACGTACAGACTACTATCTCATCGAAGTGATGTTATTAATTTTTCATCACCACCTCATATGAAAGGTTATAAAAATATAAATAATGGATAAATATGATACTTATAAAATAATTAATCTTATGTATGTCTTGGAACCATGACCAATGTTCTAGAATCAGAGCCATTGAACCCAAACTTGCAGGGGAAACAGAACAATTATCACTTGAGTGTTAATTTTAATGAATAATTGTTGATAAAATGTGTAATTGTAAATTATAAGGGAATTATATATGGTAATATAATTATTAATATGGTTATTTTATAGAATTATAACTTTTTTAAATTTATTATAAAATACCATAAGCGGATGTACAATGAAATTCAACACCTCAATTAAGGGTTGATGTTGCAATTTGATTCTTAATCGGAATTTTTTATTCCTAAATATACTTTAGGGGAATTATTTTTATTTATCTATTGAAAAAAAAGACTATTTTATTCTCCTATCTTTTTTATTTTGTTTTCAGTTTTTTTTCCTCTATTTTCTATATAAAATGAACAAGAAAATGTTTTTAAAAAAAGTCATCCTCATTTATTTTTGATTGTAGATCATTTTCATTCATGTATATGTTATTTGAAATGTTTTCTAGAATAATATTAATCCCTTTCCATTGGTTATGAAAATGATAGAATGATGAATAGTTCAATGATTGTATAGAACAAATATTTATAGTATTCATTATGAGATGAGTGGTTATATTAAATTCATCAAATTAATTGGGTAATTATTGATATCTTATTAGATAATATTAAATATTATGGGGAGTAAACCCATTATAAGGATAGAAAGTGGTTATAGAGTGAACCCAGTCAATTATGGGACTTTTTCCACTATGTGATGATGGTCATGATAATGATACGTGACTAATTAAATGGTTTTCTATGATCATGATTGTTCCAAAGTACAAATAACATGTTATTATTTGTTTTATAAATTCTCATTTCTCATTATTGATTAATGGTGATTCCATGATCTTATGATTGATGTTGTGAAATTTGAAATCATAATTCCATGTCTCATGATTTATGTTATCTAATAAATTTTGTTTGAATTTCAAAATGTATAGACATTATATCATACCCTTATTATTAAAGTATGCTTATATACTATCATATATTATATCTCCAATGTTTAACCTTAATGATTATATGATATAAACCTTTCATATGATTCTATTTCAATGATTTGTAATGAATGGTTCTAAGTATGATATTTCAAAAACTGGTTAGATCAGAAGAGAATGTTCTGGGATATGTTGAAGATATTATATGAAACATGTTAATTATATATATTATATTTAAAAAAATTATACCATTATGGTTATTGGGTGTGTATTATTGTGATATGTATTGAATATATAACTAAAATGATGAAATATTTATTTATGTTTTTCTAGAGTGTATATGAGGGGTAGAACATAATATAATCACTTAAAAGATAAAATTGATATTGGGTAAACTAAAATGTTTCATAGGATGATATGTAGGCTGAAAAATATTAGACATCTCATGATTTATTTTCATGATTATATGATTTCCCACTATGATTATTTTAGATTTATGCTTACACTATTCTTTTTGGTTTTATAAAATGGTTGAAACTAAAAGAAATCATGTTAGTAATGCTAGTGACGAAGAAGGAAGTGATTTGTATATTGGGATAAAAAATAACGTTACAGTTGGGAAGAAAAATTTTGTTTATATGTTCATGAAATCCTCTAAAGAAATCAGTAATGTTAATCATCTAAATGATAAAGGATAGACCCATACACCATTTAGTCTTTTATGAAGTAACATCCACCTTATTTAAGTGGTTCATTCAATCCACTAGTTAGATAAATGGATCAATACCTATAATTTTTTTTTCATTCTGTTGTGCTCTAAGAATGAAAAACTATCCATGGTGGTGTGTCTTTTGGAAGGAGAAATAAATCAATGGTAGAATCTTATTATGAATATGATTCAAGAGGAAGAAAATGAATTAATTAAATAATATGCGTCTAAGATGGTATTTTTTAGTATGTAATTTTCCAAAACCCATTGAATGAAAATGGGAAGGTATTTCCGTGATATTAAAAATATATATTATAAATATATTTTTATAATGAGAAAACATTTACAATAATTGAAAGTTAAAAATTGTTTTTTTCATTTAGAATAATAGTAAAAATTTTCATTTCTTCAATGACTTAAAACCAAGTCACATAAATGGATTTTACATAAGAGACTTTTATAACTATTAATAAATCATTTTTGTGGTATCATGGTTGAAACGGTTAATAGAGGATCCCATCATTCCCATGGTTATGATTACAATATAAAGTGGATGTATTGAGGAAATTGTAATAATATAACCTATGAAGGTAAGAAAATGAATCTTCTATTATGTTATAAGTTTATTAAAAAGCATGTGAGAAATTCTCTCTAAGATACTAGTAAATTTCTCATTTTTGAAATTTAATTTTATCGAGATAGTGATTAAAATGAAATATAAAATTGAAATCAATGAAAATAATTGATATAAAGAACAACTAAATGAACCAAACACACTCCAAAATTGAAACTACATGGAATATGAGAATTTCTACAATTAGTTCTTGAATAGAGGGGTAAATGACCATATTTTTCAATAATAACCTCTTCAAGAAATAAATAGTTAGGAATGTTGTGAAATAACACCCACCAAAATTGGTGATGGTAATAATGTGGTGAATGGTAAAATATATATCTGCTCTATAACATTAAATTAGTAAGAAACTCTTTTAGAACTGAATAATTTTCTTAGGGTGTCATATCGCCACCTAAATGACTTGATTTTGAATTATTAGTGGAAACTCATAATGGTGTGATGATCACATATAACATCCTGAGGTTTTATTAAATTTCTTCTTTAAAATAAGTTTAAATTATTTAATAATTTAGTTAAATTAAATTTATATTTTTTCTATAATTTATGAGACAACATTTTTATCTTCCATTTAATCTCACATTGAATTTTTTTAACTTTTATTGCACACAATTTTGAGTCTTATTGGACTAAAATATACTATTAATATTAACATATACCATGATATTTATCACCTTTCCATTAGAATGGTTGAAATTAATTAGATTAAATGAATTATAAAAACATGGTTTACATATGTTTATAAAATGAATTCATTGGTTACCAAGTAACTATAATATAAAATAAAAAACAATTGAATATAAAGGAATTTTTTTTATTAAAAAACTATTTTCATGCATCCAAAAGAGTTTTAACATAATAAATAAAATTAATTAATATTTTTTAATGATAATAATTAAATATATATTATATATCTAAATAAACTTCATTCATCCAAAATATTTTATAAAAAAATATATAAAATTATCCATTTCTCTGCACAAAAAATATATTTTTATAAAATTCAGTTTGGTCTTCTTTTAATAGGAAACTTATTTCAAAAATAAATGTTTAAAGTTTTATAAAATTTAATGAAAAAATTAGATTAAATTTTTAGAAGGGGAATATAAAATTTATATTATGTGAACTTCTTGGATTTTTTTAGAAAATAATGTTTTCTCAATGAATAATGAAAAATGGCGATTTATTTAAAAAACATGATTTATTTTAACAAGTAAAGTCATTTAAGAGTCCCCGTTTTTATATAATATATTTAAAATAAACATATGTTTTATTTAGTTATATTTAATACACTTAATTACTTTTTAATAATCATTATATTGGTTTTTAATATAAATTTGTTTTTTGGTTTAAGGATGGGTTTTTAGAAAATTGAAAAGCATAATGCTTCACTTTTCTAATTAATTAAAATATTACCAAATGGGAAAAAATTTAAGATAAATTTATAGTATATATATTTCTATATTAAATTAGTTTCATTCAATGGTTATTATTAGTCATATAGTTAATATAGAATTATCTTTTTCTAACAAATAGTTATTCTTCAAAATCTGTTGTCGCACCTTTACTACAGTATTAACATTAAATAAATTTTTAACTCTCATGGGATTTGAATTTGGGAAAATGGCTTCCATATTAGAAATAATAATAATTTATAATATATAATAAGTTTAATTTAAATGTTTTACTAATGTGATTAGTGGAAATAATTAAAATCAATTACAATGATTAAGGTATAAACAAGTTTACCTAGAGGTTAAACATTGAATATAAGGGTCCAAATGACCTAGAAAATTTCACAAACTCTTTGTTATGGCCATATAACGACATTATTATTTATACTATATATTTTTGGAATTATTATATCCTTTTTAGATAAAATTGTGTGTTCAACTACCATTATTTTGAAAAATACCAAGTATGTCCTCTCCCCCACTTATGAATGACCACCAAATATCCCCCCATCTTCACACCATAAAAACCAGTTTGGGAGAAAAATACCTACCCAAATAAAATATACCATTCTCTAATAGAATATTATAATACATAATTATATAATAAATTTAACCATTGATATCCTTTAGTTCATACTGGAATGAGTTACCCGAAGAAAATGTAATGTTCATCAACATGCATTTTTTATTTCCTTATCCACCCCCTTAAATTATTCTAATGAAATAATAATATAATAAATTAATTATAGTTAATATACTTATAAATTTTCATTTTATGTTAATTAGATAAAAATATACACACTTCCATCATATTTATTATGACATCAACATTTGGGCGTACGACGAACGACCACCTCACAAAACTATGTCGTTCATTTTTTCATTACCACCTCTCATGGTTGAGAATAATGATGGGAAAACTCTTTATATATAATATTTATTATATTTAAAATATAATTATTCCAATTGATTCATTATATCAAATAAAATATATTTACATTTCATACAATAGGGGATATCATAATGTCGCTCGAGTGTATGGAAAACTACCACCTCATGATGTGATGTGAACCGTTTTTCACAAATGTGTTACAAGGAATGTAATAAGGGTAAATAAAATTAATTTATATGATATAAATTTAAAATTATTATAATATTAAATAAATTAATATTTTGGAAATAAAATATTTCATTTTTATTTCATTCCATTTCAGACACTAAAAAATTGACAATGTCATTTGTGGACGTGTAGACTATCGCCTCCTCAAAGAGATGTGATTCATCTCTTTTCATCACCAAATCACATTAATGAGACTTATAAATATATATATATAATTAAATATTTATTTATTTATGACATATTTATTTTTATTTCATGATAAAATATTACATACCTTCTTTCAGTAATGAAAATTGAAAATTGGAAAATCTACTCATACGTACATACGACCTACCGTCTCAATGGTCAAAATGTTAGTTCATTTTTCATAACTATCCTTCATAATTGGTTTTAAATTTATATGTGAATTATAGTATCAGAATTTTTTATTATTATTATTTATATGTTTAAATAATTACCTTTTGACCATAATCAACCTACCAAAGTTATTTTTGACACATAACCTGTATATCGTCAAAACATCAGACTAAAAAATAATTTATAATGTAATTATATATAAAATTTTTATAAGTTAAATACAATTAATAATAAACTTTTAAAAGGTTATATTGTTTTTAAATAATTAAAATAATATTATTATCTATGAAGATAAATTACAAGTGTGACGAATCACACTCAAGGTAAGGGTTTTTCTCGTCTCACTTTTATATTCACAGCATATTTTTATGAATGATGTATATATTGGAAAGAAATGTATTTTATGATGGTTATTTATAAATATATGGTTTTTTATATATCCATCTTCAGATCCTTATTTCATAGGGTTTACATCTTCAAAGTAACCAAAGTGGTAATAGACCTTTTTCAAAATTTTCCTTCTTTGAGACATATGTCATGTTATGAACCTATCTTTTTTTATGAGGTGAATATGCATCCACTGTGACCTATAATATCATAAATTTATTTTTTCTCATTTTATTTTATTTTTAATTTAATTTTACTCATGTTATGGTATTATGACACAATGTTACAATGACTTTATTTGTTCAAAATAATGTTTTTATGAAAAATAATCCTTTTATCCAAAGACACTCATTCTCCCAGAATCATGTTCTCTAAAAATGATTTCTAAAAATTTCATAAAATTTATTTTTCAAATAAGAAAGGATATTTTCTTCTAAAAAAATAAATAACTTTTTAAAATATCCTTTTATAATGATTTATCGTTTTCTTTAGTTTAAAGTATTTTAAAAATGTTTTATGTATTAAAACGTGATTTTCAACATGAATATAATATTTTACAGAAAATCCATTTAATTTTATTTTAATGGTATTTTAATTCATTAATAAAAATAACCCTTGTTTTCACTTATGAACTAATGGGGTTATTTCTCAATGATTCTTTCATCATTCATTCGTTGGATAGATTAGGATTATTTAAAAGATATTGTTATGGAAACCATTTCTTTTCCATGAGTAAAACATATTTCAAATATATTTTCATGGAAGTTGTTTCTTTTTGATGGGTTAATTTTTCAATAATATATTATTATGAAAACCATTTCTTTTTCATGGGTTAATCACGCACCAAATATATTTTCATGGAACACATTTCATTTTCCATGAGTGAATAATATTTCAATTAGTTAATTATGGAACTTGTTTCTTTTCAATTTCATAATCTAATCTCAAAGAGACATTCATGGTAACTAGTTTTTTTCATGGGTTAATCATGTTTTAATGATATTATTATAGAACCCGCATATTTTCCTTGGGTTAACAATGTTTTAAAGATATTTTTATGGAAATAATTTCTTTTCAACGGTTTAATCTTGTTTCAATGTGGTTATTATGGAACCCGCTTCTTTTTCATGTTTTATCATGTATCAAATATATTTTCATGGCACCTGTTTCATTCCCATGGGTTAATCGAGTTTTAAAGAGTTTTTTATGGAATATATATCGTTTCTAGGGTTTGATCATGCACTGAAGAAGAATAATGGTTATTTCAAAGTGTTATGATGAATAAAATTATCAATTTTTTTATTCATGTTATGGTTGTTAGACATTATAATTGATGGGTGCACCCAAAGAGCACCAGGTGAGCCCGTTATAGTTTATACAATGGTTTCACCGAGATAATTGTCCAATGAATTGGGTAATGATTATTTTATATGGAGAATTATATTTGATGTTGGTTGTTTGATTATTAATAATTATAATGGTTATGTAAGGGTTATATAATATGATGATTAAAGATAAAAATATGTATTACCTATGGTTTTATTATTTTATTTTGATCAACATTGATATCACATAGCTCACATTTTTTATTCCTATAAATATTTCCTTTATTAAAGACATATGTCATGTTTTCATGTTTGATGATCTAGGTATTGGTGGGTATGAGTTCTTTAATTATTGAGTCATTCAATTTGATTGTGTCATAATACACATATGTACCCTTATGATCATTTATTACATTTATTTATTAATGGTTTTTTTAACCTTACTGAGAATTTTATCTGGTTCTTCTTATGATTCTCTTTCCCTAGGTTATAAAGAATGAGGTTGGAAATTTTATATATAAAAATTGTTCCAAACGGATGATGTTGATGGCCAAATGTGAAATAAAAATATATGAGTGTAATGGGAGATGATGTTCATATTTTATGAACCAGTTGATTATGAGTCCAAGTTGATATGAGTTGGATATATTTCTCAAAATCTCTATTCCATAATGAACATAAAGAATGTAAGTGATCCAATTTTTCCTTATTATGTTATATGGGTTGGATGAAAAAAATAAGTCACAATTATCATTCTCAAATAAAAAAATGTAATGCTTAAAATATCAGTACTAGATCTGGGAGTACATGTTATAAGCTACTATAGTTAGTAGAAAATAAAATGTTTAAATAACATTGGATATTAGAGTGTCTTCATTTCAGGTAATCCTAAGAGTTATGGATTCCATCATTGGTCTATCATGAGATGAATTTCCTAAACACCAAATTTAATGGTTTTACATAGAAAAAAATTTCAACTTTATTAATAACTATTATGGAGATTTTTTATTGGGGTGAGGTATTTTTTATACTTTGGATCACGGTGATGTTTTATTTCAGGAGGGATTAGTTTTTATATTTAAAGAAAAAAGAAGGGGAAATCTATTTTCTGGGAGAAAAATCGTAATATCCTTAAAGGTGGTGGGGCTTGATCCAATGAAAGAAAGATGATAATGGTTTTTCACCTTCTAATATCCCATGTGATGTCCTAGTTTGTAGACAAATTATACATGGTATGATTATGTTTATTTCAAAAACATACAGGATTTTATTTGAAAAATAATGGTCAATTTATCATAGATGAATACATATAAGATCCTAGAATTCGTGGAGGTATGTTATTTTTCAAATATTTGTTTCAATCTTCTAATGTTTGGTAATTAAATTTGTACTAGTCATATGAGGAATCCGATGGGTTTTCTAAGGGTTTAGGAAATGAATGAAATGGGAATCGGGTGATCCTATGCATGTTTCAAATTTGACGCAAAATTAGTGTAAATAATGAAATTGGTGATTCAAAAATGAAATCTTGGACATTACCATTACATATGGCTGGAACATGGGTTTTCAAGCTGTTTAGAATCCCTAGACAGTGGTGTCAATTGGACCCCTCTTGGGTGGAGGCTGGCCCACTATTTGGAAAATTCTGATCTCCATTAAAATGTGAAAAATTTCCAAATTCATCCTCCCCTTAGGATTCTAATTTCCCCACCCAATTCTCTAACAATTTATCCCTCTTCTGGCCCTAATGTTTATCCAAAATGACCAATTCTTTTCAAGGATCAATCTACTTTGATTCAAGGATTTTCAGAGTGTCGTTGGATGTCTATCAAAGCTCCAGGTATGTATGATCCACCTCTTACATATTTCTTTGGATTATGGATTGTGGTTTTGTTATTCTTATTATAAATCCCTAAAATATCATTTTCAGTAGATATTAGTTTAGGTCTTAAAAGGGTGTTGGAATCAAGATCTATGGTTTTGATTAAGGGTGTGTTCATCTTTAGATTTGAGGTAGGTGGTCTAAAATTTATGTACATAGTTTTATTTCTGATTTGTGCATTTTTTGTTGTGATATTGATTCCATATTTCTGTTAAATTGATCCCTTTTATAATATTTGTTAAAATTGGTTTCCAAATGTGTAATTAAATCTTTCATGATCCCTATGGGATGCCCTGTGATTGAATTGACCATTTTGGACTACCCGTTGGGGTGCCACTATTCTCGGACATGGAAAATTGTATGTTAACCCTAATGTCCACTTATTTTGAAATATTCTTTATTGATAAATGTGTTAGCATGGCGGATAATATTATTAAGTGGATGTAATGGTAGTTTTTTATATTTAATGGAAATAGAATATTGTATTTTTGGTGAAAATGAGAAAATGGGTTAAATGGAATAATGTGAATTTATAAAATGACATCTAAGTTGTAATTGAATTTATTAAAAATTATAATTCTACTAAATTGATGAGTAAGGTGAAATGTTTTAATATATAAAAATTGATGAATTTTCTGAATGGGTAATGGTAGGAAAAAGGAAATGGTTAAATGGGTTGTGCTAAATAAATGTTAAATGTGTTAATGATTTAGGGCTTGATGATGATTCGTTTGTTGATTGAAAGGTGAATTATAAATGTTATGTGTATTGATTGTAAATGGTTTGTGATATTGAATATGTGGTATATGTATGAATACGTATTTTCAAATAGATTATTTTTTTGGGATAAAGGACTGAGTCCCCTCCCATGATTTGGTTTGGATTGAGTCTCTAAACGCCACCCTAGAATGCGTTGGTTAGGGAGTTAGACAGAGGCTCTTAACCCTTAATGGTTGCATTGGATGAGAATACATAGACTAAGGCTACAAGGTAAGTGTGTAATGATTATTTATTGAATGTTCATTAATAGTGAGATATAGAATTTGATTTATTTCTATATGAATGACAATTTGATCGATATATGCTACTGTATAAATGTTATAAATGCATATCCCATAGAACATGTGATTAAATAATTTTTGTAAAGAAGAAGGGGTATGTGATGAACAGGGAAATTGTAACATCCCAAGTAAGTAATGAATAATAGATATTTTTATCCATGTATATTAATGATTAAGATAGTGTTTTAGAGGCTTAAAATGAAAATAAATACAATCTTATGTATGGAATAAACTAATATTCTTAAAAGATTGTTTTACTGCCTTTTGATGGCAAACCATTTTTGAATCTATATTTTGACAATTTTATAAACTATGTTTGTCAAAATAAACTTATTCTTTATGATTGGGACATCAAAATTTACCTTGTGTGAATTTTTGGTATTTTTCTGACAATGTTCATTTTTTAATGAATAGTGAAAAATACTGCATTTTACATCAAAACTGCTTTTTAATCTAATTTATTTATATGACTAGATTATGTTTTGAATTTCTTTTGAAGTGAAATTAGAATATATTTTTACCATTTTATCCAATGTTGGTCATTGGAATCAATTTCACTTTGAAATTAGACTTAAACTGGTGTCAATCTTTTGATACTTATTGTTTTGTAAAAACACGCTATTTGCTCTGGCAGCGGGAATTAATTATTAAATTAATTAATGTGACTTATATGATTTTAATTTCGTAAAATAGACTTCATTTTTGAATTCAGAATATCAAATATAGCTTAGGGTGAATTTTTGGTAATTTTCTGAAAAACTTCAATTTTTTATGAATAGTGAAACCACTAAGTGGTAATCAAGCAAACTGATTTTTCAGTTAAATGAATGTTTACCACTAATGTGTATTGAATTTTGAAAATCCGACATACATGGTTTTCATTAAGATGTAAAATGTGGTTCAATGAGATTAAAATAATTTTTTGGTGAATAGTAACTTATTAAGTTCTTAATCGCGATTAGTGGTAATTAGGGTAGTTTAAGGTCTAAATAAGGCTTTAATAATATGAAATGACCTAGACAGATGTCCCAACCTCATTTGTTGTGTCAGGGACGACCATGACATGCCATGGGTCAACTTGGGGACCCCATGGATCCACTTTTGTTGGGAAATGACATAAATTACTTTTTATTTAATGTTAAAGTGAAAATGACACAAACATAATATGTTTTACGAAAACAATTTTTAAGTGGGATTATACAAGTCTAAATTTTGATTATAAATAGTCATTGGAAAGCTAAAAAGATTTCCTATATCATAGTATTTTTTTTATAATTTTTAGACATTAAATAAATTAAATTATTTATGACATAATAATGATGCAGCGATGACATCATTATTTGACGATTTAAATTAAATGGAATGATAATGAAAACTCTAAAACCTACACATGGCCAAAACCAATTTGAAGAGTTTATTTCGAACCCTTATCACCTTATACACGAATTATATCAATGTGGGACCTTTTAAAACCGAAACACATTTTCAAATAAAGTAATGTTTCTTTACTTTCCAAAAGTGCCCCTCCTCTCCTCTTATAAAAGGCCCCCACCTCTACCTCATTTCACACACTCTTCAAGCCTTTGGCTCGGCCAACCCCTGCCCATTTGCTCTCTCCACATCCCTCTCCTCATCCTAGAGGATTCCCTTTGGGCAGAATCCTTTCAAAGGAAGCCTTTAGGCTCAAATCAAAAGGAGTTACACTTTTTAAGGTAATTCGTTCTCTCATGTTCATTTGTTTTATTTTGCTTCTCCAACCCCCTAAACTCTTTTTATTTACTTCTTTTGTAACAAAACCAGTATCTTCAATATACTAGAATGTTGTTATATGATTTATTTGAGCTACACTCTCACACAACTACATCAAATGGTTAAATAACATACGGTTTCCGTGGATGGCGAAATTCTGCCTCCCGAAACGATGATTGTTCAACACTCATTTAACACCTTCAAAGGTGGCCATTATGATGTAACTATTTTTATATATGATATATAATATGTTTATGTTTTCCTTAAGCTTCTGTTTTTTTCATTATGGGCATACCTTTATGGTTTCCATTATGGGTAAACACGATATCTTCATTTTAGGAAGTGCGGACTACCGCCCCCTAAAAGTGATTTGATTCGTTAATACCATATGTGGGATGTGTAAAGGATAAAGTTAATGATATTATATATGTTATTATACTGGAATTATAATATACTCTTATATCATTATGATTCTATTCCAGAAAATATGAAATAGAAATGGAAGTAGCGTTCATGCGTACGTACGGCTTACGGTCTCCATGAACGGTGCATTTCATTTCTTACCTCTAAATTATGTAATATTATAAATGCATGTATGTACTGGATATATATGACATATATGATATCTACATAATGAATACCATTCTGGATATAATGAACCTTTGACCAAATTAACAACATGTAAGTGTAAGAAGTCTATTTTTGACTTAAGAACCAAATACCGAAAAAATGAACATTATTAACTTAACTGATTACATGATGTTCATAACATGGTATAAAAAGAATAATGAACTTGAAAAAGGTTCTTAAGCAAGTAGAGAATAACTCAAGTTTATTATTCAGGAGATTAAAGAACGGTCGGGTCAAGTCGGATACGAGGTATGGGACTTCGTCTCAATCTCCTTTCATTGAGGCATATTTTGTTTTATACACAACTTTCTTTTATACGGTGTATAAACCCCTTTGAATTTTATGTTTATTCAAAAGGAATCTTTTTTATACAAAGCGTTTACTAAATGACAAAATGGAATGTTTTTGTCGTACGTATGCGGCGACAACGACTTCTCCGCCGTCGTGACCGTTATTTGAGTTTCGGCTTCCTCTATAAGCCATACCTTCTTTTTAAAAGAAAAATAAATACCATGGTTTACTTTTCTTTTATTTTGGTATTGAAAATGGTTTTCACAATGTTTGTGTTGTATTGATATCTTGTGATTTAAATGTGGAAATTTTATATTTCCTTTATGCATGTTTTATGTGATATGATTATGTTATGGTTCTTGGGCATTATTATAAAGACGGGTGGTTCTGTGATAAACTAAGGGCGGGTGAGCCCGTTATATCTCTCCAATGCATTGGGTAACGCGAAGGAGTGAAATGTTAAGGTTTCTCTGAAGAGATTTTAGGGAATATACTGTGATGGGTATTCCAAACGTAACCAAGAGGGTTACTCCCTACGTAAGAATGTTATGAATGCCTCAAGTTACCTTTTTGTCTTTTGATTTCTATGATTTATTCGTGATTTTATGAGGTATGTTAAAGTGCCAATGTTTTATGGGTAAAGTATGATTTCATTATTATGTATATATGAACTCATGTTTCCTTTCCATGTTTTTTTATAACCCATACTGAGTATTTATGCTCATCCCAAGTTTTTGAAATGTTTTTCACAGGTCAAGGGAAAGGTACATGATAAGATGATAGAGTCATGAATGTTTCAAGAATTAATCCATGTTTTATTTTAAATGTGTTTACATTGATGGGAATGAAGAATACTATCTTTATGTAACCACATTGTTTATATGTGGAATGTAATGCAAGTTTTATGATCTAATTCTCTAAAACTCTAATCCCGAAAAGATCCTCAATGTGTAATCTTGTAATAACTCAAGATTAAGTAAGGTTTAAGGCTGGGGCCTTATAGTTGGTATCAAAGGTCGGTTTAGATAACTTTAGGAGTTAGAATTCAATTAAATGATTATCCAAAAATATTTTTTTGAAATGATATAGCATTTAAAGATTACCATGTTGCTTCATCTAAGACATGTTTGTTCAGAATGGTTTTCCGCAGAGGAAACAGGGAAGCAGTGCTAGGAAGGCATACAGAAGGAAATAACCTTCTGAATCAGCATCCAGAAATGGTCGGAATTGTAACTGAACAGTTTGTTGCAGTAATGGCGTAGTTGACTCAAGCGATAAATGGCGGTGGTATCCATGCACGAGATCAGCCAGATCAACCGCAGAGGAACATGTCAGTGGTGGAACATTTCATGAGGCAACATCCCCCATCATTCAGAGGATCATCTGACCCTGTGCTAGCTGAAGGGTGGATTAAAGAACTGGAGAAGATTTTTGATGTCATGGGGTGTTCAGAAAATCAAAAGGTTAGTCTTGCTATTTAACGTTTGGAGGGTGAAGCAGATCAGTGGTGGTCTATGGTTAAAAATATCAGGGACGCCGATGAGATTGATTCTCTTGACTGGGATGAATTCAAAGGTATGTTTCTTGAGAAGTATTTTCCTAAGGCTGTTCGACTTAGGATGGAAAATCAATTCTTGGAATTGAGGCAAGAGGAAGACTCAGTGGCTGCCTATGAAAAAAGGTTCACTCGATTGGCAAGGTATGCTCCAAATTTTATCCGGGACCTTGATAGTAAAATCAATCGTTTTTACTCAGGATTAATGCCAAAGTATCGAAGGGAATTAGCTTCTCGTGAGTTTAAAAGTGATGAAAAGCTTGTTCGATGTGCTGAGAAGGTGGAAATGGAGTTCACCGATGACCAAGTTTTCTATAACAACCAGCAGAAGAAGAGACCGAGGTGGCAGGAGAAAGGTAAGAATTCTTCAAAAAAGTCTGATGGTAAGAGAACTAAGTTTCCAATTTGTGATAAAATGTGGCAAAAGGCATGCTAGGGAATGTCTTCTGAATTCTGGAAAGTGCTACCGATGTGGTAAGATGGGACATAAGGCTCGTGATTGCACTGAAAAGGATCAAGGTGAAGGTAAGAACAAATTTGACTTACAGTTAGTGAAATGTTATAAGTGCAATGAGATGGGTCACTATGCAAACGAGTGTCCGACAAGGAGCTTGAGTGATGGGAAGCAGTTAGACTACAAGCAGAAAGGGGTGGTGAAATCCTTTGCAACTACCTCAGCAGATGTCGGTCCATCAAATGAAGTTGTATCAGGTACATTGTTTGTTTTTTCATATTATGCCAGTGTGTTGTTTGATTCGGGGTCTACACATTCTTTCATCTCTGAAACCTATTCTAGTAAAATGGGAATACCATCTCAAGAAATGACTCCTGAACTTTTGGTAAAAACACCTGGGGGAAGTGTTGAGGAAAAAATAATTTATAAGAATCTTCCTATCCTTATCTGTGGAAAGAACCTACTTGAAAACCTTATTGTTCTACCTCTAGTAGAGTTTGATGTTATCCTGGGTATGGATTGGATCTCTATTTACCATGCTAAGATTGACTGTAGAGCTAAAGAAGTTTCTTTTCAGAAATACTTTCAGTTTGTTTACAAGAATGAACCCTTACTTTTGATAACATATCAAGAGGCCGAGAAACTTGTAAAAGATGGAAATGAATGTTACCTTGCACACGTCGTTGAAAATAAAGGAACTGTTCAGATTAATGATGTGCCAGTGGTAAATGAGTATCCTGATGTTTTTCCTGATGAGTTTCCTGGAATAATACCAGATCGGGAAGTTGAGTTTATTGTTGACTTAGTTCCTGATGCTAAGCCAATTTCAAAACCCCCTTATCGAATGGCACAAATTGAAATTTTAGAGTTGAAGGAGCAATTGCAAGATTTATTAGAGAAAGGTTTCATTAGACCTAGCACATCACCATGGGGTGCTCCTGTTTTATTTGTTAAAAAGAAATATGGTTCTATGAGACTTTGCATTGATTATAGAGCCCTGAATAATATCACTGTTAAGAACAAATATCCTTTGCCTCATATCGATGATTTGTTTGATCAGCTCCAGGGAGCTCAGTTTTTTTCAAAGATTGACTTGAGATCGGGGTACCATCAGCTGAAGGTCAAGGAGGCAGATATTCCGAAGACCACGTTCCGTACGAGATATGGCCATTATGAATTTGTAGTAATTCCTTTTTGTCTAACCAATGCACCTGCTCTATTCATGGACTTAATGAATAGAATTTTCCATGAGTTCTTGGATAAGTTTGTGGTGGTTTTCATTGATGATATTTTGGTGTTTTCTAAAAGTAAAGAGGAGCATGAAAAACATTTAAGGGTTATCTTGCAAACCTTAAAAGAAAAGAAACTGTATGGGAAATTCAGTAAGTGTGAGTTTTGGTTGCAACAAATTTCTTTCCTTGGTCACATTGTTTCTAAAGATGGAATAACTGTTGATCCTGTAAAAACAAAAGTTGTGGAAGAATGGCCAAGACCCACAAATGTAACCGAGATTCGTATATTCCTTGGTTTGGCGGGCTATTACCGAAGGTTTGTTAGAAATTTTTCACGGTTATCTAGTCCAATGACTAAGCTAACTCGGAAGGGTGTTAAGTTTATCTGGACAAAAGAATTTGACGATTGTTTTCAGGAATTGAAAAGAAGATTGGTGAATGTTCCAGTTTTGGCACTACCTTCCAGGAATGGTGAGTTTGTTATATACAGTGATGCTTCATTGAAAGGACTTGGTTGCGTCCTAATGCAGAATGATCAGGTAATTGATTATGCTTCACGACAGTTGAAAACTCATGAGGTAAATTACCCTACACATGATTTGGAACTAGCTGATGTTGTTTTTGCTTTAAAAATTTGGAGGCATCATTTGTATGGAGTAAAGTGTGAAATATATACCGATCACAAAAGTTTAAAGTATATATTCACTCAGAAAGAGTTAAACATGAGACAAAGGAGATGGCTGGAAATAATCAAAGATTATGATTGTACAATTCATTACCATCCGGGAAAAGCAAATAAAGTGGCTGATGCTTTGAGTCAAAAAAGTAATGCTTCATTAACAATGTTGTGTTTGGAACGTGATCCTTTGGTTAACGATTTGATGAACTTTGTCATAGAAGTTGTTGGTGCAGGAAGTCCTTCTGTTTTGTTTCAGGTATCAGTGAGATCATCTCTATCAGATAGAATCTAGCAAGCACAGAAGCAAGACATTGAGTTGCAGAAAAGGGTAGAGCTAGTTCAGAAAGGTAAGTTGCCTGAATTCAACATTGATAGTGATTGTGTTTTGAGATTTGGGAAGAGATTGTGTGTGCCTTGTGATTCACAGTTGAAGAGAGAATTGTTATGTGAAGCTCATAGTTCTCCGTTTTCAGTTCATCCGGGCAGTACTAAGATGTATAGAGATCTGCGGGAGTATTACTGGTGGGATGGAATGAAAAGAGATATTGCTGATTTTACTGTGAAGTGTTTGACTTGTCAGCAGGTTAAAGCAGAGCGGCAGTTACCGAAAGGGATGCTTCATCCTTTACCAGTGCCAGAGTGGAAATGGGAGAATATATCCATGGACTTTGTTGTTGGATTACCGAAGACATCTCGAGGTAATAATGCAATTTGGGTTATTGTTGATCGCTTGACCAAATCTTCTCATTTCCTTTCTATACGAGATACTTTATCTCTTGATCAACTTTACCATTTGTATCTTAAAGTGATAGTCAGGTTACATGGAGTTCCTCTATCCATTGTATCGGATCGTGATCCCAGGATTACTTCTAACTTTTGGAAAGGCCTTCAGAAGTCTTTGGGTACTGAGTTAAATTTTAGTACAGCTTTTCATCCTCGATCAGATGGGCAGTCAGAACGAACAATTCAGACATTGGAGGATATGCTACGAGCTTGTTCTATGGATTATCAGGGAAGTTGGGACCAACATCTTTCTTTGGTTGAGTTTTCATATAATAACAGTTTTCATTCCAGTATACAGATGGCACCATTTCAGGAATTATATGGGAAGCGGTGTCGAACTCCAGCATTCTGGGATGAAGTGGGTGAAAGGAAGTTGATGGGACCAGAATTGGTAGAAGAGATGGCAGAAAAAGTTCAGCTGATTCAGAAACACATGAGAACAGCTCAGATTAGGCAGAAGAGTTATGCGGATAACCGGAGGAAGGATCTATCTTTCAAGGTAGGTGATCATGTTTTTCTCAAGGTTTCTTCTTGGAAAAGTGTGATGAGATTTGGTAAGAAAGGAAAGCTGAGTCCAAGGTTTATTGGACCATATGAAATTCTGGAGAGAGTTGGATCAGTTGCATACCGAGTGGATTTACCTCTGAGTTTATCTCAGGTACACAATGTTTTTCACATTTCGATGTTGAGAAAGTATATGCCAGATCCATCTCATGTTTTGAGTCCAGAGGTAGTTCAGCTGGAAGAGAACCTATCTTATGAGGAACAACCGGTCCAGATTCTTGACCACAGGGAGCAAGTGTTACGGAATAAGGTGATTAAGCAGGTAAAGGTTTTGTGGAAAAACCACATGATTGAAGAGGCAACATGGGAATCCGAAAATGCAATGAGAGATAAGTACCCTCATCTATTTGATAAGTAAATAAATTGCGGGGATGAAATTTTCTAAAGGGGGGAAGGATGTAACATCCCAAGTAAGTAATGAATAATAGATATTTTTATCCATGTCTATTAATGATTAAGATAGTGTTTTAGAGGCTTAAAATGAAAATAAATACAATCTTATGCATGGAATAAACTAATATTCTTAAAAGATTGTTTTACTGCCTTTTGATGGCAAACCATTTTTGAATCTATATTTTGACAATTTTATAAACTATGTTTGTCAAAATAAACTTATTCTTTATGATTGGGACATCAAAATTTACCTTGTGTGAATTTTTGGTATTTTTCTGACAATGTACATTTTTTAATGAATAGTGAAAAATACTGCATTTTACATCAAACCTGCTTTTTAATCTAATTTATTTATATGATTAGATTATGTTTTGAATTGCTTTTGAAGTGAAATTAGAATATATTTTTACCATTTTATCCAATGGTGGTCATTGGAATCAATTTAACTTTGAAATTATACTTAAACTGGTGTCAATCTTTTGATACTTATTGTTTTGTAAAAACACGCTATTTGCTCTGGCAACGGGAATTAATTATTAAATTAATTAATGTGACTTATATGATTTTAATTTTGTAAAATAGACTTCATTTTTGAATTCATAATATCAAATATAGCTTAGGGTGAATTTTTGGTAATTTTCTGAAAAACTTCAATTTTTGATGAATAGTGAAACCATTAAGTGGTAATCAAGCAAACTGATTTTTTAGTTAAATGAATGTTTACCACTAATGTGTATTGAATTTTGAAAATCCGACCTACATGGTTGTCATTAAGAAGTAAAATGTGGTTCAATGAGATTAAAATAATTTTTTGGTGAATAGTAACTTATTAAGTTCTTAATCGCGATTAGTGGTAATTAGGATAGTTTAAGGTCTAAATAAGGCTTTAATAATATTAAATGACCTAGAAACATTTCCCAACCTCATTGGTTGTGTCATGGACGACCATGACATGCCATGGGTCAACTTGGGGACCCCATGGATCCACTTTTGTTGGGAAATGACATAAATTACTTTTTATTTAATGTTAAAGTGAAAATGACACAAACATAATATGTTTTACAAAAACAATTTTTATGTGGGGTTATAAAAGTCCAAAGATTGATTATAAATAGTCATTGGAAAGTTAAAAAGATTTCCTATATCATAGTATTTTTTTTATAATTTTTAGACATTAAATAAATTAAATTATTTATGACATAATAATGATGCAGCGATGACATCATTATTTGACGATTTAAATAAAATGGAATGATAATGAAACATCTAAAACCTACACATGGCCAAAACCAATTGGAAGAGTGGATTTAGAACCCTTATCACCTTATCCACGAATTATATCAATGTGGGACCTTTTAAAACCGAAACACATTTTCAAATAAAGTAATGTTTCTTTACTTTACAAAAGTGCCCCTCCTCTCCTCTTATAAAAGGCCCCCACATCTACCTCATTTCACACACTCTTCAAGCCTTTGGACCGGCCAACCCCTGCCCATTTGCTCTCTCCACATCCCTCTCCTCATACTAGAGGATTACCTTTGGGCATAATCCTTTCAAAGGAAGCCTTTAGGCTCAAATCAAAAGGAGTTACACTTTTTAAGGTAATTCGTTCTCTCATGTTCATTTGTTTTATTTTGCTTCTCCAACCCCCTAAACTCTTTTTATTTACTTATTTTGTAACAAAAACAGTATATTCAATATACTAGGATGTTTTCATATGATTTATTTGAGCTACACTCTAACACAACTACATAAAATGGTTAAAGAACATACGGTTTCCGTGGATGGTGAAATTCTGCCTCCCGAAACGATGATTGTTCAACACTCATTTAACACCTTCAAAGGTTGCCATTATTATGTCACTATTTTATATATGATATATAATATGTTTATGTTTTCCTTAGGCTTTTGTTTTTTTCATTATGGGCATACCTTTATGGTTTCCATTATGGGTAAACACGATATCTTCATTTTAGGAAGTGCGGACTACCGCCCCCTAAAAGTGATTTGATTCGTTAATACCATATGTGGGATGTGTAAAGGATAAAGTTAATGATATTATATATGTTATTATACTAGAATTATAATATACTCTTATATCATTATGATTCCATTCCAGAAAATATGAAATAGAAATGGAAGTAGCGTTCATGCGTACGTACGGCTTACCGTCTCCATGAACGCTGCATTTCATTTCTTACCTCTAAATTATGTAATATTATAAATGCATGTATGTACTGGATATATATGACATATATGATATCTACATGATGAATACCATTCTGGATATAATGAACCTTTGACCAAATTAACAACATGTAAGTGTAAGAAGTCTATTTTTGACTTAAGAACCAAATACCGACAAAATGAACATTATTAACTTAACTGATTACATGATGTTCATAACATGGTATAAAAGGAATAATGAACTTGAAAAAGGTTCTTAATCAAGTATAGAATAACTCAAGTTTATTATTCAGGGGATTAAAGAACGGTCGGGTCAAGTCGGATACGAGGTATGGGACTTCGTCTCAATCTCCTTTCATTGAGGCATATTTTGTTTTATACACAACTTTCTTTTATACGGTGTATAAACCCCTTTGACTTTTACGTTTATTCAAAAGGAATCTTTTTTATACGAAGCGTTTACTAAACGACAAAATGGAATGTTTTTGTCGTACGTATGCGGCGACAACGACTTCTCCGCCGTCGTGACCATTATTTGAGTTTCGGCTTCCTCTACAAGCCATACCTTCTTTTTAAAAGAAAAATAAATACCATGTTTTACTTTTCTTTTATTTTGGTATTGAAAATGGTTTTCACAATGTGTTTGTGTTGTATTAATATCTTGTGATTGAAATGTGGAAATGTTATATTTCCTTTATGCATGTTTTATGTGATATGATTATGTTATGGTTCTTGGGCATTATTATAAAGACGAGTGGTTCCGTGATAAACTAAGGGCGGGTGAGCCCGTTATAGCTCTCCAATGCATTGGGTAACGCGAAAGAGTGAAACGTTAAGGTTTCTCCGAAGAGATTTTAGGGAATATACTGTGATGGGTATTCCAAACGTAACCAAGAGGGTTACTCCTTACGTAAGAATGTTATGAATTCCTCAAGTTACCTTTATGTCTTATGATTTCTATGATTTATTCGTGATTTTATGAGGTATGTTAAAGTGCCAATGTTTTATGGGTAAAGTATGATTTCATTCTTATGTATATATGAACTCATGTTTCTCTTCCATGTTTTTTTATAACCCATACTGAGTTTTTATGCTCATACCAAGTTTTTGAAATGTTTTTCACAGGTCAAGGGAAAGGTACATGATAAGATGATAGAGTCAAGAATGTTTCAAGAATTAATCCATGTTTTATTTTAAATGTGTTTCCATTGATGGGAATGAAGAATACTATCTTTATGTAACCACTTTGTTTATATGTGGAATGTAATGCAAGTTTTATGATCTAATTATCTAAAACTCTAAACCCGAAAAGATCCTCAATGTGTAATCTTGTAATAACTCAAGATTAAGTAAGGTTTAAGGCTGGGGCCTTATAGAAATAAACATGGGAATGGTTTAATTAAATATTGTTATCTAACATCACTCGAGTTGTCTTTTTCTTACCTTGTATTTTATTTAGTTTTTTATGAACTATCTATTTAGATGTTATATTTAATAGACACAATTTGTGGTGTATTATTGAGTTTTACTCAAACCCTGATTAAGACACCATTGGTACCTGAGTAGATTTCATAGTTGCATTTTGGGATAAAGAAAAAGGTCCATTTCTAGGGAATTGATTTGGGATTGGGATTTTCAGGGATTATGATTTGGATTTGGAGTTAGTTCCCATTTTGGGGTTTTGGTTGTTTTTCTTTATTTTGGGTATTCTTTAGTTGTGGAACTGTTACCATGACCTTGAATATTTACAATTTGTCTTCATTTTGTACCCTTCTTGGGAAATGGTTAGTAATTCATGTTTTTGGAAAATTTCTTATAGCTTATTTTATTTCATATGTTATTAGTTATTGATTAATCTAGTTAAGAGTGTATAGTCTCTCTACATGATCTATTAATCCATTACTACAATTCAGCAACCTCTGGTATACAAGGAGTCTCACTTGAGATTATTTGGAGAAATGTATCAAGGAACCAGATTAGTGTGTTCCTAATTGATGATGTTAAAAAATGGTATTAGAGGAATTATTTTTTGTGGAATTATTATTTAGGATGCTAGACATGAGATTTGGGTGTTTTGGGTCTTAGAAAAGAACCCATTCACTGAAGTATCTAACCGATGTATTGGGGAAACCCCGAGCTCACAGGGTGGGAATTGTTGTTCTTGTTGTGTGTTGTTACAGTTCAATGATATTTCACCATTCAGTAACGCACTTATTGTGTGATATGACTCTTTAAAGATATTTTTCTCATGAATATAATAAAACGAGGTTGTGAATTCATGCATCATTATCAAAACATAAGGATATAGGTGGCATGAATCACAATAGTCACACATGAGAAGGGTGTGTGGGACATGAAGTCTAGAATGTATTTCATAACTCCTTATAAATATAAGGAAAATAACTCCTGATAAAGTTGATACAAATGGGTGAATGGAAATAAGGTTAAATAATGATTAATTAATTGTGATAAATGAAGATTTATTAATAAGTTGAAAACATGTGATATATTATGTTGTAAATATGTAAACGTTCTCAAATAAAGATGGTTTATGTTTTGATGTTAAAATGACTTAAAATAGAGTCAATGAATACTTGTAACTAGGAGGGTTTGTTTTCTCTATGTTTAACATGACTATTTTAGAGATGGAAGGGTGTGGTGTTTTTGGTGTGACAATGTCTGTTGGGATAATGAATGAGAATTGGGTTCTTTATGACTAGTAGAGACCTTATTTTGTGTAAATTTAAGCTATTTTATGTTAAGTGTTCTATGATATGTGTTTGGTATTTTGGAGAAATTACACCATGACTATGGGTGCCAGGGGGAGACAGGAGGACATAGACATGATTTCTCCTCAAGATATTGGGAAAGAGGTTCATGTGGTTCAAGGGTACAGAGGATAGGATAAGTTTCATGAGAACGTCACTAGATTATAAAAATGATGGAACAAGACCTAGGGAAGGTCGTGCTGGGTATGTTTGATCTGACTGGATTGTTTTTTTATTTTAAGACCCTCTTATGACTTCCAGAGAGGGTGAAATTTAATTTCAAGCATCCAATAGGTTGGAACATGAAGTGACATGGGATATGTGTTTCTCTAGTGTTGTGAACAGAATCAGTGTATGGATGGGCTGGGAAGTGAGATTTCTTTAGATTGGAGACCTTCCAAAGTTTGATGTATTTTATAGAGGGTGTCCCTTTTTATATATGTGTTTAGTGTGGGACCTTGAGGTTGAGGGCTAGTTTCACATAAAATGGATGAGATAACCCTTGTGATTGTTGATTGGACAAGTTACATTGGGGTTGAATTGGATGTTTTGGTTCAAGGTGTTGTGGGTGTTGGTTTTATTGTTATGGTGCAGAACCTAGAGTAAATAGTTTCTTGGTGTGTTAGGTGTCATGTGTATTGGAACTGGGGAAAGAGTGTCAACTTTGTGTATTGATTTGTTTATTCATTGATGTGTATGGATTATAGAGTGTTCCTATTCATTTTTCTTATTGTGACAATATTTTAGGGATTTGGTATCATTCGACCTTAGAGGTGACCTATAAGATAATTCAGATAAGGTTACTTGTTATTTATGGTGTGTATCTTACAGGTGGATGTTTTAGACACTAGAAGTGGAATAGAAGAAGAGTTTCCTAGTGAGAGTTTGGACAATATGGATAAGTGGGAAAGATAACAGTTTTGATTATATGACTCGATCTATCATTACACGTTGATATTCTTGGGGAGATTGATGGTACCCTTAATAAATATTGGCCTTGTTTTGAAGGCGTTTTATGATGTGATACACAGGTGGTTATGATAGAGGTGTAATATAAGAATGTTGAGTGTCATCAGGTTTTTGGTAAAAGTGCATGGTTACACCATGGTTTCTTTCTCAAGAATGAACTTGAGTGCTGGTAGAGGTTGTAAATTTATATTTCAAGGGTCTGATCATTCAGGTTCTAACCTATATGTTTTCACAATGTTTAATGGATGACTCAATGTTGATTTTAGGAAAATCACACACACGTTACTGAAGTGTGGATTGATGATGTTTTATGGAGTTGACACCCAAGGTGAGGGTGGTCACATGGTGAGGATTTTTGTTTGAATGTTTTTCTTATTTTGGGAGATGTTGATAATTCCTTGAGTTCGATTAGGCTGATAGACCAGGAGGCATGGTCAGGTGAGTATGTGGGAATTTGTGCTAGCTTCCAATGATGTTTGGCTCATGTGATATGAAGTCAGTTTTAGTGTGGGATCACAGAAAGATAAAAAACATTAGGGATATGAGGAGTTCTATATATGGGAACATTTGGGGATGGCATGATGCCATTTGGGATGTGTACATAGGATGATCAGAATTAATGCCCTGCCATTTTATGTGAAATTAGTGGACAGACCCGATTATGGGAGATACAGTTTGGTTCTATATTATTTTGGTGATTCATTTTGTTTCCATTGGAAATATCCAGGGGCATGTTGCATGAAAACGAGTGGTGTGGAAGTGGTGGGGACAAAGGAAGAATGGTTAGTGACAACTTAGTAGAGAGTCATGAAGCAATGGTGGCTTTGGTTTGTAACCCCACATTAGTTTTGGTGGCCAGGTGTTGATGAGGCATTATGGGATGGGAAGTCCATGACTTTTAGTGGGTGACAGTTTTCCCATAATGGGATGTGACATTAATGATGGATAATTTGGGGTGATTTTCATCAATGACTTCTTAGCATACTTCACAATATGGATGATCATGCCCCATATCTTTACATTTTCTGGGGTATTCAAAAAAATCATTAATAATACGCCAAGAAACTAATATTTATTTTTGTTGGTTTTCAGACATCTTAGAGTTTATAATCATGGATTAGTGTGTGTCAAGAAGGATGATGGGATTTATACCATCTAGCATCCAAGGGTGTGGTCTTTAGGATGGCCTGGGTGTCAAAAAATGTCTTGGGTGTCATTCTCAGAAGCCAAGAACTGGTACCATGTGATGTTAGTTTTGTTATTTTGGAAATGCTAGATGACCATGTCCATGTTTTGGGTTTTCTCCGATGATTGAAGCATGATCTGATGATGTTTGAATTTATTGTGGAATTAATATATAGTGACACTCCTAATGTGTTAAGTGATGTGTCAGTCTTTAATGTGTGGAATAGTGGGTGTAGTTGATGTGGGGGAAACTAGATGCTAATGGGAAACATGTCAGGTGCACGTTGAGTTCCACATAAAAGGCATAGTGGGTGTTGCATGCGGTGTTTGAATGACCCAAGAATTGTCTTGGGCCTAGGGTGGCTCTAAAAGAAAATTATGGATGTCTATGTTAATGTTGTTGAAGCGTGTGGTATGTCGTGGAAACGGTTCATGGAAGGGAGTGTGGGTTCTAGAACCTCCTCGAAGATCGGGCATAGGCTTTTGTAGGGGTGGTTGGGTGAACATTGAATTTCCTTATGTGAGAAGTAATCATGGTTAAGAAAGGTAATAGAGTACTAATGGTGATTCTAATCATTTCCAAGATGAGCCATCCATGGGACAACCCAAATGGACTAAGAAAAAGGGATGAGAGTGGTTAGTTGAAAACCACATTCGGAGAGTGTTTTGGGTGTGAAAAGTATATTTCAAAGTTGGAAATGGGGTTTGAGTGAGATCCTAGTCATATATAGTCAATTTATGGATGTTGTAAGTGTTTGTGTCATGAATGATGATTGGTGGGGTAAATCAGGATAATTTTTTGGAAGGTAGTGGATTCCTTGACGGAAGGGTTTATCTGATTTCATGGAATAACCCCGGTAGTTGTGTTGGATGATAGTGATAAGCCTTGAGTAAGAATGCATTAGGGGAAGGTGATGGCATAGCATTTTAAAAGTGGAAGATGGTTGTATTTTAATAAGCTAGTTAGGCGTGGTCCAAGACTATTTGGTAGAAGAAACATACGTATTATGTTCGGTCTGTCCTCTAATTTTATAATCTTATTGAAAAGTATTTTTTGAAGAAGATGGTAAACATGAAGGAAGGTCAATTTTTTTATTTAGAATATGGGTAGTTGATTCATGTTCAACATCATTGGTTTCAATGACAAGGATGAATACCCATGTAGGATGGTGTTCTTGTGTATATTTTATAATGATAACTTGAGAAATGTCCCTATAATGTTTTGATATTTTAGCTATTTTTATGGTTGTTTTTTTTCAATGTGGAGGTTATAACCACTAGATGATGGTGGTAGAAATCTAAATCATGTGGTGGGGAGCACCATAGTGGTAATTGGTAGGTTTATGACATGACTGGTGTTCAGGGCTGATGGACTCGGGTATGAACCATATTAGTGTTTCTATTTTGGGGATGGGTGTCAACTTGAGTTTTGAAATAGGAAGTACCTTGATATTAATTTTATTTTGAATTGTGATCAGTATATTTGAGTATAGAGTGCGGCTATTGGTCCAAGATTTGTGGACTCGCATAATTTCACATATGTGTTGGGAAAACTGTTTATTCCTTAGGTATGGCCATGCTTGGGTCATGTTGTAATTTTGAAAATTGGGTAATATAAAACCAAGTGAATTGCTCGAAGTGTTTTAGAGAGGTTCATGATGGTGGTGTATCGATTGGATCTTCCTCGATGGAATGATGATATGTACAATTCAAAATTTTGTCGTGATTTAGGCAGTGTGCCTAGGACCCCCAATGGAGTTCTTGTGGTTGATTTTTTGTTTAAGGTTTATGTGTCCTCTAAGTAGAATCCAGTTCATTTTGTGGATCATAGTGAGAGAAACTATTACGAGGAAAGACTATGCCTTTGGTCCATGTTTTGTGGAAACATGGCAATTTTCTGGAATAAACATGGGAAAGTGAGATGGATATGCGAGCCCTGTGGACAATATTGATTCCTTTAGTGCCCAATGATGCTTCGGAATAGAAGCTCAAGGATGTTTCATAATATGGTGGGAAGGATGTAAGATCCTAAACATCATGGAGGTATATTAATTTTCAAATTTTTGTTTGAATCCTATAAAATTGGATAATTAAATGTTTACTGGGTATATGATGAATCTCGGGGGTGTTCAGTAGTACTGGACATGATAGAAAGTGGAATTGGTTTATCCTGTTCATGTTGCATGGTTGGCAAACTATTAGTGTAAACCAGAAAAATGGTGAGACCTAACTATGCAACCTTGGATGGAATCATTCCACACGATTTTTTCATGGTTTGACAATATGTGCAGAATACCTAGGTAAATTTGTGACTTAGTCCTCTCTTGGGCAGAGTCTGACACATGGTTGGTGAATTATTTAGAAAACCAAGTGTCCAAACAATGCACCCCATTATAAAGTGATAAAATTTTAAAAAATTCCCCTCATGATTTTTTGTTCGTCACTCAATTTTCTCCCCATTTTATCATCCTCCAGCCCTATTGATGACCCAAAATTCCAAATACCTTCCAAGTAACAATATCATTTGATTTTAAAACATTTTCAATGTGGTTGTTTTAAAATTGATGCTCTAGGTATCTTTAATCGTACTATTTCTTCTATCTTCTAGATTAGCTATTTTGGTTTCATTCTTGTTCTTATGAATCAATAAAGCCCTATTTTCTGGAGGATATTAGATTGGGGCTTCAAATAGTTCCTAGATATAGATATAAGGATATTTTTATGTGTGATTTATTTTTCAAATAGAATGTATGGGGTCTATAATTTATATCACATAGTATTATTGTCTATTTGGGCATGTGTGGTTATGATATTTCGACCGTCTTGATGTCAATTTGATGAATTTAGAATGATTTGCTAAAATGGTTGTAAAAATGATTCATTATGCCTATAATGATCCCTATGGGATGGAGGGAGATTTATTAGACCATTCAGAACCACCCATGGGGTGTGCCAATATTCTCATACATGTAAAATTATAATGTTAAACATAAATTACACTTTTTTTAAAAAGTGACCATGAAATATTTCTTGACATGGAGGTTCAAATTATGAATTGGAAGTAATGGTAGTTTTATATAGTTTTTTAAATGATATAAAGGATGGTTGGGAAAATTTTTAAAAGGGGTTAAATGGAATAATTTGAATTTGTAAAATAACTGATGAGTTGTAATTGAATTGTTTAAATGGAATAATGCAAGAAAATTGTTGATTTAGGTGAAATTGTTTAATCTATGTGAATTGATGAATATGAAAAATGTTTTATGTTATGAAAATGGAAATATTTAAATTGGTTCTTCTAAGTAAATGGTAAATGCGTTAATGTGTCAAGTCTTGATGATGATTTATATGTTGACTGTGATGTGGATTTTAAATTTTGTATTGATTGTAAATCGTTTGTGATATGTTATATGTGGTAAATGGATAAATAAACATGTTCCCAAAGCTTGGGGTATAGGATAAATGTACGAGGTACCTCTGATGGGTCAGGTTGGACTGAGTCTCTAAACCCCACCCTAGAATGTATGTCTTAGGGAGTCTAAAAAGGACTTGGGCCCCAAATGGTTATGTTGAATGAGAATGCCTGGACTAAACCTCCATGGTAAGAGTGTTATAATTATTTATTTAATGTTCATCCCCAATGAGATTGGTAATTTTACTTATTCCCTTTTTCCTGATAATTTGACCAACTTAGGCCATTGGGTAAATGTTGTAAATGCCTATCTCATAGAACATGTTATGAAATGAATTTGTTAATGAGGATAGTGTAACTGATGAAAGGGGCATAAATATGGGATTGGTTAATGAATATATTGTTAACTAATGTCATCTGCATTGTGTTCATCTAGCCATGTATTCTTTTAATTTTTACATGCATTATCTTTTTAAATAGGATATTTTATACTCTCCATCAGTGGTGACCTACTATGTTGTACTCACACCCTGCGTGGGTCTCCATTGGGTAACCATGTAGATTTCATGGTTATAGGTCAAGACAAGGAGAAAAAGACTTTTCTTGGGAGTTGGGTTGTGTATAAACTCAAATCTTTTTTTCAGGTGCGTTTTTCTTTTCGGGTTTTTTTTAGAAAAAGATGAGTTTCTAGAAATTTCAGGAGTACACGCAGTGTACCCTATTGCCGCAGGTGACTGTGTACTGGCTATCTAACAGCCGAGTACATGGCCGTGTGTGGTGACCTAGAGGCCTCCTAAAGTAGAGGCCAAAAAATAAAAGCACACCCCATGTACTTTTAAAATACATGTTGAGTATTTTTATCATTAAAGGAACTGGGTCGTGTATAATTAATAGAACCATATTTCTATTCGTCTGTCTCGTCCAGGAGTGACCATACAATTGCGAATCTTCATCGAGCCCTCGACTCACCGTCCGTTCTCCGAATCGACCATCATTGATTTTGGTAGAATCACCACGGTGAGTTATTCCTTCTTCTGGAACTTCATCTCATGAAGTCTTCTACCTCATAAGTTATCCTCGGTTGAACGTTTTAAGATTTTTTGTAGATCAATGGTGTTCATGGGATATTCAAGGACTTAGGTTCACATATATTGATCTCATGATGTCAAGGTAGGTTGTTTGTTCCTTTTAGTAGATAGACATTGAGTTATATGTGTGAAAGTGCCCAATACCATTGTTTGGGGTATTGCTTTTTTTGCCCTGTTATTATTTGTTATTCCTTGTTTGTTTTTATAGAGGTTAATTGTTGTAAAAAGGGTTAACCATGCCATGATATGGTTGTTTTTCCCCTGTTCTCTTATTATTGACTATTTAGTCTAGCCTTTCCTATTAGCAGCTTCTTGCATTCCATGCCTATTATTATTAGTATGAAGTTATTATTATCTGACATGCTATGATGTGTTGTAGTTTGTTTTTCCAAGTAGTTCATGATGTTTACTTTTTCTACTGATTATCATTTGTGCATGATTGCTTACACAGGGTTACGGGAACTTGGTGTAGTGAGACCATAGGGAAAATTGACGTTGAGGGATTTCCAAGAGTATCTGTGATAATTATCACACTACAAGTTCAAAAAGAGGATTTATGTTGAGTGCTCCCATAGAGTTTCTATAGTTATATTATGATTACACACTTGGAATTTCCATTGAGTTCTTCCTCAGAGTGTCTGTAGATTACCGTTAAAAGACTATAGGGTGAATTGACATTGACTGCTTCCTCGGATATTTTGTGTTGTATCTTCTCTTGTAATTTGAACCAGAGGGCTTAGGCTATGAGAACTACTCATAGGGATGCTTGTATTTTTTTTTGGTTGATTAAATACTTAAAAGTAAATGTTTGTAAATGAAATTGTAGGACTGTTTACTTTTTATTACTTCCTTGATTATTTATTCTTTTTCCTTATTGAATGCCATATATATTCACTGACTGTTAGGCACATATATTTGGGTGGTTTCTTATTGGGATTAGTCTCAAACCGTCTTTGGGTCATGATTTTGTGCCCAAACCGATTATATTGTTGTAGGTATAGACAATGGAAAACACCCTTCTACTTCGGGTACATGATTTTTGTGGACCTAGGGAGTATGGGACCAAGTGAAGGCTTGTGATGTTGTGGAGCTGTTTACTTTATTTTCTTTTGTACTTTGGTTTACCACTATATTCCAGTATTTTTATTAGTTTGGATACTTTCCTAAACATATATATCATGTATCATATATATAGGTGTGCTCCAGTGGTTCACTACTTCTGCTGTTTACTTATTGCTTGTTTTACTGCTTCTGCTATTGTTATCTATTTTACATCCACTATGTTACTCTGCTAATGAGGGAATAGTTTTCTCAATATCACACCAAAATCCCTCGCTGTTAGCTGACATCCTCTGGATTTCGGGGAAATGCGCTTGAGGCCATGTGACCAATCGGGTATGGGGCACCTCTGGGAGGCTCTCTGACAATTTTGTTACAAAGTGGTATTAGTGGGATTATTTTCATCATGACTTACTATTTGGAGTATATAGTCATGGATAGGAAGGAATATGTATTTGGTAATAATTTGTGCTCAGGAGTAGCTAACCGGCGTACATGGAAAAGCCAATTTACCTTGTTATTGAAATTTTTCTAGTTTTTTTATTTTACAGTTTATTTGATTTCACCATTGGGTGATTCACATGTATTGGGTTTTTATCATTGATATTATTGAGTTTCTATTTCCATTGAAACCTGAGGAGATGAGGGTATTCCATCCCATACATCATATATACACTTTCTAGAGATCACATGAATGCATTCTTTCCATGCCATTTAGGGTGCATTAGCAGTTTTCTGTTTTTGTGATAAAAATTTTGTTATGTATGAATTTTGTTGTGATATATGTCTTTATAGAATACCTTAATTTTATACAGTTTTAAATTGTGTAATGATTTAGTTTGAATGAACTCGAAACATTGGATCTTGAGGTTTTATGGGCCCTCATGGACTAGAAACTGGTGGATTATTTCTCTGTTATGTTTATATATTACATGTATAAGATGAACAGATTTTATTCACATGGAATATGGGTCCTCATAGATCTAAATTTGAAACCTTAATGTTCATTTCAGTGTATTTTGGGTTCAGAAGTAGTTTCTGATGCTTATTGTCTAGAAAACCCAGAATACTTGGCATGTAATGATGAATACACGTCCTATGCCCTTCTGTTTGGGGAGGAACTGTTTTTCATAACTAGACACCATGTACTATATATACACACCGTGTAGTCTCTAACCATGTCACTACCTTTGTGGGAAGAGATATGGGGTTGGAAAATATTTGGTGAGACACGCCGTGTACCAGATATACATGTTGTGTTGTGTAGACCATGTGTACACCTGTGTGACTAACGAAACAGATGGATAAAACACAATTTATTCATGTCATGTCAAACTTCAACATGCCATGTAGTGTAATCCATGTATCCAGACCTGTTGAAAAAAACATGGGTTAGTAAAATCATTCTAGTATACGCTGTGTCTGGAACAAACATGTTGTGTCTGGAAAACACATGTTGTGTAGAGTCAGCCGTGTAACCGGCTTTGTAACAAACAACACTAGTCGGTGAAGTTCGTCTAGTACATGACGTGTCTAGAACTAACACACCATGTAGTCGAGTTCTAGCAGAACTAGGTGGATTATACATGTAGAATAACTTGGGGATGGGAAGAGGATTCAAGTACACACCATGTGTTAGGACAACACGCCGTTTGTATGGGGTATTGCATGTCCGGGGATGACAAAAGTGCACGCCCATGTGGTGGCTTAAGGGAAAATTCCATGTAGTGGATATACATGCATTGTATCCATGTTTTGAATAAATTGAATTCTTCCATGTTTTGCGGTCCTTGATAACCTTGATCTAAGGTGTGTTCTTGACCTTGCAGATTCACGCCATTGAGACATCCTCCGATTTTACACCAGTTGTAATGAAGTGATCGGACACCGGACATGGAAGATCAGGGACCACCATAATATCCTCCAGTCGTGCCCGTCTTGGCACCAGACGTTATCCCAGATGTATGTGTCGATGCACAATTCAGAGAAGGCTTTATAGGGATCATCCAGACCTTTCTGGAAGCACTGCATCCTGCCCCATCAATGGCAGAATTGATGCGGGTCTTTCAGCAGCAACATCCTCCAACTTTCTCAGGGGATGGAGGACCCCAAGAGGTAGAGTAATGGCTAGAAGCCATGATGAAAATCTTCGATCATCTGGAGATTCCTTAGTAGAGGAGGTTCAATATCGTTATGTATATGCTTCAGGATTCTTCCATGAGACGGTGGGATGTGATGTCACAGGCGAGACACAAACATTTTATGTCATGGGACAAATTTTAGCATACCTCTTATGAATACTTCTACCTGGAGTCTTTGAGGGATGATCGAGCTCAATTGTTCATGATTCTAGAGTAGTTTACTCATTTAATTATGGATTATTCTTCTCATTTCACAAAGCTATAGTGCTTTACACCGTTTCTAGGGTAGAATAGTTATTCCTTGCATGAATGTTTAGGGATGGTCTCAGGAAGGACATTCGGGCTCATGTGAACATATTCAAGTTCACTTTCATTTCTTCTATATTCAACTAGGTGATGAT
Organism: Viscum album; assembly: GCA_963277665.1. Classification (NCBI taxonomy): domain Eukaryota; kingdom Viridiplantae; phylum Streptophyta; class Magnoliopsida; order Santalales; family Viscaceae; genus Viscum; species Viscum album. Next base: position 778,247,018 of record OY728164.1, read on the forward strand.
CAAGGAGCACAACCTAAGGGATCTTGGAGCTGTGATCCAGGTCGATTCTGAATCCATTGTTAGTGATTTTATGTCTGGGAGAAGAAAGTGCCGTAGGGAATCTACATGTGGAGATCCGAGTAGGTGGGATGCCCCTCTAGGTATACAGGGTGTATGCTACCAGTGTGTAAGGTTCGTGCATACAAGGCCACTTTGCCTGAGAGACACAGTGGAGTGTCGATCATGCAAAAAGATGGGTCATCTTTAGCACTTCCTATTAGATATTCTCAACATCATCTGGTGATAAGGGTTCTTCTATGACTCATCATTTGGGAGTATCATAACCAGTTTCTCACCAGTCTAGAAACTAGAGTTCTTCTAGCCGTTCAAGCCGAGGTAGAGCTTATGGGTGTGGTAGCAGTTTACAGGCCATCAGCGATAACACAGTGGATCAACTCAATGTGGTAAGACAGGTTCATAGGGCCGCGGTGCAGGTCATAATTTTGCAGTGGAGAAGACTCAGTAGATGTAGGATCCCATACCCTCTACAGTTTGAGGTATGAACCTAGTTACCTCGGTTTTAGCTTCTTCTCTTTTTGATACAGGGGTTTCCCATAGATTTATTTTTGTTGCTGTTCTGTAAATCCTTGGGCTCTGTATCTTTTCTTCTACTAATATAATGACATTAGACACTCTGTTGGGAACTAGAATAGCTAGTGTATGTTAGTGCAAGGAGTGCCTTCTAGAGTTTGGTGGGTGTCAATTCTTTTGGGACCATTATGTCCTAAAGATGACGGGATCTGATTTCATTCATAGAATAGGATATTTAGTTCTTTTTATGTAGTTTTCAACTTCTATCATCATAGGGAGAGTTTCATATCACTAGATGGAAGATCGTTTCTTCTTAAGGGAGAATGGGATGCTCAGGAAAGCATAGCGGGACCCGAGCTTCATGGGTTGGGAAGACTTACAGCCCAGATTGCTAGCCAATATCTAGATGACTAGAGGACTTCACAGATGAACATAACTACACTGTTTGATCATTTCAGGGATGTATTTCTAGAGAACTTTTCAGGTTTTCCTCTAGAACGTGAGGTAGGCTTTTCTATTGAGCTCATGGAAGGAGAAGCACTGATGTCCATTCATCGTTATAGGATGGATACACCAATGTTACAAGAACTCAATAAGTAGTTTGAGGAGTTGTAAGAAAAGGGTTTCAACTAACCTAGTGCATCTCATTGGGGTTTACCTGTCCTATTTGAAAATAAAGTGGACATTCCCTCCGACTTTGTGTGGATTGTCAAAAGTAGAATCGGTTGATGGTCAAGAATCGATATCCCTTATCGATGATTGATTTTCTTTTTGATATGCATCGAGGAGCCCAGGTGTTCTCAAAGATTGACTTGAGGAATTGTTTCCATAATTTGTAGGTTAGACCATAAGATGTACCTCTTACAGCCTTCTGGAAGAGCTATGGTCTATACAAGTATGTGCTTATGTTGTTCAGTCTCAAGAACATGCCTGAAGTCTTCATGGAAGTGATGAACCGATTATTCCATCCATACATGGATTCTTTCATGGTAGTCTATGTGGATGATATCTTGGTATACTATCACACTCGACATGAACATGCCACAAATATTGAAATCATTTTGAGTACACAAGGATAGAATCTGTTAAATGCTATGATATCAAAATTTCACTATTAGATGGACCAAATTCACTTCATGGGTCATGTTATCTTAGAGACAAGAGTATCAGTAGACCCATATAAAGTGAGAGTAGTAGTTTCCTGAGAGAATCTGAAAAATTTCTTTGAGGTATGGAGTTTTCTAGGGCTAGCTGGTTACTACAAGCATTTTATACAAGACTTTTCACGCATAGCAGTGCCACTGACGGGCATGACTAAGAAGGGTGTGATGTACTTGTGGTCAAATTCTTGTGAGTCATCCTTTCAAGAGCTGAAAGGGAGATTGAATTCAGCACCGATACTAGTTTTTCCAGAGTAGGGAAAGTGATATACTATATACAGTGATTCCTCATGCATCAGGCTGGGAGTAGTGCTTATGCAAGGAGAAGGATTCGTTGCGTACGGGAATTAGTAGTTTAGGCCACATGAGAGGAACTACCTGACTTACGATCTCGAGTTGGTTGTAGTTTTTCATGCTTTACGCTATTGGATACATTATCTTCTAGTAGAGAATTTTTTAGTTTGCACTGTCTATAAGAGTCTCAGGTATATCGTCACTCAGAATGATCTAAATCTGAGGCAGTGAAGGTGTGTTGAGTACCATCAGTCCTTTGACATGGAACATGCCTACATTCCTAAGAAAGGAAACCCAATGGCTGATATGTTGAGCAGAAGAACTCAGAAAAATGCAGTTTTGGAGGCCTGTAGTGAGTGGCCTCTTATGGATATTTTCTCTTAGAAGCATTTGGAGGTGCACGACAGTTAGGGGTAGAATTTTCTTTCATCTATGGTTGTTACCTCAACTATACTTGATCATATTTGAATGAGGGAGCCATCAGATTTAGAAGGCCTAGTCCTATAGAAGAGTGTGTCAAGTGGGGACCCCATTCCTAGATGGGCCACATGTGAGGATGAGATCATACGTTTTTATGGGTGCGTATGGGTGTTACAAGACATACGCAAGGAGCGGATGCAGGAAATTCAATCCTCAGTTTAGGAAGAACATCCTAGTGTCATGAAGATATATCGTGATGTACACTGTCTGTATTGGTGGCCAAGTATAAAGAAAAATGTTGTTGGGTTTTTTAAAAGATGTTCCACCAATTAGTAGGTAAACGAGGAGCATCAGCAACCCATGGGGCTTTTGCAGTAATAACTCATTTCTGAGTGGATATTGAATGATGTCATGATGAATTTCATGATAGGTTTTCTGAGGTCTCCCCAAGGGAATGATGTAGTTTGGGTTTTCATTGATAGACTCACAACAGTTTCTCACTTCTTGCTGATCAAGGAGACCATAAATGTTGATAATTAAGGATGGTTTTACATCAGATAGATTGTATGTCTTTAGGGGGTTCCACACTCCATTGTTTCATAAGGAGATCCATGCTTTACTTCTCGGGTCTAGCGGGGACTTTATAGGGCTTTGGCACACATGTAATTCCGAGTGCAGCTTACGATCCCCAGACAGATGGCCAGTCTGAATGTACGATTCAGGAGCTTGAGGATATTCTTCGGGCATGAATCCTTGATTTTGGAGGTTCATGGGAGTAACAAATAGCTCTTGTGTAGTTTTCCTACAATAAATTTTTCAAGAAACTATTCATATGGTTCCTTATAAGGACTTTTATAGTAGGACGTGCTGATAACACATTTATTGGATGGAGGAAGGAGAGGAAGCTATGTTATGACCATGTCTTGTCAAGGAGACCACAAAGTAGATAGAGTTGATTAAGAATACGATGGCTACTGCATAGTCTCGATAAAAGTCTTATGCTGATTGATGGAGTCAACCTCTGGAGTTCATGGTCGGAGATTAATTTTTCCTGTGTCTCACCCTGAGGTTGGGACATAAGAGGATTTGGAGTCATGGTAAACTTTCACTGAGGTACATCAGACCATTTCAGGTGTTGGAGAGAGTTGGGATGGTTGCCTATTGGTTGCAGTTACCTCAGAGGTACTGGCCTATGCAAGATGTCCTCTACGATTCTCAGCTTCAACATTACTTCTCAGACCCCTCTCTTGTTTTCCAACCTGAGGAGGCTGAGTTAGAAGTGGACGTGTCCTTTGAGGAGACTCCTATCGGGATTGTTGATTCGAAGTACGAAGGTTCTCCATGGTTGGTCTATCCCTCTGGTGTGATTGATATGGCAGCATGGGCGAGTATAGGATTTGGCTTGGGAGAGAGAGGCCGATATACGATCATAGTGGCCAGAGCTATTCGAGGTTTCTTCTCTCACACTGCCTTTCTTGGGAAATTCATGGATTAATTTCTTTATGGGGGAAGTTTGTAAGAACCTGGATCTTCTTTTCAAGTAATTTTTTCTTTTCTTATTGTTTTTGAGAAAAAAAATGAGTTTTGGAAATTTCAGGAGTACACACCATGTACATTAAGTACACGCCATGTACCAAGTTGCCACATGTGACCGTGTACCGGCTAAGTACATGGCCGTGTGTGGTGACCTAGAGGCTGCCTAAATACGAGTCCAGAAATGGAAAGTACATGACATGTACTATTAAAAAACACATCATATTGTTTTTTCATTAAACAGATTGGGGTCATGCCTAATCGACTGAACCCTTTTTCTCTTTGCATGTCTCATCCAGGAGCGACCGTACAGCCATAGATCTTTTCCAAGCCCCTGACTAGACATCCATTCTATAAATCGACTACAATTAATTTCTTTGGAATCGACACAATGAGTTCTTCCTTCTTCTAGAACATCATCTCTTGATTTCTCCTCTCTCACGAGTTATCCTCGGTTGAATGTTTTAATAGTTTTTGTAGATCTATGAAATTCTAGGGCGATTCAAGGCCTAAGGTTTACATATATCGATCTTGCGATATCGAGGTAGGTGGTTTGTGGCTTTTCATAGATAGTCTTTGAGTTATATGATCAAAAGTTCCCAATACCCTTGTTCAGGGTATTGTGTGTTTATGATTTTTAGCCATGTTCTTATCTGTTATTCCTTGTTTGTTTGGATAGAGGTTAATTGTTGTGAATAGGGTTATCCTTTCCATGATATGGATGTTTTTCCCATTTTTTTTATTATTTACTATTTATTCTATCCTCGTATGTTAGGCTGTTGCATGCTTTCCATGCCTGGTATTGTTTGGATGAATTGATTATTATCAGGCATGATATGATATGTTATAGTTTTTTTAACCATGTAGTTCTTAAGGTTTACATTGGCTACTGATTATCGTTTGTGAATGATTTCATACACAGAGCTTCGGAAACCTGGTGTAGTGAGACTATAGGGAAAATTGACGTTGAGGTCTTTCCTAGAGTATCTGTTATAATTATCATGCTGCGAGACCATGGGGGGGGGGGGGTTGAAATTGAGTTCTCCCTTAGAGTGTCTATCGTTATGTTATGAGGCCATAGGACGAATTGATGTTGATTACTTCCTCAGAGTGTCTATAGATTACCATTAAAAGACTATAGGGGGAATTGACAGTGAGTGCTTCCTCAGAGAGTTTGTGTTATATCTTCTCTTGTAATATGAGTTATAGGGGTTAGTATGTGAGAAATACCTAGAGGGTTTCTTGTATTTGTTATTGGTTTATTAAATACATAAAATTAAATTTTTATAAATGAAATTGTAGGAATATTTAATTTTTATTACTTCCTTGTTTCCTGCTTCTTTTTGCTTATTGTCGGCCATATATATTCACTAACTATTAGGCACAGATTTTTGGGTGGTTTCCTACTGGGATTAGTCATACACTCTATATGGGATATGATTTTGGGCCCAAAAAGATTATATTACTACAAGTATAGAAAAGGGAAACTCCCTTCTACTTCAGGTACTTGATTACTGTGGAGATAGGGAGCATGGGACCACGTTGAGGCTTGCGATGTTGTGGAACTGTTTACTTGATTTTTTTTTACTTTGGTTAAGAACAATATTTTAACAAGTTTTATTTTTTGGATGATTTCTTTGACATATGTATCATGCATCATATATATATTTTTGTTCTATATGTTTACTACTTCTATTGTTTACTTACTGCATGTTTTACTTCTTCTGCTATTGTTATCTGTTTTACTTCCACTGTGTTACTCTTCCAATGAGGGCATAGTTTCCCCACTATCAAATCCAAGTCCATCCCTGCATTTAGGTAGCCTCTAGCATTCATGGAAATATACTTGAGGCTATCTAGCCAACCGGGTACATGGAACCTCTTAGTGGCTCCCAGAAATAGGATGTTACAAGATGGGCTTGGGATGTTTATAGATGAGGATCTGGAATTGGAGTTAATATCTCTCACACTATGACAAGAATTTCCATTTATTTTTATTTATTTCTCAATGTTTGATATTTTGTTTTAGGTTTAGGTTTAGTGTCTCAAAAAAGTCTTCTTGATTTTGGGGTTTAGGTTTTCTTCTATCCCTTTTCAAGGTTATTGTGAACGGTATTGGGAGAAATTGCTTTGGTATATATTTTTTGACACCCACGGTGTCACTAAATTGTGTTTAAATAATTCAAGGATCATTGGGTGGGATTTCCTACTTATTGGGGTGTCATTTTAGAGGTTCAGTCGAATTGTTTAGGTCACATGGTTTGAGCATGGTTTTCTCAGCCATGAAACATAAAACTTAAAGTTTTATATGTTTTCCAGTAGCACATGCACGGTCTAAAAACCCTTGCCCTAAAACCATGCTAACCATTAATTCATAAATAACATTTATTTTAAAAAACCAATTTATATGATTCCACATCCCATTTTACTCCCTAACTATTTGGTATCGACCAAAGTCAACTCCCATTTCATTATGCTTCATTTTGGTCCACTTGTTAGCCAATTTCTCTGAAAAGTTTAATGTTTCTTCATGATTTATTCATCTAATCTTCCATATTCCTCTTCTCATCTTACCCCACTCTCTATTTTATTATCGTTCTATAGTGGGTTTTCTCTTGTCAAAACCCTAGATATTAGGGTTGATGTGTAGTTTTAATTTCTTGATTTTTAGGATGTGTGTATTAATCTTTAAGGTGTATTCTTTATTCTCCATGAGTTTCGTCACATTCACACACCATTGAGGTATGTGATTCCATTATTTTTCTTTTTGTCACAACTTATTTATTCTTGTGTGTTTCTAAATAATTTATAAACATGTTTTTTATACTTATGATGGATTTGGTTATTTTATTATGATGCATTCAAGGTGGTAAAATTGGGTAAAAAATGGTATTTGAGAATATTCATTTATTATTACTATAAATAGGTGCACATAATGTGAAAAATGAAATGTTAATTAATTTTAAAAGCGTTTTTTTAAATATACCAATATGTATATGAAAATACCTTTTTTAATAAAATTATATTTGGCTTTTAAGAATAAAATGGGGTATTTTCAATATATTTTTCTTATTGTGTTCTTTTTATGGGGTTTATTATTACATTGGATGTTTTGTGATATAAATGGTGAATTCATAAAATGTGGTTTATGTGCAGGTTGTTGTGAATAATTTATTTCCTCAATATGGTATTTGTATTCACTTTAGGGTTTTAATGGAAGTTCCATTGGATGTTGGCACATATATGGGTGTATATGGCACCCACATGGATTTCCATTAAATGAGGAAGGCACTTTAAAAACAATTCATTTCCTTGATACTCAGTTTCTCAAGTGGTACATTGAAAGATGTTTGATTTGTAAATGGAATGAGTACATGTTTTGAAGCTTTCTACATTTTGTATGTTTTATCTTAGTTTTGGAAATAGTGTTGGAAATAGAATTGGTTTTGATATTTAAAGTCCCATTTTGCATTGTAAATATGAAGGTGGTTATTTACATTGATTTTGAAAATGGTTGAGGTATGTTTTGAACATGTATTTAGAATTGATAGTCTCGAAGGTTCGATTGGAAGAAAATGTTATCTTGAAAATTAAAAGTTGTTTTGAAATTATAAATTCCAGGTTCGAATCCTTAAATTTATTTGAGAAAAGTTTTAGAAGATGATGTTATGTGATGGCCTGGTGGGAATTTATGACTTAATTGTTGTATGAAGGGTACCCCTAGATAGGATTTCCCAATATGGGTTATTATATAGAATTTTTTAGTGATTGGGGTAGGTATCTATAGTTATGATAGGTAAGGTAAGTCATGCATGTGATGGCCTTCTACTTACATAGTATACTATTACCATGGGTTTATCTGGCATCTTTTAGAGCATCGAGTGATGGTTTCTTATCAACCTGAATTATTCTGGTTGGTACCCCACCTGACTTGATATGGCATAGTAGGATGTGCCATTGGATAGGTCAGTTTAGGGTAACCAGTTGGTTATACACTATGTATTTGCACCGTATGCCGACTGGTGAGATCGACTCAAGTATGTCTAGGGATCACACTATGTATGTTTAAGAAAATCCCATTCTTACTACAAGTATTTATTTGTTTATTTTTATACTACATATTTTATATTTGTCTTTATAGTTTTATCTACTTTTATTGGTTCTCTTTATTTTCTTCACAACCCTATTTTGGTTCCCTGAATAGATGCAGTGGTTGGGTTTGATTTTAATGAAAAACTTTGGGGAAAGTGAAAATAATTTTGAAAAAGTAAGATTGTATGTGTTGTTTTCAAATGGGAACTTGTTGAATGAATTGTTTGTTTTCATAAAATGAACTACAGGACTATTTTCTATATTTATTTTCAAATTTTTGGTTGAGGGATGTTTTAGGAAAGTAAATTTATGGATTCATTAGTGGTTTTCTACTGAGATGTTAGGCTCACACCCTACTTGTATCATTTGGGGTCGGTAGACCCAAACTGTTTTGGAGGTTTATGTTTTTGGTTTGTTTTATTTTATAGAAAGTTGGTTAGTGGATGGTGGTGACCAAGAGGCCATGTGAAGATCATGGTAGTATTTTTCAATCTCATCTTTGTATTTAGTTTCTTTAATATTCTTTTTTTTTATATTTTTCTAAGATTCAGTTATGGTTGGATCTTCTGCTTGTTTAGTTATTTTATATTTATCGAGGTTTTCAGGATAAATCACTCCCACTACATTATTATTGATTCTTGACACTAATTTCTATCCCATAGGGATCAAGAACACCCTTTAATCCATGTCTCGGATCGATTCGGATATCGTGTTGGATGGAATCTTGGCTTGGTTCATGACAAAATGGTATCATAGCAGACCCTTTGTTACTTGGGTTGATAGTTGTATAGGAGACAAGACTTTTCAGGGCTCAGTATGTAGGTTATGGGTTAGCTCCTGATCACCACCACTCATGATGAGACATGAGTTTCCAATGTTATCCCAAGAATTGATTCCTTGTCTTTTTTATGGTTTATTTTAGACTGAGTAATGACAATGGAGGCATGATGGTGTCATGTTGTGATGTCACATGGAGTAGTGACCCAAGTGGAGTCTGAGTGTAGGTTGTTTTTCCACTTTGTGTTGATGATAACTTGGGGAATGTCCCACTACCATGTCATCGTGTTTAGAATAAACACTAGATCATCATTCTGATATTTTTATGTGTGTTGTGTTTTTTGTGGTTTCGGTGGGTGTGGGTGATATTTTTAAATTAAAACTGTATGAAAATGGAAATTATTTAATTGAAATGGTTTTTATTATAATTTTTCTTTTCACAAGTATTCATGGGATTGAAATTTTGGTAAACTCTTTGGTTTTGATAATGAAATGGTATGTGTGATAGTTGGTACCCCTTATAAAAGTTCACATATGTGTTAGAATGTGGGGAAATTGTGTATTGAAATGTGAGTATGGAAATGGATGGGAACATGTGTGACAGTTTATAGGTTTGCATAGATGACTATTATAGATAAACGGAATAGATTGGTTTTCCTAAATTTTATTTTATTTTAGAATGTGGGTTTCATTTTGTGAAAAGTTTATTTTTCGTTCGGATAGTGGCCTTCAAAGAAGACGATTTTGAAATTAAAATGAAAATGGGATTTTTGAAATGATTATTTTTTTTGGGAATATATGTGTTTGGATCTTGACTTAGTTATTTATACCAACATGGCCTTTAGGTTACATTTTTGTGGGATGTTGATTTTTGGCCCCATGTTTTGATGTTCAGAATATACCTTCCAGAAATGTCCCCATGTTTTCAAATGATTCATGTGTAGTTTTTGGTTCTTCTTGGTTGTTTTTAGTCTACCATGGTGATAAAGGTCTGTTAGAGGTAGTGTATTGGCTTAAGGAAGTTTTATGGTCTTCAAATTTTGGGTAACTCTCGAAGCTATGAGAATGGATGTTGTTTTGGGTTTGTTTGAAGGTATGAGTTTGGATGAGTGGATGGTGTTTTTCATAACATCATTTCATGATAATATGTATTGGGAAGTATTTTTGACCACATTCCTCCAAAGGATAATACTTTGGGAGGTGAAGGAGGGGAAGGCGGAAGATCTAATGAGTATTCAATTGTGCCAGCAGTCAGTGAACCAGAGCATGGGAAATTGGCTATCTGGTGTCTCTTTTTGATTGTAATGATTCTCTATCTAAAACAAGGTGTGTGGCATAAGAACCTATCTCTTGATCAGAGGATTTTTATTTCCCAATTGTGGGGTTACAGATGATTCAAGCATTTGTGCTCCTTCCAAAGTCCCTATAGTGATTCTTTTCATGCATTCAATAATCACTAGGGGTGTGGGGAATCCTTGCCCATTTTTTATTCGGTGAGGAGGGGTTGGAATTCTACGTTCCATATATTAGTTTATGATGTTGTTAGTTGTTTATGTTTTAAGAGGCCTAATGGTTCGTTCATTTGTACTTTTTATTTCTTTCAATTTAAGGTGTAGATTTTTGGGTTGAGTTATTCATTATGAGTGTTCTTCCCATTTATGGTGGGTTGGATTTTGTTCTTAGTTGTGTTTTTTCTAATATGATTATGCCTTTGGAAAATGACGAATCGTGGTTTTGTTTACTATTTGGTTTTGTTTCTTCTTTTCCCCCCTAGTTTGGTAGGTTTCTACTTAGAATAGGAAGTTCTTATGCTAATTGTACCATAGTGGCACTATAAAAAACCTGCTACTTTGATTTTTTTTTGATTTTGGAAGTTTTATGTGGATTTTCTTTCCTGTGCATGGTTTGGGTGCACGGTTTTGGTAACCATGCACCCACATGTATAAAACCACACGACTTGAGAGTTGGGGCCTGAGGCTTGGTGCACGACGCCCAAGCGGTTAGGGAAACCATGTGGAAAGTGTGCAGTGAGGATCTGTAATTGGGTACTGGGTTTTTTTTCATGGTTAGAACATGGTTTGGGAAATAGTATGCTTAGCCCTTACTGGGGTGCTGCATCTTCAGTAGGGTGCACATGGTTGGTGTACCATTTTTCAAACTACGTGGCTAAACCATGCGAGTTTCCAAAGTCATTAAATGTTTGAAAATTTTCATTTTCCCTATAATATTTTAACCTTAATTTGGGTTTTCCCTTATTTCATGGGGTCTTGGTTTTTTGTTGGGAGTTTACACATTGGTCCAATATGAAGTAGTTCTATGGTGTTAGTTGGGTTCTTGTAGTGGGTAGAACCCTTATCTTTACGTAGTTATTCTCATTGTGGTTTTCCTTAGTGTGGGATGGGTGTGACTTGTGAATCTAATTGTCACCCAAAATTTCATGGTTTCATTTGTCTTATTTTGAAATTGGGATTGATTTTTGTTTGTCGTTCTGCTGGGTAAATTTATATGGGGGGGGAGAATATTTGTGGTGGTGAAAGTTTTCACATCCCAGCCATAATTTTCATTTAATTTTCTTTATTTCTCAATGTCAGGTATTTTGGTTAAGTTTTGAGTAGAGTGTCTAGAAAAAGTTTTTGTGATTTGATGGTTTTCATTTTCTTATATACATATGCATGGTTATTGTTAATAGTACTGGGAGAAAGTGGTATAGTGGGGAGTTTTCCACACCCATGATGCCATTAAATTGTGTTCAAATCATTCAAGGATCATTGGTTCGGATGTCCATGTGTTTGGTGTAAAATTTGAAGGGGTTTGGCCAATTTTTTTGATCATGTTGTTTTAGCATGGTTTTCCCAATCAATGCAACATAAACCTGCATGTTGAATAATTTTTTTAGTATAAGGCACGTAGATTGTGCATTGTTTACAATACCATGTTGCAAAACTATGCAGCCCATTAAAACCTAAATAACATTTATTTTAAAAATCCAATTTATGTGATTCTACTACCTATTTGATGCCCTTACATTTGGGTATCACCAAGAGGGTGATCCCCCTTTATCCTACTTCATCTTAGGAAATTTTTTGGATAATTTATCACCAAAGGTTAATATTTATTCAGGATTTCATCATAAAATATTCCCATTCCTCTTCTCCTCGTACCACTATCTCTATTTCATGGTTGTCATTTGGTAGGTTATCTCATAGTTGAAACCTATATGTAAGGGTTGTTGTGTTGATTTTTTTTCTTGATGTTCATGGGGTTCATATTGATGTTTAGGTCTTATTCATTCTTCAATGAGAGTTTCTTCCCATTTTCACATCATTGAGGTAGGTGATTCCATTATTTTACTTTTGACCACAACCCTTTGATTCTTGTGTGATTCTAAATACCTTATAAACATGTTTTCCAATCTTTTGATGCATTGTGATATTTTATGTTGATTTTTTAAAATTGGTAAAATGCGGTAAAAAATGGTATTTACGATCTTTTTTCATTATGTTTGAAAATATATGCACATAATGTGCTTAATGAGATGCGAATTGATTTGTAAAGGTATTTTCTTGAAGATAACTATATGTACTTATTTGTGAGGGGTTTGAAAAAATTCCCATTGGCCTTTATGAATAAAATAGAGTGTTTTGAATTAATTTTTATTATGGTTATGTTCTATTTTCTAGGTTTATTATGACATTGGATGTTGTGTGACAAAAATGGTGACTTACTGGAAAGAGGTTAATGTGTGGGTTTTTGTGAAGGATGGTTTTTCTAGAAATAGTCCTTGTATTCACTTTTGGTTTTCAATGAATGCTTCATTAGATTTTGGAACATACATTGGCACACAAGGTGCACACATTGATGTGCATTAAAATTAATAATGGAATTTAAAAAAATTTCTTTTCCTTGAACAATAGTTTCTTAAGTGGTACTCTAAAAGTTGGATGATTTCTATATGGCATGAGGGCCTGTTTGGATCCTTTACACATTTTTTTATTTTTTATCTTTATTTGAGAAATGTTGTGGGAAATGGAATTGTTTTTTATAAGTAAATTTCCATTTGGCATTGTTAAAATGAAAGTTGTTGTTTACATTGATTTTGAAAATGGTTGAGGAACTCTTTTAAAGTGTATTTAGAATTGATAGTATTAAAAGAGTGGTTGGATCCATATGTTGTTCTAAAAATGAAATGTCATTTTGAAATTTTAAATTCCCATTTTGAATCATGAAATGTTTTTTAATTTTATTTTTAAGATCATCTAATCTGATGGCCCAGTTGACACTTATGAAAGAATTATTGTATGATGTGAACTTGTATAAATGATTTCTCTATATGGTTTATCATATATGAGGTGTAAGTGTTTGGGTAAGATAAGCGAGGTGATGGTAGGTAAGGTGAGTCACACGTGCGAGGACCTCCTAATTACATAGTATACTATTACCTTGGGATTCATGTGTGTCTTTTATATCATCGAGTGATAGTTTCTTATAAACCCTGATTGGACCAGTTGGTACCCCCTTGAATTGAAATGGATTTTTCAGACTTGCCAATAGATTTGTTAGTTTAGGGTGTCCAGTTGGTTATTTACTGTGGAGATTCCCCATATACAGGCAAGTGAGTCCAACTCTAGTATATACGAAGATCACTCTAAGGATGTTTAGGAAAATCGCATGGTAAATTCAAAAAAATTATTCTTTTTTCTCTACTAGATGTATTATATTTTTCTTTCTAGATTTATTTTCTTGTCTTGGTTCAAATTATTTTCAGCACATACATGATTTTATTATATGAATGTATTTAGTGGTTGGGTTTGTTTTTCAAGAAAAAGGGATGTGGAATGTGAAATTAATTTTTGAAAAGGAAAAATACATATGTTGTTTTAAAATGTGAACTTGTTGAATGATATGTTTTCCCTCTTAAAATAAACTAAAGGCCTATTTTTTTCAAACAAGTGTTTGTGGGATATTTCAGGAAAGGAAATTTATGGATTCTATGTTGGTTTCTTACTGAGCTATTATGCTCACACCCTACTTATACAATTTAGTGTTGGTAGACATACAATGTTTTGCATATTTAGGTTTCTAGTTCAAGTCCATATATAGCAGGTTGGTTTGTGGATAGTGGTTAACAAGAGATCACATCTAGATCATGGTGGCATGGTTTAGTATCAGCTTTGTATTTGGTTACTGTTTTGTTTAGATGGTGTAACTGAATTAGGTTTTTATATTTATTTGAGATATAGTCATGGTTGGAACTTCCTCTGGTTCGGTTATATTGTTTTGATCCTAGTTATGTTGCCTAAATCATTCCCTACGTATTGTATATGATGTCTGACACAAGTTTATAGATAGTGGGGATTAGGAATTCCATTTAATCCATGTAACACATTAAGTCAGATGTTGGGTTGGATGGAATCTTAGATTGGTTTTTGACAGGACATGTTTTGGGTTTTTGTTATTTTTCATTATTTTGGGTTTTCATTAGATTTGGAACTGTTAGAATGTCATGCCATATTAATTATATGGTGGTGTTTTGAACCCTACATGGGAAATATTTATTAATTCATGTTTCTAGTTTATTTCTTATTGTTTCCTTTATTTCATATTTCAAGTCACGTGGCTTTATTTGGTTAATTGGGCATACTCTCCCTATATGATCTATTAGATTCTCACTATTTGTCAACAACATCGTGCATATGGAGAGGCTCACATGAGGTCATGTAGTGACCCATAACGAGACACTGGATTAGTGGCTTCTGGTTTAGGGTTATATAATACATGGTCAATCACTTCTAGTATTTTGGTTTTGAACAATGTTAGTATGTTTTTGATGAATTTTTAGTATAGTTACTTATGGAATGATTTGACTTGAAATTTGGGTATTACAATTGAATTTTTATGATTATTGTATCACAAGAAGTTTTTTTCATTTTCATTGTTATCTCACAATGTACTAGGAATTTTGGTGTTTGTAAATGTTTAAAGGTAGGACAAATAACTTTTTATCCTTTTTATGGTTATCTGATCCCTAAAAGTTGATTTTATTGATTCAAGAATGAAAAATTAATAACGAATTCTCATAATTTGGAAAAAATATGAGATTATAGTTGAAATTGTCTAATTTATGAAACTCGACTCATAAATAATGTGTATTTCAATATTATCATTTTCTAGATGGTAAGATATTTCCTTAACTCTAGAAAAAGGATCTTAACAGAAAATGGTATATAATTAACATCTTGTATCAGGATATCAATGATTGTTTCAACGCATATTTTTATTTTTGTTTTTTTCTTTTACTAACTATTTATCACATTCTCAATCACTCTATATTAGTCCATGGAAAATAGTTTTCCATTCCAAATTCATTCTTTTAATTTTCCACCAATGCTTACTATATGATGAATCCTTATTATATAAAACTTCAGGTGACATTTAGGTTTCCCACATTCAATTTTTTGGGGATTTTATTTTATTTCAATTGTATGTTATGGGTTTGAATAATATAATTTCAAAATGTCAATCCATTCATAAACAAGATCAATATTTAGTGTGAAATTCATTTTTAGTGGAGTAGGATGTAACATCCTGAGATCTTATGAAATTATGTTCCTCCAAATAAATTTAAATTATTTGATAGATTATGCTACATAAAATGAATTATTTATATTTTTTATATAAAACACCATGTTTATCATTCATTTCACATTACATAGACTTTATTTGAAAAATTATGCTACACGTTCAAGGATGAGTCTTACCTAACAACTATATACTATTAATATTATTATAGAGCATGATAGTTATCACATAAAAATTTGAATGGTGGTAATTAATATGATTGACTAAAATAGTAAAATATGGATTAATTTTTTTCTATAATTAATTCATAGGTTACCAATGAATTATAAATTAAAATGAAAACCAATTTAATATAAAGGGAATGTTTTTATAAAAAAACTATTTTCATCTCCCTAATGAAATTTTATCTTAATAAATTAAATTTATTACTATTTTTTAATGATATTAATAAATTATATATATTATATATTAAATAAAATAATTTTACATTCATCCAATATATTTTAGAGGAATAAGGTAAGAAAAATTACAATTTTACGAATAAAAAGATATTTTTTTCAACATAACAATTTTACATCCTATTAATGGAGCACTTGTTATAAAAATGAATTTTTAAATTTTTATAAATAATTTTTGGAAAATAATACAAATTTATTGAAACCATATTATCAATATTTAATTGTAGTTAAATTTTGTGATTTTATTGGAAAATATTGATTTTTCAATGAGTTGTGAAAAATACAAGATTTGTTTAGAAAAGTTCAGTTCATTTAATAAAATAAAAAATTTAAGAATCCCAATGTGTTTTATATTTGTTTTATAGAAAAGTAAATAATATTTATTTATATTTAATAAAAATAATTAAATTTTGAATCATCTTTATGTTGATTTTTATTATAATTTTGTTTTTTGGGTTTAAAGTCATGTTTTTCTAAAAACTATTTTGAAATGACAAATGATTCATTTTTCTGATGAATTAAAATCTTCCCTCATGGGAATTTATTTAGTAAATTTTATCATATATATAAATATATATATTTTTTCATTCATTAATTACTATTAGTTATAAAGTTATTATATAATCATCTTTTTCTAAAAAAAATACTCTTACTAATAATCCTTAGTGTCGCTGCAACTATAAGATTAACATTAAATTAAAATTATCTGATTTGGTGATTTGAATAGACAAAAATGAATTCCATATTCTGAATAATAATAATTTATCATTTAAAAATGGTTTAGTTGAACTTTTTACTAAAGTGATTAGTGAAAATTATTAAAAATAGTTGCAGAAAATAAGGTAAAAACGAGTATATATAGTGGTTAAACATGAAACATAAGGAGAAAATGACCTCTAAACATTTATAACTCTAATTTTATAGACATATTGAAACCAAATAAATTATATTATGGAGTTATGTTTATTATTTGAGCCTTCTTGTAAGTTAAAATTATTGTTCACATAACTTTATTTTGAAAAGTACCTAGTGTGTCCTCTCCCCCACTTATAAAAGTCCACCAACATTCCCCATCTCTTCACACCATAAAAGAACTGGATAGGAAAAAACGAAACCAAATAAATTCTACACTTATCTATTATCACCCCAAAAGCCTTATTTTGTGTATAAATCCAACCATGGATGTCATTTGGCACAAACCAAAAGAATTTACGTAAAGAATTAGTAAAAATCATCAACTTGTATTCTGGTTTTATTTCCTTCTCCACCAAATTAAATTATGATTTTACCATAATTATATAATAAAAAAACATGTCTAAGTATTTTTTAATGTCAATTTCACAACCTAAAAAACACAAAAATCCATTAAATGGTCCTTGATATTATCATTCATGTGTATGGTGGACTACCGCCTCCCAAAACGATATTGTTCATTTTTTCATTACAACCTCACATGGTTAGTAATAATAAGGGGAATACATTTTATATTATATTTTTATGATATTATAGAATATATATACATTTAGATACATTATATCATAAACATTATTTTTTACATTTCATACTTTAAGGGATAAAATAATGTTGCTCATGTGTGGAGTGGACTACAGCCTCACAAAGTGATGTGAAACATTTTTTCACTAATGTTTAACATAAAAGGTAATAATAATTATTAAATTAAATATATATTAAAGAAATAAAATAAATGTAATATTATTAAGATAATTTTATTTATGGAATCATAATGCATCATTTTTCTTTCTTACCTTTTCACACACTGAAAAAGTGATTACATCGTTCGTGGACATATGGACCACCCCTTCCTCGAAGCGATGCAATTCTTATTTTTATTATCATGAAATCAGAATAGTGATATATATAAATATATATTAATTAACATAATGTTATTCATTATATAATTATTATTCTGGAAAGGTAAAATATTACTTAACTTCTATCCATAATGATCATTGAAAAATGGAAACATTACTCATTCGTACGTACTACTTACCATCTCATTGATTGTAATGTTAGTTCATTATTCATAAAATTAATTCCTAATTTTTTTTATAATTATAACTTCTGTAAGAATATAAAAAATTAAATCATTATTATTAATCTAAATATGTTTAAATAATTATTTTTTGACCATAGTCAGCCTACCAAAATTAGTTTTGACACATAAGCTTAATATGATCAAAACATCTTACGAAGACATAATAGATTATGTAATTATATATAAATTGTATCAAAGTGAAATAAGTTTAATAATAAACATATAAAAATTTATATATAAATTAAAAAATTAACATATGTTTATTTTTCAGGAATATAAACAATATGTGGGACAAATCTGACTCAACACAAGTGTTTTTCTCGTCTCATATTTCTTAATATGAGATTTATATAATATTAACCACTTATTTTTATTGTATGGTTTATATACTATCCATAAATATATTTTATGATTATTATAATTAAATTTATGGTGATTTGTATATTGATTTTATGATATTTATTTCATTGGCTTTATAGTTTCAAAGTTACCAAAGTAGTAATTTATTTTTATCACAATTTTCTTTCTTTTAGACTTATGTCAGGTTATGAACATATCATATTTTAAGACGTGTATATACATCCACCTTTATGTTTAATATAATTAATTTTTTTTATTTTCAAGGGTCTTTAGTTTCATTTAATATTTTTCCTTCATGTGTATTATGATTTACAAATACCAATGTTGAAATAGTTTAATGTTACAATCTCATTAATTATGAAGATTTTTTGTGACTATGTAAATAATATAGAAATCTATTGATCTAATTATAAATATTTTTCATGAATTTTATTATCATATATTTATGACATAATAAAACATGTTTTCCCTTCATTTACCTGTATTTTTATACTATAGAGTTCAAAATAATGTTTTTATTATAAATCATTTTTTAATTCAAAAACTCTTTTTCATCCAAAACCATGTTTTCTAAACAACTAAAAAAATTAGGTAAGTTTTCTTAAAATAAGAATGTATATTTTAAACATGAAATGACTTAAATTATTTTTTAAAATATTTTTTTATATTCTATGAAGGTTATTTTGAAATAAAAGGATTTTCAAAATGTTTTTTGTTTTAAAAATTGATTTCGATATTGAAAATTTTATTTTCATAAATAATTAATTAATGATATTGAAATGAAATTTAAATTAACCAATTTTAACATCCTTTTTTGTTACTTATGCACCAGTGGGAATATTTTTAAATGATTCGACCCTCAATATTTATTTTTAAGGATTAATACTTTTAAAAAGAAATTGTTATAGAACCTATTTCTTTTCCACTGGTTAACCATGATTCAAATATATTATTATATAACACATTTCTTTTAAATGGGATAATCATTTTTCAATGACATTATTATTGAATCTGTTTGTTTTCTAATGGTTAATCATGTTTGAATGATTTTTTATTATACATATTTCTATTCAATGGGTTTATCTATTTTTGAAGAGTTTGTTATGGATCTCATTTCTTTTCCATGTATAAATCATATCTCGAAGAGAATTTCAAGGTAACCATTTATTTTACATGGGTTATTCATATTTTAAATAGATATTTATGGAACCATTATCTTTTCCATGGGTAAAATATTTTTCAATGATATTTTTAGGTAACCCTTTTCTTTTCTATAGGATAATCGTGTTTCAGAGTGACTATTATAGAACTAGTTTCCTTCATATTAGTTAATAATATGTCAAAGAAATTTTTATGGTACCTATTTTGTTTTCATTGGTTAGTCATGTTTCAATAGTTATTCTTGTTGCCTTTCATAGAGATAAAAAATGATGGTTTTACCTAGATATCCCTAGGTTATCCCATTAAATCCTATAAGAAGGGTGCACCCGAATATTCAAACAATTCATTGGGTAATGATTGTTTTCTCTGGATAATTATTTTAGACGTCGAACATATGGATATTATAATTTTTAATGGTCATGTACGGGTTCTATAAGAAGTTTATTAGATGATGTTACATGATATCAATTTGTTTCATCTATGGTTTTATGATGCTATGTTGATCAATATTGATATAACATGGATCATAACTATTAATTCTTTTGACTATTTACTTTTTTAATGACTTATTCCATTTTTTCATGTATAATGATCCTATAATTGATGGGTATTTGTTATATAATGATTTTCTCATGAACATTGATAATTTCATAATATCTTTATGCACTTTTATTCTCATTTATTACTTTAAATTGTTAATGCTTATGTTTACCATTATTAAGCATTTTAGATCATGCTTATTATGTTTCATTTCTCAAGGTTATAAATATTGAGGTTTAATGATTTGTGTTTATAAAATATTTCAAAAGGATGTTGTTCATAACCTAATATAAAATAAGAAAATATTGGAATAATTGGAGAGGGTGTTCATATATATAAACCAAATTTTCATAATTCCATGTTGATATGAGTTTCCCCTAACTCTCTAAAAATATGAATCTAAAATGTCTTTGTGAATATATGTGATCCTATAATTCCATTTTTTTGTATGGTTTGGATGGAAAAAAATGTGTTACAATTATCAGCATAAAATCTAGAAATGTAAAGATTATGAGTTTAGCACTATATCTTGGAGTACATATTCTATGTTTCCATATCACATATCAAGTCTAGAACCACTCCAATATATTTTTATTGAAATTGATTCCTATAAATCTTTTGATTCAACTTCTATTTAAATTTTTTAAAATTTTCATCATGTAGAAAGAAGCAGGATGAGACCTCTATACACTTTTTCATCGAATGTGAATTGGAAAATGCGGTTTGGACATATATTGGTGAGTTCACGACAGTCTTTATCCAAAATATGGTGGAGGATCCTTTCATGGTTTGTTGGTATCATGGCTCAGGTGAGGCGGGTTCTGAGAGAAAGGCGCATACCCTTGTTTTGGTGGAAGGCTACTAGTGCTTTTGGAAAGCATGAAACAAAAATATTTTTGATGGGGTCATGTCTTTCAGTCGAGAGATCATATCCAGAACCACTTCCACTCTTCATTACATGAACAAGGCTCTAAATTTGTGCAAGGAGGATCCTATGCTACATCGGCTTAACCTCAATCCCCATGGAGCCCCTCTTAGTGCTGATTTATCTTCAGGTAACTCGGTATGGTGGCTCCCTCTTCCAGGCTATTTAAATATTAACAGTGATGGCTCCTATAAATCTGGAGTCATGAGCAGAGGAGGGCTTGTATGTGATTATTCTGGTTCAGAAATTTTGGCGTTCTCCATCCGGCTGGGGCATGGTACCTCGCTTTTGGTTGAAGCAAAGGAAATGCTCGCAGGGCTTGAGGTTTGCCGGCAGTGAACTCTTCATCTTCTAGTAGCCGAAATTGAAACAATGGGGGTCCATAATTCTCTTCAGGTTCTGGAACCTATGCCCTGGTCTATTGAATATTTCCCCCATAAGTGTAACACCCCAAGCTTCCACAGTACGTTTCACTTCGAATAATGCAATAGCATGTGTTGTACGCAACCTCGAGCTCTAACACACACCACAACGAATTAAACTAGCCGTTGTGAATAGTAATACCTACTTTTTGAAATTTTATAAATTTTATTTATCAAAATGGACTTCATTTTTGGATTCGGAATATCGAAATTAGCCTATGTTGAATTTTTGGTATTTTTCTGAGAACTTCTATTTTTTATGAATAGTGAAAAATACTTAAAAACAACTTTTTTAATCAAAATAATTTATAGTGATAAATTATACTATTTAGTGGTTTTAAAGTATAATTAGAATATATTTTTACCATTTTATCCAATGGTGGTCATTAGAATTAATTTAACATTGAAATTGGACATAAACAATTGCATATCTTTTGATATAAATTGTTTCTTAAAAACACGCTATTTGTTGTGACAGCGGGAATTAATTATAAAATCAATTAATGAAACTTATACATTTGAAATTTTGTAAAATAGACATAATTTTTGAATTCGGAATATCAATTATAGCTTAGGGTGAAATTTTGGCATTGTTCTGAAAAACTTCAATTTTTGATGAATAGTGAAACCACTAAGTGGTAGTTAAATTACTGATTTTTCGTTTAAATGAAATATTACCACTTCTGTGATTTGATTTTCAAAAATCCGAAATACATGGTTTTCATTAAGATTTAAAATGTGGTTCAATAAGATTAAAATAATTTTTTGGTGAATAGTAACTTTTAAGTTCTTAATCGCGATTAGAGGTAATTAGTGTAGTTTAAGGTAAAAACAACATTTTAATAATATGACATGAGATTGACACTTGTCCTACTCCTATTGGATGGGTAATGGACGACCAATACAACCCATGGGTCAACTTGGGTACCCCATGGAGCCACTTTGGTTGGAAAATGACATTAATATATATTTATTTAAAGTTAAAATTAAATTGACACAAACATGAGTTGTTTTACTAAAACAGTTTTTAAGTGGGGTTAAACAAGTCCAAATTTTGACTATAAATATTCCTTAGAAATCTCAAAAGATTTCCTACATCATAGTATTTTTTTTATAATTTTTATACATTAAATAAATTAAATTATTTATGACATCATTATGATGCAGCGATGACCTCATTATTTAACGATTTAAATAAAATGAGAAGATAATGCAAACTCCAAGGCTTACACTTGTCCAAAGCCTATTTAATGAGGATATTTCGAACCCTTATCACCTTATCCACTAATTATATAAGTGTGGAACCTTTAGAATCCGAAAAGCATTGTATAATAATGTAACAGTTAAATCTTTTGAAAAGATCCCCTCCTCTCCTCTTATAAAAGGCCCCCACCTCCACCACCTTATTCACACTTTCAAGCCCTTTGGTTTGGGAAACCTCTGCCCAAATACTCTCCCAAATTCCCCCTATTACTCCTAGAAGCCTCACTTTGGGCAGAACTCTTCCCAAGGAAGCCTTTGGCTCAAATCAAAAAGAGTTACACGATTTTGAGGTAATGTCTTCTCTAATGTTGTTTTGTTTTATTTTTCTTCTCCAACCACTTAAAATCTTTTTATTCATTTCTTTTGTAACAAAACCAGTATCTTCAATATACTAGGATGTTGTTATAAGAAGGATTCTAGCTACACTTACATACACCTACATCTAATGGTTAAAGAACATACGGTTTCTGTGGATGGCGAAT
Source organism: Viscum album (assembly GCA_963277665.1). Lineage (NCBI taxonomy): Eukaryota > Viridiplantae > Streptophyta > Magnoliopsida > Santalales > Viscaceae > Viscum > Viscum album. The sequence goes on from OY728164.1 coordinate 778,270,110, forward strand.
TTCTGCCTCACGAAATGATGATTGTTCAACACTCATATAACACCTTCAAAGGTGGCCATTAAGATGTCACTATTTTTATATATGATATATAATATGTTTATTTTTTACTTATTCTTCTGTATTTCTCATTTATGGCATACTTTATGATTTCCATTATGGGTAAAACGCGATAATTTCATTTTAGGAAGTGCGGACTACCGCCCCCTCAAAGTGATTTGAATCGTTAATGCCATATGTGGGATGTATAAAGGATGAAGTAAATGGTATTATACACTATATTATACTGGAATTATATTATACATTTATATCATTATTATTTCTTTCCATTAAATATGAAATTGAAATGAAAGTAGCGTTCATGCGTACGTACGGCTTACCGTCTCCATGAACGGTGCATTTCATTTCTTACCTCTAAATGTTACGTAATATTATAAATGAATGTATATACTGTATATATAAGATATATATGACATCTAAATCATGAATATAATTCTGGATATAATGGATATTCTACCACATGAACAACTTGTAATTATAAGAAGTTTATTGTTGACTTAAGTACCAAAGATCGACAAAACGACCGTTATTAACTTAAATAATTACATAATGTTCATAACATTGTAATAAGTGATATAAAAAGGATAATGAAATTGAAAATGGTTCTTAATAAGGTAGATATTAACTGTAGTTTATTATTCATGAGGTTAAAGAACGATTGAGTCAAGTCGGACACAAGGTAAGGGAATTTCTTAACCCAACTTCCATTCTTTGGGTTAATCTCCTACTTTCAAATTATGTCATGATATTATTATGTCCTATCTTGTATTTGTACTTTCTTTATGTGTACTTATATTGAATACACATAATGGATCTATTTTATTTTAAAAATGATCTTTTTAAGGACTTTGTCTCAATCTCCTTTCATTGAGGCATATTTGGTTTTATACACAACTTTCTTTTATACGGTGTATAAACCCCTTTGACTTTTACATTTATTCAAAAGGAATATTTTTTATACGAAGCGTTTTACTAAACGACAAAAAGGGAATGTTTACCTTTCCGTACTTATGCGGCGACAACTACTTCTCCGCCGCCGTGACCATTATTTGAGTTTCGGCTTCCTCTACAAGCCATCAATTTTTTTAATGAAAAATAAATACAAAGTTTTAACTTGCTTTTATTTTGGTATTGAAAATGGTTTTGAAAGCGTTTTTATTATATCAATGTGTTGTATTGACATCTTGTGATTGAAATGTGGAAATGTTATGTTTCCTTTACGCACGTTTTATGTGATACGATTATGTTATGGTTTATGATATGTTTAAACCTATTCATATGAGGAATGCATTGGACTTAATAAGTGACGGGTGGAGCCCGCTATAGCTCCTCGATGCATCGGCAGGTCTCATGAGACAAACTAGTGTCTTGGCACGAGGCCTTGACAAAATCTTATTTGTGGTCTTGGCACGAGGCCTTGGCTACGTGGTTATGATAGTCTGGCATTATGCATTCCATCATTATGAAAGTGGTTATTGATATTTCATTTGATTATTCGACCAGTAGAATATCCATGTGAAGAAGTGAATGGAATTATCTCATTTTACTTTTGCCATATTATGTTGATGTTCAAGTTTAAAAGGCTTTCATTTTAGTTATACATTGCCTTAAATTTTTATGTTTATTTATGAAATCTTCTGCAATATTGTTATCCTTACAGAGCATTTGAGCTCACCCCTTTCAATGTTTTAATATTTTTCCAGGATGTGAAGAAGTATTTTATGAATGACCTGCAGGGATAGTCAGAAGAGGATATGAGTGTGGACTATGAAGACCATGTTATTGTAGTTTGTTTACTTTTTGATGTAATGAAAGACTTATGAATGTATCTAGTGTTTCCAAGGCTACTAAACTAATCGGTCTTTCGAGACTTGATCTTTTGTGATCATGCCAATGTTACGAAGTAATGCACCGACTCTGGGTAGCTGGGTTCGGGGCGTTACAGTTGGTATCAGAGGCAGTTTAGTACTAACCTTGGAAGCTAGATTTAGATAAACTCTGATTAGAGCACATAGCCCAATGATATACTTTGAGGATTAGTATAGAAGAACTTCTTAGAAATTTGGTATTATAGAGATATTATGAGTTTTCCGAGAAATACAGCCATGTTTGGATACGAGCAGGTAGAGGCGGCTCTGGCACAGATATAACTAGGGGTAAAACCCGAAAACACTGCTTTGAGCTAGACTCGAATGTGAACTGGTGCACGACAACAGGCCTTACTGCACTCTTGGTTACGACACTCCCGGGGGATATGCTTAGGATAATTCTCATTTTATTTACACACCACTATGAAGGGTTACTTCCTCAAAGAAAACATTTCTTTTTATGATTATGGATTATATCCATAAATAGTTCAATTTATGTAAAGTGTTTTACAAGTATGGAATTATGTATTTTGATTCATAAACTAATCTAGTTTATGCCATTAATTTGAAATGGCGCTGAGTGGAAGGAATGGAAACTGTATCAATGCATGAACTCCGTGTAGAGATTGCCCTCCTGCTCAAGATAATTATTGTGGATCTGGAGATACAACTGGTGCTGATCAACTTATTACCATACTGGGACAACTCACTCAGGTTATGAATAATAACCTTACTCGTATGGAGCACCCTGATCCACAACGTGGAGGATCAATGCTAGACCGTTTCATGACGCAACAACCACCAACCTTCAATGGGAGTACAAATCCTATAGTAGCTGAGAAATGGATAAATTCCTTATAGAAAATATTCCATGCCTTGGGGAGTAGTGAAAGGGAGAAGGTTGTCATGGCAGTTTACCGCCTCACTAGAGATGTCGATCAGTGGTGGTCGCTGATTCAAAACACAAAGGAAGATGATGACGTATCGAATATGGAATGGAGGGAGTTCAAAGATCTTTTCTTAGAAAAATACTTTCCTCGTGACCATCGAGCAGATATGGAAAGGCAATTTCTGAGTCTGAAACAAACGGAGGATGAGAATGTCGCAAAGTATGAGGCCAACTTTACAAGGTTAGCGAGGTATTCTGCAGATTATATACGTAACCCAAGAGGTGAGATTGATCGTTTCTTTGATGGGTTAAAACCATTTCTCCGTCGAGCTTTAGTATCACAATCCTTCTCATCATACAAAGATATTGTCTCGTGTGCTATCAAGACAAAAAGGAATTCTCTAAGTCTTATGACAACAAAGTAAAGCAAGAGAAGAAGAGAACGAGGGAACAAGAGACAGATAAAGGGAAAAAAGGAAAGAAGGATTTTCCATTATGTGATAATTGTGGGAAGAATCACCCTGGTACGTGCCTAAAAGGAATGTGAGTTTGTTATAAATGTGGAGAAAAGGGTCACCAGGATCGTGATTTCAAGGGAAAGAAAGAGGCTGTCAAAGTTGAATGCTACAATTGTAGGGAAATGGGGCATTATGCAAATGAATTTCCTAAGCATCAAGGAAACTTACCTTAGAAAAGGCCAAGGGATCAAGGCCAATCTTATGCTGTGACTACAGTTGAAGCGGAATAATTAATGTATTGGTGCTTTTGGACTCAAGGATTATTTTCTGGTTATAAGAATAATGTGATATATATAAAGATTGTACTAAAATACTTTTTGATTTCAGTAAGGTTTTAATATGATTAAGGTAATCATATTTTTAGTATGTGACAATAAGAGAATCTTTTCTTTGTTTGGGGAATCTGATGTTACAATTGATTTTGGAATTTAGAGACCTTTTAGAGAAAGTCTGGACGGAGGTATTTTGGATAACTATTAAGGTTTGAATGGATTAAGTTGAACCATGGATAGTATTGTTTAAGGTTAAATCATTTCTGAAGATTATTTTTGGAATATTATAATACAATAGTTTTAGGAAAAGGACAACCTGCAGGGTGGGGAATAACCCGTCGCGTCGGACAAAGCTGCAGGAATCGAACCCACAACCATAGTGCGACAGGCCTTTATTACCTACCACTAGCCTACAAGAAGTCCCTGGTTATTACAAAATAGTTTTACTAATCTAAATGGTATGCGTTAATATTTGGAACCTTATACAATTAGGATAAAAAGAATATTTTTGAGTTCCGTTACCATTTGGAGTAAAAGATGGGTTTGTGGTAAAAATTTATTAACGAATGAAAGTATACATAACAAGTATGTATATTCCCTTACGTTCTTAGTAAATCTCCTAAATAAATTCCTCGACATTATAAAAGGTAACTTAAAACAAAAATGTTGTCGGTTAACTTTTCCAACTGGGGATTCAATGACCGTTTAACCAATCACAAGTTTTTGATTTTCTTATAGTTAAACATTCTCCTAATCCTGTTTTCTATAACTCTCCATCAGACATTGATGGTTTGTTTCTCCTCCATATCCATATTTTCATAGAATCCTAGAATTGGCTATATCGGGTGACCTTTGTACTTATCTTGCTTTCTTTTAATGTTATATATTTATTAACCTTATTTCCGATGTGGGTTTTCCTAAAAGGTATTTTCTCTTTTCAACCTTTTATTTTCAAAGAAAAATTTCAAATTGCGAGGACGCAATTTATTTAAGGAGGGGAGAATGTAACACCCCAAGCTTCCACAGTACGTTTCACTTCGAATAATGCAATAGCGTGTGTTGTACGCAACCTCAAGCTCTAGCACACACCACAACGAATTAAACTAGCCGTTATGAATAGTAATACCTACTTTTTGAAATTTTATAAATTTTATTTATCAAAATGGACTTCATTTTTGGATTCGGAATATCGAAATTAGCCTATGTTGAATTTTTGGTATTTTTCTGAGAACTTCTATTTTTTATGAATAGTGAAAAATACTTAAAAACAACTTTTTTAATAAAAATAATTTATAGTGATAAATTATACTATTTAGTGGTTTTAAAGTATAATTAGAATATATTTTTACCATTTTATCCAATGGTGGTCATTAGAATTAATTTAACATTGAAATTGGACATAAACAATTGCCAATCTTTTGATATAAATTGTTTCTTAAAAACACGCTATTTGTTGTGACAGCGGGAATTAATTATAAAATTAATTAATTCAACTTATACGTTTCGAATTTTTTAAAATAGACCTCATTTTTGAATTCGGAATATCAATTATAGCTTATGGTGAAATTTTGGCATTGTTCTGAAAAACTTCAATTTTTGATGAATAGTGAAACCACTAAGTGGTAGTTAAATTACCGATTTTTCGTTTAAATGAAATATTACCACTTGTGTGATTAGATTTTCAAAAATCCAACATAAATTGTTGTCAATAAGAAGTAAAATGTGGTTCAATGAGATTAAAATAATTTTTTGGTGAATAGTAACTTTTATGTTCTTAATCGCGATTAGAGGTAATTAGTGTAGTTTAAGGTAAAAACAATGTTTTAATAATATGATATGAGCTTGACACTTGTCCTACTCCTATTGGATGGGTCATGGCCGACCAAGACAACCCATGGGTCAACTTGAGGACCCCATGGAGCCACTTTGGTTGGAAAATGACATTAATATATATTTATTTAATGTTAAAATTAAATTGACACAAACATGAGTTGTTTTACTAAAACAGTTTTTATGTGGGGTTAAACAAGTCCAAATTTTGACTATAAATATTCCTTAGAAATCTAAAAATATTTCCTACATCATAGTATTTTTTTATAATTTTTATACATTAAATAAATTAAATTAGTTATGACATCATTATGATGCAGCGATGACCTCATTATTTAACGATTTAAATAAATTGATAAGATAATGAAAAATCCAAGGCTTACACTTGTCCAAAGCCTATTGGATGAGAATATTTCGAACCCTTATCACCTTAGCCACGAATTATATAATTGAGGGACCTTTAGAATCCGAAAATCATTGTATAATAATGTAACATTTCAATCTTTCCAAAAGAGCCCCTCCTCTCCTCTTATAAAAGGCCCCCACCTCCAACACCTTATTCACACTTTCAAGCCTTTTGGTTCGGCCAACCTCTGCCCCAATACTCTCCCAACTTCCTCCTATTACTCCTAGAAGCCTCACTTTGGGCAGAACCTTTCCCAAGGAAGCCTTTGGCTCAAATCAAAAAGAGTTACCCGATTTTGAGGTAATGTCTTCTCTAATGTTGTTTTGTTTTGTTTTTCTTCTCCAACCCCCTAAAATCTTTTTATTCATTTCTTTTGTAAAAACACCAGTATCCTCAATATACTAGGATGTTGTTATAAGAAGGATTCGAGCTACACTTACACACACCTACATCTAATGGTTAAATAACATACAGTTTCTGTGGATGGCGAATTTCTACCTCACGAAACGATGATTGTTCAACACTCATATAACACCTTCAAAGGTGTCCATTGAGATGTCACTATTTTTATATATGATATATAATATGTTTATGTTTTACTTATGCTTCTGTATTTCTCATTTATGGCATACTTTATGATTTCCATTATGGGTAAAACGCGATAATTTCATTTTAGGAAGTGCGGACTACCGCCCCCCAAAGTGATTTGAATCGTTAATGCCATATGTGGGATGTATAAAGGATGGAGTAAATGGTATTATACACTATATTATACTGGAATTATATTATACATTTATATCATTATGATTTAGTTCCATTAAATATGAAATTGAAATGAAAGTAGCGTTCATGCGTACGTACGGCTTACCGTCTCCATGAACGGTGCATTTCATTTCTTACCTCTAAATGTTACGTAATATTATAAATTAATGTATATACTGGATATATAAGATATATATGACATCTAAATCACGAATATAATTCTGGATATAATGGATATTCTACCACATGAACAACTTGTAATTATAAGAAGTTTATTGTTGACTCAAGTACCAAAGATCGACAAAACGACCGTTATTAACTTAAATAATTACACAATGTTCATAACATTGTAATAAGTGATATAAAAAGGATAATGAAATTGAAAATGGTTCTTAATAAGGTAGATATTAACTCTAGTTTATTATTCAGGAGGTTAAAGAACGGTTGAGTCAAGTCGGACACAAGGTAAGGGAATTTCTTAACCCAACTTCCATTCTTTGGGTTAATCTCCTACTTTCAAATTATGTCATGATATTATTATGTCCTATCTTGTATTTGTACTTTATTTATGTGTACATATATTGAATACACATAATATATCTATTTTATTTTAAAAATGATCTTTTTAAGGACTTTGTCTCAATCTCCTTTCATTGAGGCATATTTGGTTTTATACACAACTTTCTTTTATACGGTGTATAAACCCCTTTGACTTTTACATTTATTCAAAAGGAATCTTTTTTATACGAAGCGTTTTACTAAACGACAAAAAGGGAATGTTTTCCTTTCCATAGTTATGCGGCGACAACGACTTCTCCGCCGTCGTGACCATTATTTGAGTTTCGGCTTCCTCTACAAGCCATCACTTTTTTTAATGAAAAATAAATACAAAGTTTTTACTTTCTTTTATTTTGGTATTGAAAATGGGTTTGAAAGCGTTTTTATTATATCAATGTGTTGTATTGACATCTTGTGATTGAAATGTGGAAATGTTATGTTTCCTTTACGCATGTTTTATGTGATACGATTATGTTATGGTTTATGATATGTTTAAACCTATTCATATGAGAAATGCATTGGACTTAATAAGTGACGGGTGGAGCCCGCTATAGCTCCTCGATGCATCAGCCGGTCTCATGAGACAAACTAGTGTCTTGGAATTAGGCCTTGACAAAATCATATTAGTGGTCTTGGCACGAGGCCTTGGCTACGTGGTTATGATAGTCTGGCATTATGCATTCCATCATTATGAAAGTGGTTATTGATATTTCATGTGATTATTCGACCAGTAGAATATCCATGTGAAGAAGTGAATGGAATTTTCTCATTTTACTTTTGCCATATTATGTTGATGTTCAAGTTTAAAAGGATTTCGTTTTAGTTATACATTTCCTTAAATTTTTATGTTTATTTATGAAAGCTTCCGCAATATTGTTATCCTTACAGAGAATTTGAGCTCACCCCTTTCAATGTTTTAATATTTTTCTAGGATGTGAAGAATTGTTTTATGAATGACCTGCAGGGATAGTCAGAAGAGGATATGAGTGTGGATAATGAAGACCATGTTATTGTAGTTTGTTTACTTTTTGATGTAATGAAAGACTTATGAATGTATCTAGTGTTTCCAAGGCTACTAAACTAATCGGTCTTTCGAGACTTGATCTTTTGTGATCATGCCAATGTTACGAAGTAATGCACCGACTCTGGGTAGCTGGGGTCGGGGCGTTATAATAAGTGTTGTGATATTCTCATCACCCACACTAAAGTGTCCCAGACTTGGTAGGAAGGTCACATGGAAGCAGATTAATTGGCCTCTCTTGACTTTCCAGAAATGGAGAGATTTTATTTTCCTGACTTCTAGATCCCTAAACCACCATGTACTGACATTCTAAGAGGAGATACTCTATGTATCTAATACTTTAGACCCCCCATAATCTATACTTATTCCCTCTTTGTGAGACTTGTTTTTTTCTTTCTTTCTGAACAAACCTTATATATATATGATAATATTGATAAGACACAATTCATATTCCGATTCAACTAATTCTTGTCTATCAGTACAATTATGTATATGACCATCCACTAGAAGCTAAATTTATTATATGGGACTTACAACATTTAACAAAGGAATATATTTATAAAATGGTGGGGTAAAAACTAAAAAATATGATACTATTATTATGTAGGAATATCTTGACAAATTTCATAAATAGTTTCCTAGTATTCCCCTCGAATTGAAAAGTTATGTCTTCAATAGAACTTGAAACTAGTGTTATGACTATTTCAAAGAAACCTTATAGAATGTCTTGATTATGTTGCAGGAATTAATGAATAAAATTAAAGATAAACATTTGAAGGTATTAATTTTCAAATTGAATCTCTTTGGGGTACATTTATTATTTTCATTAAGAATAAAAATTTTCTAATGAACATTTTCATTAATTATAATGAACATAACAAGATTAATATCATAAAATGCATCATCTATGTCATATTTATTACTTTTTTATCAACTATGAGGAACTCAATACTTTCCAAGATTTACCTCTAATATATATTTCATAAATTAAGGGTCAAAAGAAGGAAATACTAAATACGTCATTTTGTACATGGTTTAGACCCTAATATTTTATAGTGACGTCATTTGGACGTAATTATTTTTATTATATTTATTTGTATAAAGATTAAAACATTAAAACATTAAATTTATCTATTTGTGGTAGTCTTTATAGTAGATATTCTTATATATTCAATGATGAATTAAGATCATGGAGATCATTTGAAGAGTATGTTTAAGACCATGTTGAGAGAGATTTTTATTCAAAATTTAGTATCTGTGATTTTGAAATTCCAAAAATATCATTCTTGGGTCATATAATCCAAAATGTGATGATAACCACATATATTTTGGAGAAAAAATATATTTAACACTTCCTAGACCAACCACATTAACAGAAATCCATTTTTTCTTACTTTGGATGGATACTACCAATTATTTTTGATAAATTTCTCATAGATGTCAAATACACATACTAGTTTGACATGAAAGTGATCCATGATTCTTTAGACTGATAAATGTGAAGAAACATTTAAGGAAATAAAGAGAAGGTTCATTAGTTCATCCATGCTCACACTACCTGGTAGTGGATAATGGTATGTCAATTATAGTGATGCATCAATGAAGGGAACATGATTTTTTTTCATAAAGAATGACATGGTGTTAATTTATTCCACTTTCTAATTGATTGTTCATGTGTGGAATTACCCGACTCTTGATTTTTAATTTACATCTGTATCTTTTCCTTTAACGATATAGATAAATTATTATTGTGTTGAATGATTTTTCATATACAAATATCATAAATGGTTGAAGTATATATTTACAAAGAAAGAGATGAATTTGAAATATAGGATATGGTTATAATTGATTTAAAATTTTGATTCCTCAATAAATTACCACCCTAGAGAAGCAAATAATGTGGTTAGTTCTCTATGTTTGATAGATCATGGTAGTTTTTTCATTATGAGGATTTATTAAAATACAATACCTGTGGATTTTTAGAGTTTGGGAATTGAAATCATAACTAAATGAGAAAGATCCTATCTTTCCTATATTATTTTCCAACTAACATGTCTTGTGATGATTAAAAATGAATAGAAATAGTATGTGGATCTACAAAATATGGTAATAAATGTTACTCAGTTTATTGCGGATAGTGAAAGAAATATATGGTTAAGCAACATAGTATGTGTCCCATCAATACTTGAAATAAAGGATCTGTTTGATGAAGATCTTAGTTCTTCATTCAATATTCATCCTGGAATTATATATATGTATATAGATCATAATGAGAATTTATGGAGGGATAAAATGATGGGAGATATCATAGAGTATGTATGACATTTCTTATTATATTAGTATGTTAAGGATAATATCCATAATTATAAGGGGATGATGAAATCATTATGCATACCTATGTGAATATGGGAAAATTTCACTATATATTTAATTATGGTACTCCCAAAGACATCTAAAGGGGATAATTATGTTTGGGTTATAGTTCATCACCTTATAAAATCTTTACATCTCATTTATATTAGAGAATATTTATCTCTTGATGGAATCCCCATAGTATTCATTAAAAAAAGTTTTAAGTTGTCATAGAGTATCACATTTAAATTTATCTAATCAAGATCAAATTTTTACATCAATGTTATATAGAATTTATCAGTAATCATTGAATATAGAGTTTATATTTAACATTTAAAATCATCCATATAAAGATATTTTGTATGATAGGATTATTCAAACCCTATAAAAATAGTGCTTAAACTATAGATTTCAAAGGAGGTTGGGTTCAACACCTTCATATGGTTGATTGTTTTTATAAGAAGAGTGTCTAATTGAGAATTTTGATAGATATTTATTAACATCTATATATAAACAAGGGAATAACTCTAACATACTAGAGTTTATTTGGAGAACAAAATGTCATGGGAAATTAGCTATCTAACTTGATGTTAGAGAGTGTTAGAACTATTTAGAAACATATTAGAGTATATCATATCCCATAAAAGGTTAATTATGATAGTTTTCACTAGGACTAGTAGTTAAAAGTGTGTTATTAGTTCATCCTATGGATATCACTATAGAATATTCTTATGATATTTTTGAAGATAAGGAATTTATGACCAATGTATATTATCCTTATAAGAACCATGATCATATTACAACATTGTCATACCACTCAGTGATTCCTACAAACCTCTCCCAAGTTCATGATTTGTTCTATGTATCACTTTTAGAAAGTACAAACCTGATCCTTCACATTTACTAAACTCAGAATGTGTACCACATGAGTAAGATCTTTCTTAAGAATAATAACTAGTATAAATCATTGATCATTGAGATAAAGTGACAGGGAACATGGAAACACAACTGTTTAAGTTTATCTAGATGATTAAAAAATTTGGGATACAATATGGGAACTTGAGGATGTGATGATACATTTTTATTGAAATTTTTATATATTGGAATGAAGAAATTTAATGGTTGATGTTTTTTAGGAGGGTAGAATTTAACACCTTGAGATGTTTGGATATAATTTTCTCTTTAATAAATTAAATGTGTTTGATAGGTTGTGAATCACTAAACTTTGATCTTTTGTGAAAAATTATTTTAGATTTATAAACGAATCACATTATATGGTATTTAAATGAAATATAATTGTAAAAAATGAATTTTATTTCATTTAGTAAATACTATTTTTTCTAAAGTGAAATTTTTGATGTATTTTTTAATGATTAATTTTTAAAAAAAATATTTTTTATTTAAAAAAATATTTTAAACTATTACAAATATTAATAATTATTGTTTACACTGGTATAAAATTAATACTTTTTTTATTAATTGGTTAGAAATTAAAATAAAACCATTTGATGGTAAAAATGGTTGTTTTTCTAAAAAATCTTTTTTATGCACAGAATGTGTTTTTATAAATTTAATTAACCACTACTAATTAAATATTTTAAATAAATATGTAGATAATTTATTCAATTAAAAATTTAACCTTGAATTAATGGTTGTTACTATGCCTGTAATAAGTATAAATTCGATTTTATTCTTAAATAATAATCATTCTAAAAACTATTTCTATTGTATTTTGTTCATTTATTTAAAAAAATTAAGAAACATTTATAAATTTTATTTGTTAAAAAACATACATATTTAAAATCAAAATTTCAAAATACTACCTTTAATTTTTTTTAAAAATAAATATTAAATATGGTAAAATAAATTCACCTCAGTTATAAATAAAATGAGGTAACAAGGGGGATAATAATAAAATAAGGTATAAAATATAACATGAACATGTAAAAACCTTATTTATTGAAATTATTTAAACCTTAAAATATATTATCTTTTAAATATAGTTTTTCTTGGTGCCACATTTACATTAATATGTCTTATTTTTATTTTAATGTTATATGTATTTACACAATTTCCCCTCACCTCACTTAGAAAAATAATAGTCCTCTCTTATCTTATTCAAAACATCCTAAGAAACTTATCTCTAATAAAAAAACTACCCAAATATCTTCTGAAATTCAATTTCCCTATTTTATAGGTTATGAACTTATTAAAAGGCCAACACAAGGGTCCTTAAGAAGATATGAAAAAGAGGTTTTTCAAAGAAGATGTAATATTTTTGGACCATTAATTTTATGTTTATTTCATATTATACCTCATGGAAATATTATATTACCATAGTAACATGACCGAATATGTATCATTACAATATTGAAATGTTATTATGTTAATTTAATCTTCATTTTCTTCTTCATTTCCATCCTATTGAAAATGATAACATCATTTTTTTCACATGGACTACCACCTCCACAAAGTGATGTGATTCATTTTTCTTGTAAACCAAACACATATATTATTATTAATGTATTTAAGGAATATAAATTATATTTATTCTATTATTTTTATTTTTTATTGATCGATTATTATTTACCGTTCATTGTATACGCTTGTTGTAAAATCAAATCACTACCAATGTGTATGTAAAAACAACCACCTCCAAGAAGTGATGTTATTAATTTTTCATCACCACCATATATAAATAGTTATAAAAGTGTATATAAAAATTATAAAGGTTTAAGTACTGGCACCATCGATCCAAAATATGAATTGGAATCATAATAGTTAACAAGTAAATGTTGATTTTAATAAGGAATTATTAAAAAATGTCCAATTTTAAATTTTATCTAAATGATATATTGTAAGATAAATATGAATATAGTTATAGTATATATATATTATCATTATAAATTTATTGTCAATTAAATTAATAGGGAATACGAAAAATTTTAGGACTATAGGTTATGGTTTTTCTCACAATATCTTTTTTATTCAAGACTATTTATGCTTAAATCATCTTTTGTGGAACTATATACCCTTTATCCCTTAATCCTAATATATTTTCTTCCTATATTTATTTATTGGATTTCAATTTTTTAATTTAATTATCATATACTTGCTACTTAAACTAATCAATATTTTTTTTTTTAAATTTGAGTTTACTTATTCTTAAGTTGGTGAACATTTTCTTCCCTTTTTTAAATGTTTAATTTTTTAATGAATATTATATTATATGATAAAATTATTATTTAAATTAATTTTCTACCACTTTTGAGATAATTAGTATTGTTAATAAAGGAACCATATTTTCAATTTTGGATGAGGTATAAATTGACCTTTTACTAATGTTGTGAAAAGAATCATTTTTTTAATGTTTACCTAGTGAATCAATTTTCCTAATTTCAGGATTGTTTATTCATTTAAAGATTACATTATAAGTATAAATTTTTATTTTAAATTAATATATTTTACTCAATATTCGATAAATATTTTCTATTTAGAGATACCAAATAGAAATAACGGTTTTCTTCATTTTTAAAGAATTATTTAGATGATATGTTTTAGATATATTTAATCTACGAAAAAACTCATTGATGATTCTAATTATATCCTATGAATATGATATAATGATACCATCCATGTTTTTTCTCTGGATGGATTATTATTATGTGATGTCAAAATAATTTTAAAACATGTTTCTCTTCCATGGATTATGATATTATGGAATTATGAATGTTTTTATGTTCATTCTCTAAAATTATGTACTGTTTTTATTATTTAATGTGGGGGTTTTTTAAATCACTTCAATGAATTTGGTAATGATTGATATCTCATAAGATACAGTGAAATTCGATGGGGAGTGAATCAATTATAAAAAAAAGTAGTTGTGTAGTGAACTCAATCCACTATTTGACCTTTTCCACTATGTAATGATGGTTTGGGAAGTAATCAATGACTAATGAAATGATATTATATGATTATGATTGTTTCAACATTTCCATGACATGTTATTATGGTTATTATATAATATTAGGAATAGTTTTTTATTAATTATGACTTATCAATCTTATGATTCATGTCTTGAAAAGATAAATCATTATTCAATGACTCAAAAATTATGATTTATTACTGAATGGGTATGAATTTCATAAGTTAGGATCATTATATCATGCCTTAATTCTTATCATATGCAATTATATGATCATTAATTGATATCTCCCATTTTAATATTTACTAATAATTTAATCCCACCATTTATTATGTTTCAATTTCCCTAGGTTCTGAGGAATGTTTATACATAAGATATTTATAAGAAGGGTATAATGAGAAAAGAACATTATTGTACATTTCTAAGATATTAAATAGGGTAATTTGGGTTTTTATTTATTCGATAATGAAACTAAAACATTATCATTCTGGGAAATGTATTATTATAAAATATATTGAGTATTCAACTAAAATGATGTAATATTTTTCTATGTTATGGTTGGGTATCCTCAGTTAAAGCATAATTAATTCTGTTGGATAAACATTCCAAACCTTTTCATTATAGGGGGTCTTGATATGGGTTCCAGACCAAAAATAACAGCAAGGGAAATACACCCATCAATTTAGTACTACAATTAAGTGTATGTCCAAAAAATTATTTTCTTACTTGAATAAATCATTTCAAGTTCACCATTTTTCATGAAACATGTAAAAAATGTACCAAAACTCAATGTAAGTAAGTTATTTTGGTTATTTAAAGATTCAGATAAGAATTTACTTTTTTCTATTTTTTATTTTCAATGGAAACATAGGGACCGAATCTTTAAACATGCTTCATTTCATAATTATTAACATACTTTTCTAATTAATACAATCATAGGATCTAGAGGTCTTATTTATTTTGATTATAACACAATAAAATATACCATAATAAACATAAAAATTTCACCATTATTTAAAATTATTTATAGAGATCCTAACTCTCCATGATATTATAAAATTATTTAAGATATCATGTTGAAATTACATTATGAAAATTGCAAGCTATAAAGACTTGTAAGTGAATAAACCTAGAAATAAAGAATAACATAATATTCAAGAGGAATATCATGATTTAATAAATAGTATGATCATAAATATGAAAAATAGACTAAGGAGATAATAACATATGATTATAAACAGGTGTAAAAAATATATAACATGGTATCATACACATAAGTAAAGGTCCACTCAAATATATGTCATCAGAAGTGGAAAAAGTACCTTGGAAGATTAAGTTCACTCTTTAATCCCTTTCATAACATATAATCAAGTATAAATCATTAAAAATATATTAGAATGATATATATTTTCAATCCCACTCATCAAAAAAATTAGAATCATATATATGTGTTCCACATGAGTAAAAATAACCATACATAAATAATTAACACGATCAAACCCAAAAGAAGGAATTGGGTTTCATAAATCTGATTCAAGGAATAACCAAAGCATAAATCATCTGTATTTCTAAGAGAAAAATGAATTAAATCATTTATATCTCAATATTTGAATATGAAACATATGTATTTATAATTTATTTATAATAATTATATTTCATGAGATAGATCTAGGAGAAGAATGAATAATAATGTACCACCATAGAGAAGCTTTATGAAATAAGTAATTTGATATTTTTAAAGAAGGAAATACTTTATTGTTTAATGTATACTAGAATTTAACCTATAGGTTTCTACATAAAATATTTTTCAATTTTAAGAAGCTATTCTATGTTTAAAAATATTTTATGAGTATAGATACCCTAGCCTTGAAAATATATTATTACGCAATTCTATAGATAATTAAACATCAATTTAGAATCCAAGGATAAAAAAGTGTAGTGTCTTGGATGATTAGGTACATAATTATACATTAGGAAAAAATTAAAATATCTTTTATTTAAAAATTATAATGAGATTCTAACAACATTTGTGACCTTATATATGCATAGGATAACCTAGGGAATAAATGATCAAAATGGAAGAGATAAAAATCCCAGTAATAGAATAAGAAAAGGAATAAAAAATAGCACATGGGATAGAAGGCATAACATAAAATAATAAAAAATCATGGAAAATGTATAAACATAAGGAATAATAACATGTATAACATGGGAAAAATTAACCAAAAAAATATAGAAATATAAAAACAACATATGAGATGAGATAAACATGTGTTAAGGATAATTGTCAAGACTATATAAAATGGTGGGAAAATCCAATAAATGAATCAGGTTCACTCCATGTCTCAAAATAACCTCATCAGACTAAATCATAAAAAATACATTAGGGAACTATCTTTTCTCACTCATCATAACATGTTAATGATTATTTGTTACACATGAAAAATATGAATAAGGGTTAATATATAATGAAATGGGTATCATAATCATTTCATATATCCTAAAAACGAGTATATCCTAAATGCTTCCATGAAATAATGGATTAATAACAAAAAAGGGAATTAAAAACTGGTAATATGGATGGATCATGATAATTTATTTCCGATTAAGGTGGAAACATGTAAAAGTATTGTTGAAGAAACATTATAAATTAATCATTTTAGTGATGTTTAAGGATATATTAAAGGGAATTTAAAGAAGAAAATGGATGCCTTTTTCCATTAAACCATAAATAAACAAAGGTACTTTTTCATGATAAAATGATTTATTTTAGAATAATAATGGTGGCATAAAAAATATTATTTACTTCACTTGTATGTAATTAAGAAATTGGTAAGTTCTCTTGAATCTGGCTTGCTTATAAGAGAGAATTGAAAAGGGAAAAATTTTAAAACTGTATTACCCCCATAAAATTGGGATGATTTGATTTGGATACATGATTTTGGAACTTTTGCACCAAATTTAGTAGAATTATATAAAAATAAAGATTCCTTACGACAGGGTAAATACGGGGAAGTACTAACCTGAAGGAAAAAATGGAGGTTCAGGTAGAATGCCTTACGTTAAGTCTGAAATGGTTCCTTGATGATCTCAATGTCTTGGATAATAAAACTAAATCCATTAATTAATTAATTCATTACCTTTTCACATGTAATTGATTTAATATGTCTAATTATGTAAATGTATTGCCTTGTTTATGTGTTATAGTGTTCAATTTCATCGTTTGGGAGTTCTGATTTTCTTATTTTTCATGATCGAGTATCTTGTATAAGATTATGGAAGTTCATGTAAAATGGAAATTGAAATCAAGAATTTAATTTATAAGTTGTAAAAAAAATCCATAAATTTAAATATTTATATAATTCATTTGGTTATTTTTTGTGAGGATTAATGATTAGATAACATGTTAGTGATAATTATTTAGATTATTTTTGGCAGCATTCGCTCACAATAAACTTTTTTTGTTTTATTATTTAACATCATATGTATATAAGGATTCCAGTACATTACATAGTATATAAAAAAATATTATATATTATAAGCATAAAAATGGTTTTATGACCAACCTTAAATGTGTCACTGGAAAATGAAAATTTTTCATCCTTGATGGTGATAAATTTACACTTCATGAATGATGTTTTCATTATTAGAATAAATGTGAGAGGAGAGAAGTTTAATGATGTATTATTAGATTAAAATAATAGAATTCATGTATATGTTAGGTACTTGAGATATCATACCATTTGCGTGAGCAGAGGTGAGGAGAGAATAAGAAAATAACATCAAAAGAAAAGGAAAGAAGAATTTACCTATTGACTTTACACACCTTAAAAACCTTCCTAGGTAGAAGAACTTTTCCTTTTGATGATAGAAATAGTTCTTGTGTAATTACTCAGATTTTCATGATTTCATTTTTTAATATTATTTGGGAATGTTCATAAACAAGGAGCTGAAAAGGTGTGCAATTCTGAAGCCCGGTGTCCCTAGTACAATTCACTTAAAAATGTTATGTTTTCAATAGCACGAGTGTGTGACAGTTATTAAAAAGTTAAATAACATTTAAATTGTTTCTCATATTATAAATTCAAGTGTACCATTGAACTCATAATATGGGATTTACCATAGGCGTGACCTATCCTCCATCGGCGCGTGTCATCTATAGAAAAAGCCACCTGGGGAGTAACCGAAAATAAAATTATTAAATAAAATTAATTTTTTATAATGTAGTAATAACTCATCAATGGTAACTTAGATTGGATATCAGATGCCACCATTGAGTTCATGAGTTTTTTTCTTAGGTGAGGCCTAACATAGGCTGGCGCGGGACATCCTTGAAAGATAGTTTTGGACGTAAAAATAAGTAAATTATTTTAAAAAAATATTTTATTCTTGACACAATGACATTTTTTTAATTATCATTTTTAAATAATTCAGGGTTATGACCATAACCCTATAATTCATCTATGGTAATGAGTCAGTGCTCTCTTGATGAATGGTGGCAGATCTTGGATCAGTGAGGCTTTGTGGGTGCTCATGGCTAGAGGGGTGTCCCTAGCAGCGACCGGGGGGATGATTTAGGGAGACGCATATGCAGATGGGGTCTGTGTGGATCCCATGGAGGCTGTAGTGCATGAGAAAGTGGAGATGTGGTGGATGTCTAAGTTAAACGTGGTGGAGCGACGTTGGCCCGGTGGAGGCACGTGGTCTATCAGACCGCGTGCAGTTCAAACAAACTAGCCCGCAACGTGGGCCTAGCCCGATGAGGTGGGACGTGCCAGTGGCCCAGGGGGTTAAACCGAGTGGCCCAATGGGACGCGGTCCAATAGGCCCAGTGGACTAGGATGGTTCATGCTACACCGATCATTTTCGATTCGACCGGGCTAGGTTGACCGAACGTGGTCGGGTCTCATGGGTTGGTTCGGACCCGGGACATGCCTTTTCACTAAAATGGCCATATCATTGAAATAGACCGTCTAATTGATGGGATATCTACAGAATTGGGACCCTTTCAATGGGGATGTTCTTTTAAGAAGGCTTGGTGGGTTTTTAATTGGATAATTATAGTTGGAGAGAATATCCTTGGTCTTTTTTGATGATGGTTCAATATATGATTTTGTTCCCATCATAGAGGATGGCCTATATTATGAAGTGATTTATCTCAGCCCGGCTTCAATAGTTGACCTAGTCGGTTGGTGCATGTATCACACTGAGATGTCTATTTTTTCCTCACTTCTCTTTGTAGCACCTCAGATAGGGTTTTTGGAGAAGGTGTGACCAATATTTTTATGGGAACATATCCCTTATCTAAGATGATGTTTCTTGTAGTTCCAGGTGTCCCCCTAGTAACCCTTAGGGATTGACACCCTATCTGTGTATCAAGTTTATATTATTTTTGTTCTACATGTCTAGACCTAAAGAGTGTCCTATGGTCATTTTTTAGTGGTTGATGTTTGGTTGTGACTTGGTGACTACGTGACATGGGGGATGCATGGCGTATCAACACATTGTGTGTTACAGACACTCTATGTGTTACCAACACTTAGTGTGTTACTGACACTACATGTCTTTATATGAATGGATGTCCTAATAAAACTACATAATTATTGATACCCGAGTGTTCTCTTGGGTACTTTTTCTAGATTTTTTCGATGTGCTTCTATCATATATCTTGAGGGGTGAGATCCCCTAGGAAGAGCATGCTACGAGTGGAACCGCATAGCGGGTAGTGGATGAGACCTTGAGGCTTGTAATCATTTATCAGTATACCTGGATGTTCTTGTAATATGTGCTATATAAATATACCTCGGTTGAGATGACTATATATTATTTGTGTTTTTTTTCTTTTTGGTATTTCCTTATGGAATCTTATTTGTGGTGTTTGCTCTGTGGAATTCCTTTGTGTTTTTTGGGTGTCCTAATTTTTATTGTTTAACTCACCCCTATATGGGATCTTCCCACCCATATCATGTCTTGTGAATATGTTTTCTCTTATTAAAAAATTCAAAGAGGACTAGGACCAGATAGTGCGTGGTTAGTTGAGATAGATTGGGGTGTTCACCTATAACTACTTACAGGTAGTCCATGTACGATTGATTATATGTTGGACATTGTGGATTCTAGACTCATTTTTGTGGGATTTTATTTTAGGTTTGTTGTACAGTACTACACATTACATTCTTATTGTACTCTATTGGTTGGGATATAATGGTATGCATGAATTTTTTTACTTAGTGTTTTTACATTTCTGCATTTGGGGCTTAGAGATGTCTGCATCTGTACAGGTACATAGAAAAATGCCTCCCATTTGTGGGATATTTCTACTCGATTCTAGTCTCTATCCCCTGGCCTATATGTGGTGGTCATTAATAGGAATGTTCATGATAGATTGGTATCGGAGCGGTCGGTTCTAATTTTGTATCGAGAGTCTATGAGATTTGTCTGGGAAAATATTGTTAAGTGTTTCGAGTTCGGCTTTCAAGATAGGGACTCCAGTGTTGTTGTGGAGGCCAACTTATCAATTCAATGGGACTTTGGAAAACTTATTTTCAAATTGATATATGATAACACTAATTTTTGTGAAAAAGTACCTGAATCATATAGTAATGTGTTGTGGTTCCATGCCCTTATTAATGAAGCTAACCAGTAATACTCTTTAAACTATAAAATATCTTGTTTTCTTACTTGATTTATTAATGGTTCCATACATTGAGGTTTCAATAGATGTATTGGTTGTTCAACTTGATGTTTTATGATGTCACATGAGGGGAGATAGTCACAAAACAATTTTTGTTCAGGATGGTTGTTGACGCTCCTTTCGTCACAGAATCCAAAATCGAAAAAGGGGAATATCTGAGTTCAAAGTGATTCAACCTTTGAAGAAAATATCAAAAATTGACAAAGTCATGAACAAAGGATCAACAACAACTACACCGCACAAGTTATATCACTGTCATGCAAGTCCACTTGCACGACGCCCTCGGTCGTGGAAGTGACTTGCACGACCTAAGTGATAATCGCCCGGTAACCGCTCGGGGTCTTCTTCTGCCTATAAATAGACCCTGTGGGCCCCCCATTCGAGAGGATCTTTTTCCAGAAACTCGGATTGAAGCTCCCAATGCCCAAGTCTCTTCTCAAAGCTTCTGGAACACTTCTAAGGTAATTTCTTACCTAGAACGGAAGATCTAAAGAGAGGGAGGAAGGCCTAAGTGTTGAAACTCATCAACACTTGCGCGCCTGAGTGGCCATCCCTTAAGGAAACTGGTCACACTTGCGCGCCGCCTTATTCCTTCGATAGAACTTGCGCGTCCCTTTTCTGGGAGAACCTTAAGAGGATTCTAGAGGCTTTAAGAAAGAGTCTCTCAAGTATTTTAATGCTGGTTTAAAATCGTGCAAGTACCCCACATGTCGCGCAAGTATACCTGCGCGACCAATACTTGCGCGCCCACGCAAGACTTTCGCGCCTTTCAAGACTTGTGTGCCCCTACCTTTTTGGGTGCCCATCATGCCCATTTTACCCCTCTTAAGACATTTCACCTTTCCTATTCAAGATTTAGTCTTCAAGATAGTCTTTAAAGCCATTTATGGCATGATTTCATGATTTGACTTCCTTATTTGAAAGGAATTCGGTGGAATATCTCTCAAAACCTAGTGGTTTACACATCTTTATGTCACCAAAGATTGAGAGTTCATTCATTCAACCTCATCCTTTATGATGAGAGAATCCATAACCTGGGTCTCCTTTTTAGGAATAATCCCCAGTTATAAGTCCTTTAATTTGGGCATCTTCCTCAGGAGTAAGCCCCAAATTCTTAAAGTTCCCAACATTGGGCATCTTCCTCAAGAGTAAGCCCCAAATTCTTAAAGTTCCCAAACTTGGGAATCCTCCTCAGGAGTAAGCCCCAAACCATAATTCCTTAATTTGGGCATCCTCCCCAAGAGTAAGCCCCAACCATAAATCCTTTAATTTGGGCATCCTTCTTAGGAGTAAGCCCCAAGTCCTCTAATTTGGGCATCCTCCTTTGGAGTAAGCCCCAATCTCAAATTTGGGCATCCTTCTTAGGAGTAAGCCCCAAGTCCTCTAATTTCGGCATCCTCCTTAGGAGTAAGCCCCAAGTCCTCTAATTTGGGCATCCTCCTTAGGAGTAATCCCCAATCTCAAATATGGGCATCCTCCTCAGGAGTAAGCCACAAACCTTAATCCCTAACCTGGGTCTCCTTTTCAGGAATAAGACCCAGTAATAATCATGGGCTTATTTTCA
This sequence comes from Viscum album, assembly GCA_963277665.1. Classification (NCBI taxonomy): domain Eukaryota; kingdom Viridiplantae; phylum Streptophyta; class Magnoliopsida; order Santalales; family Viscaceae; genus Viscum; species Viscum album. The sequence continues at coordinate 778,292,826 of OY728164.1, forward strand.
GGAGTAAGCTCCAAGTCCCCTAACCTGGGTCTCCTTTTCAGGAATAAGTCCCAGTCATAATTTTGGGATTCCTTTTCAGGAGTAAGCCCCAAGTCCCTTAATTTCTCATAACCAGTCTTAATTTACCCTTGATTTGGGTTTCCTTTTCAAGAGTAAAACCCAATCATAAATCTCCTCCTAACTTGGGTATCCTCCTTAGGAGTAAACCCCAAGATTAGAGTATTCAAATCTCCATGAAGCACATATACCTTTATGGACCCTGTTCATGGATTTTTCTCCCTAAAAGTGAATCCTAAAACTTCATCTATCTAGGCATTAATACATACATAAGCCCCGAACCATTTCTTTGATTTCATCTTTCATGGAAAAATTGTCTAATGTTTACCAATACCTCTTGTTTCTCACACCGAGCATGACTCACGTGAGCTTAGAGTGTAAAAGTAATTATGACATCCTTATTTGAGCCATCAATCATAAACATCATACTCCCTTACTCGAACTACGTGGGTTCTGATTCCTTTTCCAAAACAAAGGATACGTAGGTAGCCCATTTATGGGTTCGATCCTAATTTTGAAATAATCCATGTCCTTCTGAATGATGATAAACTTCAAGTGCCCCACTGAGTGGCTTTAAAACCAGCCTGGTCATCATAATGACCAAGAGACTTTTATAAATTTTTTGAAGGATACCATTGACCAAGAATCCCTAAATAGATACAGATGATTCTCTATTGATGAAGAACCTCGAATACATATAAAAGATTCTCTAAATTTCTTACATATTTAATCATTTATTGTTAAAACTAAAGGAAAGCTCATTTTATACTTGGTAATGTAATAAGGATTCACGAACATAACTTAAATCTATAAAGAGAGTCCCAGAGTAGACAATAATTCCCCTCAAAAAGGTGTGATGAGTCTGACCTCCCATCCTCTCGACCAATGCAAATTCCTAAGCCTCATCAGTCCACAAGCTAATGAGCACCTACCTTTGGAAAGTAGGTCCAAACGGATGTGGAATCAATGGATGTTTCCGGTTCTACGAACAAACCTGTTAGAAACCGATCGGAACGTTTGAATCTCCCGTCCAAGAGGTCATCCCCGGATTCCGTGCGAAACAAAAATGGTGAACCCGACGTGAATCCTTAACCAAGTTAAAATGATGTTTTACCTATTTGTTAAGCCCCTATTTAAAACTTAATATGAGGGATAACAAAAAACAATCATTGACATATGTGCTCATCCAAAAGATGTAGTGGCCGGATTCATCTTGATTATGTCTATTATATGTAAAAGTCACTCTTTTCTCAAGATCTTCTTCAAAATGGATTTCCTTAAATTCACCCCTATGAATACTGCTGCTGTGAACACCTCTACTGTGAGGTCTGCTGCTGTGAAAACCAATGCTACTACTCCTGCTGGAACGTCATCCGCTCTGAGGATGACATCACCAACTTAGCATCTTCAACGCTGGGTTTCTAATGCACTGGTTAAATAGTACCGTCGCAACGGTACTATCCCATCTCTGGAGGCCGCTCATCAAGCCCTCCAAGTTAGCAAATCTACCTGGTCATCCGGACAACGGCGGCCAGCGATCAAGAAGCAGGCAGTGCTGACTACCGTCTCCAACCGTTTCGGGTCATTATCCCCGGAACGCAATTACCATTCACTCCCTTTCTCCGAGGAAGTGAATGAGCAGGTCCCTCAGGGACTTAATTCAAAAAGACAGGAGTCCTTCCTGAGGGATCTCATCAACAATCGCCACCAGACTCGTGCGGTAGTGCACCCTCAACATGATGAGGGTACCGACTCCAGGCATTTAGCTCAGGTTCCTCGAACCCGAGCAGGCAAGATGAACCGCCAGAGACGGAATCCGGTTAACAATGGGCAGGTTATCATCCCTGCCATCTCCGGAGAAGTCCACCAACCTAAATTGGTGGCGAACAACGAGCAGGCACACACACCTGCCCGTTTTAATTCCACTGTCCAGCAGACTCGTCTGGCAACATCAAGCCAATCCCGCCAGGCAATTCCGGTGGAGTACTATAGGCAGGAACATACACTTGTTTATACATCACCAGTTAGTCAGCAGGCTCGCCTGACTACATATGATGGAGTCCACCAACCTAACTTGGTGGCGAACAAAGAGCAGGCACACACACCTACCCATTTTAATTCCGCTGTCCAGCAGACTCGTCTGGCAGCATCAAGCCAATCCCGCCAGGCAATTCCGGCAGAGTACTATAGGCAGGAATATACACCTGTTTATGCATCATCAGTTAGTCAGAAGGCTCGTCTGACTACATATGATGGATCTCGTCAACCGTGTTTGGCGAAGTGTAATCAGCAGGCACATACACCTGCTAATACTAATCAAACCTACCAACAGTCTCGCTTGGTAGAGCACGGAGAAGTCAGTCGGAAAGCCCCGATGACAAACAGGAGGCAGACTCAACTCTCGGCCTCTACACTTGAGTACTGTCAGGATTCACTGACAGGAAAAGGAGGACAGGAGCAGGCACATACACCTACTCCAAGCCCAGAATGGACATATATCCCCGTTCTGGCGGCTGAAGTCACCAAACATATTTTGTCAATGGTGAAAGAGTAGAAGCAAATTCCTGCTCATATTCTGGATGTTTGCCAGGATATCATAACAGCTTCAGCATCATCTCAGGGACAGACACATAAATCTATCCCTAGCAGTGGAGTGACACATCAACGATTCACTCCGGAACAGACACACACATCTGTTCCAATCCAAGAGGGTTATGGGGAATACTCCCCCATATCATACAGACAACCAAGTCAGGAACATACACCTGATTTGAGTAGAGATCGTCAGCCGAACCTGACCATCTTTCCTGATCAGGCACAAACACCTGCTCAGAGTAACCACTTTCGTCAACAAGTGGTTTCCAAAGTGAGTAAGAAGGCATCTAAGAAAATTATCCACCCATCACAGTCAGGAGATCAAAGGCCAATCTGCAACGAGGCCTTGCTCGATGCTGGAGTTCTTGAAGCCCTCATACATTTATCTGTCGGAATTCAAGATTATACTCCCTCATTTTCTAATAACGGGAACA